>CM046341.1:17693459-18893459 GCA_025403435.1 Artocarpus heterophyllus
ACCCTATAAACATTCCAAGGGTGTTCCGGTGAGGGGACATCAAGCCCCGAGTCCTCACCAAATCGATTCCTGTACAGTGTGTTCTGGGACTTTCAACCCAAGGAAGCGTCATCGCCTTCCCCCTACTTTACCTTTTAGGGTATTCATGCCCAAGGACGTAACCGTCGCCCTTTTCATGTCTCACAATTTCTCTATATTAAATCATTATTAATAGAGTTAATTTTCCTAACCATGCTTCTCAATTTATAACATGTGTCAATTCATTATGTTCCTCGCCGTACAATACAAGACGAGTCCATGTCATAGTTTCATATGTGATACACATATAATATCAGTTCAACATAGATATATATATATTGCAGCAAAACAATCAATTTTAATTCTATAAAAACCTCACAAAAGATGAGTAATAGAATCCCTACCTTTCAAGCTTATCAACAGTCTCTTAATCCTGGAATCAATTAACGTTAGCTCCATACTCCCTTGATCCTAAGGCGTGCATAAGGACAATTAAAACTAAAGCACAACATACAACTACATTCATAAAATTTATTTTAATTTAATCTTAGAATTTCAAGAAATAACCACTGCCCATAGAGGTATTATAAAGTTTAACAATATAAATTTTCTGTCTAGGGCATATACACTTAGACTTCATACATATGCTCCAAAATAGCAACAAACATATACTTAGGTTTAAGAACGCAAATTTGAATAATCCTTTAGTATAAAAGAAAATTTATAAATGAAAGACTAAATTTGTTCATAAGATTCTAACCTCGGATTATGGTTAGTTGGAAGCTTGAAATGGCTTCAAACAGGTTCCTTTAGTTCGGTATGACTGAAATTCTTGCTCAAATGGAGGTGATGGTGGCTGATTTTTATGGCTGCCTTGAAGAAGTTCTCTAAGTATTTTGCTTCAGCAAAGAAATGAGAAGAAGAGTGTGGGAACCGTGGAAGAGAAAGGAAGAAAAGATGAAGTCTTTGAAAAGAAGTGATAGAAACAATTATAGAGGAGACATGTTGAAGCATGTCACGGAGGAAATAAAGAAAATGAGGGTCAAGAGTAGTTGGAAAAGATATCCTTATGTCTCATCTAAAGACTTTAACACACATAATGCCAATATGACATTTTTGAGATTTATTAGAAGTTCTAAGGCTTTTTAGTAATCATACTAAATAAATATAGGAGAATTTTAGAAAATTTAAAAATAGATAAAAATAAATATTATAAAATAAATTTAAATGAAGCAATTTTTTTTTATACATTAAAAATTAATTTAATTACCTCAATACCCGTTAGGAGAATAACGGGTGTCACAGCTCTACCCCCCTTAAAGAAATTTCGTCCTCGAAATTTCAATTCTAGCAATACTAGTAAAAATTATGATTCCACTATGATTCCAATTCTGAGTCTAAACCGTTAATGTTGTTTGTCCTCCAAATTTAAGTCATCGTATCTCCACTTATTTACTTGCATAATAAATCTTACTCCTAAATCCCTCAATGAGAGTATTTTTGACAAGTTTCAACTTGTAACACCGTATAATAGTCTAAGAATCTGATCAGGCATACATATTTACCATACCATGATTCCAGTCCTTCATTGTCCATGGACTGTGATTTACAATCACATTTAAGGAGATTGCCAGAGAAATTTTATATACTTCATCTTTAGGTTCCTTTTCCTTTTTGAGTAAGGAAAAGTCAAATATATTTGATTTCATACCTCAACTAATAAACTAAAACATAATCATAAAACATATATCACAAACGCTTTTATTCAAAACTATACATTAAACTTACTCATAGAGATATTAAACGGAATCTCAGAGTTGCAAACATACCCGGCATATTTTTCATTAAACAGCTATCCTCATGACACAAACATTCAACCCAAATAATATACTCATATTTCATATGGAATATCCCCATAACTGACTCTGGTACTTCCACATAATATTAACAGAATATTACACATTACAATTATGATACGGATACGTTTCGAGAGTACAAGGCACTCCGTATACCAGCTATCCATATCATGCATGCTTAGAGGATACAAAAACATCGATAAACAAAAGATCGGACCTTAAGAAGGATGCGTTTCGAGAGCATCAAGTACTCCGTATCCAGCCATCCCGGCATTAGGCTCAATGAATCTAAAAGATTGAACAACAACGTACCACAAGAAACACAGAATACAAGGCAAACGGTTATTCGTAACACACGAAATACGGACATACATGCCTACATGCCAAAGATAAAACAAAAAGATTACAGATGGAGATTCAAATCAATTGGCCGCTCCCGGCTTTCCCTTTCCCATTCAAGCTTGGATGTTGCAGTGTCGGATTCTGGATGTATGATTTGCATTTTATCTATCAATTCCTCAGCTGTTGAAGCAGTAACAAAGATTTGTCTCTCCGATTCTGTAGTGATGTTTTCTTCCACAGCGTAATCTAGAAATTTCAAAAGACCGTCATAAAAACCCTTTACGTTCAGCAGTCCCAAAGGTTTGGAATAAAAGCCCAACAATTGCCCACAAGCAACTATAAATATTTCCTCAAGAGTACCTAGACCACCAGGTAATGCTATAAAAGCATCAGAATTATAGATTATGTCTTTAAAATTTTTTAGGGATACTCCTGACTCCTTCTCCTTTACCTATGGCTTCCTTACAAAGGTTTCCTTCAACTGGAATATGAGGCCAAATTCTTACATCAGTAGCGTCACTAGACCTAGCTGCTAGTGCCATATTTACCATCATTTTTATACTACCACCCCCATAGATTATGTTAATCTTCTTGCGTGCTAGGACTTGCCCTAAGTGATTTGCAGCTTCTAAATAAGCTTTATCTTTTCCAAGGCTGGAACCACAAAAGACACAGACATTCTTTATTTTCTTCGTGGACTGGGAGGTAGACATATTTGGTTTATAGAAGTGGTTGCTTAATGTCTGCTCCACTTAGACTTCGGGTTCTACATGAGATTTTAAAGATGAGAAATATACAAAAAGGGCCAAAGAGATAGACGAGTAGGTAATGAAAAGGTAATCCAAAGATTTAAACAAAATCTTGTGCGGATAAGGAAGTAAGATAAGGTGATTGATAGTTTACAGAAAATTTGATTCACTTTTTGAAAAAGATTAGACTCTAATTGTATAACTTTTGACAATTGAGAACAATTCGACAGAAGACCCTCATGACACAACTGTAGACTTTTTGACAAATATACACCAAGTCTAGAAATTTAATATAAACGACAAATATTGTAGAACTTTTGAAATTTGAGACACAATCTTGAAATATCTGGATAAGCTTTTCAAAATTCAAACATATTATTGTACCGTATGTGACGTGTCTGATAAGATAATATATTTTATTATATATATATTTAAGAAAATCATAAATTAAATAAGATATTAACACTTACTGTATCAATCTAATAATCACAATTATTTCAAACACAAAAGCAAATATTCTGAGTAAAAGAAAAACACAAACTGTTGAACATCAGCTAAAACTGCTTCAAATAAGTAAAGACTAAATAACCTTTATAGAGCGATAACTTATTCCCCATCCAGTTTTCTTATGGCTTGGCAAACAGGATCTAGAAATACCATATTCCTGAGGCGTTGTCTTTCTGTATAAAATTTAGGCCAGAGTTTAAAAATAGCTCCTTGAACATATCCACTAGGGTGACCGTGGAGAGGAGGATGGATGCTATCCAAGTTCTCCTTTGAAAGTCAATTCCTACAAAACCTTATTTTATCCTCTCTATTCGTAGACATATAACCAGGTGAAGTACATTTACCGTTACAATTTTGTCTTCCACATTTGTTACAAGTGATCACGATGGCACGAGCTCTTCTTTTCATTGCACTACGACTGGTACCTGTTCCTGGTAAACCGACATCTTGACTAAAGTCACTCGGACGGATTTTCCCCTCTATTAACATTCTCACATCACAAGGGATACCAAAACGCATAAGAATCCACAACCGAGTAATTCTAGCCTTGTATTTCTTTCTGAGAATCTTTTGGGAGAGTGATGGGAAATACTTTCTCAGGTGTTGGTACTTTGGGTCCATGATGAGATGAAAGAAGAGTAAATAGAAAGGAAAAATTAAGATAGTAAATTGCAGAATCCTAGAATTCCTTCTTCTTTTAGAGGAAAAGAAGAATTTTTAATGAAAAAGAAGAGGATTTGCGATTTAGAGAAAAAATAACAAATTAAGAGAGAAAAAGTGAACTCGGAGAAATAAGCTTCTATGCACAGTAAACGTATATGTAAACAATGATTAAACCACTGTATATGACACGTATAGAGACCACGTGGGAGAGACAGTGTGAATCAAACTGATTTAAGATTTGAACTAGGCCCAAATGTTCTTAGTTGAAAATGGTCAAGTTGTTTCAGGCCTTAACACATTTGGAACGAGTTAAATAACAAACATAAAATTGAAAACCAATTTGTATAAATCTTAAACCCAATTTAAAGCCCACTATAGATAAAGTTAACTATGAACAACAAATCTAATTTAACGACAACAAGGATCTTCCTGAATGATATTTAAAATCATTTCATAACAACATAATCTTCCAGCAACTCAAATAATTTTGTTTTAATCAAAACCTTATTGAACAATACATACACCCATATGTTATTCATAATACTTAACATCTATCAATGGATTCATCATCATTACTACCAAAGGTTTAGAATGCAACTAACCTTGAAATCAATACGATTTACGTCTTCCAACGTAGACCATATAAATGAACAAAGACACTTGATGTTACTACTTAAGAACATCTACAATCCCCACAATTCTACTTATACAATATATAATTTCCTCATATAACAAAACCTTAGGTAACCAAAGGATTCACTGATACACTTAAATACAATGTACGTAACAAAATATTCCAATTTTGAGATTCATGCATTCTAGACTTTACACAGTCTCAACAGACCAAAAGTCTAACATTTATCTCTCTCAAGATTCAATACCATGATTCCCAACTTATATCATATTCCTCAAATATATAGAACTTTTAAGAAAAGACATTGACACTTATGTGCTCCATCGAATCCACACATAATCATTACTTAGGTTTGAATCAATTACGAAAAAATTTGGCATATCTATGTCAAACTTTAAAATCAATAAATCAAGCCTTATATTTCTTATTGTTTTTCACGAGACAAAAGGCTTTTAAATCCTCGTATCTATACGAATTTCTCATCGTTTATACGAATTAGATATGCTTATAGATCCTAATATTATACGAATCTCTCATAAGCATTCTACTTATAAACTCATTTCATATAATTATCATTCCCTCATAACTATTAATACTTTCCTTCTATATAATTATTGTACTCATATAACCATTAATATTTTCATTCTATGGCCTTTCCATGTTACATCCTTCTAGACTGTATAAATCAATGTGAAGGTTCATTTTGATGATGACAATGAAAATTCAGCTTCAAAACCATCTCAAAAATATATTTTTTTTTAAAGTGGTGCTACACTCCCTAGGTTAACCGAACCTAGGCTCTGATACCAAAAATTCTGTAACGCCCCTATGTGGGGGTTAACAGTTTTTAATGAGATAAAATAAAAATAAATAATAAAAGTAAAACCTTAAAAATAAAATTTACCCGGGACTTAAATGAAAACTCTCAACTCAAAAATAAAAATATAAACGATAAATAAACCACAGTTTTAATGTAGCACCTTAAATTTAATAATATAAACTGTTGTCATCATCATTTTAACCCTCAACACATTATAATACAGTCACAGAAAGTAACAATTGATGCTTACATTATCATGAAGAACATTCTCAACGATTGAAACAGTCCCAATGTAATATAGTTACATCACTTCCTCAACTATATTTCTCGTAGCCACCTCACATTTAGTGAGTCCTGAAAAGATATAAACATAAGGGAATGAGCGACACTATGCTCAGTAGAGAAAGCCATTACCCACCTTTAGGTTTTTATCATTACCACATTAAAATCTGCATGGTTAGTAAGTCACATCATATTTCAGATTATGAGGTTTATTATGATCACATCTTATGGATACCGTAGTTAATCATTACCAAGTGTCATAATTACACATTTATACAAATATTACCAATCATCATTGTTCCTAGGTATCCATGTTAAATTGAGTATCACTCAACTCATCGAAACCCAAATGGGCGCACTTGATCACCCTATAAACATTCCAAGGGTGTTCCGGTGAGGGGACATCAAGCCCCGAGTCCTCACCAAATCGATTCCTGTACAGTGTGTTCTGGGACTTTCAACCCAAGGAAGCGTCATCGCCTTCCCCCTACTTTACCTTTTAGGGTATTCATGCCCAAGGACGTAACCGTCGCCCTTTTCATGTCTCACAATTTCTCTATATTAAATCATTATTAATAGAGTTAATTTTCCTAACCATGCTTCTCAATTTATAACATGTGTCAATTCATTATGTTCCTCGCCGTACAATACAAGACGAGTCCATGTCATAGTTTCATATGTGATACACATATAATATCAGTTCAACATAGATATATATATATTGCAGCAAAACAATCAATTTTAATTCTATAAAAACCTCACAAAAGATGAGTAATAGAATCCCTACCTTTCAAGCTTATCAACAGTCTCTTAATCCTGGAATCAATTAACGTTAGCTCCATACTCCCTTGATCCTAAGGCGTGCATAAGGACAATTAAAACTAAAGCACAACATACAACTACATTCATAAAATTTATTTTAATTTAATCTTAGAATTTCAAGAAATAACCACTGCCCATAGAGGTATTATAAAGTTTAACAATATAAATTTTCTGTCTAGGGCATATACACTTAGACTTCATACATATGCTCCAAAATAGCAACAAACATATACTTAGGTTTAAGAACGCAAATTTGAATAATCCTTTAGTATAAAAGAAAATTTATAAATGAAAGACTAAATTTGTTCATAAGATTCTAACCTCGGATTATGGTTAGTTGGAAGCTTGAAATGGCTTCAAAACAGGTTCCTTTAGTTCGGTATGACTGAAATTCTTGCTCAAATGGAGGTGATGGTGGCTGATTTTTATGGCTGCCTTGAAGAAGTTCTCTAAGTATTTTGCTTCAGCAAAGAAATGAGAAGAAGAGTGTGGGAACCGTGGAAGAGAAAGGAAGAAAAGATGAAGTCTTTGAAAAGAAGTGATAGAAACAATTATAGAGGAGACATGTTGAAGCATGTCACGGAGGAAATAAAGAAAATGAGGGTCAAGAGTAGTTGGAAAAGATATCCTTATGTCTCATCTAAAGACTTTAACACACATAATGCCAATATGACATTTTTGAGATTTATTAGAAGTTCTAAGGCTTTTTAGTAATCATACTAAATAAATATAGGAGAATTTTAGAAAATTTAAAAATAGATAAAAATAAATATTATAAAATAAATTTAAATGAAGCAATTTTTTTTTATACATTAAAAATTAATTTAATTACCTCAATACCCGTTAGGAGAATAACGGGTGTCACAAATATGATAGGTTCTAATTTTGAAACCTACTAGGTTACAATGCGACACCTCACACCAGCAACCAAAGGTGGTTGGTGCTTTTTTGTTTCAAAGAAAATATGTTAGAATCTAGTAGGTTCTTGCTCTAGAATCTATCAGGTTACAATCTGGCACCGCACTAGCACCGAGGTAGTTAATGCTTCTTTGTTTCAAAGATAACATGTTGAAATCTGGTAGGTTCCAACTTTGAAACCTACTAGGTTACAATTCGACACCTCGTGTTAGCAAACGAAGGTGGTTGGCAGTTTTTTATTTCAAAAAAAATATATTAGGATTTGGTAGATTTCAATGTTTGAACCTATTAAGTTACAATCTAGCATCTCGCGCTGGCGACTGGATAATCTACCATATGAGGGAGTGAGAATAGAGTGTAATTTAAACTTTTAATAAATAATATTTTTTTAATTAAAGAAGGAAGGATAAGTTGGATTTTTAATTTTTTTTTACCAACTTCTAATGAAAGGATAGTTTTAACAAGTAGTTTATTGGAGGATATTCTTGAAAAGTTAGGGCATTTGAGGGTGCTTGTGTTTTTTCCCTATCTTAAAAGAGCCAATAGGCAATTCCCATTAGCTGACACGTGTCCTCTTAAAATCTCTTTGTTTTTTTTAACTTTTTTTTTCTTTTTTTAATCTTTTTTTAGTTTTTTTTTCTTTTATTCTTTTTAGTTTTTTTTTTTTTCTTTTTGTTCCTTTTGATTTTTTTCGTCCTCCCTCTCTTCTGCATTTTCAATGTTTTAAATCTTCCTATAAAAAAAAATAACGAGAACTTTCAGACCTTTGTATAAAAACACAAAAAATACAAACGTGGGGTGCATGCTCATCAATAGTCTATATAAAAGCCTCCAAAACCTATTTGGTCCGTGATTTTTATTCTGCTAGTTAGAAAAAGAGTGTATAGCAGAATTTTAAAATTCTTTAATAAAATCTTTTTTTATAGAACGAGTTATGCATGCTATGTACCATAAATTAATCAAAGATCTTCGAACCTTAATGAATCAATTAACTAATTTTCTTTGTTATTCTCTTTTCTACGACCTGAATGCGAGTGGGTATACGTTGTTTAATTCTCCACTTGATAACGTCTTCTTCCAATCATAGTATAAATTTACCAGTCTTCTTTGTAAGCCATTGACATATTATATTAATGCTTTAGTACTCTTTCCTCGATGCGTCGTGTGTGACCAAGACCGTTGAAACCAAAGTATAACCCTTCCAGTTGAGTTCTCATGTAAAACTCCTGCCTTTGAAATTCGTATTATTTCGAGGTCCAGGGTTCCTTAAATCATTGCGAATACGGAAAAAATAACATGAGCATTCGCTTTAAGCTTTTACCTATAAAGGGTTGCTTCCTTTAACCTTTTAGGTCATGTGGTTAGATTGTATGTAACGTATATTGTGCCCGTTTGGTTCGAGTATTTAATATAATATTTAAATGAAGATTTAAATTTTTGTGAGAGAAAATACTATAGTAAAATGATTCAAACCGTAATTCGAATCACGAAACAAACGGGCCCTAAATGTCAAACCTTGTACTAAATGTCAAACCTGGTATTTTCAGATCTCAAAAGTCAAAATTAAAAAAAAAATGCAAATTTTGTTTTCCAAATTGCTGAAATATTGTTCCTCATCAACAAATTATTAACGAGTATAACTTCAATTAAAAAAAAATCTAATTAGATATGTCTTCCTGTGCCTAACATTAAAAGTACATGTGATCTCCAGATACCACAAGCCATAGTCATGGTCAAAGATCCAGGTTACTTGTCATCCTTGAGGAAGCTGAAATAAATCCACTTGAGCTTTCGATCAATTGTTACATGCAGCTTGCTTTATCTGTCCTCAAGTCTTAGTCTCTCTATCTCTCTCCATAAGCGGGCGAATCAAGCTTCTTGTCGTTCGATGAAAAAGTATAGACTAATGATGCGGCGCCAAAAATTCACTTGCATTGGCATATTGTTGCGAGATCTCCTTGAAAGAATTTTCTTTACTAATTGAACTCCTCAAGGAGGTTTTCCTAATTTCTCTGCAGGAAAATGCAACTCATCTAATTCATTGTTGATATTTTCCAAGTGCATTGTCCTTGTAAACTTTACGAGTCTTTGACATTTTCGTGTAATGATTGTTGAGATAAAATTGTGTACCGCATCTCTCACCATGAAAGTGGCAACCCAGATCGACCCGAGAAGACAAGCAACTGATCATCCGGAATCGACTAGAGAGCCCAGATAGATTGTTGCACTACAGCAGCCACTTTAGATGACCAAAGACCTTGGGGAAGGAGGAAGACCAAAACCACCAAATCAAGATAAAAAGGCCAACACCAGATCAGACTTGAAGAGGAATTCTCCCCAAGCATCCATATGAAAGTTAATTGAAGCTCAATAAGGAGATTGCCATCTACAGTCAGCAGCTGAATTAACGCGGAATCGAGACACTAATAAGGAGACAATCAACCTTTGTATATATGGAATTTCTACCACAAATTAGGGATCTCCATACATTGTCTCCTACTACATATTGTCTCTTACTACATATATATTGCTTATTTCTTTGCGAATTCCCTTCTCTCTATTTCCCATTCCATTCTTCATTGTATTTTTCTATATTATAATGAAACCTTTAAGGCCCTACAATGTATACAGCCTTCACATGAAAGATAACTTGTTGGAATTAATCTAATATATGAGCTAATATATTTGAATTAAACGCTATCAATAAGGTTGCCCAATTAAAAGTGATCAATTTGAGTTTTAGGCTTTTAATACATCATTAAGTGTGGGCTTTCTACGTGTAGAGACTAAAAATATAATTACTAATTTTATGATGGACTAAATTGATAATTAAGGATAATTGCTAGGGTTTAGCAGTTATAAATAAGGGGTTGTGGTCCCAAGTCAGTACGTATATTATTTTTTTCTGTTCCTCATCTATAGAGAAATTACAGAGGCATTTTAAGAAAGATGATTTATGTATCAGAGTTGGAAGATCCTTAACCTACAGAGTCGGAATTCATATTACATCTATGGATTCAGTTTAGCTTCTGCATTTTATTAATATTTTTGATGATTTGACATGAACGATCTTGAGTGATGGTGGTTTTTATTACAATATTTTATTGTAACAAGTGGTATTTAGAGCCTTTTTATGTTGAATCATGAACGATCTTGAGTGATGGTGGTTTTTATTACAATATTTTATTCTAACAAGTGGTATTTAGAACCTTTTTATGTTGAATAATTGGGAATCAATAATTTTTTACATGTGATTCTCATAGGAAAAGTTTCAAATTTAATAATCTATAATTCTTTAAAATTGTTAAATTTAAGAACAATTATTCGAAGAAATTTTAGTTGAATTATTCAGAAAATACATTATTGTGTTCATATTGTTACGAATATAATTATCAAATTCAACCGGAATTGTATATTCATATATATATATATATATATATATATGTATATATAATATTTTTTCTTTCGGTTCTTTAAGATTTCTGTTGATTATATATATATATATAATATATATATCTATATATATATATATATTTTTGATCTTATTGAAACTGATGAAAAGGATGCAGACGGGACATGGCTGCCGACCACAAAAAAAAAAAGGATTGATTTGTCGCTTCAAGCACCAATACCTTTGCAGATTTATATACATATATATGTTTGGTTATCCAAGTTGTTGTCAGGCAGTGATGCCTGCACAGACTTCTTTTCCTGTATTCTTTTGGTCTGTTTCAGCACGTGGCTGCTATATATGTTTTTTTTTAAAAAAAAAAGGTAAAGAAGCTTTCATGTTTACGGCAGTGCCGAGAAGAAGGAAAAGGGCCTAGGGTTTTCAGGGGTTACGGGTTTTGGCCCAAAACTAATTAAAAAAATACATGGCCCAGTTAAACCCATGATTGGATAATGAAAAACATACCCGGACTAAGCCCGTGACCAATTGTAACCCAGGGGATAAATCCTTGTGCGACCCAAATTAAAAAAAAAGGTTGATGCGCCGTTCGTCGGCGGCTGGGGTTGCGACCGTCGACGTTGGCCCTTTCCGGTTGCGGCCTTAGAGCGCCGGTCGGAGATGTCCACGGCAGATGCAGTGGCGTCCTGCAACAATCTCACCCAAGGGATCGAAAGACCCCTAGGGTTTCCTTGGGGGAGGGTCTGGGCCGAAGCCCTGACACCAATGTGCTTCTTTACATAGGCCCATTTGGGCCCGTGACTGGTTATGACCTAGGGCTTAAACCCCTGAGTTGCTAGATCTTAAAAAAAAAAAAAAAATAGGGACAAGCATACACGGGCCCAGCTGGGCCTGTGACTAGACAAAGGGCAACCATACACGTGCTAGGCCCGTGATCGAACAGTCACCAGGGGTTCAACCCCTAGGTGACCAGAATTAAAAAAAAAGAAAAAGAAAAAGGTGGATGTCATGGGCCTAGGCCTATGACAGAAAGGTGAAAATAAAGAGGGTTGGGTTAGGATCCGGGTTGGGTCCTCCCGACCCAGTCCAGCCCCGACCTAGTCAGGTTAACTTTGACCAAATTTTTTTAAATTTTTTTATTTTAATTTTGGTCATATATAGTGCAATTTTAAATTCAAATATTGGTATTTTATATATATTTTGAGATGAATTAATTGAAGCAATATGTCACCAAAGTGACCTCTCTTATGGAAATTAATTTGTTTTGGAATATAAACGGTTGTGTCCATACAACTTATGTGAATATTGACCGGCCCAAAGGAAGCTAATATTTGATAGAATTGCATGTACACCTATGGTAATAAATACATGATGATTATTTGGTTTTATATGTGAACTATAAATTGGCCCAAAGGAAGATTTATTGTTTGACATGTTCTTATTGTCAGTGTTTGATTACTACACCAAGATATCACTTACAAGTTAATATTTCTGTCCAAAGACTAAATATTAATGGAGTGCTTGATATCTTGAGATAGGGTTACCTTTACTTGGATTTATTATTGGTATATTGGACTCTTATGTGAGCTTGTTTTTGGGTTTGTTTGTTTTGTTCTCTGTTTTAGCTACTAGTTCTGCCTCAAACATTACTGCCAACATCAATTCTATTCCTATGCTGAATGGTAGCAACTTCAAATCATGGCAAGAGAACCTCCTAATAGTTCTCGGAGTCATGGATCTCAACCTTGCATTAATCGTTCTCCTGCACCTTTTACAGATAAGAGTTTCTCTGATGAAAAGAGGGACATGGAAAGGTGGGAGAAGTCAAATCACATGTATATGATGATCATGAAGAAGACTATTCCAGAAGCATTCAAGGGCACTATATTGGAAACGATAAAGACAGCCAAAGAGTTCCTTGAGGACATTAAGAAGAGATTTGCCAAAAATGAAAATACTGAAACAAGTACACTTTTGGCAAGCCTCATCTTAATGAGATACAAAGGTAAGGGGGACATTAGGGAGTACATCATGGAGATGCCTCATCTTGCTTCAAAATTGAGAGCACATAAGCTGACCTTTCTGAGGACTTGCTAGTGCATTTGGTTCTTATATCTCTTCCTGCACAATTCATTTAGTTCAAGGTGAGCTATAATGGCCAAAAAGAGACTTGGTCTCTTAATGAGCTCATCTCATATTGTGTGCAAGAAGAGGAAAGGCTGAAGTAAGAAAAGACAGAGAGTGCTCACTTAGCTAATACTTCCAAGGACAAAGGGAAGAAAAGGAAGAAGGATAAGGAAGCTACAGTTACAGCACCTCAAAAGAAACAACAAAAGAGACCAGATAGCCTAGAAGATACGGATTGTTTCTTCTATGAAGCTATAGGACATAAGAAGAAGTATTGCACTAATTATCATGCTTGGCATTCCAAGAAAGGTATGCTTCTTAATTTGGTTTGTTCTAAGGTTAATTTAACTTCAGTACTTGAACACACTTGGTGGATAGATTCTGGTGCAACCACTTACATCAGTGTGTCTATGCAGGGATGCTAGAGATGTCGAAAGCCAAATGATGGTGAAAGATACATCTACGTGGGCGATGACAAGAAGATTGACGTTGAAGCAATAGGGAAATTTAGATTATTGTTAAAGACTGGATTTTATTTGGATCTTGATGAGACATTTATTGTACCATCCTTTAGACAGAATTTGATTTCTATTTTTACTTTGGACAAATCTGGTTATTCATATTCATTTGGAAATGGAAAATTCAGTTTGTTTCATACTTCAAATTTGGTTGGATCTGGTTCTTTATCAGGTTATGATAATCTTTATTTACTTGATACAATTGCTTCATTTAATGAATCCCTGCAATTAAGTACTGAGGTATAAAAAGAAAATTAACCAATGAGAATTCAGCTGCGTTATGGCACAAGAGATTGGGTCATATCTCTAGAAGGAGAATAGAGAGACTTGTGTTAGATGAAATTCTCGGACCCTTAGAATTTACAGATTTTGATGTTTGTGTTAACTGTATTAAGGGGAAACAAACCAATAAAAGGAGATTTGAAGCCAACAGGACTTTAGAAGTCTTAGAACTTATCTATATAGATATTTGTGGGCTATTCCCTATGGCTTCTTGAAATGGCCAATAATATTTTATAACGTTCATAGACCATTTTTCTAGATATGGCTATATATATTTCATTCATGAAAAGTCACAGTCGCTAGATGTGTTTAAAAATTATAAGGTTGAAGTTGAAAACCAACTTAGCAAAAGGATTAAAAGCGTCAGATCTGACCGTGGTGGTGAGTACTATGGTAGATATGATGGTTCAAGTGAACAACGTCCAGAACTGTTTGCTAAGTTCCTAGAGGAAAGCGGTGTCGTCCTACAGTACACTATGTCAGGTTCGCCTACTATGAATGGTGTTGCTGAAAGACGAACCAGGACGCTTAAGGACATTGTGAGGAGTATGATTTCTCATTCTACCTTACCAGAATCACTCTAGGGAGAAGCGCTTAAGACTGCAGCATATAACCTTGACAAGGTTCCAACTAAAGCAATTGCCAAAACCCCTTACAAACTTTGGACAGGGAAGAAGCCTAGTCTAAAGCATCTATATGTTTGGGGATGTCCAGCTAAGGTAAGGCCTTATAGGCCTAATAAAAAGAAACTTGGTTCAAGGATGGTAAGTTGTTATTTTATTGGATACTCTGAAAGATCTAGGGGGTACAAGTTTTATGATCCCATGACTAAGTCAATTTTTGAGATGAAAAATGCCTAGTTCTTTGAGGATGTTGAGTTTGTAGGGGGGAGATATGGTTAGGGACTTTGTCTTAAAAGAGGAATATGTTGATATTCCCATAGTTGTTATTGACATTGATCAGGTTCCTATTATTGACATTGGTCAAGACGCAGATCCAAATCAAGACAATGTCGAAGAACCTCCTATTCTAGAAATTGTTCTAGAAGAACAAACCTACCACCTTAAGAACCTATGTCATTAAGGAGATCCACTAGAGAAAGAAAAAGTGCGATGCCAGATGATTATAGTGTATTTCTTCAAGAACATGAATTTGACATTTGGTGGAAGATGATCCAATCAACTTCCGTCAAGCCATGGAAAGTTCTAGATCTCAAGAGTGGATTGATGCCATGAATGAAGAGATAAAGTCTATGAAGGACAATGATGTTTGGGATCTTGTCCCATTGCCTGAAGGTGTGAAACCCATTAGTTGCAAATGGATATTTAAGACCAAGAGGGATTCGAAAGGCAATGTGGAGAGATATAAGGCTCATCTTGTTGCTAAAGGCTTTACACAGAAAGAAGGCATCGACTATAAAGAGACTTTCTCTCTAGTTTCTTCGAAAGACTCTTTCAGGATTATAATGGCATTAGTGGCACATTTTGATCTTGAGCTTCATCAGATGGATGTTAAGACTGTGTTTCTCAATGGTGACATTGATGAAACAATCTATATGGTGCAACTAGAAAACTTTGTGTTGGGAGATGCAAAGAAGATGGTTTGCAAATTAAAGAAATCCATCTATGGGCTTAAGCAAGCTTCTCGTCAGTGGTATTACAAATTTCATCAGGTTATCATCTCATTCGGTTTTGAGATGAATGTGGTTGATGATTGTATATACCACAAGTTCAGTGGGAGTAAGTATATTTTTCTGGTTTTATATATCGATGACATTTTGCTTGCCAGCAATGATATAGGCTTATTGCACGAAACCATGACATTTCTATCAAAGAAGCTAGAGATGAAGGATCTTGGTGATGCCTTTTTTGTGTTGGGTATACAGATGCATTGGGATCGCTCTCAAGGTATTCTAGGATTATCACAAAAGGGCTATATCGAAAAGGTTCTCAAAAGATATGGCATGTAAGATTATAAACCAAGTGATACCCTTGTGGCTAAAGGAGACAAGTTTAGTCTCAATTAGTGCCCTAAGAATTATTTTGAGGTTAAGGAAATGCAGAAGGTTCCTTACGCGTCAGCAGCAGGGAGTTTAATGTATACTCAGGTTTGTACATGTCTGGATATTGCGTACGTTACATAGATGTTGGGCAAGTACTTAAGCAATCCTGGAAAGGATCATTGGATAGTAGCCAAACGAGTTTTGAGGTATTTACATAGAATAAAAGACTACATGCTCATGTATCGAAGGTCGGATCAATTTGAGATCATTAGGTATACTGGCTCCGATTATGTTGGATATTAAGGTAGTATGAAATTTACGTCGGGCTATGTCTACCTTCTGGCTAGAGGTGTTATCTCCTAGAAGAGTGCTACATAGTCTCTTATAGCCTCTTCTACCATGGTGACAAAGTTCATAGCATGTTATAAGGCATCCTATCGTGCAATATAGCTATAGAATTTTGTCACGAGGCTACGTATAGTGGACAGTATTGAAAGATCACTCAAGTTATTTTGCGACAATGAGTCAGTAGTTCTATATCCCAACAATAACAGGAGCTGAACAAAGTCAAAGCATATAGACATCAAGTTCCTGGTTGTGAAAGAAAGAGTTTAGAGTGAGCAGTTGTCCATAGAGCACATCGGTACAAACTATATGATTACGGATCCGTGTATGAAGGGATTGCCACCCAAAATGTTTCAGAGCACATTTTAGATAGGGTGTTTGTAATTTTAGATGCTTTTATGATATAGACATGTTTTCAGTTATTTTAGTTTATGAATATTTTAAGGTTATTTTCTACAGAAATAAAATTTTTGATTTATTCACACTCTGATTTTGGTATGGTTTGATCTTACTAAGGTTTTCAGGTGGACCAGTTGGAAATAGGCATGTTAAGATCACATTGCATGAAATTTCCATGCTACACATCTATGCTTGATCTTGTCGTTAGTTGTATTGGTATATATGATCATTGATGGGTTTAGTTATGACATATGTAACGAATGTCGCTTTGGTCCTATATTGATATGGTTAATGGACAAGATTGTTGAGATGCATAAGGTTTTGATAGCAAAATTCATGAGCTCATAAGGTATAATTCACACTTATAAAGTTTCATATATAGCCCAAGTGAGAGATTGTTGGAATTAATCCAATATATGGGCTAATATATTAAATAAATATGAGTTAAAGGCTATCAATAAGGTTGCCCAACTAAAAGTAATCAATTTAGGTTTTGGGCTTTTAATGTATCATTAAGTGTGGGCCTCCTATGTGTAGAGACCCAAAATATAATTACTAATTTTATGATGGGCTAAATTAAAAATTAAGGATAATTGCTAAGGTTTAACAGTTATAAATAAGGGGTTGTGGTCTCTAAGTTAGTACGTACATTATTTGTTCTGTTTTCCATCTATAGAGAAATTACAGAGGCATTTTGAGAAGGAAGATTTACGTACTACACTTGGAAGATTCTCAACCTACAGACTCGGGATTCACATCACATCTATAGATTCAGGTTAGCCTCTACATCTTATTAATAGTCTTGATGATTTGACATGAACAATCTTGAGTGATGATGGTTTTCATCACAATATTTTGTTCTAACAGAACCACTATAAATCTTTATGTTCTTATCTGTTATTTATTTTTTTGTACTCAACCTTCTAGTTCTCAAGTTTAATTGACTCTAGACCAACGAGTAGTTGCTTGAGGCGACCCTTAAATATGGTCATTGGCCTTCGTCACAAAAATCCAATTTTCGAAATCACCCTTTACAATAATGATGCATAAAGTACTCTCTGATACCTGGTTTATGTGTGACTAAGGATGTTGAAGCTAAGGTGATTACCCCAATTTAGTTCTCGTGTTTAATAATAGCCTTTAAGGAGTTAAGAGCTTCCCACCTTAAATCTGGAAAAATATTTGTCTACAATGAGATTTGAGCATCATTTGAAAATTATTAGAGATACTAAAATGACTTTTTAAGCATAGTTTAGTTAATCTCGCTAGTGTTACCACATTAAAAAAATGTCATAAAAAAACCAACTAGAACGTGGTTGATTGACCTGGTGGTCAACCACTGTTTCTAAGCTTTTTAATTAGTGATAACTGATATCATTTGTCGATTAACAAAATATCATTCAATTACTATCACCAAGATCAAATATTGATTTCCTTATAAATTATTGATTTAGTTTACTACATCAGCTACTGATTTACCACCAATAATCCATTTTTTTTTTAAATTTTCCATCTATCTCTCATTCTCTTCTTTTCTCCTACTCCTTTATCTTTGCCTTCCATTCAGAACAACTCATAGGCAACGAAAACATAATATTATTAAATAGATAGTGCGAGCGAGTGCTCTCATATATTCTTTCCCTTCGTTTTGTTGGCTCCGCACATATTTGCATTATGAACATGTTGGATTTCCGGAGTTGGAAGGATGAGTAATTTGATTGTTTGGGCTTATGAACTTATCTTCTTCCTCTCTTTTTGGTCCATTTCATGTCAAAGTTTGACAACATGAGAAAGAAGCTCGATTCATCTGCTTTCCACCTAATTAATACATTTTTCATAGACAAGAATCCATTTCTGCGTTTTCGGGTTGGTGTATGTCTCAAGGTTTACAGGAAAAACAAAAGGTGAAAAAGAACCATTAAAAAAAAAAAAATCATCAAATCAAGCTCAAGATATAAACTAATGTAATTAGAATTATAAATGTAAATCCAACCACAAATCAATCAACGCGCACACTACATTATAACTTATCAATAAGTAAACCCCTAATTAAAATCAAGATTTTAACTAGCAGAAATATTTTTGCACTAGACTCTACCACAAGATATGTCTTTGAATTTCCTATGTTCAAATAAATAAATAAATTCAATATAAAATAAACAATGGTATAAATAAGGCTCCATTTGGTATTATTTAGTTAAACAATTTTAACTTTTTTTTTTGAAAAATATGTTCTATAACATTGTCTTTTTTTGTTTTAATTGTTATCAATTTTTTTTTAAATTATGGAACAAAAAATTTCTCATTTCCAAAATTTTTTTAAACAAAAATTATAGGTTGTAGTCAACCAAAGATTTATTAAGGTTATTAACAAGTTAGGATGGTCCGATAAGCCGAGATCATCTTCTAGGTCATGCTGGCAGGTTGAACTCGCCGTCGAGGTCGGAACAATGAGCAAGACACACCATTGGGATCAGACTAGACTCATAGTTAAGGTCGCGTCGGACTCAACAATGGGATCAAGTTAGCATAATGAAATTGTTGAGTTAATAGGCCAAGTTTGTTGTCGAGGTCATACTAGCAGACCGAACTCACTGTTGAGGTCAGGCCAATGAATTGAACTTGCTGTTGGGATTTGTCTCTGCGCACACTCACCATAAGGGTTCAGCTAACGAACCGAACTTGCTATTGAGGTTTGGCTGGCGACCCGAACATGTTGCTAGGTCAAGTCAGAGGGTTGAACTCGTTGTTGGGGTCAAACCAGTGGATAAAACTTGTCACTAGGGGTCGGGATAGCTGGCCAGACATGTTTTAAAGGTCGGGCTAGATTCACGATTGGGGATGCTAGTTACACTCATTGTTGGGGTTAGGTTGCTGAATTAGACTCAGCATCAAGTCAAGATAGCCATCCAAACATGTTAGTAGGGTCGAGACGGACTCACCATCGAGGTCATGTCTGTAGGTTGGACTAGCCGTTGAGGCCACTTGTTGTTAGGGTTAGGATGGACTCACGTCGAGGTCATGTCTATGGGTAGGACTCACCGTTGGGGTCAGATTCTAGGACCAAGGTCATGATCAAGACCCATTATAGGGGTTTAGGTTGAGTTATGGGACCAAGGTCGAGGTCGAGGTTTGAGTTCCAATGTCAAGTCCAAGTCAGGTTATGGGATTAGGGTAGGTTTGAATTTCAAGAATAGGGTTTGGGTTTGGTTCCATAACCTAGTTTAGGGTCAAGTTCTAGGCCTGGGGATAGGGTTCAGGTTAGGTTTTATTATTGGAGTCAAGTTCAAGTTCATTTCTTCTAAATTTGTTGGCACTTATCCCAGCTTATCAGCTCGATCCTAATCCCATCCCTAAACCAAATTCCAATCCATTGGTCTAGTTTTGAAACCCAACCCATATCCAAACCATACCTCTAGTGCAAAAACCCGACCCAGCCCCAAGACTAGACCTAAGACTAACTCGACACTAACCCTGGTCTAGAAACTCAACCACGACCCTGAACACGGTCCTAAAACCTAACCCTAACCTAACCCGGTCTTGGAACCAAACCTTAATTCAGGTTCCAAAACCTAAGCTCGGTCTCAAAACCTGACCCCAACCCCTCTTTTGAAACTTAACCTTAGTCTTGAAACCAGACCCTAACCTTGACCCTAGTCTTAGAACCAGACCCTAATACCAAAACACAAAGCCAACCTCGGTTCTAAAACTCAATTCTGGCCCTCGTTTTGAAACATGCCCTTGGACTTGGAGCGCGTCCTTGGTTCCAAAACTTGACTGCGATGATGAGTTTGATTAGTCGATTTGACCCCCATCAATGAAAACAATCAGTTATATTTTTTTTCTTCTTTAAAAAATTTGTGTCAAAATTATCTTTAGCAAACTAAGTTTTTATTTTTTTGTTTTCAAAAATAAAAACATTTAAGAGTCACCAAACATGTTTCTTGTTTAAAAAATAGAAAATGAAAACAATTTTTCTTTTAATTTTTCTATTTAAAAAAACAAAAAAAAAGTGATGGGACCCTAAATAACTAAAGTCAATATTAAGAATTATTTTAATAATGAATTTCTATAAAAATATCAACAAAATGTTGGTTATAATGTGTTAGAAATTAAAAACTTAGCAAACTCCTAAACCTCGTTATCATATAACATTGACATGTAGTATCCAGAAAAATCTAGTAATTAATAAGTTTAATTAATTAGTGATATTTTTATAATGATGTGATTAAGTTTATAGGAAAGTAACAGTTTAGAACATATAAGTGCAAGCTCACGTTAATTTGTCAAGAACAACATCAGTATGACAAGCTTAGTCATACTATGCATGTTTAGCATGTTTTAGTAATAACCACAAGCTTATAGCTAGAAGGCTTAGCAGTGGACCAAGATAGTAGATAATAAAATAAATGATTACGAAAGAGTTATATAATTTAGGGAAATGGTTGACTTGAGGCAAGTCAATACATCCTTAATGGTCCTAGTAGAATTTTAGTCTGATGATTAAGAACTCGATTGGTTATATCTGAAAGAATTCAAGTATTTGAGTCTAGGTTTTTTCTTACAAAACCCATACACTTATTATACATAAAGCTTTGTAGAATCTTAGCTTAAATTTTACAATTTTATAATTAGAGTAGATTTGGTAGAACATAGTTTCACTAAGCATCATGAGAAGTTATTAGAATTCGGTTCAAGATTAGAACCCTTCTAACTCAAGTTAAGATGAAAGGAGTTTATCAACAAGAATCTTAGAATCTTGAAATTCAAAGAATTTGAAGCATTGTATTGAATTGGCAATATATAGATAGACACTCTAATGCACTTAAATGATATTAGTTAGCTCTTACTAAGTTTTGAGAGTTCATGTTAGTGACATCACGAACTAGCCTTTCAAGTGTTACAAACTTGGACGATTATTGTAATGGCAAAAAAAAAAAATCCTAGAATTAGATATTATAATTTAAATATTTAAGTCAAAGATTTTCTTGGAGAATTCCATGTTATGATTTATGATTAGAGAATTTATGGAATTATATTATAAATTATAAAATTCAATATTAAATATTAAAGGTAGATTTTATAGCTTTTTTGAGAAAAATAATTTGGTTGATGGTTTTACACCACAATTTAAGGCGGAGGAAAACTTCTAACCATTAATTAACTTGAAAATTCAATATATCATAAGAATTTCAAGTATGGTATGATGTTAGCCATGTTCAGAGAAGCACACTAATACACAAAATGTCTTTAATTGTCTATTTGTTAGAATCGAAGCTAAGCGAGTATCATATTTGGTAAATATATGTATATTATTCAAGCTCAAAACTTGACATTGTTGAAAACTATGTCATTTCTAAGACAAGTGCAAGAAAAGTCAAACTTTGATTTTAATCCATCTATAAATAGTTTTAGGATTTACAAGAATCTAATTTTGTTATGAGATTTAGTATTAGTAGCATTATCAATTAATTCTGAGGTTAATTTTAGATTGCTTTTAAGCAAGGTCAGAGGACCCATTGGGAAACAAAGTCCCTCGTTAGCCAAGCTAGTCATCTTCAACCAATATAAGAAAAATCTAGTTAAAGAAATCTTTTTGCAAATAATGGGGTACAAGAATTGACTATGAATAGTGCTTGATGTGATAGGTGTCTTTAGAAGCTAATTCTCGGATCAAAGTTCCGTTAGTTTAATGTTCAAAATACTATAGAATACCTTTAGTGTAAGTGGGTCATATTGATTCTATTGAAATGAATAATAACTAAATATGAGCTTATGGGTGCAATGACACTACTAATTTTTAAATGGACCTTTTTGTACAAACATGAGCCCAACATTAGTAGTATGGGAAATTATAAGCTAAGTCATTTGAAGCAGATAATCAATCAATCAATCAATCAATCAATTAATTAATTAGTTATCAATGGTAACACGATCTATTAAAGGCAATTAATAAAAATTATTTAAACAGAAATTCTGAATTATAAGAATTTAATTAACCCTTTTAACTTCATTAGCAAAAAAATAATTAATCTTTTTAACTATCCAAATGGTCATGTGCTCCTACAATAACGGAAAACCCTTTCAAGAAAGGATTTAATTTTCTTTTTATGATATGCTAAACCAACAAGCATAAAATAAGTTAAGCTTACACACTTATTGGATATTTTTCCACATAACCAAGTGTAAGTGGATAGGAATCCAACAAGATAGCATAATCTATTTTTTAGAAACTTCCATAGAACCAAGTTTAAGTGTATGGGAACCTGACGAGATAGCATATTCTATTTTCTAGAAACCAGGTTAGCACGAATCTCGCTTACAGCATAAAAACTATGGTTTTCATAATAAAATATTTTTTTGCATGTTTTATGCAAGATATGAAATGTATGATTAATGTTAAGCTATGTCATGCCACGTTTATGCTATGTTATGTTTATGTTATGATATGATATGGTATGATGTATGATGCTATATGGTAACATGTTACATTACATACACATAATAAGATAAGTGAAATAGATAAAGAAGATTCATTAAGGATGTCATATCAATCTCTTGACCTATGGGAAGGCATTAAGCTAAGTTCATGATCTTAGTGTCCTTGGAGACCTTGCAAACCCCAACCTCCTGACCATCGTCTTTAACCAGTAGGAACACTCAAGCCTATTAAGTATAACAAGATTTGTTCATAAGATATGTTTATTATAAAGCATAACCAACTCGTGTTTGATTTGTTAAATGTTTTAAATTTTGTTTTTTAAGTGTAAGATCATACTTGCTGAGCAAAAGCTCATTTAGTTACATTTATATTGCAGGTAAGAAACTTGTCAATATCACTTGATGGGCAATAATGAGCAGCAGACGAATGGTAAAGATGATAATGAATACCGCTTAAGAAATGAATTTTCTGCAGCATATAATTATGTATTATGTATGTATATGTTCAAGTAGTTTTATCTAAGCACATTTTGAAATTGAGGTTGTAGTCATAGAGTTTTAGTCTAAAAAATTCCAAGGTTTAAATGTTGTAATAGATATTGCAACAAATATATTTAATTTTTGAATAAGAAAATTTAAAATAATATTTTATTTAGAAAAGTTTTGAAAAGATTTTATTTTGAATTAAGAAATGTTTTTAAGGAAACTATTTCAAGTATTTATTGCTATGTCTAAAAAAATTATTCTACAAATCTATGTACTTTATGCAAAGATGTGTTTAGATTTAAGATATGTAGTTTAAGTAACGGCTACGTAAGTAGATTCATTACAAACATGATAGCCAATCAGGGTCTATTTGGTTTGTAGGTTTGAAACATAGTAGTTTGAACTTTTCTGTTTAAAATAAGAAGTTTGAAAAGTATGGTTTGAAAACTGAGTTCAAACTTTTGAAAATAACAGGGTGGTTTTCTTGAATTTGAAGGGAATTTTGAGTTTCAAACTATCAAATAATGATTTAAAATAGGTCTCCAACATTTTGTCCTAAATGCCTACTCACATAAGAATTTTTCAAAACCAATTAAAAAAAGAAACAAACACCCCATAAGCTTGTTGTTTTGTAACTCTATTAGTGTAACGACCACATTGACATAGTCAGTAGTTAACTACATAATTTTAAACTTGAATATATCTTAACTTAAAATACTTAGATTTGCAAAATAATTTTTTCTTTAAATGTAACAAGAATTTCTTAAAATATTTCTTTTACAACATTTCTTAATTTAAAATAAAACCCTTTCAAAATTTTTCCAATTTAAAGATCGTTATGAATTTTCTTAGAAAAATTCAAAATTTCCTTTCAAATTATAGTCCTTGTCACAAAATACATCCAAACATTTAGTTTTTAACATATATTTTCCCGAAACTTTGGCATGCTTACAAATTTCACCTTTCTGTCAATTTGCTAACAGAAAACTGCCAGTGGTGTTCTTTCAGGTCAGAAGTTGGGTTAGTAATATTGCAACCACAAGATTGCCACTTTAATCAGGTTTATATGAAATTGGAGTGGTCATGTTTTTCGTACTTCTCAAATTAGGGATTTTCTCTGACGTAAGAAAGCTTTCGAGCTTCAACAATGACAGCCAACAATAGTTGCAGGAGGAGGAATGTTGCTCGTCCTTCAGCAAGCTTTAAGCACAAAGGTAGGATCCGGAAGAAGAGTTTGGTGAAGAGGTCAACTCTAAAAGTGTCCCACGTTGTGGGTGTCGCTTTGAATGTGTTATCAAGAAAGCGAGGACCCAACTTAATAATGGAAGACGTTTTAATGGTTGCTGCAGATATAAGATTGTATATAGTAGGAGTAAATAATCCAAGCTTTTATTGAATTAAACTTCTATTGCTTTGTTCTTTGAATATAGATTCTGATGTTAGAGTCGTTTTTTATTTTTTTCATTGTAAATAATAGGAGCTTGTTTTGAAATGAATTTTGTAGAATGATAATGATAGAGACCGTGGATATTTGAAGTGGATTGTTCCAAGTCTTATGACATTCTCCCAAGGTTGATGAGACATTTTGACATAAATAGTGATAATTTATTATGGTTGGAGGATGAACTTGCGAATTTAGAGGCAACAATAGTTCAAAAAGATGTTGAAATTGGAAGAAAGGATATTGAAATTGAAATGCTAAAGATGCAGAAAAGTTTGATGACAAAAGTTTATTGTTGTTTGTTTTGGAGTAATCATTCATACTATTTTTAAAATAAGGAGGTTTGAAAGTAGCATATTGTTATTCAGTTGTTTGATGTTGTAGAGGTTTGATGCGATTCTATTTTTTTTGTTCAAGTGGTGCTTTGTTCATGTAAGCACCGTTAGTTAGTCATTGAAATTACTTGAAAAAAATCATAACATTGGTTAAACTTACAAAATAAGGGGAAAAAAAAGTATCCATGGATTGTTAATTAAGAGAAGAAATTGATAAAATCCCAAGTCCAAAATAACAAAAAGGAGTCTTCATATAATTGTGTTTCCCCAATCACTTCAAAACAACACTTATATTAAAGTTGCTGAATACACAAATACTTGGACACAGAACCAAAAAAAAAAAAAGAAAGCTTCAGGCCAAAATACACATAGTAACAAAAGATTGCTACATATTTCTGTCACTTTCTCATCCACATGGCATTAAAAATACTTCAAGTAATAAATTCTTGAATAATGCCTTTGCTCGGCTAGTACTGACCATTTTTTTTGCACCCATCTTGAATCGAAGACTAGTATTTACCATTTTCCATGCACACATCTTGAAACAAGGAACTTTTCGTGTCTGTACAACTAAAGTTGGAAGTGAACAATTAGTACTATGAAAAAAATAGATGGAGATGGATCCAAATGTGTTACTCATTGCCACTGTTTGTTGGGTTGATATTGGTGGGCTTGGTTGAGCGGAAACCAATGTAACTTCTGTCTATGTCTGCACAATTTTAACAATTGAAGTGAATAATAAGGTAAACCATAAGGGAAAAATGATACAAATGTGTGAATACCACTACCATAGTTTGTTGTGTTAATGTTGGTTGGCTTGGTTGAGCTGGTATTGTTATAGCTTGATTCTTCTTTTTTAATTGAGCCTATAACAAATAAAGGATGTGAAGTTAAAATCGTAACATATAAATTCCCCAATTAGATTAAAATTGAAAGGACAAAAAATAGATTATACCCACTTTGCAGCTTCTTCCCACCTAATACAACTTCTAATGTTGTGTCCCTCTTGACCACATTTGCTACATTTAAGTTTGACATACCCCCTTTTCATTTTAGTTCCATTTTTTAGGGATCAACTCGTCATGTTCAAGCCTCCTCACTTTCTTGGGCCTCCCTGCTTGCCTCTTATATTCACGCGTAGTCATAGAATGTTTGCACTTTGGGGCCAATCCTCCTTATTCCTAATGGAGAAAATTTGCTGGTTGTAAGTCCTTAGACACATCTCTTTCTTGTAAGAGTCATCAACATACTGTTCTGGGTCTTGATATCTATCCCAAATACAGACAATGGCATGAGCACACGGAATGCCTAAGAAGTCCCACTTGGGACATGAACAAGTCCTTGCCTTTAAGGCCACAATGAAATTGCTTCCTTAAAAGGTTGTCACCTGGTAATTAAAATCACCAACCCACTCTACTCTGAAGTCTCTTGATCCTACCTTTGTCTGCTCTAGAATGTTAAAAGTCCGTGGCCCAATATTAGTACACCAATTATTAACTGCTAAGCGTCGCTTACCGAACCTCTGCAAAATATACATTCTTGTCATTTCGAGGCAGGTTAGAATTGGCTACTCACGTGCTTTTAAAATGCCTTTGTACCATTGAAATACTCACAAAGGTTATTCAAAATAATATTACATTTTGGAGTTGTTCTAAAAAAAGCTCGACACCAATATTTTGGTTCTTTTTTCATTAGCCACTCATAAGCCTTTTGTCCTCCTGTTTTATCTCCTCCATATACCTTTCGAATCTTGCCTCAGTGCATGACTTTGCTGTTATCATCATTTTATCTTTTAAAAAATTGCCCTTTAAAATTTTTTGTAAAATTACCCTGAAGGTGTCTTGCACAATGCCTATGCTCGACTTCAGGTTCACCATCAGCCCATAAGAACTTCAATGATTCATTTAGGCTCTTTTGTTTGTCTGTTATGAATTTCCAACGGAAAGGATTCTTAATTTTTAAATCATCTCGAAGTATGTCCAAAAACCATGACCACGTCTCTCTTGTCTTTGACTCCACTATGAAAAAGCAATAGGAAACATTGAGTTATTGGCATCTATTCCGACAGCAATGAAAAGTTGTCCTGGATGTGGTCCTTTTATATGACAACCATCAAGTCCAATTACAGGCTCGAGAAACTCTTGTTTGCATGCCGTGTAGCAAATGTAAATTCGCTTGAATCTCTGGCACACCCTTGGGCCCTAAATCCGTGTAGAACTTCACTGTAGACTCCGCATTAGATCTTTTAATCTCCTCTGCATAATCCCAAAGTGAAGCAAGCCGTTCTTCATATCACCCTTCAATCTTAGTAGGTGCTAGGTCCCTTGTTCAATATACTTTCATCTGGGACACTTCAACTATTTGTTTTCGATGAATCGTAGAAATGAACTATGCCACATCCAACTTTGAACCAGGTCCTCGGCATGCAATAGATAGGCATTTGGAAGTCACAAAACGGTTGGTGTTTTGTCTTGCAGACCGATGCTCCCCATTATTCGTCTTCACCACAAATGTGTTTGTATCACCAAATTTGGAGGCAAAGGAAACCCATAAGCACCTAACCCCTTTGCACTGGGCCCTTATCCTATGTGGATCATTTTTTTAAAGTAAAGGTCTTTGCCAGTTTGAATAGAGTGCTCTCTTATGGCTTCCTTGAATATTTTAGCACTTGTGAATGCTAAACCAACAAAAAACTTCACATTCTGCATGTTTCCTAAACACATGTAACTCCAGTATTATCTTTCTCTTAGTCATCTCCATACAATCTCCTTTATCAGTGACCCCTACGCCCTCTCCATCTACTTCTTTGTCTTCATCTTCAAAGTCAGACCATGGAGAACATGTCATTACCATCTATTTCGATGTCGAAGCCTTCAATCACCATCGTCTTTAATGACTTGCCCTTTGCCTCTGTTCTTATTGTCTACTCCCATCTTTTCAAAAATGTCAGGAACTACAATCTCGTCCTCTAACTGCTCAAAGTCACTATCTTTCAATGTTGGATCATAAGGTAAATCATCATTATCTGAATCACCACTTTTTTGGGACTCTGTCTCCTCATCAATTGAACCTTTATCCTTATCAACACCCTCTTTAACATTGAAAGAAGCCTGACTTTCTATCATTTTCACCCTAGTCGACCGATCACAATACACACCTGCACCTTGTTAGCTTCAAACAAGGCTTTAACAAATTTAACAGCCTCTCATCTGTCTTTACACATTACATATCAGTCATGCAAGGTACTTTGAGATATTACACAGTCCCTGTTAAATGTCCTAATTTCTTGACAACAATATCATCAATCTCCAAAATTAAAGACTCATCCATATGACAATCACTAACAAAATAAACCGACCCACCATTGTACTGCAACCTCCAATCTTTTTGAACTATCTCACCACCATGCCATAAATTCATGCTAAAGATAGTGGATGCCTGATCTGAACAAATAGTAAAACAAAAATAAAAAGTAAACTAATACAAGCAGTAGTAAAACAACATTAATTAACCTAGTTTAATTTTTTTAAACAAAATTTAAATTATACCTCAAACATATGTAGTTACTAATCTAACATGAATTAACAGTTAACCAAAAAAAACATATAGCTCCACCACACTATAATTGAAAAGCCATCCCATTTGGAAAAAATGGTTTTTAAAAGTTACTAAACTAACATCAATAAAAAATTTAAACTAACTAAACTAGCGTTAATGCATGAAAAACCCCACTTTAGGCTTTAGAAACATTTTTAATTTATTAAATTTGTCTTGTTCCACGCCTTCAGAGGAAAGAAGTAACTTTCCTATGGATTTAGAGGAAAGAAGGGAAAAAAAGAATCCCATGCCAAAATTTCAATAAAATATTGTGATTCTTTTTCGTGGAAAGTTCAAACAACACACTACCTCACAAGAACAATAAAGATAAGAAACAAAAATTTGTGGTCCCTTCTAAACAGCTTTCATGCAAAGCATTTATATTACTTTACATAATATACCTAGTCATGTGGAATTTTAAGTTGCATCTCCATGTTAAGTGTTCGGGTTTTGCAAGAAAACCCTTGATTTAAATTCTTGAGTTCTACATAACGTAATTAATCTAGTGCTTAATTATCGAATCGAAATCTTGTACAAAAAAAAAATGTATAGACTTATCTAAAATCAATCATTTTCTTAGATTTTCATGTTCTCTCCTAAACATTTTTCGTAATTCTTACAAAAACCTACACTTCTAAATTCTGAACTTATATTTTGCTATGAACTTGATAGCTAGTCATGGAAAAATCCTTAATTAATTATGCTTATTAATTTATGGATTTTAATTAATTAAGGATTTTTTCGGCCATTACAAATTATGTCTTATATTATCAACAGTTTTGTATACATCCCTTTAGATTATAGATTTATGTTAAATTCATACCTTTTTTTGTTCAACATGAAATTTTGACCTAAGAACCCTTCTAATGCCCATATTGCCCTCCTATGATTATGATATGTTATACTTAAAACCAAGCACACCCAAAACCTTTTTTCCACAAAAAAAATAATAAATAAAAGACTACCCAATATCTTACGTGTTATGCTCCCTTAGATGGATGGGTTTTATTAAAGCTTTCTTAATTTTTTTTATTTTTTTAAATAATCAAATAGAAAAGAAAATGATTATGAGGAGGAAAGAGCTTTTTTGTCTGTATTGATAAGTGGATTAAGGAATCCTCTGCTATGCCTTATGAACCACATATGATTTGTACCAATAACAAAGGATGCTAGCCCAACAATAGCTACACAAGAGGAGGTAAATTGGATTTTTAAAACTTTTTATAATTATTGGAATTTTATAGATTATTACTTAAACAACAAATGCAAAAACAACTATAAATTGCGTAAAATTAAAGAGATAAGGGAAATGAGATACAAACGCTATTTGTAGTGGTTTGATAAAAATGCTTACGTCCATTATCGGCGAGCAACACCTTCACTCAACTGCTTCCATTCTTTTGACCATCTTTTCAGTACGATCACTCTAAGTATAATCCTTTGACTTGTCTACTAGAGGCTCACCACAATCTCTTACAATATACCAATTTTATAGAGGTTGACTAATAAAAAATTTCCCCAATTTCTAAGGCTTGGTAATCTATCACTTAAAAGATTATGATTAACGATTTTTGGCTCACTCATAAGATAAACTCTCCAAATATAGATGAATACAACGTAAGGCTTATGTTGGAGGGTGTGAACAACTCTCAATAAAAATATAGAATATGTAAGCTTAAGAATAGATAAGAGTATGAATGTTTATTGTCAAAACAATATAAGAAATCTTGCAATTAATACTCAATTTTGAGCATAATGAATGGAGGGGTATACATATCCTCCAAGCACTCAATTATGGCCTAAAATAACATTTTTGAATCAAAATAGCCATTGCAAATGGAGTTCTAACAGTTAGAAAACTAGCCATTATAGACTCGTCGGTTGAGAATTTGATCCGACAGGCTGGGATTTGAAATTTCTTGAATTAAACTCCAAATGCTCATTTGACAGGTAGGCCACTTGAGACCACCGGTAGGCCGATCTTGTGAGTCCAATAGACCACCTGAAGCAAGAAACAAATTCTACTTCTAAAACATTCCACCAGTAGACCGAAGCAGGCTTTCGATAGGTCAGTTGGCATATTCGACAGGCTGGCTTTCTTAAACAGGCAGGCTGATAGGAGGCTAGAAAATCTAGCTTCCTATCTTTTGTAATCAGCAAGCTGATCCAAAATGGTCGGCAAGCCGATCCTACTGAACATGACCTCCTAAGATATGTTTCCAAAATGCAGTTTTTATGAAACTTTGTTTGAGTGATTTGTGTGCTTTTTAAGTGTGATTTTAAGTTTATATTTTGTATTCAAAGTTCAAATATGAAAACATTTTGTAGATCAAAGCGTATTATGCAAAGATTTAAAACAATTATGAATGCTAATGTGTGTGTGTGTGCTTTTTAAGTGTGATTTTAAGTCCATATTTTATATTCAAAGTTCAAATATGAAAACATTTTGCAGATCAAAGCGTATTATGCAAAGATTTAAAAGAATTATGAATGCTAGTGTGTGTGTGATTTGAGCTTATAATAAACTAAGTAATTCAAGATTGTTGCTCACTTACATAAAAGGCTTAAAACCAAAATCAAATGATCTTCAAGTCTCCGTTAGTGCTTCTAATGCTTGATAGAGAATTCTTCCAATTATCTTAAGTTGCTAATTCTTCTTCACAAAATAGCTCTACCCATTCAAAATAAATCATTAGTGATTAAGCAATAAATTGTTTGTTTTCATCAAAACAAAACTAAATATATCATTTGAAACCTTGGAGCCAACAATCTCCTCCTTTTTGATAATGAGAAACAATTGATTGCTTTTGGTAAAGTAATGATAGAAGTTTTTACTTGAAATAAATATAGCTTAAAAATTTCTTTCCATATACTTTACCTTAAGCTTCCCTTGTACATCATAGTCTAATCCTTGGAGTAGCAAAAATCTCCCTTCACTAGGATGCTCAAAACATAAAGCTCAAAACATGATCAATTCATTTTAGCAAAAATCTTAAAGCAATCAATCTCACATTTTCTCCCCCTTTGGCTTTAGCAAAAAGAGAAAATAAACTATATCAGACTAAAGCGATGCTTTAACCAAAACTTTCAGGACATATTGCATCATATACTTACATCTCATAATCGAAATATCCAAAGTACAAATCATATACTAAAGCATCACTCTTAGATTTTTATTTTTCAAATTTCAACTTCTTCTAAAATAATAGAATTTTTTTTTAAGTATGAATTTCTAAGAGCAAGTTTTTCATAATCATCATGCAATTCATCGAATACTCTAGATAATTCTTTAACATCAATATCATCACAATCATCATCAGAAGAGTTAAAAGTACTTACCTAATTATCGCCATTGTTGTCTATGACCAAGAAGTATGTGTTGACGATTTCTCTTAGCTCCTTATCATTCGAATATTTTTCTTTGAGAGTGGAAACTTTCAAGAAAATTCCCAATTTCTTTTCCTTATCTTCTTCTTCTTTATTTTGCCTTCTCGAAATTTCACGGGTCATAACGGATCCAACTAGCTCTTCTTATGGTAGAGTTGATAAATATTTTTCTTCTTCCAAAGTCTTCCTCTTGACGTGTCATGAAGGAGGTAAGGATTTGTCAAGCTTTCTAACAAACTCGCATGTTTGGAAAGTCCTACCATGTGAATTGAGACCATTAACAATATCTACAAATCTAGTATACATTTCAGCAATAGTCTTGTGTTCTTTCATTTTAAACATTTCACAATCATGAAGAAAAAAATTTATTTTAGTTTCTTTTAACTTGATTCATTCCTTCATAAACTACTTCTAATGTGCGCCAAATATCTTATGTAGATGTGTATGATGTTGATTCTAATAAACTTATTTCTATGTAAAGCACAATACAAAATATTTACAGCTTTGGCATTTAACGACAATTTTTTTTTATCATCAATATTATATTCTTTAGGATCTTTTGGAACTAAAACACTGTCCACCTCTTTTGTTGGTTCATATGGACCATTTTCAAGAAAATCCCAAATATTATAATCAATAGACTGCAAATAAATTGTTATTCTAGCTTTCTAATTATTGTAATCATCCCCATTGAAGAAAGAAGGTCTAATCGTAGAATGACCTTCTATGTTTTAAAAATGTTAAGTAGCCATGCTTGAAGATTGTGAAATCTTTTTTAAAAAATAAGATCAAGCTTCCCGCTCTGATACCACTTGTTAGCACAAGAATAGTTACCCAAGAATGGGTGAATTGGGTTTTTTAACTTTTTACAATTATTGAAATTTTATAGATAATTGCTCAAACAACAAATGCACAAACAACTATAAATTGTGTAAAAATAAAAATAAGGAAAAAGAGATGCAAACAATATATATAATGGTTCAACAAAAATACCTACATCCACTATCACCGAACAAAACCTTCACTTGACCTCTTCCACTATTTTGACGGCCTTTTTGGAACAATCACTTTAAGTACAATCTAGTGACTTGTCTACCTAAGGCTTACTATCACATCTTACAATCCACCAATTTTTCAGAGATTGGCTAATCAAAACTTCACTCTAATTTCTAAGGCTTATAGGTAAGGCTTAGTAACCTATAACTTAAAAGAATATGATTAAGAATTTTTGGCTCACTCACAAGATAAACTTTCCAAATATAGATGAATACAATGTAAGGTATATTGGAAAGTGTGAGCAACTCTCAAGAAAATATAGAATACGTTAGCTCAAAAGCGTGTGAAGAGTATAAATACTCATTATCAAAACAATATGAGAAATCTTGCAATTAATACTTGATTTTGAGCACAATAAATGGAGGTGTATATATCCTCTAAGTACTCAATTATGGCCTAAAATAACATTTTTGGATCAAAATAGCCATTGCCAATGTAATTCAAATGGTCAGAAAACTAACCATTATAGATTGGTCGGTAGGCCAAAAATTTAGTCCAGTAAGCTAGAATTTGAAATTTCCTGAATTAAACTCCAAACGGTCATCTAATTGGCAAGCCACCTGAGGTGGCCGACAGGTCGCTTGGGACCACCAATAGGCCGGTCTTGTGAGTCCTACAAACCAACCAAAGCAAGAAATTAAATTCTGCTTTTAAAGCATTCTACCAACAGACCAAAACAGGGCTTTCTGGAGGTAGGTTGGCATATCTGACAAGCCGGTTTTCTTGAACTGGCAGGCCAACAGGTTGTAGAATCCAACTTCCTATCTTTTGTAATCGACAAGCTGACCCAACATGGTCAACATGTCGATCCTATTGAACGTAATTTCTTAAGACATGTTTACAAAATGCAGTTTTTATGAAACTTTGTTTGAATTTGTGTGCTTTTTAAGTGCGATTTTAAGTCTGCATTTTAGATACAAACTTCGAATATGAAAATATTTTGAAGATCAAAGCAAATTATGCAAAGATTTAAAACAATTATGAATGTTAGTGTGTGTGTGATTTGAGCTAATATAAACTAATTCAAGATTGTTCCTCACTTCCATAAGAGGCTTAAATCAAAATCAAATGATCTTCAAGTCTTCATGAGTGCTGCCAATGCTTGATCGAGAATTCGTCCAATTATCTTGAGTTGTTATAAATTATTTCTTCATAAAATTGCTCTACACACTCAAGATAAATAATTAGCGATTAAACAATAAATTGTTTGTTGTCATTAAAACAAAAGTAAATATATCATTTGAAGCCTTGTAGCCAACAAAGGAGTGTTATTAAATCAAGTGTCCAGCATTAGCACATGAACACCTCGTTACATACATAAAACATGTATCATCAAAAAGGAGGCAAATGCATCCACAATAAGGGCGTTTGCATAATAATAATTGCAAAAAAAGGAAAGAAAAAAAAGGAGGCATTTACCCATGTAATAACAGTTCCAAAACCTTAAGTACCAGGTTTCAAAAAGAAAAAGCAACACAAGGCATCAAAAGCCAGCATATTCACTGCCTTCAACTTGTGTTTGATGACTTTGAGAAGGCTGTGTCAAATTTTCCATAATGTCTAGGCCAGAACCTTGCACCTGCACAAGTTGGGAGGTTGAAGAGGCTGTATTGGGTTGGGAGGTTGAAGGGGCTGCATCATCTCTCATAGCTATAGTTCTATTACCCTGTCCAAGCCTCACAACCAGTGGGAACCATGTGCTCCACAGCATCAATAAGACCCTGAAACAAAAATAAACATGTTAACAAATTTAAATTAAAATTAAAATCTTAATGAAACTATATTAAAAAATTAAAAACTTAAATTTAAGTTACCTTTTATCTTAGAGAAAAAAGGAAGTCACCTTTTGTCTATTTGACATGATTGTCCAAGGCTTTTCATCTATGTCTCTCCCCAAGGCTCTAACCAACTCAAGAAACCAATGCCAACTATCATTGTTTCCTTGCTTTACTATAGCATAAGCAATAGGGTAAAAACCAAGGTTTGCGTCCACTCCTACAGCAGCTACTACAACAACACCATAAGCACTCTTCAAATGGCAGCCGTCAAGACCAATAAATGGCCTACAACCATTTAAAAATCCTGTTACAGCCCCTTCTAAGCGGATAAATAATCTTTTGAAAATAGGTGGTGGTTGGAGACCAAGAACACTCTAAATAATAGCAAATGCTTCGAGGATCGGTAATAAGCAAAGCTTCAGCATATTTTCTTAATTTTGTGTAAGACTCGGTATGCTCACCCGTGCCTCTCACTCGTGCCCTATACGGTTCCTATCTATCCATATCTAAACTAAACTTATCTTTCAAAGACCTCCTCATAGTCTCAATACTTCTGTCGAGATTTGTTCTAGACTCATTATGTAACATATTGGCGATCCAAGTGGAAGTAGCACATGTGTTTTTCATGACAACTAGGCATGTATGTTGATCTTTAAATGTCTTGACCATGAATAAGTTACCATCACGCGATGGTGAGGCATGGATTCTCCAAGGGCAATCTGCAACTTTACAACGTATAGTTACTCTTTCTTTGCAGTACTTAATATTTTTGATTTCAAACCCTTTTCTAATTGAATACTCCAAAATATAATTGCTGAATTCCTTGGAAGTATTTAACACTTGCCATAATTACAGGCAAACAACTCCATTCTCATCTCTCGGTTTCCTTGCAGGCCTTGGTATCCTCTCATATGGGTTATCTAAGTCACTTGCGTGTCTACCACCTTTATGTAATAGATTATCACTATCATAAAATTGTTCATAATCCTCGCTTCCCGAAGAGACCAACTCCACACTTTCTGCACTAATATCGTCTGCCAAAGCCTCCTCATGCAGCCTAAACTCAAAATCAGAGCATCTGTTGGAGATAACAGATCACCATTTGCTTCTATGACCTGCACATCCACAAAATCCTCGTTTTAATCATCTTTTTACCGATCAGACAACTCATCGTCCCTGTCACAACCTCCACCATTAGCTCCATCAAACTCTATGTTAGCAGAAAGTGGTGGTTCATGGTTTGGGTGATCTATACCAACGTGTTGGACAGGGGCACTCTTAACTCTAATCATGATCACATTGTTTGGACTGTTATTCAACTCAAACATTCTCATCAAGGTTGTATCATCAATAATGTCCAACGTCAACTTACCACGTCTTATGCCAACTGCAATATAGAAAACCATGTTGAAGCTAATACTTACCTCACCAAATGCTTCATTTGATATGCCCTTCAACAACCCCATATATGAGGCATAATCTCAATCAACCTTCTATGGCTCCAGATACATTCCAACAACAACAACTTGAACGTTGTGAACAACTATTTTTTCAGCAAACAAAACCAGCCCTGTATCAGTGTAAAACACACAACAAAAATCTTGTCAGTATACAGAAAAATATATATTATACCCACTACCCAAACCAACAGATGGAAATAAAAGCTAAATAAATGGCATGTTTATATCATAAAAACACAACAAGCTTCAAACTTGAACAAAAAAAAGACCAAAAACTTGTCTGGAAGGAAAATCACCAAAAATATACGAGAATCCCTAACACATGAACACATAAAAAACCAATTTTTTCTTCAAATCAGTAGACAAAAAAAAAATAATAATAAAAAAATAAAGAACACTCACTGTGTCAAGTAAAATTTAAAAAAAAAAATCACTTTTTAACATCTATATCTTTTTCCTCACCCCTAACGCATAAAGCACATAAAAACCCCACTTTTTTCTTCAAATCAGTATAACACGAAACGAGAAATACTCAATCTGTGAACTATAGCCAAAAAGATAATTATTTTCACATTTATCTTTTTTCCCTCAAAGCTTTAAACTTGAGAAATCCAAACACATGAAGCACATAAAAAAACCATTTTTCCTTCAAATCAATTGAAAAAAAAAAAGAAAACAAAAATACTCAAAACATCGACTAAAAACCAAAAAGATCAAATTTTTTTTTTTCACGTCTATCACTTTTCCCTCAAAGCTCAAAACTTGAAAAAAAAAAAAAAAAAAAAACACCTAACACATATAGCACATTAAAAAACCATTTTTTTCCTTCAAATCAGTAGAGAAAAAGCAAGAAATACTCAATATGCCATCTAAAAACCAAAAATATCAATTTTTTTTCATGCCTAGCTCGTTTCTGTCAAAGCTTCAAACTAGAGAAAACCCAACAGTTCCATCTACTTGCATGCAGTCTTCATGTCGTGACCCACACAGTCCAAAAAAGGCTACTCTTGCTTTGGAAAAGCTTCAAGGCGTTATCTATGGAGGTATATAAAGATTACATGCAAGGAAAAGCCAAAAGGACAAAGGTCTGAGATTAAGGGTGTTTGGCAGTGGTGAAACACACCACAATCTTATTTATAAATAATGTAAAACTTTTATATATTATAATAACAATAAATAAATATATTACAGTATAAAATTTTTACATACTATAATAAAAATAATTCTTACTATTCATTTCTACCAGCTTTTCAAACACATTTATAAGAGTCGGCTTGTTGAGAAAGAAAATATCCTCCCACCAGCCATTATGTAAGACTTTCAAACGTAACGTTTTGTTTTCAGTTTTTCGTTCTGTTTTTTATAATCAAGGAGTTAAATAATTGTGTTTGGTTACAAGTATAAGCATCTGACACTAAAAGGGTATTTTTGGATTTTCACAAGTGGAAAAAAATATTGTTGAACAAAAGAAGGTATAGATTTAACACAAATCTATAATCTAAGGACATATATATATATATATATATATATATATATATATATATATACAACTGTCCAAAATCTGAGGTATAATTTTTCCAAAACCTTTAAATACAAAGTATAAAAATGAAAAAAAAAAACCTTTTATTTATTTATTTGTTTGTTTGTTTTTACCGAAACTTCCACTGGAAATAGTAGGTAATAGAAGGATAACAAACTGAATTAAACTAGCTTCATCAATAGGCAATTGGGGTTGGAAATAATAATGTATGTTCCTCTTTATTTTGTTACGTCATTTTCTGTGTGGTGAAACTTTTCAATTAGCATTGTCGAATATATAATTCATTTGTGTTAAGAAAGTGTCAGCTATTATATGAGCAACCAGTCTTAAAAAAAAAAAGAAAAAAAAAAACTAATATACAAGTAAAATCACAAAAAGTTGTAGTTGAATGATGACAATTCCCTTTGGTTTTTTGTTCACACTTTTCTCTTTTTTTTTTCGTCTTCAAGCTGTGATTCGTTGACGAAGGCTGCAAGAGGCGGCTGCAATGTTTTTCTATCACGCGCCTGGAAAATTTCAGCTTGGTTTGCAGTTAAGTCAAAGTAATTGTCTTGTCCATGAATGTTGTATGGTTGTGTTGTTCATCAACTTTGCATTGTAAAATTAACAATTCATTTCTTTCTCTGCTATTCAAAATTCATTTCCCATTCCATATTTTCTCTGAATTCTTGATAAAGGGGAGGGAAAAAAATTTTCAATCTTTTAGCTTCAAGGTATGGCCGAAGTTCTGATTGCCAACATCTTAGAACAGTTGGGATCGCTCGCATGTGAAAAGATGGAAGAAGTGAGGATGATCACTAGTGTTCATAAAGAAGTTGAAAATCTCAGCAGAAATCTCCAAGTCATTCAAGCTGTGCTACTCAATGCTGGGAAACGATAAATTGCTAAGGCTGCGGTGAGAAGTTGGTCAGATGAGGTACAAGATGTGTCACACGACATGGATGATGTGTTGGATGAGTAGATGACGGCTCTTGACAGAAGAAGAAGAAAAAGAAGAAGAAGGTGATGATGTGAATATTCTTTCTACAAAAAAGGTATGGTTCTCTATACTATCTTCTTGCTTTCCTTGTGTTGAGTTCCAAAAAGTGTCCATGTCATTGTTGTTACATTGCTTGCAAGATAAAAGAATTGGATAAAGAGGTTTGGTGCTATTTCCATTGAGAAATGTAAATACAATTAAAACGCAAGGATCATCAATGAAAAACATGAAAGGAAAAAGATTGCCCGTTTTGTCGATATGTCCGAAATGTACGGACAAGATAAAGAAGAGGAAGCTTTGATAAGTAAGTTGTTATGCGAGAGTAATCAAGATGGGATGGGGCTTGTGGCTATACCAATTGTGGGAGTAGGAGGAATTGGCAAAACCACTCTTGCTCGAGTTGCATATAATGATAACAAGGTTAAGGCTCTTTTCAAGGAAGTAATTTGGCAGTGTCCAAGACCTTTTAATGAGATTCGGATTGCAAAAGCAATCATTGAATTTCTTGAAGGTAGTGTGCCTAATGTACTTGGCATGAAATCTTTGTTGAAATGTGTTCACAAAACAATTGAAGGAAGGAGGTTTCTGCTTTTCCTTGTTGATGTATGGATTAAGGATGCTAAGCAACGGGAACCATTAAAAGAAGCGCTTGAGAATGGCGCTACAGGAAGTAACATTTTGGTGACAATGCAAAAGAAAGAAGTTGTCGTCATGGTGGGAGCAGAAGCTCATATGATTTCCATTGAAGCTTTGCCTAGGGAGGCTCGTTGGACCATTTTTACTCAATTAGCATTCTTTGGCGGGAATAAAAGTTGGCAAATAGAAGAAATGGGGAAGCAAAATGCACTCAAGTGCAAAGATTTGCTTCTCGTTGTAAAGATTTTGGCAAGTGTCGTGCTATAAAGAAGACTAGCAACAGTGGGAGGATGCCTTGCATGGCAAATTATTGGAAATAGAAGACGTCAAGATGAATACATTAATTTTTCTCCAGTTGAAAAACGTTGTTTATTTATATTGTTCGATTGTTCCAAAAGATCATAGGATTGACAAAGACGATTTAATTGAGATATGGATGTCTCGAGGTTATTTAAGTCGGATCAATGAGAAAGAAGGTCAAAATTGATTTGAAAGCTTGGCAATACGGCATTTCTTTCGAGACTTTGAAAAAGATTATGATGGAAAAATTATAAGTTGTAAAATTCATAGCATGATGCATGACTTCATTCAGTACCTCACAGAAAATGAATGTTAAATCATGGAGGCACAAGGCATCAGGAAGACAATGGACCAAATAAAAGCAAAAACCTGTCGCGACACAAATGCACTAGATTGAGAGGCCAACATTCCAAGGTCAGTTTTGCCCAAGAACAATAGTTTGCATACACTCTTCATTACATTGGCACGACAACTAAACAAATTAAGTTGTGAATTGCTCTTGTATCTTACATGTGTGATCGCACATTTGAACAACTACCTAAAGGAATCAATAAGTTAGTACATCTCAGATATCTCGGCCTGTGTCATATTTTCTTTTTGAAGCAATTGCCTTACTCAATATGTAGGTTATTTAATCTGCAAATCTTGAAAGTGAAGCATTGTCGTGGGCTTAAACATCTACCAAAGGGAATAGGAAATCTTCCGAACTTACATCTATATATTGATGGGTGTGTAAACCTACAACAATTGCCAAAAGATAATGCAAAATCTTTACTTGCCTTAGGACTTTAGACATGTTTGTATTGCCTAATTATGACGATAATGAGGCACAAAAAACTTGAAGATTTGAAATCTTTGGTACTTATCATGACATTTTTTCAGTATACTTGGATGCTTTTAACCTACAAAATTATGAGATAGAACAACTCAGAGGAAAAGAAGACCTCAGTGATTTGAAACTTACTTTCTATTCAACAATTGGGTGGGATCGTGTGAAATACTCGAGGCATGACAACCACATCCAAATTTGAAATCCCTCAAGATTAGAGAATACTATGGTGAAGCCCTTAACCTTAGTTGGATGATGAAGTTGATTAATCCCAAGAGGCTCACACTTGATTGTTTCTTCGGCTGTGAATTCTTGCCTCCTTTGGGAAAACTGCCGTCATTTGAATCACTATACTTGGTTGGTTTGAAGAGAGTGGAAAAGTCGGGGCTCAAATTTCTCGAGTAGAAACTGACAAGACGACCAAATTGCATTCCCAAAGTTGAAATTGCTCGTTTTCATTTGATCCATCACTGGAAAGAGTGGGATGCAAAAGTGGAAGAAGAAGATCAACATAGTTGTGGTGTAACAATTAATGCTATGTCATCAATCCTTGGAGATTTCATTCTGCAGTAGCCTAGAAGCACTATCAGGCTTCCTCCAGACCACACCACTGCAGATATTGACAATCAACTGTTGCCACATGCTCCAAAAACATTGCCAAGAACGGGCAGGAAAAGACAGCCTCAAGATTTCCCATGTGCCGAACATCAAAATTGACGAGTGCTTTGACAGGGAAGGGGGCTCTCATTGTGAAAAAAATTGCATGAACTTCTTTAAATCTCCTCAGAACAAAAACTTAAGAGAAAATAAAATTGCATGCATACAGAGACCTGACATCGTGCTGGTTAATATTAAAGTCAGAAAAAAATCAATCCATTTCACTAGCCAATAGCCATTAGAGCTATGGAACTCTAAGAAACTAGTTCTGAGCTTTGTCAGTAGTCAAATGCCAAGCATCAAATCCATGGCCCATGCAAAGGCAATGTATTGCTATACATCTTTATCCGTCTTTCTTTTGGAGATAAAAGTATGCTCTTAATGATGCATGCACTTGCAAACTGCTTCAAGTGCAAGAGAGGACCGTTCTTAAACTTCTAAAGTCGTGCATTCTTGCAATTTAGATCCATCTTTGATCCTTTTTCAATTTTTTTTTATCATTAATGCAGCAGTTTGACATTTACATGAATGATTTAATTATTTTCTTATAACACAGGCCTGTTTATCTGCGAGGAAATAATAGCTCTTCCATAAAAACTTCAGTTCACCTTATGTTGCCAAAACTTTTCTGTTGAAGCAAACATCCATCACTTCAAAAAAAGAAGCAAAGATCCATGACTCACCATCAAATGTCGTTTTTTGTGCTTGATATTGAATTAACAAATCAGCTGTTGCAAAGACTATAGATACACTTCCATTGTAACAAATTAATTCTCAAACTGCTCAATTGGGGAGTTTCTTTTCCTCTAAGCAATATTGCCAATATTCAGCAGCACTCCACTGCATTGTAATTCCTTAAATTCTTTATGCATGTATGATTGTATCTATGGATGGTTACTGTCAATAAATATGATGAGAAAAGACAGAACAATGACTGTTTCAGAATGGCAAATGATTTTTTTTTTTTTTTTCACATAACGTCTCTTTAAGAAGGCAGCAGAGAGCATAATTCTAACCAAAGGCCAAAAGATGTACCTATAACAATGTCGATAGAATGTGGTTGCAAGCCTTTATAAACTAATTAGTGAGAAGTCACACAAAATTACAAATTAAAAAAAAATACATAAAAATTAAATGTTTCACATCCCACGACATGAAAATACTCAATGCAGCAAGGATGAATACATTTCGATTTTTTTCTTATTTCAGGAAAGGGGAAGGGATTCATGGCTAAATTCATCATCCCCAAGTTGAACGAATAATGATGCCAAGAGCATAGAGATGAGAAAATTACCGTACAAGAAGGGAAGAGAATCTGGTTGCTCAAAACAAATGAAGATTTATGTATTTCTAGGCTTTCAGCTTCTCATGGTCATGATATTTGATGAATTTGCAGTTGAAAACGTCCAGCATATATTGCTGATCAGGAGACGAAGTCCAGTTGAGTTATTCTAATAATCATGACAGAGAAAAATCAACAGATGCTGCCAATTCTTCTAGTTGGTTCTTCCCAAGGTTGGCTACAAGCTCCATGGAAATGAAGTGCTTTGGTATATTTGCAAAGTCTTCCACCTTGAAATCATAAACTGGCTGCAGCTCTTTCGCTTCTAAATCTGCTGCCTCAGCCTCTGCAAGAAGGAGGTTAGCTTCTTCTAGATTGCCAAGCTCCAAAGCCGCTGCTCTTTCAGCTGTAGCAGAACCTGCTGTTAAAAGCAGCCTCTCAAATCTTGCCATCGCTACCTCTTTTTCCTTGGACGAAACAAGCACCTCTGTCTCCTGAAGTTTCTCAATTGTGTCTTTAATTTCTCCCTCGAGCTTCTCAAGCTCTGATACAGCTCTTTTCATGTCAAGCTGTACGCTATCCTTTTCCACCATCAATGACTTTGCCTCCGCAGCTATTCGTGCCGCTTCCTTAAAATTTCGTGCAGCAGCAGCCACTTTCTTTTCTGCTTCCAGCTCTGGTACTCTTTTGTCGATATAAATAATCTGCTGCTTGGACGATGCTGTATCTTGCTGGATGCTAGATTTTCTTGTAGACAGTTCCTGGAAGTAGTTAAAAGATATTTATTTTTCAGCTGATGGCATTGCTGAGTTAATTTTGAATTTCCGAACGTTGTACGAAACCTTTTTACGCTCAATTTAAAATGTGGAACAAAAAATTAAAAAATAAATATAAAAATAAAAAGTCGCAAAGCTTTTGTATTTTTCTTCTTCTGCAACTAACATGTTTAAAATATATCACATAACACCTCTATAATAATAAGAGCCAGTCGTAGTCATTAGTCCGTTAACACAAGTGCAAGGCCTCTTTATTGATAATTTTCTGCCTATGCAATATGGTTTGATGATGGCTATAACTGTCATCTATTTCCCTCTTTCTACAATCAAGTTCTTTTTTTCAATTTTTTTAGGGATGAATCAAATAAATTATAGGAGTCACTCCAATTTTTTGGCATAAATGCAAAAGACAGGAAGGGAAACTGGGAAACTAACCTGTAGTGAAGCTCGTGAACTCGAAATCACCTGTTGCATCATTTGGACGTCATCAGAAAGTTTCTCTTCAGTCTTTGCAAGCCTCACCCTATCTTCCCTAGATTTCAAAACAGAAACCATCAGATTTTTTCTAAGCCTAACAACTTCCTTGAATGTCTTTGCTTCCTCTGCAGAAGCATTCCCAAGTTCCCTCAATTTTGCTTCCTTTTCTTCCTCTTGACTGATGTACTCATCAATTTCTTTCTTTTTTGTTGACAAGGCTTCACTCTCCAAGTCTATCTTGGAAAGGCCAGATTGCAAGTCACCAACCTTTGAATCAATGTTTGATCGCATCTCCTGAAAACCAGAGACCACATCAGCGATCCTTTTATCAACTGCTTCGATGTTGCATTCGGTCTCTGCTATTTCCTGTTCTTTTTGTTTCACAAGAACAAGCAGCTTTTGCAGTTCATCCATCAGATCATCCTTTCTCTTACAAAGAGAGTCTCTTTCTTTCTTGTCATCCTCAACGGAGTGTTCAATGGAAGTATCTAATACACTACGTGCTTCATTTATGATATGTGACTCGATTTCCAATTCCATTTTCTTGGCCTCCAAGGCTTCAGTTGTTGTAAGCCATTTTTCCATTTGAGTCAAAGGCACTTCTTGTGCTATCCTTATAACCAAATCTGCTTTATTTAAAGCATCCTGTGTAATAAATTCATGTGCAAAAGGATTGATCTTTTCATTCCACATACACAAACTCAAAAACTTATGAACTTGTGGGAAATCCGTAATTAGCAGAAGTTGGAAAATCATTAATAGAAAGATCAGAAACCAAAATTATAGACAATTTGTCATAATCAAGAGCATAAGTATTGGGGCCGTTTCGTATTGTTTTCAAAATAGGTGAAAATGCTTTTGTTTTGGAAAATGAAAATTTTTAAAAATTTTTTCTTGAAAAACGTGCAAAAACATTTCCAAAAATTCTGAGAATAAAAACAAACAGGCCCATTGGGTATCGCTAAAAAAAAAAAATTGCAGACATCTGGCTGATTGTGGAAAAATCTGTCATCCAAAGAAGTTGGAAATCATTTTAATAAAGACTAACAAGAAAAAGCACGGCCTCAGTTCATAGACAATAGCAATGGATGTAATTTCATTTGCACAATTCACAAACTACATATGTCATCAAAACTCATGCACATAAGAATTAGATGTCACTCCATTTCCATTTCCACAAAGAAATTCATAAGCAACTAAGGAAATTCACACAAATCTGGTTAATAATGGGGAAATCCATAACTTTGCAAATCTTGGGTCTTTTTGCATTATAGTCTCTACAAGACTTGATTTTACAAAGCAAAAGCACCATTTTTATCTCATTCATGTATTTAAAATAATAAAAAAAAAGACTATAATTTTCTCAATTGGAACTCATTCCACATACGAAAAGATTCACAAGCGTCTAGTTCATCATGGTTAAATCCATTCCCTAGCTCAAACAAATTCAAAAATCATACTTCTCCTATAAGCTAAATAAATATAAAGTAAAGGCACCAAACCTTTGCAAATTGGTCAAGCAGAGAAGCGCACTCCTCCTCGGCTGCAATCTGCGACGTCAAAAAATCCTCCATTCTTGACTCCACGGCATCGCATTCCGCCTCGGCGTCCCTCAGTGCCACCACGAGGGACTGTCTCTCCTCTTCAGCCGTCGCCAGGCTATCACTGAGCCTCTCGGCGGTCTCGAAATCCTCCGACTCGCACGCCTCGTTCAGCCGCCTCTCCAGCTCCACGTAGGCCTCCGAAGCCCCGCGCAGCCTCTCCGCCGCTCTTCTCCTCCTCGAGATCGCCTCCTTCCGGGATTCCGACACCGCCGCCGCCGATCGCCTCGCAAGCTCGAGCTTCTCCGAGATCTTTACTTTGATTTGCTCCAATAGAACCTCATCGTGATCACCATCCCGATCCTGACCATCACGAAAGTCGTGATCCGTATCATCCTTGGACGAGTATTCACCATTAGCGACCTTCGACGGTACGGCATCGGCACCGGCACCGGCACCTACTTGGATTTGGGCCTGGGCCTCATCGGAGCCGTCCTGAGGCTGGGCCGTGGTCTGAGCCTGAGCCTCATCGGCGGCGGAATCTCTGCCATAGCCGATCCTCAAAGAAGCCCTCTTTTTCTTCCGCGAAACCTGCCGAGAAACTGGTGGGATTTCTTCCGTCGTGGTGGGGAGCGGAGAGACGATTGTGAGGTCGGAGAAGAGGCTTTCATCAAGAGGCTGAGACGACGCCGTTTCAAGGCTGGTCGAAGAATCGCGATCAGGTATATCGCCGTCACGACCATCACCATCGGCAAGCTTTGGCTGTGCGGACTGATCAATTTGTTCTTCTTCCTCTTCGTTTTCCTGTTGTTGTTGTGGTGGTGGTTGATCCAAGAAAGATGAGTTGGGGGTGAAGAGGACCATGCCTTCGAAGAGTGAGTCGGTTTCGTCCATTGATTTACAGAGGTTTTCTTCTTCTGAACTCGTCAAAGTCAAAATTGGTTACTGGTTCGCCTGTCTTCTCCTTATTATTACTCCTTGTTTCCAGCCACCGTCTCCGACCAACTGAAAACTCCAATGCTCTTTCTGAATCCGATCGACATTCTGGTCTCACACGCTTCGGTTCAGAAGTGAAAGAAGACTCTGGCCTTAGTTTAAGATGGGCTTGGGCCTAAGCTTATATAGCCTGCAATTTTTGGGCTGGCCCTACAGAAATCCCCCCCGCTTTTCGCCGGATTTAGCGGGACTTTGGATTGGGATTGAGAAAATTTTATGGTCTGTTTGGTAATATACTCGAATTAATGATTTGATTTGATTTAATATGATTTCAATTAGAATTTAACTTAATAATTTAAATTTTTATCCGAATTGATGTTTGGATTTAAGTTTTAATCTAAGTGTGGAATAAAATTAGAATTTGTGTTTGGAGAGGTAGTGAAAATAGTTTTTAATTTATCAACAAATCTTAATGTTAATGATCCTAAAAAAATGCAATATGGATCTTAATTTATTCCTCTCTTTACTAGAAACACAATGAAAAAAGAATCATCTTAATTGGATAACAAATGAAGAAGTTATGATTTTTTTCTTCAAATATAGGAGAGAAAATTTTAGTTTTTACTATAACAGAGATATCTGAGTATCAAAAGTTTAGGGGGATTCAGAACTTTGAAAACTTGGATTCTTGATACTTAAAGGTTTTGAACTTTGGGGGAAACAAACATGTATCTATAGACGGTGGATCTACAATCAAATATGAAAATATTGATTTGGATCGTTAAAACTCTGTTCAAGGAACTTGGGCCCTCAAATCACTGTTAATTGGACCTATTAGCTCTTAAGTAAACATGCAAGATTAAAGTGAGTAGACAGAATAAAATAATGCTGTAAAAATAAGAATGTCACACGCATGATTTATAGTGATTCACTTTGTTAAAAGAGCTACGTCCACTGTATTTCACTAGAATATAAATTTTGAGTACAAATTACAAGAGAAAGGATGATAAATGATTTTGGTAGAGCTTCTGTATGCTTTTTTCTATATATTCCTGTACAATGAAGCAACCATCTCCTTATATAGAGAATAAGGAGGAATCGTGACTCCCAATCGTCTGGCGAAGTGGGATAATGCACTGAAAGTAACTATAGTAGCGGGACACGTGTTGATCTGCGATAGGCTACAAGAATCATGCCTCCCCACATTTTGGTTCATGATCAGACATGTTTGTAACCGTCAGTTTGTGTTGATAACTGTCAACTCATGGCAATCGATCCGATCGGACACTTAGAGAGAAGTTTGATTTACCTTCAACGATCGATGCAATATAGATACAAGCAGGATCGAGTCGATCGAATGAAACGAATTCGATTCGTACTTCCCACGTTGATTGACTTAACTCGGTCTATTTGACTAGCTTCACCATAATGGGCCGTCTGGGCCTGTAGACAATTTGGGCCTAACCAAATTATACCCCAACAGTATCCAAAGGATTCTTAATAGTCAAATCTAAATTTGAGTCCAAAGAATCCAAAGAGTTCTCTAAACAAACAAGCCCTTAGTGTGAATTATGCAGAATACTTCTTCTTTACTATTACTATTGTGTTCTATCACCTATTTTTCTTTCTTTGATTCATACCACTTCTTTTAGCCAAAATAATCATGATACCCTATATAACACTTGTTTACCTAACTCCAAGCTAAAATACTAATGATCTATTATGTCTTTATACTCTTTAAAAGTGATATGTTTCAAACTTTTTTATGAAAGTGGTAAGATTGAAAAAGATGCCATAGAAGTGGTATTAATCAAATTGACCCAAAAATTTATTTTTTTTTTGGGGAAAAACAATGTTTAAAGGCACTATCGACATTGAGAATTATAAAATGTGGGTCTTATCACAAGCTCTATGTTAATATGCTTTATTTTATATTATTTTAGGGTGTATAGCATTATTGATGTCTCTAAGCATTGTTCTTATATTTAGTAAGAGATAAATATAAGGAGGAAGGAGAATTAAAAACATGACAAAAATTATGATTAGGACAACAAAAAGAAAAGATACATTTTTTCAAATTGTTTGTTTGTGTTTTCAGAAACATATTGCGGTACGAAAATGAACATGTCAATAATTTTTTTTCGTAATTACCCTTAAAAAATATTTTTTAATATGAATTTTTTAGGTAGTACCTCAATGCATATGTAAGGTTTTTGGGTTGTCACACCCTCCTAGGGCTGTCAACTTGGGCCCAACCAAGTGGCCAACCTGAAGCCCATTGTTTTGGCCTAGGCCTAGCCCTTCCCTGTATGGGCCAGGGCTGGGCTCAGCCAAAAGGGTCGGGCTAGGCCTTACTTTTAGGCCCAACCAACAGCCCGATTCTGGTCCAAGTGGGCCAGGCCCCAGCCCGGTGCTTAAAAAAAAACTCAGAAATCAAAATTATCAAAATAAAAAAAAGGTTAATGAGACATATGCCGCTTTTTTATTTGTAGAATTAAAATACATCTATAGTTCATGAATATTCTTTATATGCACTAATGCATAAGTATAAAGACATTAATGACCATAAAAATGATAATGTTAGTTTAATTTATTTTTTTAGAATAATTATAATATACGTATTTAAGATTTCAAACAGATTATGATATCATTATATTTAAAAAAAATCCTTGGAATTAGGGTGTTTATTGCTTAAATTCAAATTGGTATATAAAATAATAATTTTAAAATTCCCCAAAAAGATGGAATTTTTTTCATCAACAAGTTGGATTTACCGACAAATTAAAATTAAGATGTTGTAATTAAATTAATGATATAGTTTTACTGACAAATTAAAATTAAGGTGTTATAATTAAATTAATGACACAGTATTATTAAGTCGTTTTATATGTCTTTCTGGTTATATAATTGATACATCATTAAATTAATGATAGGTAATAATCATGATACGCAATGACATTCATTTCTTAAGACTTCAAGTGATAATATTTCTTTGTTTTTTGTGATATATAATTAAATTAATGATTAGTATTTATTAAGTCTTTTTGTATATCTTATAGGTTATAAAATTGTTATATCATTAAGTTAATGATACTCAATGACATTCATTTCATTTTTTTAAGACTTCAAGTGATAATTATAATGCATCAATGTAATATGTTAAAATAAGAAATATATGTGTATATTTTTTTCTCTAATTTAACTATTCAAAAAATACGAAAATTTGTTATAAAATTTAAATACATGATAATATTTAGTTAGAGGGTATTTTAGAATTTTGAATATATAAAATTTTAAAAAAGAGACATATAAATAATATTTGCATAGCGAAAACAGATATTAATTCACTCTTTAAAAAACGAAAGATTATGGCCCCGTTTGGTTTCGTTCTTATAATTTTTGGAAATATTTTCGTACGTTTTTTAAGGAAAAATTTTAAAAACACTCTCAGCACAATTCTCAAAAAAAATTTATTTTTTAAAACAAAAATATTTTCACCTATTTTGAAAACAATATCAAATGGCCCCTATGTAATTTTTACAATACAAAAGGCAACAAAATGCATATACATTATTACTCTAAAAAGAAGGCCCTAGCCCAAGAGGAATTCCAACATCCAAGTTGGGTTGCTAATAGTCATACACAACTTGAGAGTGTTTGGAAGGGTGGTAGAAACTATTGGTTAGAACTACTTTTACTGTAGCATGTAAGAGCTTTACACTGTAACATTTTTTTAAAATTTTTTTTATTGTTATTGTAGCATGTGAGAGCTTTGCACTGTTTCATAACTCAATTTGTGGTAAAAAGCCAGCCAAACAGCCATTTATATTGCAATGCAAAAGGCAAAAACGGTTGGGACCACTCAGTCAAACAGTCGTTTATATTGCAATGCAAAAGGCAAAAGCTAATTCATATCACAAATTGATTGCATGAATCATAATTATTACTGTTAAAATGATCCATGAATCAAAGAACGGTCACAAATTGCACTATTTTTACCGTTAAAGATAACGGTCAATCATAAATTATAATTAAACAATGGGCATATTACCGTTGGTTTTGAACGTTGTAAAACAGAGATGCGACCATTGTTTTTTTCCTAAATTTTGTCTATAAATACCAATTTTATTAACTTATTATTCACCCAACTCTCTTTCTATTCTTAAATCTTCATTCTCCAATTTCTCTTAAATCTTCAACTCCTCTTAACTCTAATTCTACACATCTTCCAATTAGTTTCAAAAAAAAGAAAATATCTCTCAATTAGGGCCCGTTTGTTTCGATACTCGAATCACGGTTTGAATTATTTTGCTACAGTATTTTCTCTCACAAAAATTTAAATATTCATTCAAATACTCTATTCAAATACTCGAACCAAATGGGCTTTTAGTTAAACTATATTTTTTGTTAAAAAAAGATTGGTGATTCTCTACTTCGATTTTCAAGTTTCCATATCAACTACCAATGTATGATTACAATTTACAATTACAAGATCAATTTTTTTTAATCAAATTTACGGTGCTTTTAGTTTTGATTATATAATTATTAATATATGTATATGTTTATTATTATTATTATTCTTGTAGGGTTAGAAAATATGTATAGGTATGGTCTTGATGGTGATGACTACTATGGAATAGATGACCTAGACATAGAAGAAGAAGAAGAAGAAGAAGAAGAAGAAGAAGACATTCTCCGCGTGGAAGTTGGTGACGAAGTTAATGAAATGAAGTAACAACCACCAATAGTCAATGAAAGCATCAATTCTCAGCATCAACAATGCCCTCAAATTGTTCAACTGCAATGATAGCGGTAGGGAGAAAATGCACACGTTGTTGGCAATTCTTCGATACAAAAGAGAAATTGGATAACAGAGGTAAAAAGGTGACTGTTGTGATTTACAAACTTTGTAAAAAAGTTTTGTCTGCAAATTCTATAGATGGAACTAGACACTTAATTGCTCATAATGAGAAATTCAACAAGGAAAGGAGCCTACACAAACTCAACTTGCATTCAACGCAGATGATTCAGTAAGTATATGGTCCTTTGATCTAACTGTTATTAGGGAATCTTTATACCGTTTTATTATTACTATAGATGTACCTATTATATTAGTGAGAGCTCTTCTTATTAACAACATAATCAAAAACCATATTGTCCTCAATTTCCAAAGTTTCTAGAAGTGCTCCTAGGAATGATATGATAGCATATTATGAAAAAATGTGCACTGCATTAAAAAAAATGAAATGAGCTCCTCTAGATTTTCAAGTGCATTAACATATGATATTTAGAGTGGTAAGGCTAAAAAAGACTATATCAGTATAGTTGCACAGTATTTACTCTCAATGGTTTTTGCAAAAAAGAATTATTGGTTTTAGACTTATTGACCATAAACATGATGCAGATAATATTATTGAGAGAATGATAAGTGTCATCGAGGAATTTGGCCTATGTGGGCGTATAATTTCCATCACACTAGATAATGCCACAGCTAATACAAGGGCGATTTGTATGCTTGAGAGTATGATAAGTGCATACAACAGTGAAATTCTTCTATATCAAAGATGTACATGTCATATAATCAACCTCATTGTCAAATCAGGTTTGAAATCAGTAAGTTTAATAATTGACAATAGTCGAGATGCACTTGCTTGGATTAATAATTCAAACCTACGTCTTGCTAAATTTAAGAAGTATTGTAAAGCAAAATATATGAAGCCTCAAAAGTTCGGACTTGACATACATGTTAGGTGGAATTCAACTTATTTGATGTTGAAGAATGCAATAGGATATAAAAATGTTATTCCCGTGTTTTATAATACAAAAATGGGTTCTACATTATAACAAAAATATGATTGGATAATTGTTAAATGATTATTAAATTTTTTGAAAGTTTTTTTATGATTCTACTGTTTCATTATTTGGCATTTACTATCATACATCCCCATTGTGTTGCCTCAAATTGTAGAAATGACCATCTTGTTTAACAATTATAGAGAAGACCCAATGTTTAAACCCATGGTAGAAGCAATGGAAGCACAGTTTAGGAATTATTAGTATGAAATTCCTCTTTTGTATTATTTTGCTTTTAATTTGGATCCTAGAGCAAAGTTACCTGGTCTTGTAAGTGCTCTTTCTCACATGGGTGTCCATTTAAAATCTTCACAAATTGCAGACACACGTCAAAAATTGTTTGAGATTTACGCCATTTATGGGAATAGGTTTGGCAACTTGACCGTCTAACCAATGAAAAATGAAATTTGGAATTGGGTTCAAAAACATGATTTCCGTCGCTCTATCTAGGGAGCTAAACAAGTGCCTTGAAACATAATTTTCGCTACTGGATGGTTCTAATGACGACAATTTAAACATTTTGATGTGGTGAAAGGTACATAGTTTGAAATTTCCAGTGCTTTCATAATTAGCATGTGATATCTTGACTATCCTATATCGACGGTGTTTTTAGAAGCTATTTTTAGCACAACTGGGAGGATAATTGAAGAAAAAGAACTTCGTTGACTCCCGAAATGGTTGAGGTGCAGATATGTCTACGAGATTGGGAACATGCTTCCCGGTAAATGCAATATACAACCAATGACAAAGATCTAATGTGTTAATTTGAGAACTTATATATCAATGATGATGTTCTCAAGATTGGAAGCAGTGTAAACAATTAGATTTTTTGAACAACCATATATTTGGTATTTTTAATTTTTGTACAATATTGTACTTTTTTTTTCTTGCTAAGGTTTTATCCCAATGGTTTTTTTTGGTAAGGTTTTTAACGAGGAATCATAATTACATAAATGAAACTTAATTTATCTAATTATCTTATCTTATAATCTTTTGTCATCTTATGATCATCGCCTTTTTTATTTTTATTTTTTTCCAAAAAGTATTTTCATTTATGCCGGATATTGACGAATTTTTTAATCTTTTCTTTAACGGGGAATTATATTGTTTTTGTGTTTTCGTTTTATTATTTGCTTCGTGTCTCGTTATGTAGAAGTTTTATTTGTTTTGGAGATCCTCGTGTATGTAACATTCCTTGCCTCTATATTTTTGTGGCCATGGGAAATTTTGTCCTCTTAATATCTCAAATTATTAGTTCTTGTTATTATTGATTTCTTTATTTATAATATCAAAATGTATCTCTGTTTGAAAGTTGGTTTCTTTTTTTTATTTTTTATTTTCCATCTATCAGAACTATAACTTTGTTTGGACTGTTTAGTATTTATGTAGTTTGATATGATGTCTGGGGTTTGTGGTTATATTAGCTGTCGCTCTGCAATATTGTTAAACTCGTTATTACTTTTTTTTTTTTTTTTCATTTCATTGTATAGGAATTATGATTAGGCTCAAGCCGGCTTGAATGGCCCAAACCAGTATTTGGCCCCCTGGGCTTTGGGCCAGTTTAAACCGATCATTTCATCATTCGGGTCGGCCCAGCCCAACCCAGTGAAAAATTCAGGCCGACTCGACCCAACCTATTTTGTATTATAGCTTGATTTGGCCAAGCCGGGCGGCCGAAATTTGCCGCTCTACACCCTTTCGCTCCAACCTCCATCATCTACAACTCGAGTGCGATCCTTTTCCAAATTTAATTTCTATAGGTTATATTAAGGTTAATTACATAACTGTCCAAATATGACACATTAGGTCAGTTTGATATTGCTGTGTTTTGATGTTGCTTTTGCTGTGCTACGCTTTTCTAGTGTTGTGTTGTGGACCAGAAGGTATGCATTTGGTAAAACTTTTTCAAAGTTCTTGTGAGAAACATAAGTAGAATTGCAGGCGTTTGGTAAATTATATATAAAATTGCATGTGTTTGTAGGTGTTTGGTTAACATATTTTACTAAGCATATTTATAGTTTTAGTTTTTAATTAATTTTAATCTAAAGGTTAACATACACAATATTTGTACATTAAAATGCTTAAGATGTAATTTTATTTTTTTATTTAATATATTTTAAAAAAATAAATTACTTTTGTTAAACGAGAAAAGATAAAATTTGAAGATAATAGGTTTTGGATTGCCAAAAATACGATGGAGGATTTCTCGGAGAATATTATTATTAGTTAACTCGTATATTTTTTTCTGCCAATATGTTTGTTTTTTTAATTTCAATTAAATTAAAAAAATCACTCTAGTTTTACTTTTTAATGTGTTATTTGATTTGTTTTAATTTTTTGGGTAGATTTAGAATTATGTATTATTAAAATTAGTTTAATATTTTAAATTATAAAAGCAGAAGCTACTGTAAAAAAGCAACTCCTGGCCTGTTTCTCAACTTTTCCTGCTTGATAGCAGTTATTAGATGCAACCTTTTAAAAAATAGGATTCATCAAACACCCTTTATCTACTGTAGATGGTTATATAAGCTAAAAGCAGCCTTTAAAAGCAATATTAAATGGGCCCATTGAATCTAAAAATGTCAACTAATTGTTTTAATCACAAAAATATCAAGACTACTGTAACTTTAAATAATAAAGTAAATAAAAATAATGATAAATATTTAAAAAAGGAAACCTTATAAGAAGAATCAACATAAAATATTTAGTTTCAATTGTTTTCTAATGACATCTTCGTTTACCTTTTTTTCTTAATAGGAAACAACCGGTAACAAATGAGAAACAAATATAATGTTACATGGATAATGGATAACGTAGATATGTTCAGCTAGTTTTTGTTTTGTTTTGTTTTTTTTTTAAATGATCAAACTATATTTCTTTATCAATTATATTTTGCACCCTCGAATTATGTCATTTATATCATTTTGTCCGTTGACTTTCAAAATGCACCGTTTCATCCCTTTCAACTTTGTTTTGTTAGCCGGAAACCTTCTTCCATCCAACATCCATTAAAATTTAAGAATTTTTTTGTTAAGTTGGCCCCATAATTTAAAGGAAGTTAAAAAAATAATAATAAATACCCTTCCTTCCAAAAATCAATTCTGTACCCTTCCAAAAGTTTTGATTTTAATTTTGATTTTGATTTATTCATATCATAACTTCTTCTTTTTTTTTGGCTGAGTGTTAAAGTAAAAAATATATCACATTTATCTATTTACAAAACCAAACCACTCCAATAAGTTTTCCTACAATTGACCCTCATCATAATTCCATTATTGTGAATTTTCAAAGTGAACAAGGTTAAATTTGGGGTTTTTATCATCAACATGCTAACCCATCATTATTAAATGAATAACCTACCCTCTTTCGATTGTTTATATTACTGTCAAGTCAATAAAATTTGGTCAAATTTAACAGATGTTGGATGGAAGAAGGTCTTTTACCAACGGAACAAAATTTGAGGGGATAGATTGATACATTTTTAAAATTTCAAGCAAAGTCGCGTAAATGATATAATTTAGAGGGCAAAGATGAAAATTAATCTTTCTTTGATCATGACAAAGTACATTATTAATAATGCTGTAAGAATGTTTTATGGAGTTAAATCTTTTATTATGAGAATGATAAATTCATTACGTTAATGACAACAGAGATTATAAGTATCTTAAGAATATTTTATGGAGTTAAACAACGACAAAGCTAGAAATTTTCCTCCGAGGAGGCAATGATTAGGACAAAAACTAGCTAAAGTTTAACTAAATTCAACAATTATTAATGTAATATAATTGTTGTCAACCTTATTATCAAAGCTAATAAAAATATCTTTCTCAACATATACAAGTAAAGTATCATTAATCAATTGATTTCACCTTTGATCGCATAGTCAATACTTTATAAAATTCATAGCAAAAAATATCTTTTCCATAATAACAATAATCCTTATTAGAGTTAATGCTAATGTCATAAGCCAATAAACTTATAATATAGGCAATTTTTTATTTCTTTTAGTCATTAGAATGAATATTGACAATATAAATATCAAATTGATCATCTAAACGTTATAAGCTCTAAACATAAAATCTTTTGGGATAGTACTTAAAAAATTAGAATTGAATATTATTTTTTATTGTCAGAAATCGAGAAAGAATTATTTAGACTAAAACATGCTACACAAAAAAAAGTAGAAGGATTTAAAAAAACAAGTTGGTATTTATCTTAAATGCTACATAAAAAAAGCCAATATTTACATAATGTATATTGAGTTTTTTTTTTAATAATTGGACCCTTGTAAAAAGCATGAGAGAGTGAATTTATGTAATTTTTGTAACACCCTAGAATTTTAAAGTGGGATTTATTATGTTAAGTTTAATTATTAAGTGTGCCAAGAATGAATTTAATGTTAATTTTGGTCTTTAAAGATTTTATTTCATCTGTTACATTTAAAAATTTGATTTTTAGTTTTTAAAACACCAAATGATATTTTTACATGAAAATTTCCCTATAATTATGAAAATGCCCTTGTGCCTTTTATTTTTATTTTCATTTCACTCTTTCTCTCACCCTTCCTTTCTTTCTTTCTCTCTTTCCTGTCTCTCTCGACTCTCTCTCTCTCTCTGCACTCTCTTCCCTCCTTCTTTTCTCTGATTTTTCCACTGATTTTAGATGAGGAATCGAAGTTCAAAGCACCCAAGAGTTTTTAAAACATTCATTGAGGTTAGTTTTCTCTTTTTCTTTAAAATTTCAAAGCTTTAATTTCAAAATTTAATTTTTCTTTAAATGTTGAATCCGAACCCTTCTTGAGCTCAAATAATGTTCAATTTAAATTGTGAAAAATGTTTTAAAGTGAATCTAAACTTGATTTGAATTAAAATCAATTTAATCAAGTTTTGATATTTTTCTTTGATTTTCAAATCCATTGTGAAATTGAGTTTACATTTAAGAAAAATAGTTTAAATTTACTCTATTATGGTTTTTTATGTTTTCTGTGTGATTTCTATACTTTGGGAATTAAAAAAAAAGGTTTAAAATGAGGATTTGAGTTTAGGGAGGCAGAGACTCGAAGTCTCGGGTCCCAAGATTTTTCTAGTTTGGCAGGCCGATCATGAGCATCAACAAGCCAGACTCATGAGTTCGACATGCTGGATTTATATCATCATATGGCCAAACCTGGGGACAGTTTGGTAGGCCAGTCCTATACGGCCGAAAGGCCAAACTATGGAGTTCAACAGGCTAGACAGGGATGTTCGGCAAGCCGACTGTGAACTTGCAGAATTGTATTTTTTTCTGGTTTTTAATGTTTAATGATTTAGAAATGTTTTAAAAATGATTATGATTTTGTGTTATGATTTTTGAGTCAAAAGACACACTGATAATTAAATTAACATAATGATATTTGTTGAATGTAATTTCTAATTTTAAATGTAGTTTTTAAGGTTTTAAACATATATGGAGCATAAGTTGAATTTTATTTGGAGTTTAGGTTATTGGAATTTTAAATGAGGTAGGATGTACATATATTTCTATCTCCTTCCTTGGTAGCCCCTTTTAAATTGTTTTGGCCAAAGTTTATTTCTTAAATCTTTCCTTTTACAAACGATTTTTGTTTTTGATTTTGAAGAATTGTATTATAATATTCTTTACGGATTTCTAAAACCCGTACGGTGATATTTTATCAAGTTTCTTATAAGTAAGTTTATATTTGTTTTTGCCAATGATTTGAGGATTATTTAGTAATTATGATTTGTGAATAATGTTTTCAACTGTGATTGATATTTTAAAATAATTTGCTTTTAAATATTATCCTACTGAGCCTTTCGCTCATATTTTTCTTTTTCTTTTTTTTTTTTAAATCTCCCTTTCAAGTTTGAAGAGGAAGGAAGGTCTTAAGATCAAAACATAGCTTTATGAGTAGATATGGTATTTTCTCTAGAACTGTTGTATAATATGTGTACTGTACGACTTGTTCCGGTCTTGATGTAGTTTTCGTTTCTGTCAGTTATATGTTTTTAATTTATCTTAGAGACAATGATTTTCAGTATTCTTGTATTATTATTATTGATGTCATTTGTATTTTATTTACCTACCCACCTTCATGGTAAGCGACCACATGACGGTGAATGAGAACAAGATCTCAGCCTCACCTTCATGACATTCACGTGATAGTGATTACCGATGATATTTATTTCGGTTATGAAATCTACTTTGTTTATTTACTTTATCTTTATTTACCTCGTTTAATTCGCCTTATTTACCTTAATTTCAACTTCTTTACTTAAAACTTACTAACCCCTCCCTGGAGCATCACAATTTTAGAGGAGAAAGATCAATTTTCCAATTTTTTAGTGGGCTATTTGTAGCTTAATCCGATACAATATATGTGTATAAATATGTATATATAGGGTTATAAAAAAGTTAAGGGGGGCTCATTATGAGAGTGATGAATTCATTGCCTTATTAATGTTATAGTTGTTTCTTTAACTCTTGCCCTCATAATAGTCACAATCATTGAACTTTAAGAAGTCAAGAAGTGTCAAAAGCATGATAGAGCTTTGTAAATTTACATTTATTTATGATTTTTTAAATGAAATCATCAAATTCTTCGTGATAATACACGTGTTTTAATAACAATGTCAATGTCGAGTTGTAGAACATAAAAAAAAAAAAAAAAAAAAAAAAATTCTACTAGGCCCTCTATGCATAGGTTCAAAATCATTTAAGGCATTATAAATTAAGATGGTTTAAATGGTGTTTAGTAGAATAGTAACTAAAGCAAGTTCAAACAATGGAGATGGTTCTAAAACGGTCAAAACCCTTAAAATCTAAATTTTACCCCCTCAAGTCCTTATTGTTTAAACCATTTTTTATACTAAAAACCATTTTTATTCTCATTTTCCTTTCATAAACCATAGTTTTTCAAACATCAGTTCTCGTTTTAAACTTAATGTGATGTTTTATTCTTGTTTTAAACTTTTATGTTTAAAACGTCAGTTCAAAACTACCATTTAAACTATGCAGTTTAGAACCTACAGTTCAAACTATAAAGTTTTAAACCTCACCATTTTGAACCTACCCACCAAACAGACCATGCATCATCTATATATCTAAAGTCTTTAACACCACTACGAAAAAAAAAATCAGGAAAAAGATTAGAACACATAAGAATCTAGTGAGCATCAATGAATTTTTCTGCTTCTTGGAACTTCTAGTTGTATCTAGGGGTGTTTACAAAATCTGTGAATTCGTGGATCCACCTAGCCCAATTCAGTCATAAGGTTTTAGATTGAATTGATTCTAAATTGAGAAAATCTCAATCCGAAGATTTTGGATTGGATTACTAATTGAGAAATTCTCAATCCGTCTAATTAGTCAATCCAAAACCCTATATAAATACTATAATTGTAATAATATATATTCTCAGGTTATGTAACACAACTTGTGTTTAAAATTCTATACTACAAGATTAATAATTACGAGTTATAAAAATATATTCTGTCCTTTCTTTAATTAATAATTACAAGTCATAAAAATATATTCTATCCTTTCATTAATAACTTATCTTATTTATTGCTTTTTTATTTTTTTTGCAAGCAAGTCATGTGCTACTTCAGATTTAGAATTAATTAAAGCTTCGAGTGCTGTTGAAGAACGAATAATAATTTATTTACAGTATTTTATAAAGACTTGATTTTAAGTTTTATTAAAGCTAATTTGTCTTAATGATTGGTTGTAACAAATTTAACTTTATTAAAGTATTTTATATTATAGATTGTTTATTTTAATTTTTTATGTTAAAAAAATTGGCCTTCAATATTCTTATTATAAAAGGTTATAGCTTAATCCGCAAATCCTAAATCCAATCTAAAGGTTTTAGACCGGATTATGGATTGAGATTTTTTTAATTCAAACATTTTGGATTGGATTACGGGTTAAGATTTTCTCAATATATATGAAGGTTTTGAATTATATTATAAATTGACCTTAAATATGCAAAATTCAATCCGTAGACACTCCTAGTTGTATCACAGGTCTTATTGGATTCTTGCATGCCTTCTAATTGTGCCCAAGATGACCACAATGTCCACATCTAGTTTTCTTCTGTGACTCACTATCTAAAATAACAAGTTGCAAAATCTGTCAAAAAAAGTTTTATTATTAAAATGGATATAATAATAATAATAACAAAGAATTAAAACAAATTGTAATTTGGAATGATTCATAATTTAATAGTTTCATTACTATAAAAGAAGAAGTCATTATGAAAGTGATGTAAATGTCATTTTTTCACGTTATTACAAATCATTTTGAATAAAGTATTGCATACTTTTCGTTCTGATAAAGATTCGAACAAAATACCACGTTTTAAATGTAAATAAGATAATGAATACTTTTTGTAACCATAAGGATTACGGAATTATAACAGAATTGAAACAACTAGTAAACATGCAGCAAAATGATAATGAAATTAATTAATGAAACGATGTTTTTTATTAATAATATGACGGTACAATATCAAACAAAGCAAGCACCAACAACCAAAAAAACAGAGAGAAAAAAGAAACACCAATAATACCAAAAACCTACCAGAGAAACACAAAATGAGGTAAAAATAAAAAATGCAAAGAAACACAAATCAACATGTAAATTGGCTTCAAAAAGGCCACTAAAAATGGATTAGAAGCAATAATCATGGTAACCGACGCATCAAACAACTCACTTGTCTATGATTTGTTATATAATTTCCAACAACATTTGTTATAATTTGTTATAATGCAAAATTGCAGACTCTGTATATAATGGACTTGACAAAATTTAAACACTTACCAACAAAAAAAAAGGGTTAATGATCCTGCATGTCGCTGAACTTTTAAAAGTGTATTATATTTTGGTCCCTAATCTATTTTTAAGAGGAAGCTTAGTCTAGATTGTTCAATTTGTTATACAAGTAAATTGCACTGTTGTGCCCTAAATTATTCATTTTTCACGTAATAGATCATAAACTTTTTATCTTGACAAAATACGTCCTGAATTTTTAAAATTATTGGCAATTAAGATCCAACAGCTAATAAGCGTTAAAAAATATAGACAATTTTGATCACGAAATTCGCACGTGAGTTTTCTTAAGGGTAAAGGTCATCATTTTAAGGGGACAAAAATAAAAGTTTAACACATGAAATAGAATACTTAACGAAAAGTAAGAGTAGCTATTGGACCTCCATTAATAATAATTTCAAAGTTCAAGATATAGTATGCCAAGATCAAAAGCTTAAGGTGCATTATAAAAAATAAATAGTTCATTATACAACAGTGCAAATTTACTTATACCTTATAGAGAATCAGCCATGTGTCACTTACATGACCATTTTTAAGAAACAATTAGAAAACCAACCTTTAAAATATCCTTTGAAATAAAAAATCTTGTCCATTGAATCCATAGGTCCAATCTCAGCCCACGCCCCCCCCGCCGCCGCCCCCCCCCCCCCCCCCCCCCGGTTTTATCAAACTAAATTTAAAACTAAATTAGTCTTGATATTTTGTTTAAAATTGAGAAAACTTTCTCATGTTTGGAAAATTTTCTTTAACAATTTTTTTCCTCGAAACTAAAATATTTACTTTCTAAATCGACCTCAATATTGAGGTTATGATTGGGATGCAACTTCGGCATCGGTCTTTTTAAAGCATGTTGTTATGAAAAAGTGCTATACAAATAAAGAATAAGAATATATACAGATTTATATAAAAACCTAAAACAGAAAAAACCACAAATAAAGAAGAAGACAATCACTAAACTCGAAGAAGATTACAAGGCAGCGACAATTAGGGCGGCTAAAAGTCTCTAATGCTAAACCCTAATGCAATATATCATATATAGATATTATGGGAAAGAATTGAAGAATCCCATAATTAGGAAATGAGATTTGCAGATGTTAAGGCAGAATATTTACCATTCATTTCTGATTGATTGACCATACATAGTTTCTTATAATAGTTCAAACTGATCTCCTATATATGTATATTGTCTTCTCCTTTGTAATCAATTAATTCAATATACACAAAATCTTCCCATATTTAGTTTTTCTTCATGGTATCAGAGTGACGAACTTGGTGACTCTAAAATTCTTCAAAACACTTCTGCAACGCTGATCTTTTGTTAGAGCCGCTACCATGACAGACAAAGGCAGCAATGAAACAAGATCAACATCGTCTGAGGCTACCATAGAAGCATCAGACCCTTACTCGTTACACCACTAAGATCATCTGGGCATGACTCTCATCTCCAAAGTACTTGAAGGAGACAACTACAGTACATGGAATCGGGCTATGAGAATTAGTCTGAGTGCTAAGAACAAGATTGGATTTGTTACAGGTTCAATCAAACGACCACCTTCAACAGATAATAATTTTTCTTCATAGCAATGATGCAATGACATGGTGATCTTATGGTTGCTGAATTCCATTCACCCAAACATAGCAAGCAGTGTGATTTATGCTAAAACCGCAACAGAAATCTAGGCTGATCTGCAAGAACGTTTCTCACAAGGAAACGATTCAAGAATTTTTCAGATTAAATGAGACATCGTGTGACATATGCAGGGGTAGCAATCAGTCTCCGTTTATTACACATAACTTAAAGCCTTTTGGGATGAACTTTCATCCTATCATGAGCCCTTAACCTGCTCATGTGGCTGATTGGAACAACTCAAGAAAAAGGATGAGAAGGAGAGGGTTATGCAATTTCTCATGGGATTAAACGAGAGCTATGTCGTTGTACATGGACAAATCCTGTTAATACAGCCCTTGCCCAATACACGTCAAGCTTATTCTCTTATTCTTCAATAAGAAAAGCAAGCTGAACTCTCTTTCAACTATGGAAACATGAATCACCATGCCATGCTTGCAGATCAAAACACTAAGGCAAGTCAAGCGAATCAGGTCCAAAGGAAAAAGGCGCCACTGCGTTGCTCTTATTGCAATCATGATTACCATAGCATTGAAAAATGCTATTACCTACATGGCTTTCCCATAGGTCATAAGCTTCATGGAAAGAATGTGAAGCCTTCTAATCAACGCCAAACTGGGGCTCACAATGTAAAGGTGGAACCAAACAAGGCATTGGAGGAAGGAGGGAAATCTCTTTCAACAAATGATGGACCAAGATTCACAACCAAAGAATACAACCAATTGATGGCAATGATTCGGAAAAACAATGATGGTAATGCTCATCATTTTGCAAATACCACAGGTATTATCACGGCATCATCTCAAATTTCTCCAGTTACAACACACTCAAATTTTTGTTGGATTATTGATAGTGGAGCCACGGATCATGTGACTTCCTCATTTGAATTGCTAAATCCAAAAGAATTGCCGAACACAACTACCACCACTTTGCCAAATGGTGGTCAGACATATATTGAATCAATTGGTTCATTGCATATTACATCTCAAATTAAACTCAATGAAGTCCTCAAAGTTCCACAATTTTGAGTTAATTTGCTGTCAGTTAGTAAATTAACACGAGCATTGAATTGCACAGTAATATTCTATTTTGATTTTTGTGTTGTGCAAGACACTACTACGAGGAAGACGATTGGCCTGGGCGAGCAACGTAACGGTCTCTACTACCAACACAAGACCATAATCCAGCCTTCGCCAATGTTATCCACAAGCATTCCAATCTTTGGCACCAGCGTCTTGGGCATCCATCGTCTTGTCCTCTTTAAGTTCTTACCAAAACCAACCCTACAATTTTTTTTGATTCTAAGCATGTTTGTGAAATCTGTCCTCTTGCCAAACAAACACGTTTATGTTTTCCATCTAGTTCAATTTCTTCTTAATCACCTTTTGGACTAATTCATTGTGACATTTAGGGACCACATCAAATAAAATCTCATTCTGGGGCTCGTTTCTTTTTAACAATTGTTGATGATTATACTCGATATACTTGGATACATCTCATGAGTTTTAAATCTGAAACCCAAGGAATCCTACAGTCTTTTATTTCTTGGGTGGAAACACAATTTAATTATAGAATTAAAACTCTCCAAACCGACAATGGCACTGAAATATTTGTTATGAAAGACTATTTCCATAGTAAAGGCTTTAATTATCACACCTCATGTGCTTTAACTCCACAACAAAATGGAGTTGTTGAAAGGAAACATCGCCATTTTTTAAATGTGGGAAGGGCTCTTCACTTTCAAGCAAACCTACTATTAAAATTTTGGGGAGAAAGCATTCAAATAACTTGCTATTTAATAAACCGTTTACCCACACTTTTTCTTTCTCATAAATCTCCATATCAATTACTTCACAACAAACCACCCACATACACTCACCTTCAGACTTTTGGATGTCTTTGCTATGCCACTAATCTTCAACCCACACATAAATTTGATCAAAGAGCACGTCTGTGCATATTTGTTGGTTATCCATTTGGTAAAAAAGGTTATCGAGTTTTTGATCAAGAAACAAACAAATTCTTTTCTTCTCGAGATGTCGTATTTCATGAACATATTTTTCCATTTCATGCTAACCCACCAGAAGAACAATTTGATGAGGTAGTACTTCCCTTACCTTACATCTCAGAAGAACCAATCGTCACAGAAACAAGCACCCCATAAACTGATGATCCTTCTTTATCCTCACCAGCACCTTCCACACATGAGACTATACTTGAATTTGACATTTCCAAACCACAGCCACCCCCTAACACACGCCGTTTTGATCGCATAAAACAATCAAGTGTTAAGCTTCGAAATTACCATCTCTACCACACTGCTATAGTTGGCCCAAGTCAATCTTCTTCCTCAACTGGCATGCATCACCCGTTGTCCCGGTATGTTTCTTATGCACATCTCTCACCTAAATATCAGAATTTTGCTTATGCTATTAGTACACATGTGGAACCCATGACTTATGAACAAGCAATATTAGATCCAAAATGGTAGGAAGCTATGAATGCAGAATTGATTGCTCTTGAACAAAACAATACCTGGACACTTACGCCACTTCCCTCTGGTCATCGCCCAATCGGATGCAAATGCGTGTACAAGATTAAACATAATTCAGATGGAACAATTGAACGATACAAAGCCCAATTGATGGCAAAGGGCTTTACTCAACGGGAAGGGATTGATTATAAGGAAACATTTGCACCTGTAGCCAAGTTAACTATAGTCCGTTGTTTACTTGTTGTTGCTGTTGTTCGTAATTGGTCACTTCACCAAATGGATGTCCAGAATGCTTTCCTTCATGGTGATTTGCTTGAAGAAGTCTATATGTAACTGCCACCTGGTTTTCGTTGAAAAGGGGAGACACCTATGGTATGTCAACTCAATAAGTCATTATATGGACTCAAACAAGCCTCACGAAGCTAGTTTCATAAATTTTCTAAAAGCATTTAGCAAGTTGGTTTCCATCAATCTAGGACCGACTTCTCACTTTTCACAAAGGTTTCTAGTAATTCTTTCATAGTTGTGCTCATTTACGTAGATGACATGATTATAGCAAGCAACGATGACAATGCAATTGCTGCTTTCAAAAGGTTTCTCCACACAAAATTTTGTATCAAGGACCTCGGTCAATTACGATATTTCCTTGGTATTGAAGTTGCTTGGTCTACTGGTGGTATTTCGATATCTCAACGAAAGTACACTCTCGACATTCTAGATGAAGCAGGTCTACTTGGGGCCAAACCATTGTCTACACCTATGGAAGAAAATGTCAAACTCCTGCCCACAGAAGGAGAGCTATTAAAGAATCCATCTACTTATAGAAGGATGGTGGGACGGCTTATTTATCTTACTATTACAAGACCAGAGATAAGTTATCCGGTTCACATTCTGAGTCAGTTTATGCAAGAACCAAGAAAGCCTTATTTAGATGTTGTTCACCACCTTTTGCAGTATCTTAAAGGTGGACCTAGCCAAGGATTATTTTTCCCAGCCAAAGGAAATTTGCTCTTAAAGGGATTTTGCAACGCAGATTGGGCTCGGTGCTCGATCACTAGACGATCTGTGACTGGTTATTGCGTTTGCCTTGGAAGAGCACTAATTTCATGGAAAACCGAGAAACAGACCACGATTTCAAGATCTTTACCAGAATCAGAGTAACGAGCCATGGCTTCAGTTACGTGTGAGCTTTCTTGGCTAAAGTATTTGCTGGATGACTTGCAGGTGGAGCATCAACAACCGACAAAATTATTTTGTGATAGTGAAGCAGCTCTCCACATTGCTACTAATCGAGTTTATCATGAACGCACCAAACATATTGAGATCCACTGTCATGTAGTTCGAGAACGAATCCAGTCAGGTGCTATAGAAATTGCTTATGTGTCATCAACCTCCCAGCTTGCAAATTTATTCACTAAGCCCCTAAGTTCGTCAAATTTTCATTCCCTACTCAGCAAGTTTGGTGTTCTCGATATACACGCACCAACTTGAGGGGGAGTATTATGGGAAAGAATTGAAGAATCCCATAATTAGGAAATGAGATTTGCTGATGTTCAGGCAAAATATTTGCCATTCATTTCTGATTGATTGACCATACATAGTTTCCTAGAATAGTTTAAACTGATCTCTTATATATGTATATTGTCTTCTCCTTTGTAATCAATCAATTCAATATACACAAAATCTTTCCAAATTCAGTTTTTCTTCAATAGACATAAACAAAACCCTAATATGTGATATAACCTAATGAACATAATCATCCGCTACCACCACAGATCTCATGAAAAGTCTCATATTTGTTCTTTCACCATAATTATAACACCGCCAGATTTTTAAGTCGGACCAAACTGAATTCAGATCACCATACTCTAACTCATCTCGTATAATTTTTAATCATTTTACACGACAACGTGAGAAACATCCCGGTGGTTTAAGGAAAATTCTGAACTCCATACGGCTGCATTTATCGTGTTTGTACTCAAAAACAAATTTCTAAAACCAATAGTCGGGACCATTCCACGTATATAGCGTCGATGTGGACATTTCTATGATCAGCAATACAGGAAATGATATGGAAGGTCACTTAATATTTCTCCATGAACCACACGTATTATTATATAACAATAAAATCTTCTTGTTAGACCGGCCATCCTAGCTGATTAATATAAGTTTCATTATTTATCCTTTTTAAGGAACATTTTTTATTTTACCTTTTTTTTTTTTTCTTTTGGTAATCATGATGACTTCTCATATATCAAGGTTACATGCTTTTTTCCATCACAAGCGGACAACGACTTTGACCTGAGAAACACGGCACTCTGACCAGTCCGCAGATTCCCAGTAATTGTGCAATCGATTTTGCTTCATTTTCTTCTGTATGAAATAAACTCTCTCTTACTGTCTGTCTCTTTTGCCCAATCAAGCAATTCAATTAGTTGCTTGAGCTTCGAGCTATGGCGGGGCAGCTAATTTCCAGATGCCTCCAACAGCTCCAAGTTATAGCTGTGAAAAAGCTCCAATCGACTGCGATTGAAGTAGCAGAAGAGCAAGTGAAGTTAATCAAGGATGTCGAGAAAGAAGTGGAGAAGCTCAGAAGCAATCTCACAGCAATCCAAGCTGTGCTCTCCGACGCCGAGAAACGACAGATCAATGATGTCTCTGCGAGAAATTGGTTGGACAGGCTCAAGGACGTGTCTCGCGACATTGTTAAGGTGTTGAATGAGTGGATAACGGCTCTTAACAGATCAAGATCGGTTGGAGAAGATGAACAAGAAGAAGAAGAAGAAGACGAAAGAGGTGAAAGTAGTATTGCTCGTCCTGCGAAGAAGGTATGCCGAAGCCACCTCTCTAAAATTTCTGCCTGGTTTTCGAGTACTTTTCCAGTAAATGAAGTAGGACTGCGTCGTAGCATTGCTCTTAAAGTCAAGGAATTGAATGAAAGATTAGATGCTATTGCCACCGAGAAGAGTAGATATAGTTTTAACACAACGAGCGTCGTTGAAAAGCCTGCTCGGCGAAAGACTACCTCCTTTGTTGATGTGTCCAAAGTTTATGGTCGAGATAAAGAAAAGGAAGTTTTGACGAGAAATTTGTTGAGCAAGGATGCGTTTGAGATCATTTCTATTGTGGGGACAGAGGGAATTGGCAAAACTACTCTGGCTCAACTTGTTTATAACGATCGTCAAGTTAAGGATCACTTTGACAAAAGAATTTGGCTATGTGCCGCTGATCCTTTTGACGAGACAAGGATTGCGAAAGCAATCATGGAAGCTCTTGTAGGTCGAGGCGTTGATTTAGTTGAATTGGAATCTTTACTTCAACAAATATACGCATCTATTGAAGGAAAGAGATTTTTTCTTGTAGTAGATGATATGTGTACTGAGGGTGCAGCGAAATGGGAAATTCTGAAGGAAGTGCTTAAGAACGGTGCTCAAGGAAGTAGGATTTTAGTGACAACCCGAGATGAGGATGTTGCGATTAAGATGGGAGCCGGAGCGAACAAGATAACCCTTGAGGTTTTGCCTTGGGAAGTTTTTGGCAGAGCTCCAATCCCAGGTTATATCCTTTATATTACCTTTCTTTCAGCAATTATTTAGCTCTTCTTACATATAAAGTAGATAACTTCATGATCATTTTTACCCTGAAACAGGCCGGCCTAGCTAAATTGGGTGCTGATCGAGCAATGACTAGGCATCAGACGTTGGTTCTGCTCTTTTTTTTTTAACAATTTATTTTAAACCGACATTCATCAGTTGCAAGGCCTATATATAACCGACATTCATCGGACTGCTTCTTATTTTCTAATGATTTAATAGGATTCTAGATCCAATGGTGGTTGTTTGCATAGATGATCAGATGATTAATTCTTGTTTGTTGGATGATTTTATGGTGACTACTACTAACTTGTTATGGTAAACTTGTAACAACTAATAATGGATTCTGGAGGAAAAAAAGAAGAAGCTAATAATGGATTAGAAATATTCTGTAATCAAATGCGTTATTTCTATTAATTACAGTAGGAGACTTATGTGGTAGGATAGGTGTGTGTATATATGTGTATATGTGTGTGTGTATATATATATATATATAAACTCTGAAAAAAGGGCATAATTTTTGTTGTCAGATCAAATTAAAATCAGACTAGGATCATGTTAGATCAAATCAAGTATATGGCAATTTAACGAAAATTGATGGAAATTTAGCGGTTAAAGTTTGACCACTTTGTGTTTTTCCACTTCTTGAAGGTAGACGCGTTGATTTAGTTGAAATTAGATAGTTATTACTTCAACGAAATTTCAATGCGTGCACATAGAAATTTCCTTAAGGCAAGTAAAGACTACATAGGATTACTTTTCTAGTGCGACAAATTAATTATGCTGTAGAATTTTGCTCTTCCCGTGCTTTCTCAGAGGATTATTTTTCTTTTTAACTCAGCTGGATTGACCTTTAAATTGAAACTTTCCACCTAATGTTTAGGAAGTAATTTGGAGCTTAAATACTATAACATGTAAGAGTTTTATAATGTAGCGATTAAAACTTTAGTATAGAAACTTGGGGGCGTTTGATATTATTTTTAAAACAAATAAAAATAATATTTTTTAACAATTATGTTAAAAATATTTTAAAATTTTTACTTTAAAAAATATATAAAAATATTTTTAAAGATTTTGAGACCAAAACGAAGGGCTTCAGGCACTAAATACAAAGATGCATTATTATAGGCAGTGGAAGACAACTCAAAAAGTGCATAAAATACTTTCCGATAGCAAAAAGCTATTGAAGTACCGAAATTTACGTGGCACGAAAAATATTACAGGACCCTGTTTCAATAAAAGCAAAAAGCAAAGTATAAAAATGTAAACAACCCCGAGTATAATTAAATAACAATTCCTTGTACTCAAAAATAAAATAAAATAAAATAACAACACCGTCCAACAAAAATATGAAAAGAAAAAAAAAATCCAAATCCAACTTGAACTAGTGTATTTCTGTTTGTTCATATAATGTACATAGCAAAACTAATAAGCAAATATGACTAAAATTAACTTGTTCTTTAGTGTTTTTCTTTAGAAAAAAAAAAGGGAAAGGTTGTGGCCTAGGATTGTAAAATTCTCTACCGATGGAGGGCACAACGAGAGCCGTTAGACTTTAATTAAACGGTGTTAAAAAATGAGCTCATAGTTGCAAAAATAAGATCAAATGTATCCAATAGTTCTCCTCTCTTATTAAAAAAAGAAAAAGAAAAAGAAAAAGAAAAAAGGCCCTCTTCTCCTTCCTTCCCTCCTCTATTGCTAGCAGCCCTATTTTTTTCCTTCCCTGTTAGACATGATACCCTAAAGAGTAAAATGTTGTAATATATTTTTGGAGACATTTTATCAATAAAGAGTTTATTTATTGTTCATATACCAAATGTTGTCCTCTTTACGTTCATATTTGTTGAATGTATGATAAGCAAACAAAAGTCTAAGATTGTTAGTTTAAACCTTTAAGAATCGTGCATATGATAGACAAATTATGTGGAATACATGAATTTTAAAGGTGATAGCCTAAATCATAAGATTCGCAATCGAGGAAATAAAGTTAGACGCTTTATTCAGGCTAGGATTGTAATGTTCTCTACATCCCTAACGGGAGATGGCTTGTCTTAGTTATCGAAGTGGGATTCCGCGAGTAGAAACATTGGTGCATTGTCATAGGTGACAATGCATTGGATTGGGACATAAAGTTGAATTGACTTGGATTAACAATTCCATTTGTGCAAATCAATTTACTTTAGACAATCATATGTGTTGTGTCTTAATCCTAAAATGAATAATGAGCCCATATTCTTGACTTATGTCTTTTAATGTACCAAAAGGTGACATCCTGACTTTATGATGGTATGTATACCGGTACGTTGCAGACATAACTCTTGATTGCGTAACCTATTTTTTATAAATATGGAATCCATAGCTCCTTTTGTAGAGTTAATAATATTCTCTTATATGCGTTATCCTGTGATTGGAAAAGTGGAGCGTTCAACCATTTAGATGCACAAGTGTAACCAAATGGTGCACTGTCTTCGGATAGTACGTTTTCCAATGGTGAGAAAATCAAACATAAGATAAAAATATTAGGGAAAATAAAATAGAATTTATCTTTAAGCCGATTATGAATATCCTACAGGGATATGACATAGTATGATATATCATGAACACTCAGCTTATTTGAAGCTTCATAAATTTTTATATAGTTCTAGAGTGCAGCTTTAAGCTTTTAGTGGAGTAGCGTTAAAATTGATAATTATAAAATATTTATCTAGGATATTGTATTTTATAATTATAGGAGCTTAAACTATATAGGTCCATCAGGTCCCCTTTGCCAGCTTATAATAAATCCTGTAATGATATGGCATGCTTTTCCAACAAATTGTTGACTTATGTTAAATTATTAGATTGGCTGAAATTCGATAGGATTAAATAATTCATGTCTGTTTATGAATTGAATTAATTCAAGGTAAACATGTTGAATTATTGGGATAATATTTTATTTTCTATACGATTGTCCAAATATGACTTTTTTGATCAGATAACTTTTCTATTGGGTTATTTGAATTAAAACTGAGGCTCTATCTAAAAATCTCGAATGGGAAATAAAAGATTCTCAAGGATCATATTATCGTAAGTTCGGTAGATCAATCTGCTAGTTCAGCCTAACGATGTAGTAAGTTCGACAGGCTGATGAATAAGTTCAGACTATTGATCTAACGATAATCTGATTATAAACTTTTAAATATAATTGTAAATATATTTATTTTTACTTTTAAATATTTATAAACTTAATTATTTAAAGCGATGTCTTCCCCATGGATTCGACCTCGTACTTATTGATCTTTATTACTTGAGACGACCTGTACTTGGGTTTATTATGGGTCGTATTTTAGACTCGAACAAGTTTTTGGCTTCATAAAAAGGACTAAAAGCTGATGATACAATTTGAATTGCATCAAATATGCTTTGTTCATGTATGGTTTGTGATTGCACTTTTATGCATATTACTTTAGATACCAAGTCATGACATACAGTATGTTCATTAAAGTTCACAAGACTGGTAATCTAAAATTGTAATGTCCTATCTATGTGGCCATTTCTTAACTATTTAATCTTATCTGTTAACAAATCTTATCATAAAGTACTTAGATTTGTGGGAAAAAAATTTATAAAATCGTAATAATAATTTCTTATAATATTCTCTTTTAAAACATTACTAAAACCTGAATATCATTGTAATTATCTTATTTGAAAATTTACGTATACTTGTTATAGTAACTATTGCAACATATTAATCTTAAATAATCTAATAAAGGTTGTATGACTACAACGTTAGTTTCAAAATATACATACATAAAACTATTTAACGTGCATACATAATTTATTTTTAAACCTATTATGACAGATTTATTTGCAAGCAGTATCCATTTTCATCTCTACCATTCGTCTGCCACTCATTACTGCCCATCAAGTGTTGCCGATAGTTTTCTTACATACAGCATGAACATAACTGAATAAGCTCACAAAACATTACTTAAATATGTATCAAAACATGCATGAGATGATTAGGTTTCATTATGAACATGTCTTATATATCTATCTTGTCATACTTAATGGGCCTAAGTGTTTGTACTGGTTGTGCACGATCATCGGGAAATTAAGGTTGGTGAAGGTCCCTAGTGATAGATCATATACTAAACTGAATGTCTCCTCGTATGTTGAAAGGTCTAGAATCCTCCATGTAGGTCAAGAGGTTAGTACGACATGCTTAACTTAACCTATCTTATTTTGTTTTATTCATTCTGCTTATTTTATAGTATGTATACAATATGGCACATAACCACATATTATCATATAACATAAACATAACCATTCTTAACATAAGATAAGTACGCAATATAATTTAGTATTGCATATCATCACACAACATATAACATAATTTAAGCATGACATAACATAAACGTAACAAGTTATAGACATACGATATCTTAACACAGCATATCATGACATGACATAACATGGCATAACACTAATCATGCATTTTCATAATTTCATAAAACATATAAAACATCTTAATTTGAGATCGTAGTTTTTATGCTATAGGCAAGATTCCTACATCCCTGGTTTCCAGAATAGGAATTGCTAACTTGCCACGTTCTTATTCACTATTCTTAGATTTTGTGGAAAAACACCCAATAAGAGTGTGAGCTTAGCTTTTTATGCTAATTAGTTTAGCACATCACAAAAGGAAGTTAAATGTTTTCATAAAAATTGTCCTTTATTAACTGACTGGCCATTTGGTTAGTTAAAAGAATTAACTAATTTTTTAATCCTTATAACTCAGAATTTATCTAAATTAATTTTCTTAATTGTCTTTAATTGTTCATGCTTAAAGTTGGATAACTAATTAATTATCCTTTCCTTATAACTTGGCTTAATAATAATTATGTCAGGCTTATTTTGTACAATAGGTCTATTTGAATATGAAATAGTGTTATTAGATCCATAAGCACATATCCGCTTACTATTCATGTCAAGAGGTCCAATGTAGCACATTTTCACTAAGGGTGTTCTAAGATATTTTTGAGCACTAACTAATGAAAATTTGAACCCGAGAATTAGCTTCTAAACTTCTAAGAACGTTGAACCCATAATTGCCATCGTAATTGCCATTGTATTCACAAGTGTAAAGTTTCAATAAAAAATCATATCTTAAATTGGGGTCCAAAATCAATAAAACTATAAAACTATAGACTAAATTACTTGTTCGAATACTACAATTTCTTTGTTAGTCATAAATTGAAATTTTGCTGCTAAATAGGTGTTTTGTTTGAAGCTAGTATCGAAAAGAACCTTTTTGTTAGTTTAAAAAGTCACCATAAACTCTACGTCAGAGATAGTTTTATTAAAAGTTTTCTTTACTATTGTTGATGCCTTGGACTTGATCAACACCACGAGAAGTTACGCACGATGGTCAGGCCGTCTTTCTTGCTCTTCTGGGCTTTTACTAATGGGACTTGCAAGAAGAGGGAACACCTAGAGGTTAAGGGGGACATTGGTGTAGTACTAGCCAAGTGCTCTCTAACGCTCTAATCAGGTACCTGTTCAGCCAAGAGAGAGGCTAGTTGTTAGTCTATGTACCCTAAAGATTAAATGATATAATTGTTTTAAAGATATTTAATCAACAAAGTATTTATTATTTATTTAATATATCACATTGCATCCTCTTTATATTCTTTATATGATGGACAAATTATGTAGAAAACATGAATCTTAAGGTGATAGTCTAAATATGAAAGGTCTGTAATCGATGGAATAAAGTTGAGTGTTTTATTCATGATAAGATTGTTATATTGTTTACTTCCCTAACAGGAGATTACTTGTCTTGGTTTGGTCATCAAAGTTAGACTCCATAAGTAGGATGTTGGTATATTGTCATTGGTGACAATAAATTGAATCAGGACTAAAGTGGAATTAATTTAGTTAGTAATTACATTTGAATAAATCAATTCACATTAGACAATCATATGTGTTACATGTTAATCCTGAAATGAATCAATGAGTCTATATTCTTGACTTGTGTCTTTTGATGTTCCAAAGGATGACATCCTGAATTAAATGAAGGTATATATGCTGGTATGTTGGAGATATGAGTCTTGATTGATGTAGACTTGTTATTCACTTTTTTATAGAGTTAATATTATAATCTTATAGGTATTATCTTGGAATTGGAAAACTGGAGTGCTTAACCATTTGGATACATATATGTAACCGAATGGTATATTATTGGTATTGGTTATAAATATTAACTATTCCAATAATGAGATAATAGAACATAACATAAATATAATCAGGAAGGTAAAACTAAATTTATCCTTAAGCTGATTATGGATATCCTATAAAGATATCACACATTATGGTATATCATAGACGGATAACTTCTTGGAGTTTCATAATTTATAGATAGTTTGAGAGTGTAGCTCTAAGCTTTTAGTGGAATAACTTTAGAGTTGATAATCATAAGATGTACTTTTACTAGCTCGCATATTTTTATGTAATGATACAGTGTGTTTTTCCTACAAATTGATAACTTATATTAATTATACCGTTGCTTTAAATTCGATTGATTGGATTGTTATAATTTATATTAGTTTATTGGTTGATAATCATAAGATGTACTTTTACTAGCTCACATATTTTTATGTAATGATACAGTGTGTTTTTCCTACAAATTGATAACTTATATTAATTATACCGTTGCTTTAAATTCGATTGATTGGATTGTTATAATTTATATTAGTTTATTGGTTGAATTATTTTTGTAAATTAATTCAAGAAAACATCTTGAATTATTTAAATATATTTTATTTGATATGAGATTATCTATATATGATTGTTTTAATAAGATAACTTCTTTATTAGGTTATTTAAATTAAAATTGAGGCTCTATGAAAAATTTATATGTTAGACAAACAAAAATTCTAGAATTGCCCAAAATTGATAGGCCAGTGACCAAGTTCGACCGGCAGGTAAGCATAACATTGGTTACGTAAATTAGGCAAACCGATAGGCTAGTGACCAGGACCCATAAGCCGGTTGTCAGGACAGGTAAGCCAGTTGTCAAGACCGGTAGGCCAATGCATGTATAAGGATATTTTTTTGTATGGTTATTTAGATCACTAGAGAAATTTAGAGGAAGTATTCTAGAGAGAGAAACTCTAAAACTCTATATAGTTATTGTTAAATATTAAAAACTATAATTCTTTGTTTTCTCTTGTGGCTGGAAGGAGACGTTGCTAAGAGAAGAATCTAACGACATGTGCTCACTCGCATTCTAACCATAGAAAAGAGAATAACAAAGAAGACTAGTTGGTTGAGGTTTTTTTAGATGTAATTCTCACATAGTAGTTCTACCAAATAAATTTATGTCAAAAGTACAGTTACTGATTCACCTAGGTATGAAAGATCTTTTATTAATTTATGTTACATATTATGTCTAACTCGTTTTATGGAAAAATCTTATATTAAAAATGTTAAAGTCCAATACATACTCGTTTTCCAACATGGGGTAGGTTAGAGAGTGTCCACTTACTTTTAATGTGGAATTAATGCTCCTATTTATAACGTCTGACATGGACCAGGTGTGAGAAGATTTGCCCGTGACCTAAGTGTATAATAGTATGGTGCCAAGGTGGAAAGTGACAGGTGTTACGATCTCCTCGCGCGAAGGAATTCCAATTAGAGGGTTAAGGTGGTGCCATGTAGTGGTCTTGAAGTATTGTTTATCCCCATTGTGTCGAATTGTTGTGGTGCCTGTTTGTGCTATCCATGACGTTGAGCCAAACCTAGTGGTCAGCCCAGTAGGGCCTTTCCTAAATAAGGTTGCTAGCCAAAGCCAAAAGAAGCCCACAACATTAACGCCTAATAGACACTTTCTTGTGATAATGGTGGCGCGATGGCAAATGTATGTTGAGCAAGGTAGTCGGCATGCTTCAAGGGGAGTCCTTAGGCTGTGAACCAATCACACCCCTAACAGTAGCCCCCTAATTCACCAGGTCAAGCACCGAGTAGGTTGCACTCCTTATGTGGTGTGGTTTGTGATGGAACGGGTCAAGCAACCATTGTTATTTTCTAAAGTTCAAGGTGTACAATGGGTGCTGTTGCTCAAGATAGGGCACCAGTGTAGGTCTCAATGATTGACATTGGCCACCATGTGGCAGTATCTGATTGGATCATGATTGGGCTAAGTGTAATCATTGTGATTTGTCAAACCTCTCAATGGTCCCCCTCTATTAATAGGGGTCCCCCTTCAACCATTTTCACACTTTGTGCCTTAAAGCTTTCTTGCTACCAACCTGAAGTTCATGTGTCTTTACTGATCATTTGCTAGTGTTTTGCTATCAATGAGACAATGAAAATGCACATTATTAAAAGCTAAATCTCATCATTTTGTAGTCATATTTCTTGTTAAAATCCTTAAATAACGTATTTGTGTGATAAATAGTATTTTAGTATATTTGTGCAAAAATATATTGAAGCATTTATTTTTAATATGTTAATATTTTTGGTTATTTTTAGAGCCAATTTTGTGTGTTAAATAATTAATCGTGTGAAATAAATTAACCGTAAAAATAATATATGGTGATTTTAATTTCAATTTTAATATGTTTGAAAATGTGTTTTAAGTTTGCGAATATGTTTTAATATATTTTTAGTAATTTCTAAAAATATTTCTAAGTCTTAAAACTTATATCTACGTGAACTGATAAGCTCCATTAATTTTAAAAGTTTGTAATTATGTTTAGTGTGTTTTGTGTGTTTTAATGTAAAATAAATATTTTTAATACTTTCGTAAATATTAAGTCTGTAAAATAATCATTTTTAGTATGTTTGTTTAATTTAAGATTTGAATTCTAGAAGAAAAACAAGCAAAGCAGTATTAAAACGGGGAAAATCGGATAACAAATAAAGGAGAAAGAATAAAAAAATAAATTTTCAGCAAAATGGCGTCCACATGGCAGAACTGGATTGGCACATGCAATGCTCACGCCGAGAGTCACATGTGAGAGACAAATGTGTTAGGCCACTCAAACGAAGTTTCTGATTCCATATGATTTTCTAACATGATCTCATCTTTTTAGCCGTTGAATTTTAATAATGTGACTGATCCAATGGCTGCCACATGGTCTTCAACAAAAGTCAAAGTATGGGACTTTGACTTAGTTCAGATCACGATTTCAAGTCTAGGTTAGTAAATCCGATGGTCTTAAAGCATCCATCCCTGCTTCTTGCAACACCGGATTGAGACACCCAACTTGTATACTAAAGAGCTAATTCTCGCATGAAAAAAAAGAAAAAAATAATAAATAAATAATGCCACAAGTTGGCAATTTAATCCGAATTTAGCCAAAAAAAAAGTAAAAAAAATTCCCTTGTATGAATAGTGCCATTTTCATTGCCTATAAATTACCCCCTCCAAACCCTGGTTCTTCACCCCTCATTAGCATTAAAAAAATACTATTTTATAAATAGTTTAGTTTTTAGATTTAGTTTTTAATATTTAGTTTTTAGTTTATGCTTTTGTAAAATAGTTATAAGATAGTGTTGTAAAATATTATGTTCAATAATATTTCGAGTGTTTTTATTTTAAATATGTCTTTTTAATTTTTCTTTTTAGCCAAGGAGGGAGGAAGGAATTCAGACGAAATTATCTTAAATATTTTACTATTATTTTAGCTAGAGTTCTTACAAAATTAGGTTTTGATTTATCATCGACATAGGCTAGCACAGATAATATTTAAGAGGACATTGATTAGTCGTAGACAGAGAATGATACGGTAAATGCTTAACTTTTTTTTTTTGTTATTTTAGTTAAAAAATGCTAAAATCATGCATATTTATTAAGTTGAGCTTTTGTTACATAAGGGACAAGAACTAGCAAAATAATGGCTTGGTTATGCTCGATTACTTGTAGACAGAGAATCACATAGTGTATTCTTCAACCTTTTAATAAATATTTAGAAAAGCTAAAATATAGTTAAGTTACTTGTCAGAGCAGAACCTTTGAATCTCAACGCTATTATTATTGTTGTTACTCTGTTAAATTAATTGCACTTATTATTAAAGTTTCATCTTAATTATGTGCATTTCTTATTATTAAAATTCCAAAATTATAAAAATTTGAAAATGGAAAAATATGTGAATATTGTAAATGTTTTGTAAATAATTAACTTTAATACTCAAATTTTTCAACCTAAAAATAATTAAATAATTAGTTAAACAAATATACAAGACTTAGCAATCGCCTTTTTCCTATGGGATCGATATCTGCTTAAGTAGTTGAACAAATATATTAGACTTAACAATCACCTTTTCCCTATGGAATCAACGTCTAATTCACTGAGTTTTATTATTTATGACAATCTTATATTTGTGGTTATATTGGACTTACTTCTCAAGCCTGAATAGCTAACCAACTGATCGGAGACCAAGATAAAGATGTGTGACCTTTCAGATTCCCAAAACATGCCTGGTACTCTGGGCTCAGTGAGCTCTAGCTCTAGCTCTAGCTTTGACTCTAGTCCGCCAAAGCAATTGGTGTCAAAAAGAAGCTCTAGCCTAAATGTGGTAAGATAATACCCAAAGAGGTTGTCCTCAACAGTCAGGTCCCAATGACAATGGAAGAAGGTGTCGTGACACCCGAACTGGGCTTGTAGTCAAGGGAACTTATCTAGGGACTCAAAATTTGAGACCCTACTAGAGAATATCCCTCTATCCTATTGAATTTCACTGCTTCTCACCTGATTAATGCACTCAAGAAGAGCGGCATGGCCCCAAAGATAGGACCAGATTTGAGCGGATAGATAGCGTTTGATGGGCCGCTCTAGAACAAACTACAACAACTCATCAGATGTGGTGGTGGCCGGCATAGGGATTGAGGGCGATAATGAAGCTGAGGGTCTTGATGTTGAAGGAGATGAGGAAGACGAGGTTTCCAATGAGTTAAAGGTGGCCTAGCCTATTTATACCACATTGCGGGGGGTCCAGGTTCATTGGACCTAGTGGTTAGAGAGGTCGGCCGTCAAGTTTTCATCTTTGATCACTGAAGGGAGGTTGAATGAGCTTTGCGTTTAGTACAACATCACCAATTCTGTCACTTTGTTTGTACTGGGTCCTAATGACATCTCGACCAAACCACCTCCTAGCCATATAAAGTTGTATGACGAGTTCCTCCTTGTAGAGTTGAGCTCACCTCTTTATCCATGGTAGCGATGCGCCTCGAGTGAGCTCAACATCTTCCTGGCTTAACTGAATTCGAACGCTTATCGCACGCTGGTTGGGTGCTTTATCTTTTGGATGCAGTACTTCATGACAAAGATGTCATTTTCGATGTTTAAGTTCTTATACCTAATGAGGAAACTTGCCAAGTAAGTTTGGTGGTATTATATCTAGGGCCTGGCTGGGAACTTGGTACTCAGGAACCTTGACTTGGGCAAGATATGGAAATACGATTGGTTCTATGTCGGAGGTTCGTGGGAAACTAAACTGTGCAGGGAGCTTCCTAATGATGAGAGAGTGCTGATCTACTTCAGGAAAGGCTTGCTTTAGAGCGAGTTTTCGATTTGTAGGATGACGTCCTCGAGAAGATTAAAAAGTTGCAATATAGGCCTGAAGCCAATTGGCAACCACATAGGCTCATTAACGAGGCTTCGTTGAGGTAGTACGGCTAGTCGATGGGGTCTAGCTCCCCCTCTCCACATTGAGATGACGACAATATCCTACTCGAGGAGGCCCATGTCCCCGGTTATGATCACGGAGAATGCTCTACATTACTTAGCCCAGACAGAAGCTTGATTCGTGATGCAAACGGGGGTGCTGTCATTGTCCATGTCTTCGAAGGCATTTGGCAGTGCCCCTGATGATTGGGGCTTATGCATAGCGGATGAGGACATGGATCAAGTGATGGCCATGCTTTACTCGAATAGGCCTCTGTCGACCGAAGTTTCGTAAACACCCGTTGCTTTTTCTTACAAGTTGTTTGTTCCTTAGGAACTAACTTCTCATTTCTACCCTTACAGACATGGCCGATGAGAGGAAGAGAAAGGTTAATGAGGTGGCCAGACAAGCTGTCGAGAAGTTGGCCCTGCTTAAACGGGCTAAGTCTAGAACCGAACAGTTCGGGCAGCCATCGGGGTAGACCAAGACTAGTAATCTTCCCACAAAACTGAAGGATACGTCCCCACCTCTAAGGAAGGTCGACTCTTCTCAACACCCTCTAGGCCTAACGTCTTCACAACTGAGAATCCTTTCCAAACTAGAGGGCTCACTACCAAGGATGGGTACGTAGAAGAGATGAAAAGACAAAGTAAGGTTGAGAATTAGGACGTGGCCATCTCTATGGCCTAAAAGGTAAAATTTTCTCAGGTCGCTCTTCTTCTTAATGTTATTGTCATGCTTTTCTAACTCTATATGGGTTATTGGCAACTTTTGACCAAGGTCTTTAATGACCAAACCAAGGCCAAGGCAACCAGCAATCAGGATGAAAAAATGGTTGAAGACTTGGGGGCTACTTACGAGGAGAGGCAAAAGCCCAACCAAGAAATCTAGAGGTTGAAGGATTCCCTTAAGACTATTCGGAACAAACTCAATAACACTGAGGAAGTCGAGAGGAGAGCAAATGAAGAGCATCAGCAGTACCTAAAGGAAGTAGTGTCGACGATCAAGGAGAAAGTAGTCGTGGTTTTCAAAGTATTTTTTGAGTACCTCATTGAGTACTTTAACTGGATGCATCGAGGCTAGATTGGTAATTCATGCTCGTAGAGTGCAAAAAGGAAAATCCATCAGAGCCTTCGAGTTAGAATGTTGTCGAGGCGGACAAGTAAGGTGAGTCAACTAGGGCCAAGGCAAAAAACAAGGAGTAGCTGCCTCAGAAATAAGTTTCTGGTTGTTTTTGTTTTCTAATTTTTGTACTCGGGCTCAAGTGGTGCTCGAATTCTGTACTCCTCCACCAAGAATACATCAATAATATTTCTTTTTCACAAATGCGAGTGTTCAGATTTATTATTGTTATTATTACTATTATTTTCTTTTTTTATCTGTCTGGTTTGTTCAATCTACTCAATTATCCGAGTAGGCCCTTAGACTTGGACGAACTTCTAAAGTTTGTGCCAAGTCTAGTTGTGTTTAGACAATAAGTCTGATCGATGTAGTACTGTGCTTATTCCAAGCATCGTTACACATTTACTTTCTTGGTAAATCTTTAAGTTAATCATGTCTTGGGACATCGAGCAGTAGGACCAACCAAGAGCTCAGTTTGATCAATCGATGGTGTTATGGTTGGTTCGTGTCTGTCATGGACTCCTTGGTCTTCGCGTTCTTACCGATCATCCCCCAAACTAGGTGAGTTAATGAGCTGGTCAGGTTTGGCTTGACACTTCATACCAAGAACTCAAGGACAGCTTTATCGGAAAAATGACAAGCCTGATTGTGGTCGGTCAAATTTTGTTTGGCCTTCTCGTCTAGTTTGATCGGTGTTGGTTATAGAGTTATGTCCGGGTAGGTTTCAGTTAAATTGCTCCTTGTGCCTAGGTATTTATTACGATCTATGAAGTTTACCAAGCAGATTTCGAGGGTATACACATGCGAAAGGAAGACTTCATTCTTATTAACATTTTGTAGCTTTTGTTATACAAATCTAATGGGTATTTTTCCCTTTCTCTTTCTATCAAAAGCCTTGTACAAAAAGTTACAAAAAAGGCTATGATGGGAACAAATTACAAAAAAAGGTTTGGTTCCTACGTTAGTAGTAGAAGCACTTGAGGTTCTCAGAATTCCATGGGTGAACAACTACATTGCCTTCACTGTCAGCAAACTTGTATATACCTAGCTGGATAATGCAGATCACCTTGAATGGTACATCCCACTTCAGCCTAAATAATTTGAGACCAGGCAATTAAACTAGGACCTTTTTTAGAACTAGACCTCCGACCTTGAAGCTTTTTTGTTGAACCCGTTTGTTGTAGTTTTTAGCAACCACCTGATTTTGAGCAACTGTTTAGATGTGAGCCATGTTTCTTTTCTCCTCCACTAGATCGAGATTGGCCATTGTCTGTTTGACAATCCATTGTTCATCGTAACGTTATATGCAGTAGCTAGGCAAACCAACTTCTATAGGGATGACTGGTTCAACATCATAGACAAGAGAGAAAGGAGTTTCCTCAGTTGCTGTCCTAGTAGTTGTTTGGTAAGCATAGAGGACTTTCGGCACATCATCAATCTAGGAACCTTTAAGGTCTTCCAACTTCTTTTTTAGGTTGTGTTTGATGGTTTTGCTTACTACCTCAACTTGTCCATTGCTTTGTGATTACTTGGGTAATGACTAAACTTTTGTGATGCTAAGCTACTTGCACATTTGTCTTTAGAGCTTGGATATGTGCAAGTTTTTCTAACAAAATGCACTAGTGTAATGTTGTATGGAAAAAGTGCAGTACATTTGGCAGAATTTTTTTTTTCCTTTTGGTAGAAACACAAGTACATTTGGCAGAGTTTATGGTTACCACATACCAAATTTGTGAGGTGAAAAAGTCCCACTAGCAACAAATCTGATGTTAAGATGAAAAATAGGGCAACCGTTCATCGATGTCGTGTAGAATGGCATTTGCTCTTAACCCGGCAGAATTAAATACCAGCTAGTGTCTTGAGAAAGATAAGATCTTATATGCATCTTTTTTTATATTAAAATTTTTTCTATTTATAAATATTTTTATCATAGGCAATTTTGTGTGGGAAATTTAAAAAAAAAAATTATGCTGGTGAATATCTGCCTTTCTGGCTTTAAATTTGTAAAAAAAAAAAATAATTTTGACCGTATCTAGTGGTTTCAAAACATACACTCCCTATACAATTCCTTACCAAAAAATCCTCTTTGTCATAATAATAAGTATCATGTTTGTTTTTATAAACAGTAACTCTAGGGTCTTGACAAGTCAAATTTTTTAAATCCAAATATTATCTCACTATTACACACATTTTTTTAAAAAATGGTAGGATTATTTTCATATTTGTCCCTTGAACTATGTCATTTTGCCCCTTGAATTTTAAAACGCATCACTTAATCTCCTCAAACTTTGTTTTGTTAGCAAGTTTTTTCCTTCCATCTAACCCTGTTTAGCTTTTGGATAGTTTTTTGTGAAATATTTTTATATTTTCCCCTCAAACTATGCCACATATGTTAATTTGTCTCCTTAACTTTCACAATGTATCACTAAGTCCACCAATTTTTTTGACTAGCAAATAACCTCCTTTTGTCCAATTTTGTTAGGTTTTACAAGTCAATGTTTTTTTTCTTCTAACCACTTAAAAGAGCTTAAGGAGAAAAAACCCACAAAATTCTTTAAATATATGGATTGTTTTGGCATGAAGGTCTTGTAAAATTAGAAGAACAACAAATCAATTTATTAGCTGAACAGAATTGGATGGAAAGAGATTATTTCTCAACCCAAAAAAAAAACAGAGAGGGGACACATAGTAACATATTTTGAAAGTTAAAGGGGTAAAATGACATAAGTGACATAGTTTAGGAGGAAATATATAAATATTTTGTAAAAAACCATCCAAAAATTAACAGAGTTGGATGGAACAAAAATATTTACTAATGAAACAAAGTTTGAGAGGATTAAGTAGTATGTTTTAAAAGTTAGGGGGCAAGTTTAGGGTGCAAAAGTGAAAATAATCTAAAATGGTTTTAATAGACATTAAACGATCATATCTTAAACACTTGTTTGTTTTGCAATTTTGAATCATAGTTTGAATAATTTTGCTATAGTATGTTCTTTCACAGAATTTAAATTTATGTTCAATCTTTCTATTCAAAAATGTAAAACAAACAGACCATAAATGTCATATCATCAAAAAGTTAAAAAATGATATATAATTATTTTATTTTTGTGCTCTAATATATAATGTCATTTCAAATGATATACCTAATTTTTATCATAATTATTAAGCTTTCAAATGTATAGGAGTGAAATTTTATTCTTAAAACAACAATATTGTAACAATTATAGAAAAAATGCATTGATTTTCTTTCTACCTAAAAAATGCATTAATTGATAGCAAATAACACATGTCAATTGTTTACATTCAAGCAAGGAAAGTATTAATGGGTTGACATTTGATTGCTATTAGTGATTTTACTATTTATCCTTTACTCATTACAACATTAATATTTTTAAATGGTTTTAGAATTAAAATTTTACTTTTATAACTTATAAAATTTAGTAATTACGATAAAAAGTTGATATATATACTTGAAATAACATTGTACATTGGGACACATAATCGAATATCGAATATTGTATCAAAAAGTAAATGATTTTTATTGGTTTATGTCAACTATCATATTATCACTTGCATTTATATTAGACAAGGTCTAACTATGCATTAGAGATGTCTAACTAAATATCAAAGAACATAATTTACAAAATTAAAAATAATGTATTTTTTAGCTAAATTACACTCATGCACCCTAAATTTATCATCTTTTGTATGTTGCACCATAAAATTTTAATTTTAACATTTAGAATCTTAAACTTTATAATGCTTAACAATGCAGTCCAATCAATAACTGACATCAATTAAAAAATGACATTAGGGTCTAGAATTTCAATATTTAAAAAGTTTAAGATTCAACTCGCCAACCAACAAAATGTTTTACTGCCTATTTTTGCAAAAATCTTGGATAATTTTAGTTTATCAATTGATGTCCGTCAATTGTTAGACTATAATTATAACAAATTTTAAAATTCTGTGTTATTGTCAAAATTACAATTCAATGTTCAAGTTGTCAAACACTGAGTTTGAAGCTTCAAATTGCTTGCCATTAATGGTGACGAGAGTATAAGGAATCCTATAGCGGTAGTTGATGTTCTTCTCGATGACATTAGGGTCTGGAATTTCAATATTTAAAAAGTTTAAGATTCAACTTGCCAACCAACAAAATGTTTTACGGCCTATTTTTGCAAAAATCTTGGATAATTTTAGTTTATCAATTGATGTCCGTCAATTGTTAGACTATAATTATAACAAATTTTAAAATTTTGTGTTATTGTCAAAATTACAATTCAAGGTTCAAGTTGTCAAACACTGAGTTTGAAGCTTCAAATTGCTTGCCATTAATGGTGACGAGAGTATAAGGAATCCTATAGCGGTAGTTGATGTTCTTCTCGATGAGGTTAATACACTTGGTCTCCATGATCTTAGTATAGAATACTACCTCTATTCATTGATTAAGATAATCTATAGAAATGATACAGCATTTGAATTATGATCAGACTATAGGAAGAAGTTCAATCAGGTCGATGGCCTATTTGGCAAAGACCCACGCATACAGAACTGAATTAAGTAGCTCGAAATGATGGCTAAGCATTCAAGCATATTGTTGGCATTTGAGGCACTTACAGAGGAAGTCCTACAAGTCTTGATCCATAGTCAACCAATGGGACCAATGCTAGAGGCAGTTGAGTGATAAGGAGTGACCACTTATGCGGTTGCCGCATGGCCTACTGTGAATTTCTTCCATCAAGTTCTTTGCTTTTTTGGATCCAATGCATCTCTGGTAAGGAGCTGAGTGACCTCATCAATAAAGCTTTCTCTCAATCATCGTGTATTGGGTAGAGCTATTGTAGATACGCTGAGCTTCCTGTCAATCCTTAGGCAGTTCAACTATTGGTAGGTACTTAATGATCAGGTCTATTTAGGTGCTAGTGTGTTTGGCTATCATGTTCATAATCTCTGATCTTGCTATACTTGGCTCAGCCAACCACTCTATATGGATGGACACTAGACTGTCATCTTCAAGCTTGAAGTCCAACAGAGCAAGGGTATCAGCCTCAGAGTCAACAATCCTTGAGATTTAGACCAGAATATAGCTTTTGAACTGATTGAGGAATGCCTACACTTTCTTTAAGTATTCCACCATCCTCTCTTCTTAGGCCTAGAATCCACTGGCCACTTGTTAAACTATGAGCATGGAGTTGTTGTGGATCTAAATATTGTCTGTCCTAAGCTCTCAGGCGATGCTAAGTCTGGCTATGAGGGTCTCGTACTCTGCCTCATTGTTGGAGGCCTTAAAATCAAAACAAAGCGCATAACTAGTCTTATAATCGTCTAGCCTGGTCAAGATAAGTCTGGCTCTAGAGCCCCTAGACTAGATGATCCATCGATAAAGAGCTTCCATTTTGGCCTTTCATTCTCCTCGACACTACAGCTCGGTAGGCTTGGCATTTCTATTGGCATCTTCTATAGTGAGGTCGTGGCCTAGTCAAACTCCATGAACTCAGAGATGAAGTCTGCGAGAATTTGTGCCTTTATAGTTGTTTGAGGGATGAACTAGATTTCAAATTTTTCGAGTTTGAGTAACCACTTATTTGTCTAATAAAAAATTTCTAGATTTTAGAGGGCTTGGCAAAAGGGATACTTAGTCGGTACTCGGATAAAATGTCCTTGGAAGTATGGATGGAGCTTCTAAGCCAATGTGATCAAGGCCAGGTCCAGTTGGTCCAAAGGTGGGTACTTCTCATTGACGCCTTGGAACGATTTGCTAATGTAATAATCGAGTTTCTAGATATTGTCTTCTTCTCAAACGAGGACAGGGCTTACTACTTTCTAAGACACAACCAAGTAGGCATAAACTATCTCTCTCGGAAGAGGTTTGGATAGAAGTGGAGGCGTTGCCAGAAATCTTTTCAAGTTCTAGAAAGCTTTTTCACATTCTCTGCTTCACTCAATCCTCTTCTTAAACGCCTGGAAAAAGGGGTGGCACTCGTTGATAGACTAGGAGACGAATCGCAAAAGGGTAGCAACCATCTAGGTAAGCTTCTATACTTCCTTTACTATAAGAGGTGAATTCATATCTATCATTGCTTGGGCCTTAGCAGGATTAACATTAATTCCTTGATGGTTGACCATAAAGCCAAGGAATTTTCTATATTCCACACCGAATACAGATTTGTCCATGTTGAGCTACATCTTATTCCTTGAGGATGTTGAAACATTCCCTTCTCAACATGGGTGGCTACTTGGATCGACTTGACGAGCATGTCATCTACATACACTTCCATGGTCTTTGTGATCTACTTGGCAAACATTTTATTTACCAGCCATTGGTAGGTGGCTATAACGTTCTTCAACATGAAACAACATGACAACATAATAGAATAAACCCTAGTCAGTTGTGAAGGTCATCTTAATTTGAACCTTTTCAGCCATTCGGATTTGGTTATACCCTGAATAGGTGTCCATGAAGCTATATAGTCTGTGCCCCTTTGTGGAGCCGACCAGCTAGTTGATCCTTGGAAAAGGAAAGCAGTCCTTTAAGTAGGCATTAATTAGGTCTGTAAAATCGATGAAAACTTGTTATTTTTTGTTAGCTTTCTTAACCAAGACCATGTTAGCCAACCACTCAAGGTAGGTGACCTCGTGGATGAAACCAACCTTGAGCAATTTTTGAACCTCCTTGATAGTTGCATACTGCTTGGGGTTGAAAGCTCGCCTCTTCTAGATGACTAATTTATGTTTTGATTTTACATTAAGGTAATGGCAAATAATGCTCGGGTCGATGCTAGGCATGTCCTCATAAGACTAGGCAAACATGTCCTTGTACTCCCTTAGGAAGCTTTCTAGATCAGCTCAGGTCTCAAGCTTCAGCCAGAATCGATCATGATTGTTTGGCAAGGTGTTTAGGGTCTAGTTAAAATGTGATTGAGTCTTCTACAGGGGTTGCCTAGACTTCTTTAAGTAGCCATGGATAAAGGTCTGACAATATCTTTGTTCCTTCAACAGTATGGAATTTGATCTCATCAAACTTTAGATGGCTAAGAAATTGAGCTGCCGAGCAATTGCCTCCCTGACCACCTTCATATAACATTTTTTCAACATTTGTTATCTGGTTCTTATCACTCCAACTCCACTCAGAGTTGGGAATTTCATGGCTAGATGAGAAATGGAGACCACGACCTTCAAGGCATTGAAGGTTGGCTTTGCAATAATGATGTTGTGTTGAGATGGCTTCTCGACCACCAAGAACTCGACTAGGCGCGTGACCCTTGCTTGGCCTTCTCTGAACATAACGGGTAAAGTGATCGCGTCAATGGCCCTCACACATTTGCCCGAGAAACTATACAACAGGGTACAAACAAGCACCATCACGACATTACTAATCTTTAATTGATCATATGCTTGCCTGAATAATATGTTGGCTGAAGTATTGCCTAAAATGTTTCTTTAAACACGGATGTTTGTAGTTTAAAAGAGGTTATTATATCCACAGAGAGGTGGGTGTTTGAAAGATTGACAAATTTATGGTTTAAAATGGCAAGGAATTTTTAACTAGATTTTTAAAGAAAACAAATATCTTTAACAAATTTTAAATAGGTTTTAAAACATAAAATTAAAACGATAAAGCTTTAAGAATCCTTTATATATTTTATAATTAGTATGAAATTTTAGCTCTAAATAATAATTATCTAAAGCATTTGATTTATTATATCTTATCCCATTTAAAACAAGCATATTTACTATTCTTATAAGTCAACCGAGAACGATAATATAACAAGTTATAATATAGTGAGGATATTCCTATAAAAAGTAGCAAAATAAATACTTCTTACTAGTAATTTGGTGTATTAATTATGACAATTATAATCATTGTCATTACAATTATATTTAACATAATTTTAAGATAGAAAAGATAATAAAAAAATAAAATTAATATATTTTAAATGAAATAAATTATTACGTTAATTCTAAAAGAACCTCGTCTTATGAAATATCTAAAATTGACAATATAACAAGCCATACTGCACTAAAAAAACATTCCTTAAAATTAATCATTATTTCATTATAATTAATATTAATTATGCAACATAATTAAATTACATAAAGAAAGTATGACTGAATTTATGTAAAAATGAGCAGCGTTAACATAACAACATTAACAGTAATTATAATAAACATTGAAAATGTAATTTATTCCATAAAAATATAAACATTATAGTATGAAAATAGAATAAAAAACCATACAAGAGTACTATTTTCATCTATTTGTCTCACTAGACTCTCTATATTAATTTAAATATTATTTTTGATATGATCGAAAGAGTGCTCTAATAGCATCTCTTAAAAAGGAGGACATTATTGAACTAAAGAGCTCATCAAATAGCAAAAAGGAGGCTTAATTCTAGCGTGTAAATGAAGAAAGGGGGCTAAGGATATTTATAGTATTTAAAATTTACTATTTTAAATTTTTTAATATTTATTTAATATTATTTTATTTATTTAAAATTATTAGTATATATATAAATCCATCAAAGCCCATCATGTTGCTTCTTTTCAGGGTGCGAGTTTTTGGATCACATCTGGTGCTTCATGGAATTCAACAGCACAGATGCCTGCCATTTTAGGTTGTTTATTCCGCTTAAAAGCTAAAAAGAGACTTCATCTAGCGGCTAAAAAAGCGTGGTACCAAAAGTGTATATCGACCATTGAATCTTTTGAGGGAAAAGAGACCAATGGATGGAAACCAATCATAGTGTAACGTGCTGCACTAGATCCGAAGACCACCTGACCTTCACGTTCTCTAATTGGCGCGTGTATGCTCTCGCCAATTCGAATTCAACACGTGTCACCCACTTATAAATTTCTGCTTTCCTTTTAATTGTTCATGCATTTGTTGTCCAATTTTGCCCGTTTTGGTGCTGTTGCTCTATTTTTTTCTCTATATTTCAAATCTAAAATCAAATAATTAAAACAAAATTAATTATTTTACAAAAAGAATATTTACAATAACTATAAAAATATTTAGTTTACATTAAAACACATAAATTTTACTAAAAATAAATAAAAACTTATAAAATTAATGGACCTTAATGGTTTCACACAGATGTATTAATTAAGGCTTAGAAATATTTTTTGAAATTTCTAAAATATATTAAAACATATTTACAAACTTTCAACATATTTTAAGACTCATAAAGACTGAAAATAAAATTACCACACATTACTTTTACGATTTTAATTAATTACAAACTAAACAAATATTTAACACACAAAAACGACTCTAAAAATTTCAAAAAATATTCTTAAACGTAAAAACACACTAAAAATATATATTTACACATTTTCACAATAAGACATAAAAATACTAATTAGCACAAAATGCTATTAATTAAAAGATTTAATGAGAAATAAAAGCATAAATAAATGATTTTAACCTTAAAAAATATGTATTGTTACAGTCTTATCATTGACGGAGCTCTCGTTACCAATCAAAATGTGCCATACAATGTTGCTTGTGATCTAGAGTTCATAGACCAATAATCACTCTTAATTTCTCAACTGATCTAAGTAACTGAGAGAACTCACTCCTTATTTATAGAGGTCGTCCTCAAGGTTGGTCCTTATCAAATAAGGCCTCAAAAATTTGAATCTAAATCAATATCTAATAAAATCACGTGAAAACACATAATCAATTTATCGCTCGATCGATAGGCCGAATTTGCAGATCGGCCTACTGAACTTACTCCATCGGTAGGTCGAAGTTCAAGATTGGCCTGTCAAATTTACTATAAATGATCCCTACGACTCTTTTATTTCACACCCGAGATTCTTTAGATAGAGCCTTCGTTTTAAGTCAAGTAACCCAATAGAGAAGTTATTTGATTAAAACAGTCATATTTAGATAATCTCTAGGAAAATAAACATTCCCGATAATTTAATAAGTTTATCTTAAATTAATTTACACAAATTAATTCAACCGATAAGCAGACATGAATCAAATGATCCTATCGAATTTTAGTCAATCTAATAATTTAATATAAGTCACTAATTTATTAAAAAAACACGTCGTATCGTTATAGGATTTATTGTGAGTTAGCAAAGGGGACCTGATGAACCTATATAGTTCAAGCTCTCGATAATTATAAAACACAATATCCTATATACATATTTTATAATTATTAACTCTAATGCTACTCCCTTAAAAGGTTGGAACTACACTCTCGAACTAAATAAAACTACGAAGCTCCAAATAAGTTAAGTGTCCATGATATATCATGATATATCATATCCTCATAGGATATCCATAATTGGCTTAAGGATAAATTCTATCTTACCTTCCAGACTATTTTTCTTTAAAGTTCCATTATCTCACTATCAAAAAACTTACTATCTAAAGAGAGTATACCATTCAGTCACACCTATGTATTCGAATGGTTGAGCGCTCCAGTCTTTCAATTATAAGATAACGCATAGAAGAGGATATCATTGACTCCACCAATGGAGCTATAGATTTCGTATCTATGAATAACAACTCTACGCTATCAAGAGTCATGTCTCTAATATACCGATACGCGTACCATCATAAAATCAGGATGTCATCCTTTAGTACATCAAAAGACATAAGTCAAGACAATGGGCCTATTAGTCATTTTAAGATTAAGATACAACACATATGATTGTCTAAAGTGAATTGATTTGCCCAGACAGAATTATTAATCCAAATCAATTCCACTTTATGTCTCGATCTAATATATCATCACCTATGACAATGTATCAATGTTTCTATTCGTAGAGTCCACCTCTGATGGTCAAGCAAACCATCTCCTGTTTGGAATATAGACAACATAACAATCTTTACATAAATAAAGCGCCCAACTATATTCCCTCGACTGTGGATCTTACGATTTAGACCGTCACCTTAAAAATCATGTCTTCTACAAAATCTGTCCATCATATGCCTGATTCTTAAAGGTTTAGACTGATAGTCTCAGACGTTTGTTTGCTTATCATACATCCAATAAATATGAACATAAAGAGGATAATATTTGATATATGAATAATAAATAAATTCTTTATTAATAAAATGTCTCCAAAAACATATTATATTTTACTTCTTAGGGTATACATGTCTAACAATCTCCCACTTGCACTAAGTAAGTAAATATGACAAATCTCACATCCCTATAGCTTTCACATGCTTCTGGAAAAGCCTCACAGTTAGTGTCTTCGTGCATGGATCAGCTAAATTGTCTTCAGATGTGATTTTGCATATAGCAACATGCTTGTCCTCGACGAAGGCCTTTATCATATGATACTTCCAATCAATATGCTTACTCTTCTTGTGAAATCTTGGTTCCGTAGCATTAGCTATTGCTGTAGTGTTATCACAATACAGCGATACCGCCTTATACATATCAGGAACTACCTCAAGATCCCCAAGGAACTAGCAGAGCTATACTGTTTCTTTTGAAGCATCACTAGCTGCCATATACTCAGCTTCCATTGTTGAATCTAAAGTGCAATCTTGCTAAACATTTTCCAAACAATGGCATCGCTGCCTAAAGTAAACACAAAACCAAAAGTTGATCTCCTTGAATTCAGACAAGATTGAAAATATAAGTCAGTGTATGCTAGACATGTTAAATCCTCACCTGAATACACAAGCATATACTCTTGAGTCCTTCTTAGGTACTTGAAAATTTGCTTGACCACAACCCAATGGTTCGATCCTAGATCCAACTGAAATTGACTTACTATCTCGACTGCATAACAAATATCTAGTCATGTGTAAAGCATAGCATGCGTAAGACTACCCATTGCCGAAGCATAAGTCACCTTCTTCACGTATTCTCTTTCTTCATCAGACTTTGGTGAGTCTTCTTAGAAAAATTAATTCTAGACCTAATTGGTTGCCCATCTTTCTTGGATTCCTACATTGAAAGCCTCTTGAGAATCTATCTATGCAGCCTGCTTGAGACAAAGCAATCATTTTGTTCTTCCTATCCTAAAAGATCTGGATACTGAGAATGTAATGACCAAATAAATGAAGAAATTAATAAGTATGATTAATTGAGGATTTTTCCATCATTACTAAGCTAAGAACTTGAAAAGGTATAAGTTTAGCGTTTATTAATACAAAAATTTAAAGGTCTTAATTGTTGTAAGACCTTAAAAATAAATAATGTTGTGAATGCACAAATTTATGTGCTTTATTTATGAAACATGTAACAATGTAATGATATGATAGTACATTAAAATAATTAAAAATAATTATTGAATGTACTAAATTAAAAGTTTATGATTTATTAATTTCATGTACGAGCCAAAGAAATGATTTTTATAAGAATCTCAATCAGAATGTTTAAATTAGGATTACTTGACAAAAAGTGGAATTTCCAACTTACTATGATGATGTGGAAAATTCATATATGATGTCAGTTTAGTAAAAGAAACCCAGATCAAAAGTGATCATGAGCTCTATACCATAAATTGAAAATGGTGAGCACCAAGTTCAAGTATGTAAGATTTATGACATGTTTTACTAAGATTAATCTCGAAATTTATAGAGATCATAAAGTAAGATAAGAATTTTAAGAAAATTATAAAGATCATTGAAAGTTCAAGAATTCCAATATTTTGAATATGTATGGTTAACTATTATACACATTAATAATTACGTAAAGTTTATTATTATTATTGTAAAGACAATAATAATAATAATAATTGTCATAGTAATGGTAAAGAAGAAAAAGGGCATTGATGGGGTCCACAAATGTTAATCTATTTCTAAGTTGTGGAACCATAAATAGCTTTTTAAGAGAAATAGTTCAGGTTATATTCGTAAAGCACGAAATTGTGCTAAGTTGGGAATTTTAAATTAAATTGACTTTAGATAGTCAATTTAATTTACAAAACTTTTACAAAATTACAACTATTGTTTTCATAATGAAATTTGAAGTTTACAATATGAAAATTTCTAATGAGAAGTATATGTTATAAATTTTAAAGTTTTAAAAGTAAAATAATAAAAATAATAATTGTAATAATAAAATAGTTATATTGAGCAAAGTTTTAAATATGTAACATTTTCTTAAAATACATACACATGTATATATATACACATGTATAAATATGGGTACAGTTGTGAAAATAGCTAATCATCAGTTTTGAAGATAAATGTATCAAAGTTTATTGTACCAAAATTTAAATCACAAAATCCATATAGTATGGATAACTTTTATGAAAATGATTTTATGACAGTATGAAGATGTTTATACGGCATTGATACAACAAGAAAATTAGAATTTATGTAATATTTTAAAGAATGAGAATATTACAATTTTAAAAAAGTACAGTTATGTCTATAAAAATTTCAAGTTTACGGATCAAATTTGATCTACCCGACACAACACAGTTTAGACTGTGTAGATACAAAGTTGTCTATAAATATGTGGACTACAAAAAAAAAAAAAAAACGGAGCCAATCAGATCAGCTCCCCCTTCTCTCTCTACTTTCTCTCTCTACTCTCTCTCTCCTCAAACTCAGTCCAAGATCCGACCTCCATTTTCGACACCTCCTACACCATCGGGAAGATCTCGAGAAGCTGAGTCCGACGGTGTGCCATGCCACCCACAACTCCACCGGAGGCGGCCACACGCGCCGGTTGAAGCCGCGAAAACACGTCATCTTTTCGACGTGATTTCTCCTCCGTCCGACCTCCGATTGACACGATCTTGGTGTCAACGGACTCAGATTGAAGAGACGAAGAGAATGGAACCGATATTACAGCACGATTTCTGCCAGAAAAGCTTCGCCGGAGCTGCCCTGTCTCCGCCGTCGCGCCACCACTCGGAGCCGCTGTTCGTGGTGGTGTTGAGGTACACCGCCACCGCCATTTCTTTTAGAGAGCGACGGGGAGTAAAACCCCTCGCTTAATTTCGCGACCCAGCCACGGTTCATTGGAGTTTCACCTCGGCTGTCGTCAAGCCACCGTGAAGAGTTCAAACTTGCTCATTCTGCTGCCGTGGAGCCAAATTGATGGTCCTAAAATCTTCATAAAGGTACGGGGAGTAAAATGCCTCAACCAATTTCACGATCGAGTAGCCGGTGGCCGGAGTTCCACATGCTCGTCATGCGCCGCTGTGGGAGAGATCATGTTTGCCCATTTCGGTGGCGGTGACACACACTGCCGGTGTCAATCGACTCAGAGGCCGACGACTACCATGACCGAATCCCCAATTGCACGGAAAGCATCGCCGGCTATGGAAAAAGGCCAATGCCACCTCGGGCCATCACAAGCACCACAAATTCATTGTTCCACATCGTGTTGAGAGGCTCCAATGGAGGGGAAATGCTTAGAGGACACTGACGAAGGAAAGCCCCAACTTAATTTCACAATAGCTTCGTCGGAAGGCCACCATCGGAGTCTCGATTTTGCCGCCGTCGTCGAGCTTTCGATCCGCATGGTTAGAGGCCAAATTGTGTAAAATTGAGGCTTCCATCAAACTCAAGAGGTCGAAAAATGGGGGAAGCCAAAGTTTCAGCCGTCACCGCCCACCGGAGCCGCAGCACGAGCCCCACGCGCTGCTACGGGTGGCCGGCCTCCGGCGAACCTCGGGTCTCGAGTTCCCGACCTCCGATCGATGATCCAAGACAGCCTCCCGACTAGTTTTGACGCTCTAAACGCGATGGTGACCTCCGTTCGAGCTAATTCCACTCTGGTGAAAATCATCCGGTACCGACAGCACACGAATCGAGGCGACTCAGACTACAGTAACGGAGTCCAGAATGATATTTTCAACAATAATAAATCTCCATGGATCATTCCTAGCCATCCATAGTGGTCCGAGGAGCGCTGCTAAGGATGCAGCGTAGACTGTGGATACAGCGAGATGCAACTGGACTCGTACAGCTCGGAGTCCAAGTTAGTAGGAATCTCGCCTACAGTATGAATAGTTTTAAAAATAAATTAATTTTAAATATTTTCATAAAATTTATGAAAATGCATAATCGGTGATTTATTACACTGTTATATGTTATGATGTGATATGTTATGTTATGATGTGATATATTAGGTTATGACATGATGTGAAATGCTATGATGATGATGATGATGATGATGATATGATTAATGTGTGATGTATGCAATATATAAATTATATTGTTTAATCACCTTCAAGTCAAGTATGATTATGATTTACGATTCATGTATGATTATGATTTACAATTCATGAGTTACGAAATTGTGATGTCATGTAGTATTAAGTCATGCTGCATACACACAATAAGACAAGTGAAACTTATGAGACAAGTTAAGGGTGTCGTACCAACCTCCCGACCCACGGGGAGGCTCCATGTTAAAGAAATGAATGATCTTGGTGTCGTTGGGACCTTGCGAACCCTAACTTCCCAAGACTCGCGCGCAACCGGTACGATCACTCAGGCCCAAAGTAAGAAGATAAGGTACAGCTTAAATAATTAAGCATAAATCAAGTTGATAAGCAAGCATAAAATGCTCATGCATATTTTTATTAAAATGATTTTTAATTATGTTTTGCGAGGCTAATTTCCTACTTGCTGAGCGAAAGCTCATTTAAGTATGTTCATGCTGTAGGTAAGAAAAACCTGTCAGCGGCACTTGATGGGCAGTGGTGAGCGACTGACGAATGGTGAAGATGGGAATAGATACCGCTCACGCAATGTAATATTTTCGCATTATTATTTTACGAATTTATGTATTTTTATTTTACGAAATTTCGTATGCTTGCACTTTACGAAAATTATGTGCATATGAATAAGTAAATAATTTACGTAATTATGTTTTAAAAACCAAGCTTGTGATTACGCAACCTTGGTCCAGAGGATTTCAAAGTCCCAAGAGGTTGCAATAACGATGCAACAAATGCACGAAATTTATAGGAAAGAAAATTATAAGTTTATCTGGAATTGCAAAGGATTATTGGAATTTTACATTAAGTTAAGATATGAAGTTATGGATATGTTTTTATGAAGTTATTATGAAAGTCTTAAAAAAAAGCTTTAAGAAATTAGTAACTTAAGCTCAAAAGTTTAAGTTGTAAGAAATTATGTTTTGTTAAGTTTAAAAAGGTTAACTTTTAAGAGAATACAATGTTATTTTTAAGATGTTAAAATTATAAGTAAAATATATAAATAATTGCTAATAAAGTTTTAAAGAGCATTTAAATGAGATTTTATTTATTATTTAATTTAAAATTATCTTGAGAATAGTTGTATTTAAATTGAGAAATGTCTTTAAAGTAATAGTTGCTAAATAATTACTCTTATGTTAAAAAGGAAAAGTTCAAGAAAATTACTACGGTTATGTTTCAAGAGATTAATGTTATGAATTATGTAAAGGATCATGCTTTTAGAAATTACAACTATGTTAAGACGTAATGCTTATTATTACGCTATTATCACGTTTGAGAATTTTATGTATTACGTTAGGCTTACGCAACGAAGTTTTGAGAAATGATTATTATATCTTTTAAGGTTATATGTTAAGAATTCGTTATCAATAAGAATTCATTCGTTATTAAGATTTGGAAAATAGTTATTACTTCCTCTAAGGTTTCATGTTAAGGATTCCTCAGCAAGAATCCATATATATATTGGAAAAAAAAATTATCAAGAATTTCTCTACCTTAATTGTAAGTAACTTTAAGTTTATGATGATGTTTAAGTTAAGTGACGGCCACGTAAGGGCGGGTCGTCACAGAGAACATAATTAGCTTCACCCAAGCCTTTCATGTCAAACTACTTGGTTAACCATAATTTGACCGATGACGATGTCCCAATGTCATTGCCAATTAGCAGAATGTCATCTATATAGAGCAGTAGAAAAACCACTTTTGTATCCTTAATGTGTTTGTAAACATATGGTTCGTCCACATTTTGTGCGAACCTATAAGTCTTGATCACTTGATCAAATCTTATATTCCAAGAATAGGAAGGCTGCTTAAGTCCATAAATTGACTTTAGCAACTTACAAACCTTACCCTCATGACTCGTAGCCTTAAACTCGTCTGGCTGTACCATATTTATGGACTCATCAAGATAGCCATTTAGAAAGGCCGTCTTGACATCCATCTGCCAAATCTTGTAATCGAGAGTAACAGCTATAGACAAAAGAATGTGGATGCACTTAAGCATAACTACAGACGAAAAGGTTTCCTCGTAATCGATTCCTTCCTTTTGTGTGTTTCCCTTAGCTACCAGTCTAGCCTTATAGGTTTCAAATTTCCTATCTGCTCCTCTTTTTTTCTTATAGATCCACTTACACCCTATGGGTTTTACTCCTTCAGAAAGATCCACAAGTTCCCAAACCTAATTAGTCTCCATAGACTTCATCCCAGTGTTTATAGCTTCTGTCCAGAGTTTTAAATCAACATCATCTGTAGCCTCTTTGTAAGTGTAAGGGTCCCTATCATGTTCAACCTATTCAGCTGAAAAGGCTCACCATTGAACATATACCTATCGGGTTGATGCCTGATCCTCCCATTACGCCAAAGCCCCTTAGGTTGTTGCTCGGTTGGTTTTTCTACACTGATTGGAGTGGTTTTTACTGGAACCCCCAGAGTGTCGAATCACTCGCCAACTCCTCGAGTACCACTTTATTTTGAGGCTTAAAATCATCCATGTAACTATCCTTAAGGAATGTTGTATTTGTTAAAACCACGACTTTATTTTCTCTTGGGTTATAGAAATAACCCCCTTTAGTCCCTTTTGAATATCCTACAAACGCGTAAACTTTCAAACATGTTTTCAACTTATTTGCTTCCTTATACAAGACATGAGTTGGACATCCCTATATGCGAATATGGTTTAAGGATGTCTTTTTCCTCGTCCACAAATCGTGAGGAGTTTTAGGAACTAACTTTGAAGGCATATTGTTCAAAAGATAACATGTGGTTTGTAGCGCATATCCCCAAAAAGATAAAGGCAATGATGAATATCTCATCATGGACTTGACTATGTCCAACAAAGTCCTATTCTTTCTCTTAGCCATGCCATTCTGCTACGGAGTGCTTGGCGCAGTCAATTAGGATAAAATTCCATTCTCTAATAAGTGTTCCAAGAACTCATCACAGAAGTATTCACCATCGATCTGATCGAAGTGTCTTTATGGGTTTACCTAATTGCTTTTCCACTTTAGCCCGAAACTCTTTGAACTTGTCATAGTTTCGCTTTTGTGCTGCATAAGGTAGAATACCTATACCTTAAGTAATCATCAATAAAAGTGACAAAGTACTCATACCCTCCACGTGCCCAGATGTTCATAGGTCTGCAAACATCACTATGCATAAGTTCTAGAACACTTTTGGCTCTATTGCCTTTAGACCTAGATGGTCTTTTGGTCATTTTACCCTCCAAACAAAATTCACATCGTGGTATAGATTTCACTTTTAAGTGACTTAAAGGTCTATTCCTTACCAACCTTTGAATCCTATTCAGGTTAATATGACCTAGTCACAAATGCCAAAGATAGGTCTTATTAAAGTGAAAAGTTTTAAGTCTTTTAGAGTTATTATCATTAACCTCAGCATTAAGCAGTAAGTCTATTTTATGTTTAATAAAATATAGATTGTTTTGCATCCATCCATCACAGATAAAAAATTTACCTTTTGAATCACCACTTTATTATTAAAAGAAACTACAAAAGAGTCTTTAAATAAACAAGCTGTAGATATCAAATTCTATCAAATTCCTTTTAAGTTTAGGAATATAAAAACAATCTCGCAAAACTAAACTCCTATAATTATCAAAATAAAGATAGACGTCTCCCATTGCTTCAAGCAACACCAAGGATCCATCGCCCATCTGAAGCATGAAGTCTTCATGCAGCAGACTTTTCGTTTCTTTGAACCTCTGCAGAGAAACACAAACATAATTAGTTGTCCCATAAACTATGACCCAAGTGTCACTGGATTTCTCAACCAAACAACTTTCAATAACCATATGATCACACCTACCTTCTCGAGAAAGGAAGTCTCTACAATTCTTCTTGATGTGCCCGACCTTCCAATAGAAAAAGCACTTGAGCTTCTTCGGGTTCTCTTTTTTTGTTTCTTCTTCTTGTTCTTGTCGTTTGCAGGAATAAAAGATTTATCGCTCTTAGCCTTTTGCTTCCTTCCATTTCCAAGGTGAGGATTGGAACTCGATGCAGCCGCCAAGTTGGCCTTGCCACCCACAGGAGTTTCCCTGATTAGATTTTCGACCTCTTATAACTGCTTTATCAACTCTGTTAAGGTCACATCCTATCTATTGCTCAAATTATATGAAGCACTAAATGAGATGAACTCCTTTGATAGAGTCTGAAAAACTATAGTCATCTATGACTCAGCATCGATATCGGCTCCATAGGCTTGAGCCTCAGCAAGATAGCCCATGACAAACATTATATGCTCCTTTACAGACGTCCCTGGTCTTTGCTTGTGCTGTTTTGTTATGGCTTGGCCTCCAAACATGTCTTTAAGATTATCCAAGATCTGCTTTATAGTCTCATAATCTTCATGTTGAGCCTGCAATATGTTATTCATACAAGCCATAACATAACACCGAGCCTGATCATTAACATATTTCCAACGATCATACACTTGGATTTGCTCATAGGTGGACTCCTTGGTAGGTTCAGGAGTAGGTTCCATTTACAATCATTGTAATTCTCACTGGTTAGTTGGTTTTTACCGAATATTGAAGTTAAAGTATTTTTAGACATTTTAATCTACAATAAAGAATCGAATACCAAACATAAGCAAACATACTATAACAGTTTAGTCCAAAAACACAATCAAGTAAATATACAATTGTGTTTATGTGTCAAAACTTTGAAAATATCACAATAGGATTCAATTTGTAGGCCTAAAAGTGAGGAAGGCCTTGGGTTGAGATGTTTTGGGGTTGTAAGCACCACCTTACTCTCAAAGATTGGGTGGCTGTTGTTGTAAGAGAAAAATGAACCGTGGAGTTTGGCCCATAGAGCATAGTATTGCGGTTCGCACCAGCTATGGGAGGTTTAAGCTAGACATGACTCTTCAACGGTTTGGAAAGGCATTTTAGGATGCAAATAAGTCCTTCTAAAAGGGGTGGGGTATTTGATCGGCTCTGGAGAGGTTGTGGATATTTTTAAGTGCCCATGCATCCCTTGGGGTAAATCAGATTTCAGATATGCCCCTTTAAGTGAAGCCCACAACGTCCAAGCTATAAATGTGTCCAATCTCTTCCTTCTAAATTCTCGAATTTGGAATAACCATTTGGTTTCTAGTCTCTTTGATTTTCAGGCAGCAGCTCGGATTCTTGCCATCCGTCCCAAGTATTGGCCTTGGGGAGACAAGCTTATTTGGACAGCTTCATCCTTATAAGAATATTCAGTCAAAGCGGCTTACAATCTCGTACCACATTACAGGAGAAAACCAGAGCATATGTGGAAAGACCTTTGGAAAAACAAACTCCATGGAAGATTGAAATTCCTTTTGTCGAAGATTGTGACTAATGCCATTCCTACCAAGAATAAGATGTCGTGGTTTTCTGGTACCAATGATGACGCTTGCTTTGTGGCCAGTTGGAATCTGTTGTTCATATCTTTACAGGCTGCCACACATCCTATTTACTTTGGCTCGGTAGTAAATTAGCAGTCTGCATCGAGGAGGTCTCATTTCAAGACACAATGAGTTTGTTTCTTGGATCATTAACCTGCCCAAATTGATCCTCTATCACATTGAAGACCGATGTAATGGGATACGGTTTGGAGCTATTACATGTGATTTGATTTGGAATGCTAGGAATGCTCTCCATGAAGGCAAAACACCACAACCAGAAGTTCTTTTGAGATTAGCTTTCACTCTTCTTCGAGAACACAAAGGCACACCTTCAATGGATCTGCATATTGATGATGCCTCAGCCAGGGTTTCCGACATAGCTGTTCTGGATGATGTTTGGGTAGCAAACGTGGATGCTACTTGGATTGATCAATGCTACGACTGGCGCAATTTCCTCACATTCATGACAGATTCAAGAACCATTAGGGAGCTCTTGGATAGTATTAGCAGCAAAGCTCCAAGAAATCTCGACACATAATTGCTTAAGAATTAGGGATTAATCTGGGAGAAGAAGAGGACGAAGATAATTGCTTAAGAATAATGCCATCCCTTCAATCCTTGAAAATTGCCAACGCGAGAGGCTAACAGAGCGATCAGACTTCCTCCGAAAGACACCTCTGCAGCGTTTACTCATCATAAATTGCCCAATCCTTGAAGAACGCTGCCGAGAAGGGGTGCGAGAGAACTGGCCAAAGATTTCTCACATCCCAAACATCGAAATATGAGGTTAGCACTAGAAGTCTTGTCACGGCTGAGCTTATGGTAACTTCTTCTCCATCCATCAGCGTTTGTTGTCTTCTTTTTCCTCTTCTTTTTCTTTTTTTCTTCTGTATTTCTAATTTAAGCTTTCGTACTAATATCGGTTCTTAGCACACTGCTTATTTTGTTTTCCTCTGTACTCAAATGTTATCACTAATCTTCTTTTCTTTTCTTTTCTCTTCATGGTCACTAAAACTCTCTCACTGACGTACAATCTGTTTAGAATTTCAAAGTGTATACTTTTAGTATTATGTCACTTCTTTTTTTGAGACAGAAGGAAAAAAAAAGGTTCATATGCTTACAAATTTAATTGTTTTGGTCAACCAGGGCTGGCATATGTTTTAAACCATTTCCAGTCAGTGGAAGGGGTAGAGCTTCATTTAATTAGGTAGACAAACCGACCATAATAAGGCCATAAGAGGCACTTTATTCCATTCCCAGAGTTATGTTTCTCCAACTTCTACACATACCATAGTGGAAAATAGGCTTAGCTTCTAATGGCATATTTAGATCTGTTTTCATTTGATCAAGATATTTTTGTTTGTAAGAAAAAACTTTTAACTTGTCTATGTGTTTTCAGAGATTTTGTCTATTGATTTTCGGTTTAGAAGTAGTCGTTTATCCCAGTTGATCTTTTCTATCTGTTTCCCTGTGATGTTAAGTTGTCAACAAATAGAATCAGACAAGCAAAGAAATGCTTAAAGATTAATAATAAGGGGACAAAACCATATGTACATAACAAGTATTTGGAAACTAACATATTTTTACTGGTTTTCAGCTGTAGACTGCAAATTTGGATGTGAAATTAAAGCCTACGATTAGACGAAGTGGCAAATCAAGTATAGAGTTACAGCTCAGGTGGGGCATCAACCACAGCACAGGTTGCGGACCTATCAAGATGCTTCCTTGTAGAACACAACAAGGGTTGTAACTCAATAGAGTGCGGGAGAAACCTTGTAAAGGTGAGTAGGAGAATAGAGATCGGTCAGCAACTGAACTACAATCTAAAGTTTTTATTTAGCAATCCCTAGTTCTTGAGTGATTGTAATAGTAAGTAATTTGAAAGCTTTCTTTTGGGAGCTTTTGTTAACCTTGAGGAACAACTTAAGTCCTATATGTATTTAAAAAGTCATGATTTGTAGATACTAAAGGCGATATGTCTATTCAACAACAAATTCGATCTCAACTCCTCTCGTAGGTCTTCTGCTCGATCTACTCAGGTTATCTATGTTTTTGTTTCCGTATGTTCATCGAAATAATAATAATGATAATAATAAATGAATAAATACAACTTCACCTCATATCGATCTTGTTATCACTTGCGAGTAGGATCATATGATATTCTCCCACATATCTCCTTTACATATTGTCCTTTCTCAATAATATCTATTAATATCATAATTTATTTTTCTTTATAATAAACTAAAATTCTTAAGAAAACTGCAATCATGATATTTATATATGGCATAACACAATACAAAATAATTAATTCCCTAACTACAATTATTGCTTTCTGTCCTCCGAATAGCTAATCTTCTTTGGTCTTCGGTATTTTATTCGTTGGTTTATGTTGCCATATGTGTTTATTCTGTGAACTTTTACCACTTTAACATGTTTTAGCATCCTTTCAATTACTATTCCTCAACAACCTTATGCTATTTGGTGAATGTTGGACTTTTAATCTCTAATCATTTTTATGATGTTGGAATTTTAATATGTTTTCTCAGAGATTCAGGAACACTGAGTACTGATATTGGGGGCTACTTTTATGGTGACAAAGGTGTCTCACTTCTAGTCAAATAGGAGATCCAAATCAGAATTATAGATATGCTCTATGAAGCTGTTTGACAAACTAGGAGAGGCCAACATTTTCTGCTATACAATGAAGGATAAGGATTTTGCTATTTAGATTAAACTTTTGATAGGATGTATTTTTGTACTGACGTTGAATTTTGTCGTTATCGAACTGTTAGGTGACCAGGTATATTGGCTTGACCTCTTCAGGAAAGGCATATTTGAGTTGATCTAAACTTGGTGTTAGAAAGGTATGCTTCTCAATATTGTTAAATACAAGAGCAATTGCGCTCGAATCCAGGCACTGTACGTATAACATAATGAAAAATTTCCCAGCTAATTAGTTTTAACATTTGTATAGTGTTCCCAAAATAACATGGGAATGTCAAGCTCCGGGGATACATATGGGAGATAATCTAAGACGAGCAAAACCCCAATTTCACGACAAGTAAGTATCTCCTTTTTGTATTTATCTATAAATCTTCTTTCACATACTTTTATGTAACTTCATTCACTTCTCTTCTCCGAATATCTAAAATTACAAGAGTATATTGTTCATATTCATGAGAAGTGTGGACCAGGTGGGGACATTTTTAACAAGGATTCCTCAAGATGGTACTTAGTAATTTTTTATTTCTATAGCTGTTTCTTTTCTATATTTTAAGAACTACTAATGTACTTTGAGTGTTTTGTCAGAATGTAGACGAACTACGAGTGGCTTGATCCCTTAACGGGGTATGTAGGCAGCCTAGCTTCAGCTGGTCCATGCACAAAAAAATAATACAACTTTAAAAAAGAAAAATTAAACAGTATACTTTTTTTAAAAAATTAATCTGTTTGGTGTTGATTATTCATACGTCATATTGTGCAGAATAACATTGTTCTATTTCTTGTACTGCTAAATGAGGACATTGAATTGGCAACCAGAGATAGATGAAAACACTTTAGACAGCCAAATTTAAAAAATAGAAAAAACCTAACAACCTTTCATTAGCATGCAGTTGCTCTGTAGATCAATGATGACAAGGGTTATATTTGTGTTTAAACGAGAACTGCGTAACTGTAGTCTTTGGAGTATATAACTGAAGGCCTCTTAACATAATGAGTTAATTGTGCTAACTGATGAATAGGTTTTCAGCTTCATGAAAAGATCAATTGAGATCTCATTTATGACCATTTCTGGTAACTTCTGTTCTACATATTCGTTGTTGTACATTAGAACAACAATATATGTGCATATTCATGTTTGCACTTCCAGGATCACTGAGAAGGCTCTTTTTGGGCTGCTATTTGCATAACAAAGGTCTGTAATTACAAAAATGAGTGAGGTATTGTAACGTCCCGAAATTTATTTAATATTAATGTAATGTAAATGATGAATTAGTGTGCCATAATTAAAGTTTTAACTTTAATTAGATTATTTGGTTGGATTTTTAGTTTTTGGTTGTTTTGTTAAATTGATGTGTTCAAAAGATTTCTTATTGATTTAAAATGATGTTTTGAGTTTTAAAACACAACAATTTGTAAAATGTTAAAAATACTCTGTTTTACAAAACCGTGGGCGGCACATGGTTTTCGCACAGTAAAACCGCCCACCGATTTTCTCTATTTATTTCTCTTTCTTCCCTCTCTCTCCTCACTTCCACGCCAATCTCTCTCTCTTCCTCTTGATATCTCTCGGCAGCCTCTCTCTCTCTCAATCTCTCTCTAAAAATTTTTGATTTCCATTCGAATCCAAGCTTCGGAACAGCAAGGAGGAAGCTCGGGGACGTGATTCGGCAACCGAGAACGCGGATTGAAGCTTCGATTCGAGGTTAGATTCGAAATTTCTAAACTTTTTTCAAAATTTTCGATTTTGTGTGTTTTTGAAATCTAAGTTTGTTTAAGCTTAGAAAACCGTGGATTTGTGTTAAATGAGCTTAGAACAACTAGAATCTAAACCTAGATTGAAGAAAAACGGATTGGATTCAAGATTTTCATTTTTCTCCTCTTTTTCTCATTTTCGGATTTTTGAAGATTTTGAGTTCAAATGTTGTTTAAATGATTCCAAACATGTTTTAGAATGTTTTTCTATCAACTATAGTTATTTTTCATGCCTGGGAATTGAGAAAAGCAGGTTGGAATTCAGATTTGGATTTTGGGGATCGAGAAACCCGTGGCTGGGATTTCTGGATTTTCCCAGTTCGGCAGGCCGAAGTTCATGTTCGGCAGGCCGAAGTGATGATCGGCAGGCCGGTGTTCTTCCGATCGGCAGGCCGAATCTGGGGACATGTTCGGCAGGCCGAACTTTGCTTCCGGCAGGCCGAACTGTACAGTTCGGCAGGCCGAAGCAGGGCGTCCGGCAGGCCGACCGAGGCATGGAAAATTTTGTGATTTTTACCCGATTTCATTGTTTTGAACCCTGATTTAAATCCCAACCTTATAGGATGATTTTAATGATACAAATGGCACACTAGGACATCATGAAATGATTTAGTAACATAGAATGTCTCAAACTAGATATTGATTGACTTAGTTGGTATCTAGGATTGTTCGTGGTTCCGTGGAGCTAACGTATAGCGGATCGGGATTACGGTGTGGGGTACCGGCACGAGTACTGAGGTAGGACTTCTATCCTATTTCTTTGGTAGCCTGGTTTTGAAATGATTTGGCTTTGAAAATGATTTCTATCAAAATGTTTTCAACGGTTGTTTAAAAATGATTTTATCGGTTATATTTTAATATACCGTGACATGAAATGACTTTCATAATGAATGTAATTGACAACACTCGGTAATTGGGTTTTGAATGATAATGATAATAAACACATAGGCATGATGCCATATCAGAGATCGGGTCGTGATCGACCTTGGGGGCAGGTCCCGAAACCCAGCTGGGCCACTACGGTGGTGATATCATGGTTTGCCTAGGTAAATGTAAACTGGTGTTTTGATTTGACGAGTAGACTGTTCTGTGTCAGAACGGCTCTACTCAATTTATTTATTTATTTATTCGAGTTTCTTTCCGTATAACTCCTGATAATGTTATGTTCTTTGCATTAAATTATTTTATAAAACTTAGTCCTACTGAGCCTTTCGCTCACGTTTTACTGTTTTAAATTCCCCCCCCCCCTCTAGGTGGTTTCCCATTTAGGTTTGGAGAAGATTCTTCGGACCGAACTCAGGAGCAATAGGAGAATTTGTTTACATTCTGTATTTGTTAATCAAGGCATGTAAGACTTAACTTTATTTGTACTTGGACTGTAATTGTATTTGTGATATTGTCAGATCCATGTGTGTGCACAAGTTGTGGGTTGTGGAACCCATATTCGCGGTTTTTATTCAATTATTGTTATTTGTTTAATGATTTTAAATTCTTTATAAAATGTGGTGGAAATTCTTCTTAATTTTTATTTAATTGGGTTCTCAAACTCTCGGTTTTTAATTAAATTCTCTTTTAATTAATCTAAATACTCCGCCACGTCACCTCCCGTACTCCGGGGCGTGACAGAATGGTATCAGAGCTCAAGGTTATGAACCTTGGGAATTGTGCACACATAGGTTTGACAATGAAATACCTCTGACAGTCCAAATTTTGTTTTCAGAAGTGAGAGAATGGCACCTAGACGTCGTTCGACAGCTGACGCCGAGTTCGGAAATGATGAGGGCCTGATGAGGTCTATGATCGCGGCTTTTCGGCAGATGGCAGCCAGGACTAGACCGGAAGACTCCAGTGTTGGTAGTCGGCATGCTTTCTTTAAGGAATTTCGGCGGGCATCTATTCCGACTTTTGATGGCAATGGGGATCCGCAGTTAGCAGAGTATTGGTTGGATTCGATCTTGAAGCATCTTGATACCCTTGGTGTGCCTGAGGAGTATCGTGTGGAGTTTGCGGCGTATAAGCTCGAGGGTGGCGCCAACACCTGGTGGAAACAAACTAAGCGTCTGGAGCGCGGTGGCGATATCGGTTGGGACAAGTTCGAGGAGCTGTTCTATGATCGGTATTTTCCGCAGGGATATAGAGATCAGAAAGCAGCTGAGTTTTATAGACTACAGCAGGGTGATCTTTCAGTTCGGGAGTATGAGGCAAAGTTTAACGAGTTGGCTAGGTTTGCTCCATCAGCTGTGGCATCGGAGCGCGAGAAATGCATCAAGTTTCAGGAAGGACTCAAGGCTCCTATTCGGCGGCAGTTGGTTGCTCTACGGCTTAGGAGTTTCGGAGAGCTTGTGTCGTCGGCGATCTCCGTGGAGAATGATTACGTGCAGTATTGTGAGGACCGAGCCAAGGCTTCAGGAGGACCGCAGAGGAGTGGCAGGAAGAGCACCAGTAGTCGTCCAGCTCCGGGGAAAGGCAAGCAAGGCGGTGCGACCAGTGGCAGTAGCAGTTCGTCTGGCAGCGGGCGCAGCAATCCCTACAGCTTTCATTGTCATTTCTGTCAGCAGCCCGGACACATCAAGAGGAATTGCCCGATCAGGAGTGCTCGTCTTGGATCGCAGACCGGGGAGGATGCCAGTCGTTCATCTCAGCCTCAGCCTCAGACCCTACCTCCGCCTCCGCAGTACCCGCAGTTGCAGTATCCGCAGTTTTCTCCTCAGCAATTCTCATATCCGGCACGGGGACAGCAGCCGCAGTATTTTCAGCGCAGTGTTCCTCAGTATAGAGCTCCGAGTACAGGTAGTGTGCAGTCATCTCCATCTCAGCAGTATCGGCCGAGTAATGCAGGACCCAGCAATGTCGGTAGAGGAAAAGGGAAGGCGCCAGTGCAGGTTCATGCAATGGCATCTGGAGGGTCAGATTCTCAGACTGGTAACGCGGTTGTCGATGGTATGGTTTTGATTTCTAGATCTCTAGCTCACGTTTTATTTGATACTGGTGCCTCTCATTCTCTCATTTCGAGTTCCTTTGTACATGCCTTGGGATTAGAAGTAGAAGAATTTAAGGAACCCCTAGTTATAACTTCTCCCTTGGGGCGGGTGTGTGTGGATTGTATGTGTAAATCATGTAAAATAATGATTGGGGATGAGATTTTGAAAAGTGATTTGATTGTACTCCCCATGAGTTCCTATGATGTGATTTTAGGGATGGACTGGTTGTCCAGGTATAGTGCAGTTGTGGACTGCCAACTTAGAAAAGTGACCCTAGTGTCTGATAGGGGAACGGTGATCACTTACCAGGGTGGTGGTGATTGGCTAATGAGTGAGCGTCTCATAAAGTCATGTCTAGGAGGGCGAAGGAATCTAGATTGTTTTGCTTTTCTTGCCAATCTAGATTGCGAGCCCTATGTTTCGAGTAGTGGTGTAGCGATTCCGGTGGTTGGTGAGTTCGAGGATGTCTTCCCCGACGAGTTATCAGGGTTACCACCGCATCGGGAGATTGAGTTTGGTATCGAGTTGTTTCCAGGGACATCACCGATTTCTATGGCACCTTATCGGATGGCGCCGGCAGAAATGAAGGAATTGAGGAAGCAACTTCAGGAGCTTGCTGATAAAGGATATATTCGGAATAGCACATCTCCGTGGGGAGCACCAGTTTTGTTCGCTAAGAAGCACGATGGGACTCTCAGGTTATGTGTGGATTATCGGCAGCTGAATCGTGTTACGGTGAAGAACAAGTATCCTTTGCCTAGGATTGATGAGCTATTTGATCAGTTGAGAGGTTCGCGATACTTCTCAAAGATTGATTTGCGGTCAGGTTATCATCAGCTCAGAATCAAAGAAGAGGACATTCCCAAGACAGCTTTTAGGACTCGGTATGGGCACTTCGAGTTTCTGGTTATGTCTTTCGGGTTGACGAATGCTCCAGCAGCTTTTATGGATTTGATGAACAGGATTTTTAGGCCGTATCTGGATCAGTTTGTGATCGTGTTCATCGATGATATTCTTGTGTATTCTAAGACATGGGAGGAGCATGAGCAGCATCTTCAGATCGTGCTTCAGACTCTGCGGGAGCACCAGTTGTATGCTAAGAGGGAAAAGTGTGAGTTCTGGTTGACCGAGGTCAAATTTCTGGGTCATGTCATCTCGGAGCATGGTATTTCAGTGGATCCGTCCAAGATTGAAGCTATATTGGAGTGGGAACGACCAAGGAATGTAGCGGAGATTCGCAGCTTCTTAGGTCTTGCTGGATATTATAGGAAATTTGTAAAGGACTTTTCGAAGATTGCAGCTCCGTTGACGAGGTTGATCAGGAAAAACGTCAGGTTTGAGTGGGATGAAGACTGTGAGTCTGCTTTTCAGGAATTGAAGAACCGGTTGACTTCAGCTCCAGTATTAGTTATTCCTAGTAGTGACGAGCCGTATGAGGTTTATGCTGATGCTTCAGGGCGCGGACTTGGATGCGTGTTGATGCAGCATGGACGTGTGGTTGCGTACGGATCGAGACAGCTACGACCTCACGAGCGGAATTATCCTACTCACGATTTAGAGCTTGCGGCGGTGATCTACGCGCTGAAGATTTGGAGATGTTACTTGTATGGAGCATCGTTTCAGGTCTTCTCCGATCATAAGAGTTTGAGGCATTTGTTCACTCAGAGGGATCTCAACTTGAGGCAGCGCAGATGGGTGGAGTACATGGAGGATTATGATTTCGCGTTGCAGTATCATCCCGGGAAAGCTAATGTGGTAGCGGACGCGCTTAGCAGAAAGTCTTCAGGGATTCTCGCTTGTTTGATTTTTGAGGACTGGAGCAGGGATGCGACAGTGAGTGAGTATCGGCTACAGTATCATGAAGACGGTGATCGAGTTTTGTTGTATCATGTGGAAGCGACTCCAGCTCTTGTTCGGATGGTGAAGCAAGGTCAGTGGCAGGATCGACATTTGCAGGGGATTTGGTCGCGGATTCAGAACGGAGAACAGTTTGAAGAATGGAGCGTGCATGCAGATGGATCGTTGTACTTCCGGGAGCGTCTTGCAGTTCCAGTTATCGCCGAGGTGACGAAAGCCGTTCTAGATGAAGCTCATAGGTCTCAGTTTGCTATTCATCCGGGGAGCACCAAGATGTATCGTGATTTGAAGAGGCACTATTGGTGGAGAGGCATGAAGAAAGATGTTCGCGAGTACGTGGCCAAGTGTTCGACGTGTCTTCAGGTGAAAGCCGAGCATCAGAAGCCTGCAGGTCAGCTTCAGCCGCTTCCTATTCCAGGTTGGAAATGGGAGCATGTGACGATGGATTTCCTCACAGGTTTGCCGAGGACGGAGCAGCGGCATGATGCAGTTTGGGTTGTAGTCGACAGGTTGACGAAATCGGCGCATTTCATTCCGTTTAGGTCGACGTGTTCCAGGAAGATTCTCGGGGAGCTGTATATGCAGAACATTGTGAGGTTGCATGGAGTTCCTTTGTCCATCACCTCTGATCGAGACACCAGGTTTAATGCTAGGTACTGGAGGAGTTTTCAGGAGGCTTTGGGTACGGATTTGAACTTTAGTACGGCGTTTCATCCTCAGACTGATGGACAGTCTGAGCGGGTTATTCAGGTTCTCGAGGATATGTTGCGTGCTTGTGCGTTGGACTTCGGCGGGAATTGGAAGCAATGTTTGCATTTGGCGGAGTTCGCGTACAACAACAGTTATCAGGCGAGTATCGGTATGGCACCATTTGAGGCGTTGTATGGGCGGCCGTGTCGATCACCTGTGTGTTGGGCCGAGCCGGAAGATAGAGTTATTCTTGGGCCGGATGAGATTCGTGACAGCAACGAGAGAGTCGTGGTGATTCGGGGTCGGTTGAGAGCAGCTCAGAGTCGGCAGAAGAGCTATGCAGATAGGAGACGTAGACCTTTGGAGTTCGCGGTTGGAGATTTTGTTCTCTTGAGAGTGTCACCTCGTAAGGGAACTATGCGGTTCGGAGTGAGTGGGAAACTCGCGCCGAGGTATATTGGGCCGTTCGAGATCACTCAGCGTGTTGGGGTGGTCGCTTATCGGCTTGATCTTCCGCCCGAACTTTCTCATGTGCACGATGTGTTTCATGTGTCTATGCTTAGGAAGTGTCCACCTGAGCAGGGTAAGATAGTATCGTTTCGCGATGTACAGGTTCAGGAGGATACGACGTACGAAGAAGTGCCGATTCAGATCATCGACCGGAAAGTGATTAGCTTGCGTCGTCGTGAGATACCGTTGGTAAAGGTCGTGTGGCAGCATCACGGTGTTGATGAAGCCACTTGGGAATTAGAGTCGAGTATGCGGGAATTGTATCCGCATTTGTTTTGCTTTTGAGATGAGTTTTAAATTTCGAGGACGAAATTTCTTTTAGGGGTGGAGAGCTGTAACGTCCCGAAATTTATTTAATATTAATGTAATGTAAATGATGAATTAGTGTGCCATAATTAAAGTTTTAACTTTAATTAGATTATTTGGTTGGATTTTTAGTTTTTGGTTGTTTTGTTAAATTGATGTGTTCAAAAGATTTCTTATTGATTTAAAATGATGTTTTGAGTTTTAAAACACAACAATTTGTAAAATGTTAAAAATACTCTGTTTTACAAAACCGTGGGCGGCACATGGTTTTCGCACAGTAAAACCGCCCACCGATTTTCTCTATTTATTTCTCTTTCTTCCCTCTCTCTCCTCACTTCCACGCCAATCTCTCTCTCTTCCTCTTGATATCTCTCGGCAGCCTCTCTCTCTCTCAATCTCTCTCTAAAAATTTTTGATTTCCATTCGAATCCAAGCTTCGGAACAGCAAGGAGGAAGCTCGGGGACGTGATTCGGCAACCGAGAACGCGGATTGAAGCTTCGATTCGAGGTTAGATTCGAAATTTCTAAACTTTTTTCAAAATTTTCGATTTTGTGTGTTTTTGAAATCTAAGTTTGTTTAAGCTTAGAAAACCGTGGATTTGTGTTAAATGAGCTTAGAACAACTAGAATCTAAACCTAGATTGAAGAAAAACGGATTGGATTCAAGATTTTCATTTTTCTCCTCTTTTTCTCATTTTCGGATTTTTGAAGATTTTGAGTTCAAATGTTGTTTAAATGATTCCAAACATGTTTTAGAATGTTTTTCTATCAACTATAGTTATTTTTCATGCCTGGGAATTGAGAAAAGCAGGTTGGAATTCAGATTTGGATTTTGGGGATCGAGAAACCCGTGGCTGGGATTTCTGGATTTTCCCAGTTCGGCAGGCCGAAGTTCATGTTCGGCAGGCCGAAGTGATGATCGGCAGGCCGATGTTCTTCCGATCGGCAGGCCGAATCTGGGGACATGTTCGGCAGGCCGAACTTTGCTTCCGGCAGGCCGAACTGTACAGTTCGGCAGGCCGAAGCAGGGCGTCCGGCAGGCCGACCGAGGCATGGAAAATTTTGTGATTTTTACCCGATTTCATTGTTTTGAACCCTGATTTAAATCCCAACCTTATAGGATGATTTTAATGATACAAATGGCACACTAGGACATCATGAAATGATTTAGTAACATAGAATGTCTCAAACTAGATATTGATTGACTTAGTTGGTATCTAGGATTGTTCGTGGTTCCGTGGAGCTAACGTATAGCGGATCGGGATTACGGTGTGGGGTACCGGCACGAGTACTGAGGTAAGACTTCTATCCTATTTCTTTGGTAGCCTGGTTTTGAAATGATTTGGCTTTGAAAATGATTTCTATCAAAATGTTTTCAACGGTTGTTTGAAAATGATTTTATCGGTTATATTTTAATATACCGTGACATGAAATGACTTTCATAATGAATGTAATTGACAACACTCGGTAATTGGGTTTTGAATGATAATGATAATAAACACATAGGCATGATGCCATATCAGAGATCGGGTCGTGATCGACCTTGGGGGCAGGTCCCGAAACCCAGCTGGGCCACTACGGTGGTGATATCATGGTTTGCCTAGGTAAATGTAAACTGGTGTTTTGATTTGACGAGTAGACTGTTCTGTGTCAGAACGGCTCTACTCAATTTATTTATTTATTTATTCGAGTTTCTTTCCGTATAACTCCTGATAATGTTATGTTCTTTGCATTAAATTATTTTATAAAACTTAGTCCTACTGAGCCTTTCGCTCACGTTTTACTGTTTTAAATCCCCCCCCTCTAGGTGGTTTCCCATTTAGGTTTGGAGAAGATTCTTCGGACCGAACTCAGGAGCAATAGGAGAATTTGTTTACATTCTGTATTTGTTAATCAAGGCATGTAAGACTTAACTTTATTTGTACTTGGACTGTAATTGTATTTGTGATATTGTCAGATCCATGTGTGTGCACAAGTTGTGGGTTGTGGAACCCATATTCGCGGTTTTTATTCAATTATTGTTATTTGTTTAATGATTTTAAATTCTTTATAAAATGTGGTGGAAATTCTTCTTAATTTTTATTTAATTGGGTTCTCAAACTCTCGGTTTTTAATTAAATTCTCTTTTAATTAATCTAAATACTCCGCCACGTCACCTCCCGTACTCCGGGGCGTGACAGGTATACTGCCCATTCTCCTTTCATTCATTCGGATACTTCGTCCTGAGGTCGTGTTCTCACTGTTTGGATTCTTTTTTTACATTTGCTTTATTAAACTCCACGGTCGCTTAGTCATTATTGCAAGTGCTACACCATTTTCATGTAGTAAAAAACTACTTCAAACCTGGCAACGCTTTTAGTTGGCAGTTGTTTTACATCCCTATGCTTGGTCTTTTAATTGATTTTGGTTTACTATTATATACATTGTGACTCTAGCTTTGCTTGCTTGTTTTACTCTGCACTCAACATAATCCCTATTTGATATTTGCAAAGAAATTGATAGTTTTCATTGTCAAAGCGAAATTTTATTATTTTACTATTGTAAAAGTTAATTTTGTACTCTACTCAATCTCTCAGTTGGGATTCTTATGTACCAGCTAGCTAGCTGCTCAACCAAACCTGCCTGAGTTGGCTTGACTTTCCAATATAAATGAGGAATTTGGACAGGTAAAATATTGTCACTGTAATGCTTATTACATTTGAGGTCCAAGTTTTGCAATTTATTAATTGTAACCAAGAAAAGTAAGTTTGTATGCCCGTTATGAGAGATAAAGGAGCTTTTTTCCGTAGATGCTAAACCACTTTTCCAAGTGCTAGAGCTCTTGTTTTGCCTCTCCTTTTTTTTCTCGTGCTGTGGCTCTAGCAGGGTTTGTGATTGTTGTTTCTTTGTTGCTGCAGCAACTTCCGGACAAAAACACGTCAAGGCCCATTGCAGAGTCTTCACAAAATTTTGAAAGACAGACCACTCTGCCAAGGGTGCTCCGGGTTTTTCATGACGTGGATGTACTTTTCAAACATACCATTGTTTTGCAGCTATGGTAGGTGTTGTGTGTGGCTTTAGGCATTCAGACTGCTGTTGATCAATGGTGGTTGTCTATACCAGATTGAATCTCGGAGAACGTTCAGCATGATCACTCTTTTATGCTCATTCATAGGTTCCAAGACTCGCAGATGAATCTCCCTAGATTCACTTTTGCTTCCGTCGAAGACCCAGATGGATCATGCAATCTTTTTCCCTCCTCCAGGTTTTTTCCCATTGGGTTTTACTGGAAGAGGTTTTAACGAGGCCTTTCTTAATTATTGTTAAGACGGTAGATCCTCTTTAATTCTGGGAGTTTGGTCATCATTGTAGACTCTGTTTTCCTTGTTTCAGGGTTGTTTTTGTTGTTCGAATTATATCTAACAAGGTCCTATGGGACATCCATTTTTGTGCGGGCCTTGGGCTACTGAAAATTTATTTTCAAAGAGAAATCCTCAGTAACAGAAACTTGCAACTGCATCAGTTTTTTCTTCCATAATTCCTTCATTTATGGCCTCAAGTTTGTTACATTCTTTTGTGCTGCTTCGAGATATATTTTAAGGAACTATTTTGCCTCCCCGAGTGGGCATCAACTGCAAAAATTTGTCAGACTCCGCCATCTCTCTATCAGAAAGTTCAATTGTTTCTTTATTTTTCTCGGAACTCTCCATTGTTTTCTCATTTTTCAGGTTAACCTTCGGTCTGCAATGAGCTTCAGAATTTTATCTACTTTTGAATTTTCTAACATTGTGGAATCTTTTGACTTGAATGTTTCTTTTTAAAGCAATTCACAGACTTAAAATTTTCATTTTCTCTTCGGAAATCTTGGACAGTTCTGATTGACACAAAACCGCATTGCATTTTGTATTTACTTTATTCCAATATGAATGTTCTAAAATAAAGATCCAACTATATATATATATATATATATATATATTCAAGTAGAAAAAAGAGAACATTCGTTTCAGTTTCTTACAGTAAACGTAGGTGAATGAAAAAATGAAATGAGACATGCAATTGGAAAAAACAAATAATGAGTAAAAACAAACAAACAATTAAATGAGAGATTTTTCCCTTCAACCTCATGTTTATTTAACAATTCTCGCCTTCACACAGGGAACATAGACAAAGCCAATCCACATACGTGCATATAAACGAGTCTTTTGGGTTGTGTATGCCATTTAGATCCCCTCACAATCTTAATACTCATTGATGTATAAAACATCATTTTCTGCTCCATGGAAAGCACCAACATCCCTAAGTCAGAGGGAGACATATCAGGGAAAACTATCAAAATAAACAACTACAGGAGATGCAAATATGAGGCTAATCTTCCTAGAAACTTCCTAGAAAAATTAAAAAATCAATCTTTTTCCCAAGCTTTAATGTTTCTTTTTGAGAAACAGTTATTGTTTACATATGAATAATTCCATATACCTTGGCTTTCTGCTCGTTGCGGAGTTGAGTCTGAAAGTTCTCCAAAACGGGCACCTCTACTGCCCCATTCTGCCTCTCCTGAAGCACTCTATTGAAAATGTCAGTGTAGGCTGCACCTGATGTTGGGTTACTCTCATCCCAATCGCCAAATCTTGGCACAGCAGAACTATGATCAGGCTGCCACATTTAGGACTAAAATCATGCTTCTTGGAACGAAAAAATGATTAATTTACTTAAAAAGTGTTGATAAACAGAAGGATGTTAGTTCATTTGCTTCTTAAAGATAAACTTCTTTCATATTGTGATTTTCTCAACTCTTTCATGAAATTAAGAAATCCGGCATATGAAATACGTATAAGGAAGAGAATTCGTGACTTGTATTAAATTTTAAAGAATTAAGTGTCTAAGTGGCAAAATGATTTTACATGGAAGTCATCATGAAAAAAACCTTTCCAATAATCATTTGATTAACATTATGGAACTATAAACGAAAATGCAATATCAAATACGTCATTTTTATACTTTTTAGTGCCGAATATGACACAGGCATCAACATTTGCATTTTAAAGTTACAGGAAGATTTCTTTTGAGGTTGCCATCTTAAGATTCCAATATTCATTACCATGTTTTATGGAAAATATAATCTGTTTTGTAGCATAATACATATCAACGAACAATCTCTCATGCAAGCTTGACAATGAGGAAAATGCAAAAGAAGTGAAGGAAGCACATTTTTATTAGCATGGCTTACTTTATTTGGTCGAGGTCTTCCAGGAGTCAAGGGAGCAAAACCATCGTTATTTTGAGTTGAAGCCTTTCTCTCCCCTGCATGAAAAGAAATTCCACTGCCTTTTACTCCAACTCTTGCCTGCGGATTCAGGTGCAGCTGTGAGTCTCCAGTGAGGCGTTCAGACCCTGCCACCCGTCGCATGGTCTTTCTATCGCTTGCAGCGTCATCCTGCAGTGGATAAGGCCTTCGTTGACTGCTATCTTCCCTGCTCAAAATTTGCTCGTTATTTGACCTTGACACTTCTGAACCCCTTTGAGATTCGTGTCCGGTCCTGTTCCCATTAGATCTTACATGACCACGGTAATGATCATCGCCATGAAAGGCTAGAGAAGAAGGTTCAGTTTGCCTCTTTTGCATTCTTTTCTGTAACTGTTTCGGAAATACAGATGCTTGGTAGCGAGGCGAGTTGCTGGTGAGTACGTAAGGTTTATCTTGAGGGTAACTAGGATTAATCTTTTCATTACCTCTACCCTTCCTTGCTTTCTCAAAATAGGCTGTATAATTTCCTTCACTTTCCCAGTCTCCAAACTTTGGCGCAGATGACCGGTGCTGCAATGACAAGGGAGTAGATGAAAAGGCTGTTAGTGAACTTAGTAAAGGACATGTAAAGAAACATAAAACAGACATGTTATCAAAGTTTAATTAGTTGAAGGAAAAATTTCAACACCACCCTTCTTGTTCTTCAATAACAATGGAAGAATGCTTTCTGCTGAAGAAACAATTACTTTTAAGTAATCCATTCATTAACATAACTTTCTTTTGAACCGCTAATTTTGGGTGAATAACAATAAAAGTCAATTTATTGAGCATATATCTCTCATCGGTTGTTTTGTAAGAAGAGAGCCAAAAGAAATGGCTGCAAATCACAAAGCTAGTTAAGTTCAGAGATTTTAAGTAAATCTGGTACTAGGAAAAGCATTTTTCAAGCCGATCAAAACTTCTATTTTATCCCTTTCAACATAAAGGAAAATTTAAGTGTGTAGATTTATAACTGGGAATCCAAATCATGCAGAGAAAACATATATGCAGAAGATAAGGGAGCCAAGATTGAGAAAAGTTTCTTAAATCTCATTAGAAGATCAGATTCTAAGATCATCTAACTAGAGCTTCAACTTTCAAATGCCTAAATTTCACACATTTTGCTTTGACCCCTTTCTTTTTTTTCCCCCTGATGCGACGAAGGCGCCAAAAATGGGACAAAAAACCCAATAAACAAATGTACTTGAACAAAATCTATACTCTTTTTTTTTTTTAAGGTAAAATCTATATTAATTTTAGGACGTATGGGACATAAATAATAAAGATTATAATCCAACAGAGAATGGATAATTGATAAACATAGAAATCCAAACCTATCAAACATACATACGAACATAAGAATTAATAATAATATAATGTAATTACAGCATTAGCCGTCAATCAAGAAAACAAAAGGCAAATGAGAGAAGATAACGTAAGAAACTTACAGCCATTGGTCTTCAATTAATGCTTGTTTGTTAAATCTCCAAAGAAACAACTTTCCAACAAAATCCAATGAAATAGTTTACCAAACAAAGGCCTAAACGACAATTAGAAAGCTTCTTGACCTAAAGTCAACAATTACAAACATTATGCAAAATGCGAATTGAGAAATAAATAAATATATAAGGTGAAAATAAATAATTATGAGAATCCCTCAACCGTTGACTCAGTCATCGATAATGTTTGACTTCTCAATTTTTTTTATCCCTGCTATTATATAAAACATTAGTATATCAAAATTTACATATTCAACTCCTAGATCTGTATTTTTCCCGTGTTTCCAAAAATAAATAGAAATGTATTACTAATAAATAAATAATCTAGCATTGCCCAAAAAAAAAAAACAAACAAATAGAGATGAGAAAACTGCTTTTCATGATTCATTTGAAGGGGAAGGAAGACTTCACGCGTATTCCTTCTCCGCTTGACCCTTTCTTTATGCGTGTGATGTGCGTTAAATAACGACGACGACGACAACAACAACAACAAGACACCCTCCATTATAATTTTGAGCTATATTGGTAAATTATGTACTCAGCATAATGGAATCTGCACAACATACTTTAAAGAGGAAAAAGAAAAAGGAAAAAACATATCTTGTGTTTACAAAGACGTCAAAATAGACCGGGTTTACCAGGCTTGCATGAGCACGACACGTTAAAAAGTAAGCACGGTATACTTCTTAGATGGGCTAGGCTTAATACAACTTTAGGACACGAAGCATGTTAAAGGCACGACATGATAAGGGCTTGGCACGAACACGAGTATGTTAAAAGCACAATTAGGGTCCAATTATAAGCACGATTAAAATATGTAATTTAAAATTAATTTTACTAATATATTTTACATTTTTATAAATATTTTTTTATAAATAAATTCTAAATTTCTAACACATTTAATTTAAAAAAAAAGATCAAATCGATTCTTTGTTGTTGATAAATTATCAATTACCAATATATATTTACTTCTTTAATTTATATAAAAAACTAAATAATATAAATTATACTTTCTTTTGTGTTTCTTTTTTTTTTTTTGTAAATTTAACATTAGGCAGGAGAAAAACACATTAAAAGTTAAAAATATAACAAAAGCCCAAACATTTTTTAGACACGGCCCATTAATAAATGGGTCATGGGCTAAACTTAACTCTACAAAAATTAACTGGATCAGACCTAACATGACACGATATATAAATGGGCATGCCTAGACATAACATGAGACACACTTAAGCCTAAATTAAATAAGCTGAGCTAGGCTACGCCAGGCCAACCCATTTAACATCTTTAGTCTTCACATTTTTTTAAAGGATCGTCGGTATAACAATCCAACAATTTTTCATAATTTTTATTCAAGAGTCTAAATCCAACTTCCAATTTGAATAAAAAGAAAAAAGGCAAAATCCTACTTCTCATAATTTTGGGAGAAGAAGGTAGACACGTTTTTTTCGCAAGCAATAAAAATAACCAGATTTAATAAATCCAGAATTAACTTGGATTTTCTATCATCAAACTTATCAAATTTCTTTTATAACTAAATTTGGTAAGTGAAAAACTTCCTCCAATTTACCCATGATTAAAGTTGGCAAATCCAGGATTTACCGAATTTAAAAGCCTTCAATTATAACATTTTCAACAGCCCCAAATTTTTAAAATGCAACATGCATGCCCCTTCATATATGAAATATTAAGGTAAAAGCTCTTCTATTATGATTTCTAGCATTAATGACACAAAATCGCATGAATAAGAAAGATCATTGAACAATATAGTGAACCATTAAACATCAAGCTCATCTTGTTGCATTTTTTCGAAAGTGATAGAAGAGATTTTTTTAATTTTTCTGTTTTTTTTTATTTTTTATTTATAATTTTTAAGACTATATCAACTTTTAAATTCAAATTAGTTTTAGACAGGATAGAGTTACTAACATACTTCTATATTATATCTTAATTATATTCCAATTTTCACTAAAGTTTCTAAGAAAAGGAGGTTTTCGTTAATATTTTGACTCTTGAAGAAAAAACAAATGTTATATTTTGACGGTTCATGGTGGATTGTTATGAGGCTTATAGTTGAGGGAAAGTTTTGTAATTAATCTTTTAATAATTGGTTTTAATTACATAATATTCACTAATTTTCTAATTCATAAACGCATTTCCACCCTTAACAATATTCTTTTTTAATCATCGTCAATTTACTACCACAAATATTCAAAACGTCTACTGAGTATGCTTGACTGAACTGTTATCACTTAGCATATAAAAAAAATTGAATTAAATAGCGTATTTAATGGTTAATACTTTATTTAGTCCCTGCAAATAAATTTATTTGTCGTTCAATAAATAATTTATTTACATAAAGTAAATTCAATATTTTTTAGTAAGTTTGTTGTTTACTTCAATTATTTCAAAAAATATGTTATTTACTTCAAACAATTATATTACTTGTCTCGTTATCCCTTATTCTAATTTCTCAACTCAATTTAGAAACGAAAAAAAAAACAAAATCAAAACCAAAAGAAATTAAAAAAAAAGAGCCCATTTTGACATTATTCTTTGTTGTTTTTGTTAAAAAAATTATGAACAATATTATAATAAAACCCTCTAAAAAGTCTTATCAATAAGAACTTTTTTTATCAGAGATTTGCATCTAAGAATTAAAATTAAACAAACTCATCAATAGTTAAATGAGATCATGGACACCAGATTTATAAAAAAGAAGCAATAAAACATAAAAAATATAATAAAATAATCTTAAAAGCCACGTTCTCCGGACCTCCGCCGCTACCACTATCGTCAGGAGGGATCATTGGTAACTAGATCACAACAATCCATGGCGAAGCACCACTAGGAAAAGTCATTGGCAACCTCAGTTCACAGCCAACGTGGGTTGGGCTTTACAAGAGGAGGCAAAGATCGTCGAGGCTCGTGAGCTCTTGGGCAATCGAGGATAGCAATCAACCGCCCTCCTCGGCCTTTTACCACAGCCCTTATGTAACGACCCGTCCTTACGTGGCCGTCACTTAACTTAAACATCATCATAAACTTATACTTACTTACAATTAAGGTAGAGAAATTCGTGATAAATTTTTTTTTTTTAAAATGGATTCTTATTGAGGAATCCTTAACATGAAACCTTAGAGGAAGAAATAACTATTTTTCAAATCTTAATAACAAACGAATTCTTATTGATAAAGAATTCTTAACATATAACTTTAAAAGATATAATAATCATTTCTCAAAACTTCGTTGCGTAAGCCTAATGTAATACACAAAATTCTCAAACGTGATAATAGCGTAATAATAAGCATTACGTCTTAACATAGTTGTAATTTCTAAAAGCATGATCCTTTACATAATTCATAACGTTAATCTCTTGAAACATAACCATAGTAATTTTCTTGAACTTTTCCTTTTAAAACATAAGAGTAATTATTTAGCAAGTATTACTTTAAAGGCATTTCTCAATTTAGATAAAACTATTTTCAAGAGAATTTTAAATTAAATATTAAAATAAAATCCCATTTAAATGCTCTCTAAAACTTTCTTAGCAATTATTTATATATTTTACTTATAATTTTAACATCTTAAAAATAACATTGTATTCTCTTAAAAGTTAACCTTTTTAAACTTAACAAAACATAATTTCTTACAACTTAAACTTTTAAGTTTAAGTTACTAATTTCTTAAAGCTTTTCCTTAAGACTTTCATAATAACTTCATAAAAACATATCCATAACTTCATTTCTTAACTTAATGTAAAACTCCAATAATCCTTTGCAATTCCAGATAAACTTATAATTTTCTTTCCTATAAATTTCGTGCATTTGTTGCATCGTTTATTGCAACATCTTCAAACTTTGAAATCCTCTGGACCAAGGTTGCATAATCACAAGCTCGGTTTTTAAAACATAATTACGTAAATTATTTACTTATTCATATGCACATAATTTTCGTAAAGTGTAAGCATACGAAATTTCGTAAAATAAAACATGCATAAATTCGTAAAATACTAATGCGGAAATATTACATTGCGTGAGCGGTATCCATTCCCATCTTCACCATTCGTCCGCCGCTCACCACTGCCCATCAAGTGTCGCTGACAGGTTTTTCTTACCTACAGCATGAACATACTTAAATGAGCTTTCGCTCAGCAAGTAGGAAATTAACCTCGCAAAACATAATTAAAAATCATTTTAATAAAAATATGCATGAGCATTTTATGCTTGCTTATCAACTTGATTTATGCTTAATTATTTAAGCTGTACCTTATCTTCTTACTTTGGGCCCGAGTGATCGTACCGGTTGCGCGCGAGTCTTGGGAAGTTAGGGTTCGCGAGGTCCCAACGACACCAAGATCATTCATTACTTTAACATGGAGCCTCCCCGTGGGTCGGGAGGTTGGTACGACACCCTTAACTTGTCTTATAAGTTTCACTTGTCTTATTGTGTGTATGCAGTATGACTTATCACTACATAACATCACAATTTCGTAATTCATGAATCGTAAATCATAATCATACATGATTCATAAATCATTTTCATACTTGACTTGAAGGTGATTAAACAATATAATTTAAATATTGCATACATCACACATTAATCATATCATCATCATCATCATAGCATTTCACATCATTTCATAACACAGCATATCGCATCATAACTTATAACAGTGTAATAAATCACTGATTATGCATTTTCATAAATTTTATGAAAATATTTAAAATTAATCTATTTTTAAAACTATGCATACTGTAGGCGAGATTCCTACTTACTTGGACTCTGAGCTGTGCGGGTCCAGTTGCATCTCGCTGTATCCACAGTCTACGCTGCATCCTCAGCAGTGCTCCTCGGACTACTATGGATGGCTAGGACTGATCCATGGAGATTTATTATTGTTGAAAACATCATTCTAGACTCCGTTACTACAGTCTGAGTCGCCTCGATCTACGTGCAATTGGTACCGAATGATTTTTATCGGAGTGGAATTAGCTCAAACGGAGGTCACCATCGCATTCAGAGCGTCGAAACGAGTCGAGAGGCGGTCTCGGATCATCGATCGGAGGTCCGGATCACGAAAACCCAAAGTGGCCGTTGACCGGCGGCGATTGGCTCCGTTGGGGGCTGAGCTCGAGCCTACCCTCCCTAAGTTGACCCTTCTGAGTCCAATGGTGGTGTCAATTTTACCCAATTTGACTTCGATCAACATGGATTTAGCTCAAAATTCTTGGCTCAACGTGGTGGCTCAGGCGGTGGATCTCTGCCGGTGTTGGGCCCAAATTGACCTGGGCATTTTGATCTGCATTGGCCTCTGAGTATTTCCCCTCATCCAATTTGGAGCAAGGCGGCCGGGAGCATCGCGATCGACGTTCCTCACGGCGGCGCACGACGGAGATGCCGTTCTCTGTCCTTCGAGGCTCATTTCTTAAAATTGAAATGGGCAAAACGTTCCCCGTACCTCTATGAAGATTTTAGGACCATCAATTTGGTTCAACTTCGCCGGAAGTGGCGAAGCCCATCTCACCCACGACGGTCGGCGACGGCAGCATTGGAACTCCGGCATTGCGCTGGGCTATGGTGTAATTGAGCGAGGCATTTCCGTCACCACAGAGTTCTGAATCAAATGGCGTGGGCGGTGTTGATCACCTTCGCCGGCGACGGCAAGATCGGATGGTGGCACGGCGGCAGGAATGGGGCAGCTCCGTCGTTTCACTACAGCCAAAATCGAGCTCGGAGATTGGTGTCTTCTTGTTCCTCTCGTCATTCTGAGTCCATGGACACCAAGATCGTGTCAATCGGAGGTCAGACGGAGGAGAAATCACGTCAAAAAGATTGGGCTTTTCCGTCGCTTTGGCCGGCGCGTGTGGCCTCCGCCGGTGGAGTTGTGGGTCGCACGGCACACCGTCGGACTCAGCTTCTCGAGATCTTTCCGATGGTGTATGAGGTGTCGAAAATGGAGGTCGGATCTTGGACTGACTTTGAGGAGAGAGAGAGTGTGTAGAGAGAGAAAAGGGAGCTGATCTGATTGGCTCCGTTTTTTTTTTTTTTTTGTGTCATGTATTTATAGGCCCTCATGTGGTCCACATAGCCTAAATCGTGCAGTACCGGGTAGATCAAATTTTGATCCATAACTTTAAATTTCTGTAAACATAATTGTACCTTTAAAAACTGTAACTTATCTGCACTTTAAAGATAATCACATAAATTTCTAATTTCCTTGTTGTATCAATACCGTACAAACATCTTCATACTGTCATAAAAATCATTTTCATAAAAGTTATCCATACTGTATGAATTTTGTGATTTAATTTTGAAACCGTAAACTTTGAAACATTTGTCTTCAAAACAGATGATTAACTATTTTTGTAACTGTATACACACACATATATATATATATATATACATGTATATGAATTCCAAGAAGAATATTATGTATTCAAAACTTTGCTCAATATAATTATTTTATTATTATTATTATTATTTATTATTTTACTTTTAAAACTTTAAAATTTATAACATATACTTCTCATTAGAAATTTTCATATTGTAAACTTCAAATTTCATTATGAAAACAATAGTTGTAATTTTGTAAAAGTTTTGTAAATTAAATTGACTATCTAAAGTCAATTTAATTTAAAATTCCCAACTTAGCACAATTTCGTGCTTTACGGATATAACCTGAACTATTTCTCGTAAAGAGCTATTTATGGTTCCACAACTTAGTAATAGATTAACATTTGTGGATCCCATCAACGCCCTTTTTCTTCTTTACTATTACTATGACAATTGTTATTATTATTATTGTCTTTACAATAATAATATTAAACTTTACGTAATTATTAATGTGTATAATAATTAACCATACACATTCAAAATATTGAAATTCTTGAACTTCCGATGATCTTTATAATTTTCTTAAAATTCTTATCTTACTTTATGATCTCTATAAATTTCGAGATCAATCTTAGTAAAACATGTCATAAATCTTGCATACTTGAACTTGGTGCTCACCATTTTCAATTTATGGTATGGAGCTCATGATCACTTTTGATCTGGGTTTCTTTTACTGAACTTACATCATATAGGAATTTTCCACATCATCATAGTAAGTTGAAAATTCCACTTGTTGTCAAGTAATCCCAATTTAAACATTCTAATGGAGATTCTTATAAAAATCATTTCTTTGGCTCGTACATGAAATCAATAAATCATAAACTTTTAATTTACCATATTAAATAATTATTTTTAATTATTTTAATGTACTATCATATCATTACATTGTTACATGTTTCATAAATAAAGCACATAAATTTGTGCATTCACAACATTATTTATTTTTAAGTGTCTTATAGCCATTAAGACCTTCAAATTTGAGTGTAAATAAACTCAAATCTTGTCCTTTCTTAAGTACTTAGCTGAGTAATTATGGAAAAATCCTTAATTAATCATACTTATTAATTTTTAGATTTTTTCGGTCATTACACCTTAGCCCCCTAAATATCGAGACCAAATTTTGTCACTCGAGTTTGAGGTTAGATTTCGAGCTTGAGGGCTGAGGTCATAGGTTGCAACCCCATGGTGATTCAGTCGCGATCTGCCTTCATGGACCACATTAGCCTCAGCGTCATCGCCGATGACACGCTGTCGTCGGTCTAGAATGCATAACGACAAAGAAGCCTGGTGATGGCGATTCCATTGCAATGGAGATCTTGCAATCTCAAATGCAGATCGCCATAGGTCAAGACCCACCACCAACAACTCTCTGTTGAGACCCACTTACCACCCCTCGCTTGGAGACACCTCCATTGGGAGGCCCACCTGCCGATGATGACCTCTCAACCCCAACGGAGGACAATTTTTTTCTAATTTTTTAGGTTTTTTATTATTCTTATTTTAAAAATGATAAAGTGAAAATAAAAATGTGATAGGGTGAAGGTGGATTTATTTTTGTTTTTGTGAGACTCATATTTTGAACTATTGAATTTCAATCCAACGATTAAAAAAGTAAAAGTGATAATGTTCATATTGATAGGACTTTCCAGAAGGTCTTATCATAGCATTTCTCTTTTTATATAGATATATTTTTTTTATTATTTTCATAAAAGAAAGATGTTTAGCATTGTTTATAGAAATCGTTTTTAAAGAACAAAAAAAAAATATTATTGACAAAAAATTGTTGTTCTCAAAAAACAATTTTCTTTCATAGTGTTAAAAAAATTTAATGGCCAACTATTGTCGATGTCAATCGGGATCATTATTAAGGTCGTGCCAACAGGCCAAGATTGTTGTCTAGGCAGGCCGAGATCACTGTTGTGGCTGGGCGATATACCAGGATTGTTATCAAGGTTGGGTCAGATTGACTAGTGTGGTTTAAGGTAGTCAGTGCGACTATAATGCGGGTTTCAACCTATCAGTCCAACCCTGGCACGTGCCTTGGATTTTTGGTGCGACTGTCAATCCATTGACCCAACCACGACATTAGTCCTAACTCGTCTTTCTTGAGCGAAATATTGTTTTTGTACTTTATTTTAGTGACTATCAATTGTTGTTGTTTTTATTTAATTTAAAGATGAAGGGATTCAAACACTTTACTTTTTAGCATAGTCAGATGTACTTATACTACTAAACTATGCATTTAGTCATCTAATTGTTGTTTTTCTGTTCTTCAAGAATTTTTTTTTTGTTTTTTTTAGGGAAAACTATGATAAAAATCCCTAAAAAGTTCTCATCTACAAAAACCCTTTTTATTAGCCCTTAGATAAAAGATCCATGGTCTAAAATTATATTTTTACATGAAAAAAATAGACCAACTACAAATGGTCATAACTTCTAAAAACAAAAAATAATTGAACAAAAAACCTAAAAAAATAAAACAAGAACAAAAACAATGTAATCGATGTTAGCTACCACCATGATTTGCGACTCCATCACCACCCTCTGAGACACGCCAGAATTCATCGCCAACCTTTGACACTGCTTGCGACAGAAACCACCACGAACTTGGTTTGGGTAGCATTTGTAGCATGGACGAACCTATGGAGGTAGAGAGGGCGAAAACATCATGACCCATACTTGACAAACCCATGGAGGTAAATGAGGGCAATGGATCCCCACCTCTACGGATTCTCGAGGGTCGCAGTTGGGTCTAGATGAAATCGTGGCTGCGTCCAAATAATGTGCGACCCACAGTGGTCGCAGCTAGTCAACCCAACTTCTCCTGTGGTCGGTCCACCTTCGTCACAATCTTAGTTGATCGAGTGCAACATGCGCCCTTCAATTCGATCTGACCTTAGTTAGACCTCTGTCTTCGTTGCGGCAAATAGATCTGAGGCTGCCGGTGACAACAAATATTTGATTCTTTTGTTTTTTTTTTTGAGATTGTGTTTCATTTTTAGATTTTCAATTTTTGAGTTTTTTGATAATTGGTGTAGATGGACTTATTTTACGAAAGCTGAGTATGTTTATTTTACACCCTAAGATTCAAATATGATGGATAGAAAATGGTTCTCATCATTAAGACCTTTAAGAAGGTCTTATTATAGCATTTCCCTTTTTTTTTAAAGATTTTCAATTCAAAATTTTTAGGAAAAACTACAATAAGGCCCTCTACTTGTTCTTGTCAATAAGATCCGTTTATTGACCATTAGATATACATCTAAGGGTTAGAATTAAACAAGCTTACTACAAATTTATTGAATCCATATATACTAGATTAATCAAAAAACTCAAAAAATTAATTACGCACTCTAACGTGCTATAATTATTCTAATGTGTTACCCATAACACTTCAATCTTGAGTATAGTTACTAATCTTTGATTACTATATAGTATAACCCGTCAAATGACAAATTGTTATTGGTGCTGTGGTGGCTAGAAATGCTTTGACAAACCGTACCTTGTAACACATGTGGTCTTCGGTTCGTCTCCTTTGGCTATGCGAGCTTGGTAATACCCCGAGCGAAGGTCTAACTTCGAGAAGTAGCGGGCATGACCTAGTTGATCAAACAAGTCGACAATCAAAGGAATGGGGTATTTGTTCTTTACCGTGATCTTGTTGAGAGCCCTGTAGTCGATGCACATGCGCAAGGAACCATCTTTCTTCTTCTGAAACAGGACTGGTGCATCGAACGGGGCTTTGGAAGGGCTGATGAACCCTGCATCAAGTAACTCCTTGAGTTGCCTTCTTAGTTTTGCCAATTCCGGTGGTGCCATGCGATACGCACCCATGGCTGGTGGCTTTGTCCCCGGTTCCAACTCGATCTGATGGTCTACCTCCCTCCTTGGTGGTAGCTTCTTTGGTAACTCTGCTGGTGCAACGTCCTTGAACTCCTCGAGGACAGCTGCTACCTCCTTTGGCTTGACTTCTAGTGGCCCTTGTTCTTCATCGTCATACTCCTTGAGAATAGCCAAATAGCTTTCCTCATCCCTCCGGATGCCCTTCTTAAATTGCATTGCTGAGAGCACCTTTATGTCTTGCTTGTTGGTCCTTGTTGTTGGTACCACACAAGTCTTATCGTCGTCCATGATGCACATGCTGTTGGCGAATGGTACTAGGAATGCCTTGACTTGATCCAAGAATTCCAATCCCAGGACAACCCTAAAGTCATCCATTGGAACGACGGAGAAGTCCATATGTCCGGACCAGGCTCCCACGCTGGTCTTAACTCCTCGAGCTATGCCGTGAATGGGTCGAGCAGCTGAATTAACTGCCTTGATGGAGCCCCCTCCACCAGTCACCTTAAGTACTAACCTTTGGGATTCTTCGATTAAGATAAAATTGTGGGTCGCACCTATGTCAAGCATGGCTACCGTTGGTTTTCCTCCAATGGACACGTCCACAAAGAGTAGCCCTTTGGCTTGGGTTTTGGGAGCAGATTGGATCACATTGAGTAGCTGCAAGGACCCCATGTGTGCACCATTGTTGCCACCATCGGCCTCTGTCCCGTCTTGATGACTTGCAAGGAGCGAATTCAAGGCTCTTTTTGTGGGCAATCCCTAGCCCAGTGGGGACCATCACAAAGGAAGCATTTGTTGTTGTTGGACTTACTTGAACTCTTGAGGTCCTTTTGCTTGCCCTTGTCCTTGCCCCTTGAGGTGTTATCTTGGCGGTGCTCATCTTTGCGTTGGCCCTTGTCTCCCCCACCTTTGGCTTGACCACTCTTCTTGTCCTTCGGCTTGTTGGTGGACTCCTTTTGGCTTGCATAGTCAATCAGGATTTCGGCCATAGCTATGGCAGTGGCAAGGTCTTGCACCCCACGTCGCCTTAGCTCTGTCTTGGCCCATTGTTGGAGCCCATCCATAAATTTGAAGAGTGTGTCATTGTCGAACAAATCAGGGATCTCAAGTACTAAGTTAGTAAAGTCTTTAACATAATCACGAATAGAACCTGATTGTTTAAGCCTTCGTAGACGAGCTCTAGCCTCATCCTCAGCATTCTCGGGATAAAACTGCCTTGTAAGCTCCCTTTTAAAGTCATCAAATGTAGTCATGGTACACGTACCTTTTTCGAGGTCTCCTTGTCTTCTCCTCCACCAAAGCATGGCTGTGTCATTGAGATAAAGAGCCGTGGACTGGATCTTGGCGTCCTCTTCTGTGATGCCCATGGCTCCAAAATATTGGTCTAGGCCCCACAAGAAGTTGTCCACTTCTCGTGCATTGCGTGATCCCCTGAAACTCTTAGGCTTTGGCACCTCAATGCGCCTAGCCTCAATGATGCTACTGCTGGACCCTGTCGCCAATGCCCACTTGCAAAGGGCTAAGTCCCCATGCATATCCTCAATGCGTGCGAGTGTGCTATTCAACTCCATCTCGTGGGCTCGACGTATTTTAGTGAGCTCTCCCGCAAACTCGTCACGAACCTTCTCAATTTCGGCCCGCAAGGACTCCTCTAGTTGGAGCAACATGCCTCGGATCGCAGTATGGATAGCGACATCCTCCGCTTCTAGGCCATCCACCTGTTGGCTTAGGTCATCCACCTGGGCCTCCACGCCACTCACGGCCTCCTCTACCCGAGATAGGCGTGAGTCGAAACTAGAGATCACGTCCTTAGATCGACCCCGCTTAGTCACAACGTTGGGGTCGACTATCTCTTTGCGGCCTCGCTCTTGCGTCACCTCCACGTCAGAAGGGTTGGATCCCGTGGCCATTTGAGCAGCACTGTTCTTAGCCATTGTCTCAGCCTGAGCCTCGCTCTGATACCAACTGTCACGAGCTTACTTTCTCCAAGCTACTCGTGCGGCCTTAGCACAGTCTCGATGCTAAGTCAGCCTAACTCACTCGCGCTCTTGCCTTGAACACAAGGGAACACAAGAGAGAACAAGAAGAACTTTGAAAGGAAAGTTGTATTAAGCTAAGAGAACTTTACAAGGCTTTGATTCTTGGATTTCCTTGGATGGTTTACAAATGAATGGGATGGTCCTATTTATAGGCATCCTCCCAACTAATGGACGGTCTAGATTGCATTGATCTAACGGCTACTATTTCCTATCTAGAATGTTCTAGCAAAGTGTGGAGGATATTTACAAGTTTAGAGTATTCTAGAGAGTTCTAGAGTAGTCTTGAGTCTTCTAGGACCTCCTAGGTTCTTCAGGATGCTTCTAGACTGTGGTGGAACCTCCTGGAATGCTGTGGAACAATGTAGATCACTCTGGTCCCTTCTAGAATCTTCTTTCGGCTATGTTTTCTCCCAAAAACGCCCAAGACAAGTGAGTGGCCTCTTCGTGGCTTGGTGGGGCGTGACACAAGGCTCACTAGATCTGTGTGTTGTGATCTGTATCGATGAGGTGCGGCAGAGGCGTGATGATCTCGCGATTGAAGATGAGAGGGAGGCAACCTATTTCGATGGAGCAAGCGACGGAGGTCACCACGAGACCCACGAGACTGTGATTGTGATTTCTCGAGGGGCCAAAGCGACGCCATCTGCTGTCGAGGGCATCTTCCTCTACCTCTTGCCATTGATCACGAGCCGAAGAAAATGATCAAGATGCTGTCGCAATTCCATCTTGGGAAGGTTAAGATGGTATCTGGTGAAGATCGAGACAACGTTATGCAAAGGTCTTGTCGGCGTCTCCACTTGCCACCCCCTCTGCCAGGAGATCTTCCCCCACCGATGACAGCCTCCACTCCACTGGAGAATAATTTATATTTTTATATTTTTAGCGCTTTTTGTTTGTTATTTTAAAATGGTGAATATAAAAAAAAAGTGATCGGATGAGAGTGTGGTTTATTTTTGTTTTTGTAGGACTTAGATTTTGAGCTGTTAGTTTTAATTTAACAATTAAAAAAATAATAATAAAAGATCTTAACAAGAAGATCTTTTAAAAGGTCTGATTATAATTTTCCTCAAACAAATATCATGTACCAAATAAAAACACCTAACTAAGCCATAACAGCTAAGCTTCTAGTTAGAGAACCAATTAACGTATATTTTAAGTTTAAAAACTGCAGCATACAAAAATTTTAAATTGCAATAACTTTTTTTTGTTCCTTTTTGTTTTTTTAATTGTAGTTGCCGAGCCTAACCTGTCAAGAGTTGCAAATTATGAATTGGAATAGTTGTTTCATACACGCTATAAAACAAAGCAAAACTTTTCATGTAGTTTACCAGCGAGCTAATCGGCCCCTCACTCTCTCTCTCTCTCTGTTATCTGCTATACGCATGAAGAGCGCAGTCGAACATTTTCCAGTGCGAGGATCAAAATCCCTTTTGAGCTCGCCGCCAACACGCCTCCATAGCCGTCGCCATTGATTCTCTGGTCTCCGAAGCACTCACGTTCGAACTTCCCCAATCTTCATCTTCAACGGAGAGTTTATTAAGCACGAACCTCAACAGCGCCAGCCTTCGTTTCTGAAATGGCAGACCATGAAAACCCAAATGCTGACCATAACAACTCCCGGCGTTACTTACATCTTCTCTCTCATTGGCATTTTCACTTCGCAATTTCTTTCTTACACTTCTAGTATTAGTACAGATTGTGTTACCCATTTGGAGAAATTGGTCCAAATGCGGTGTAAATCTAGAAACTTAACAGTAACCGAAGCTTTGGGCTTCTTAAATACTATGATTCAAATGGAACCCATGCCTTCAATTTGGGCTTTTAATACCTTACTTGGAGCACTCTCTAAGATGAACCAGTATTCCACCGTCGCTTCTATGTCTAGAGAGATGATGGGTTGTGATTATTTTCGAGCCGAGTTAGTCCCCTAAGCATTGTTATCACATATTTCTGTTGTTTGGAAATTGTTAAATTAGGTTTCTCGGTTTTGGCAACTATGATTAAAAGTGGCCTTGAGCCGGATGCTTATACTCTAAGCACTCTGCTTCATGGGCTTTGTGTGAATGGCTGGATGGTCGTGGCAATGGAGTTTTTCGAGGAAATAGTGGAGAAGGAACACCCATTGGATGAAATCACTTACGCGACTGTCATAAATGGGTTTTGCAAGGTTGGAGAAACTCAGAACGCACTTGAGGTGCTTAAGCGAATGCGCAGTGTTGAAAGGGTTAAACCTAATGTAGGTTGTTTCAATCCAATCATTGATGGCCTTTGTAAAGAAAGAAAAAGAGATGAGGCGGCGAACGTGTTTCAAAGATATGATCAACCGTGGTGTTCAGCCAGATTTTATTTCTTATAATTGTTTAGTCCGCGGGTTATGCAATTGGGATCGTTGGGAAGATGCCAAGAAATTGTTTATCAATATGGTGGATTTGGGAATTTCATCTGATGTGTGTGCCTATAATGTTCTGATTGATTCTCTATGCAACAAAGAAAAACCCCAGGCAGCACTTTCACTACTTGGATCAATGACTAGAAAGGCATGAGCCTACTATTGTCACGTTCAATTCTTGGATTTTTGCTTTGTGCAAATCTGGTCAATGGAAAAATGTGGCACAATTTGTCGAAAACATGGCCCTTTTCAGAATATTTCCAAATGTTGTTACATTCAATACTTTTTTGGATGCTCTGTGCAAGGAAGGGGGCACTACAGAGGCAATATTTCTAGTCGAAGCAATGCTTGATAAAGGTGTATTGCCTGATCCCATCACCTACGACTCTTTACTCTGCGGATTATGCCATTCACGTAAATTGGAAGAAGCTAAGTCATTGTTTGATGGAATGGCAAGTCGGGAAATATTTTCCTAGTATTAGAACTTTGAACACAATTGTAAATGCTTTGTCCAATGAAGGGATGATGGAGAAAGTGCAAACATTATGTGAAGCAATGATCAATCGTGGAAAAGTGCTCAAGACAATAACTTACAGCACCTTGGTTAAGGGATATTGTCGTCAAGGTGATTTGGATAAAGCAAAAGACGTGTTTGATCAGATGGCAGAAATGGGTTCTCTTCCTGATACCATTGCCTATAACAACTTGGTTAGTGGTAATATAAAGCCTGAAAGATTTGATGTTGCTCTCAAAACTTCTCAAGGCCATGATCTGTAAAGGATTGATGCTTGATCATGTAGCTCAAAACATTTTGAACAGCGTCCATGCTTATAGGCCTGAAGCATCCATGCAATAATTCTCGTTGAGGTGACATCAAGGACCAATCATATAATGCTATAAGTTACCTTTTATGCTAATTAGGACATGTTTAATTTTTACGTAATGCTTCGACAATGCTTATTTTGTCAAAAATTAGTGTATAACTGATTTCATCCCATGGACTAGTAATGATTTTAGTTGAACACTAGGCTCTTTATATATTATTATCCGATATGGCGTTTCCTGGGGCTGGACTATTTTGCTCTATGGTAGTTGTTTTCTTAGAAATTTTGTTTTCTATATTGATTAATAACAGAATTTTTTAGCCTTTCTTCTTATAGGCCGCTGGAGTATATTAGGCCTACTTTTTGTCCGCTACACAATATTAGTTCTTGTGGAAAATAAAAATATTACTCAGGTTAAGGAGTTGATGTTTCTCTCGAGCTTCGCAATGACGTGATCCAGAAAGGATTGGTGCCTAATTATTGACAGAAAACAGCCTGAGAGGCTTTCATGCATATAGGATGAGGCATCCGTACAACAATTCTGAATGAGTTGAGATCACAAACTGGTCTCAATAGTAAGCAGTTGCTTTTCATCAACCTTTAGACCCCAAAATTGTGGTACTAATTTTTTTTGGTTATGTTTTAGATTATTTTATTGTATTCAAACATATGTAACATTTGAGAAACACTAAAGGATGACCAGTTATTGTGAACGTCGTAAAGCTCTTTTTGCACTTGAATGATATGTGAATTGATTAATTGCATGGATATGTTAATTCTGGAATAAATATGATTTGGGAAACATCTGGCATCCCTTCCTTTTTTTGTCAACGACAAGCTTATGTTAGTAGATATGTGTTTTAAAACTATTTTTAGTCTCTTGAAACCATAAAAATGTGTATTTGCCGCTGCACTCTTTGCGAAAACTTCGTACACTATTGGGATTTGGGATTGGGACTGCTATTTGCTTGGTAATGTATCCTAAATCTTCATTTCTGGCAAAGCTTTGATTGTTGAGCTTTTTTTTTTTTTTTCGAGTCTCTTTGTTTTTGTACATTATGTCATCTAACTCACTTTAGTTCACTGTTGTAGAGCGGCATTCGACCATGCTTGTTGTTCTAACATGGATACTTCACCTATGATGCTGTCTTCCAATTCCTGATGATTCCTTTCAAGCCACAAGTGCTCAAATCGAACCGGCTCACAGCCTTCTCAAGAGTGTCTCCAGAGCTGCTCGCTACCTCGTCCATGAAAGGGCAACTCAGCACTGGCTTTGTGTCCTGTAGCTTCACCATGCGAAGGAGAATTAGACGCCCTTCTTTCGCCACCATCTTCCTGGACAAAACTTTTGTTTGCGGCTTGATCCTGAAGCTTCTGAAATCCTCCGGGTTGCAAATATATCACGACGCAACAGGGTCATACAAAACCAGGATGTCGATTGTGCAAGTTTACAATGAAGCATCGGATTAGTAGTCTCTCTTCTTGCCTGGAGCTCATGTTTTAGGCTTGCTTTTTTTTAGCAAAAAAATAAAAATAAAAATAAAAAACTAGGCTGTTGTGCTTGTGAGTTTTATTGTGTATCCAAGTCTCCAAAACCGTAGCAGATTTGAGCTTTGCTGCAGTGATGAGTACAGAATAACAAATATAACAGCTTATGTTTCCAGAAAGTTTGCCATTAATAATTTATGAGTTATGCCCCCTTTTTTAACAATTCGAACAAACTCTCAATCTAGTGTCTAATGAGTAGCGACCAATTGGATTAAATTAAATTGACCCTCCAATTTCAGAACGTGCAAAATTGAAGGTGCCTCGTAAAAAAAGAGCAGAAAAAAAAAGAAGGAATTGAAGGTGCTTTTAGCTCTCATATTTTGGGCATGGATTTTAAACTCACAAACACCTATTTTAAACACAGCACCCAAAAAAAAAAAAGATTTTTGTTCCTTTGAAAAAAAGGTTTTTGCAATTCGTTTTGTTTCTTGTCTTTTCTTTTTCTTTTTAATGGCAAAACTATCAATTAATCAACTTGACGTACAAATCTTATTAGGTTAGTATTTAGTTGTGTTAAGTCACGCGGACAGGGAGCCAAAAAATAACAAGCAATCGGGAGAAGAAGGAAATTAAAAAAAAAAAAGAGAGCAAGGAAAGTGTTAGATTTTTGAATATTTTTGAAATAAATATCAAGTTTTAAAAATATTTATAGTAAAAATCAGATTTACTATCTAAACAACTTATTTATTAAGCAAGAAATATTTACATTATAAACAAAAAGATAAATACATTATTTGTATCGTAAATTTATTTATTGTTTAAATAAGAATTATTTACACTTTAATAGATAAATTATTTACATCATAAATATAACATTTATTGTAAATATTTTTAAAATTGATGTTATTATAATTAGTTTTGAAAAACCCACAAAACTCATTATTATTATTATTATTATTATTATTATTATTATTATGAAAGCCAAAAGTCCTTTGGTTTTTTCTTTTTTTTTTTTTTTTTTGGGAGAAAAACTCGTTTGGCGTTAACTTGTTACCGCATGGTTGTTAACTCCTTTCGGGAAAGCCTACAATAGCGCCATCCATAGGGCGGGAAGCCGGGGCACTATCCACAGTGCCTAGTTTTGTGCCGTTGAAAAAATATGTGACGGTGCTTAGTTGTTGAGTTGCACGGTTTTTATAATGTAGCCTCCCACGGTTTAACAAAGCTTGGCCTTCCAAAAATTTTTTCTTTTGTCACTGTCGCTTGAAAGGAGGAAGGGCTCAATGGCCAAAGAGCGGGCACCCATTCGAATGGGAACTTGGTCCCTTCCAAATTGGCGCTTCATCGTCGCCGATCAGACGCCAATATGCAGTTCTCAGAGTGCCTGTTCATTCGTAATAATGCTTGCATTTGGAAATTAATCCTAGTTTTGTCGAGTGGGCTGCAGCAAATTGCCTACAAAATACAATTAGGGCTGAAGGGTAAGGCTAAAGGATCATGGAGCAAGATTTTTTTCATTTCCAATAAAACAATCCACAATCCTGAGTCCTATCCCATCTCCTTGATGCCATCAACGCAAGCACAGAAAATCCCAAAACACTGCAAAAATGCAAGCAAAAATTTTTGATGAATAAAACTATTTAGAGCATTGTTAGCTAGATTAAAAGAATGCTTTGAACTGAATCATCTTCAACACTTCACAAGTTCATCACCTTCGACTTCTTTAAGGAAAAGAAGAAACAAAAATCATCATTCCTCTCCTCCCTCTAATGAATGTGCAACTTTGTTGGACCATGGGAAAATTTCTGAGGCGTAAATTGAGAAATTCAAAAATCTGGGTAATGCTTTAAAAAAACAATACTGGGTCTCGCCACCCAAAAGGATTTTTCAGACCGTAAAGAGTGTTTAATTACGAAATTGACCTTACTCTTATTGTACCGTGCGTTTCTTTTTCTTCAAAGTGAACAGAATTTGCTGCTTCCAGTTATATGCCAAAGAGAAACTATGGCCCTACAATACTTCCCGTACATCTTTGTGAGCCACAGGATTAAGGGATACGGGTAGTGCGCCCGGAATGCACACTGCTCTAGATTTTCCCTTTTTATTTTTTTATTAAAAAAAATTATATTATATGTCTAAATTATTGTTATAAAATTAATACCAAACATAATATTTAAAATATTTTAAAAAATATCTTTAATAATATTATATATTATATTATATAATTATATATAAATAATTTTAATAATATATATTTATAAAATTTTATAAATTAAAATATATAAATCTAATTACGTTAATTGTCTCGCAGACCTTTTTATTTAACGAACCAAAACCCCCCTTCAAAAAGTAAAAAAAAAAAAAAAAAAAAAAAAAAAACCCTACTAAAACCCCACACAAAAGGGGAACGGCCAGCAAGTGAGGAGCAAAGCGCAAAAACGTCTTTCAGCTTGGACACCCTTTACAGTTCACAGATTGAATGGCCAAAAACACCAGCACTCGCTGCTGATATCCGAGATGAAAACCAAAACGCTGACCAAACGAGCTCCTGGTAATCCTTCTATCTCTTCTGTCTTTGCAATTTTCAGAATCCAATTTCTCTCTTATGCATCTTGGTGTAGTGGTGGTCAGAATTCAGTTGCCCATTTCGAGAAATTAGTCCAAGCACGCTGTAAATCTAGAAACCTTACAGTAGAAGAAGCTTTGGGTTACTTCAATTCCATGATTCAAATGCGACCCATGCCATCTATTTGGGCTTTCAATCACTTGCTTGGTGCGCTCTCCAAGATGAACCACCATTCCACTGTTGTCTCTATGTACAGAGAGATGATGGGTTGTGATGAATTAAGCCCTGACGTTGGTACTTTGAGTATTGTTATCAAATGCTTCTGCTTTTTGGGGAATGTAAACTTGGGTTTTTCTCTTTTGTCAACTATGATTAAAACTGGCCTTTACCCTAATGCTTATACAATGAGTACTCTGCTCCACGGGCTTTGCAAGGAAGGCTCGATGGACGCGGTGATAGATTTTTTCAATAAAATAGTAGAGGAGGAACACTTGTGTAATGAAATCACTTTTGTGACTATGATTAATGGGTTCTGTAATGTCGGAGAAACTTGGAAGGCGCTCGAGCTGCTTAGGCGGATGCGCCGAGATAAAAGGGTTAAACCCATTGTAGAGTGCTTTAGTCCAATCTTGAAGAGTCTTTATAAGAAAGGACGTATAGATGAGGCCTTGAGCTTGTTTCGAGATATGATCAACCTTGGTGTTTTGCCAAATGTTCTCACTTATACTTATTTGATTCACGGCTTAAGCGGGTTGGGTCGTTCTGAAGACGCTAAAAGATTGCTGCTCGACATGCTTGACTGTGGTGTTTCGCCTAATGTACGTATCTATACATCTGTAATTCATTCTCTTTGCAAGGAAGTGAAATTTCTGGAAGCAATCTCACTTTTTGAAGTGATGGTTAGAAAAGATATACAGCCTGATGTTGTGACATTCAATTCTTTGATTTCTACTTTGTGCAAGTGCGGTCGATGGAAAGAAGCAATACAATTCTTAGAAAACATGACTAGTTATGGAATCTTTCCAAACATTTCTACATTCAATAGCATCTTGGATGCTCAGTGTAAGGAAGGGAGAACCACTGAGGCACTTTATATTGCGGAAGCAATGATAGAGAAAGGTTTATTTCTTGATGTCATTGCCAACAACTCTTTGCTTAATGGATTGTGCCATTCAAGTGAATCAGAAGAAGTTAAAAGGTTGTTTGATTATATGATGAGCAAGAAAATTTGTCCTAATATCGTGACTGTGAATATAGTTTTGAATGCTCTCTGCAATGAAGGATTGATGGAGAAAGCTCAAAAATTGTTTGAGTTAATGATTGAACATGGAAAAAAGGTTAATACAATATCTTACAACACCTTGATTAAGGGATATTGCCGTCACGGTGAAGTGGATAAAGCAAAAGAAGTGTTTGATCAGATGGTAATGACGGGGGTCATTCCTAATGCAATTTCTTATAATACCTTAGCTAATGGTTATATAAAGGTCAAAAGAATAGACATTGCTCTTGTGCTTCTCAAGGACATGATCCAGAAAGGATTGCTGCCTGATGTCGTAACACGTGACGTTTTGAAAAGTATTTATTCTTATAGGCTCGAGGCATCCTTGCAATAACTCTCAATAAGGTGAGATCAGGAATTGTTTACAATGCTGTAAATTATTCTATATTTTACGTCGGAAATATTACGTCTGGTCTGTTTACAAGGATTTTAGACTGTGTAAGGATGAAGTTTGACGTGCTTTTATGTGCAAAAGCTTTACCATACTGGACCATACTTATTCTGATAAAAATAAATGTACAAAGCGATTCATCATATAAACAAGCAGGAGTTTAATATGTATCGTGTACGTGTACATTTTGCTTGTTGAGGGTATATGGTTATACTATAGTCTTTTATAGATTTTAAAGTGGTTTTTATTTATTTATTTATTTATTTTTAGTATAGATAATGTCTGGTGTGGTTTCAATTCTAATTTGTGCCCATTCTTTTGTACGAGTTACACGTCTTGTGCACACTTCTTAAATTTTTCTTTATTCAAACTAGTTGAGTGACAACCAGGCTAGCGCCATAAGATTCCTCCTTTTGCGTTTGAATGTACTGTAAATTGATCGATAGAGATGGATCTGTTTATCATTTAAATTGTTGTCATTCAGGAAATATCTGGCATCCCTTGCGATTTGGTCCTCTACAATCTTATGTTGTTCTGTATATATTGGATTATATTAATACCTCTTTGGTCAGATCATATGGTGTTGGAACCGTATTATTTGTGCATTTCTGAAGATGCATTCCAAGAAAGGAAACTGAGCACACTGTTGGGAACTGCTGTTTGCTGGTCACATAACAAATCTCTATTGTGAATGAAATTGTATGTGCTATATTTGTTATCCTCGTTGATCCAAACCATTGTTTCAAACCACACTTCCCAAGGACCCTGTTTGCCTTTCCTGGTCCTGCTAAAATAGACATTATATTGGACATTTGTTTAGTTCCAACTCCGAAACCTCAAACCTGTGGGACACATGGCCTTTACTGCACTTGTAAATTGTAATTTATAAATATAAAATCTAGGTTTCCAAAAATGTTATAATTGGAAAATGATTCAAGTATGGCCTCTTCTTTGCAGAATTTATTGAACAACAAGGTGCCAATATTCCTGTTAGGTTTGTGACTTTTATCTTTACATAGGGCCTGTTTGGAAGGGCTTCTTAAAATCTACTTTTGGCTTCTTGAGTCGAAAAGTTGCTTCTGGAAGTGTTTGGATGTACTATCAGAAGAGCTTTTGCTTTGTAGAAGTGTTTCCTGTCAAATCCATAAAATGTAGCTCCTCAAAAAAAAAAACAATTCTAAAATATACTTGAAACTTGTACTATAGAATCAATAATACATTATAAGCTTAAATATAACATTTTTGTAACTTTTAAAAAATAATTGAAGTCATTTTGACCCATTGAAGCTCTTTTTAAAGATGGCTTCAAATACTTACTTTTGCTTCTTTTCTTTTACTGATTAAAACACAAACAGAAGCTGTGTCAAATAAGCCCATAAAAGAAGACATCTTGGACGTTCTTAACCATGAGTTGTTTCAACAAAATCTGCACATGAGAAGAGACTATAGATAATCAAAAAGTTCTCCTGAACAAGCAAAAGGAAAAACACTAGGATCATTCTCTCTTCAAGGTTCAAATATAACTTTTCCTCCATTATCTGAAACATAAAAAAAAAAAAAGTCTTTGTGTTGGCAATCGGCATCAAAACCCTCCTCAAAGGACAATAGTGGCCAAATTTTAATTTTTAATAAGATTTCTTAAGATTAACCGTCAAAAACTCCAGAAAAAACACAAACCTACTCGTGAGCATACACGGAACCAATCATAGATCATTCGGGCCTCAGGCTCTCACTCCCTTTTATTTTAAATTCTTATATACAATATATATTATATCATGTTAATATCATAGTCTCCACTGAAAAAATGACAAGTTAACTTTATAGGCCAACTAAATTTTTGTTTCAACAATTAACCAAAAAATTTCTGGCTTTGTGACAATGACGAGGAACTAGAAAAAAGAGTTAATTCATTAGACGAAACAAAGGAAAATTAGAGAGAGAAAAAAACAAACATAAACCGAAATATATAGGAAAAAAAAATATATATATATATATATTTTACTAATATAGAGTTGTTTATACTCTGACACCTTTTCCTTTAGGTTTACGCAAAAAAGTACACATGTGGTTTCTAATTGTTGCAAATATATATTATGAATATTTATGTTTTTGTACCCTTTGTTTTAAAATTTATTTAAAAAATATACTTTTGGTTCTTGATTTCATGAATATAGACCTTTAAATTTGATTTAATACATAAATCTATTAGCCCAAGAATAGTTACCTAAGAAGGGAGTGAATTGGGTTTTAAAAACTTTTCAAAATTATTGAAAATTTCTAGAATAATTACTTAAGCAATAAAATCAAAAATAAATATTCAATCAAATATAAATGGCCGAAAGTAAAAAGGAAAGGAAAAGAGAGATGCAAACATAATTTATAGTGGTTCGACAAAATGTTTACATCCACTGTCATCGAGCAAGACCTTCACTTTATGTCTTCTACTATTTCGACCAATTTTTTCAGAACGATCACTCCAAGTATAATCTGTTGACTTGTCTACTCGAGGCTTACCACGACCTCTTATAATCCACCAATTTTACGACAATTGGCTAACCAAAACAACCCCAGTTGAATACTTAGAAATTGATACAAGGATGTTTCTTAGTGTTCTTGGATATCAATTAAATAAAAAATGTTACGATTTATAGGCTAAAATCCAAAACTAGCCATTTATAGCCATTTGAGGCACATTTACAACCGCTAGAAAACTAGCCGTTGGAGTATTCGGTTGATCGTCATATATGTGGCTCGGTCAACTGAGCTTATTGTAGGAGCGAACCCAAATTTGGCTAGGGCAGTCGACTGGCCTATACTAGGTCCGACGGACCGAGTTGCTACGGTAAACCTGGCGCTAGAATTTAATTCAAAAATTTTGCTTTTGATTAAAAACAGTTTAAAAAACATTTTAAGATTAATTCTATGTCTTGAAATTTGTTTTTAGCAATTGAAACATATTTCAAATAATGTTTCAAGACTTTAACCATTTTTAAACTTTTTGAAAATCATATCAAGAATTAAAAACTTTAAGATCAAGTTTTAAAATCAAGCACTAAGATCAAAACTTGAGCCATTTAAACTTGACAAAAACTATATGTATGCTCTAACATCATACAAGCTTAGAAATAAAAATTTAAACCTATTCTTCATGCTTATTAATGTTATTTCTTCAATCTTCAAGCTTTTGGTAAATTGATCCGTCTTCCCTTTAATTTCTTCCGAGACTTGATGAGTTTGTTCTAAGTATCTTGAGATGCTAAAATAATAATACTAGATAGCTCTAAACATTCAAGATAAATTTTTAGCATTTAAACAATTAATTATTTGTTGTCTTCAAAACAAAAATAAATAATTCATTTGAAACTTTGGGGCCAACAATCTCCCCCCTTTTTGATGATGAAAAACAATTGATTGCTTTTGGTAAAATAAAGAAAGAAGCTTGAAATAGATAAAGAGTTTTGCTCAAAATATTTCTTACCATATTTATCTTAAGCTCCCTCTTGTTGAACATAATTTAACTCCCCCTTAATGTGTGCAATCTTGAGGGAATTTATCAGTATCTTACAAATGAAATTTAATGAAAAGCAGTCTCAATCTCAATCTAAATGAAATTTACAAAAATAATCTTTAGCAAAGTTTGAACATAGCTCCCCTTACGTCAAATATACTAACTTCCCCTATTTTGAAAAAAAAAATACATAGTAATGCAAAGAGCAATCAATCTAAATCTTTTACCCCTTTGTCATCAGTAAAAAGAGAGACAAAATCAACTCATAATCAAACATGAAACTAAAATACCATAAAACTATAAAAAAGATACGAAGTTTAAAGTACAAATCCCAAAATGGTTTTAAAATAGATATAAAGTAATAAAAAAAATCCTAGACATAAGAAAGAAACAAAGCGATAAAACTAATCAAGACAAAGGTGGTCCTTGCAGGTTGAGTCATCTAAGCTCTTCGAGGATGTTTCCCATGGTCAAGTTTAGATTTGCCATGTTGTTTCCCATAATCACCATGTTGTTGTCGAGTTGAGTGAGTTGCTCATTGATGTGAGCTCCGTAGATGGCAAAGTTTGACTTGAAGGTGTCGAACCTAGAAATAAGCTGATAATAGGGGGTCTGAGACGAAGAACTGGCATGTGGAATGTGCGGAGGTGCTTCTTCTTCCATTGCAAAATGCTCTTTTGCTTAAGCAAATTCTTGTTGCTCATCCTCATCTAAAGCAGGACCCACAACCTTTTTTCCATGCCAAATTCCATTTACCAAGGTGCATCCCATTTTCTTGAGGGATGATTCATTGAAGTATGAATAGATATATGGTTCTTTTCTATTAGTCTCTCGAAGAAGTGAAACATCAAAAAACTCAAAGATATGAGTAAGCATTCATCCAAAAAGTAAAGCATTACCTGATTGATTACTAGTTACGTCAATCATATGATAAAGGATGATATGATAGACATTGACTCTAGTATTGGAAAAGAGATAGTATAGAAGAGACATTTAAACCTAGGTAAGCTCATTTTTGTGACCCACTTTCGGAATGAAATTTGTTGAGATGATATGATGAAGAGCATAGATTCTAAGAGGTAGGTTTTGTGTAGGAGGTTTAAAAGCAAAACCGTCTCAAAATCATTTATAAGATGTTGAAAAAGATTAAGATCAGAAAAAGCAACACCAAAAGCCTCTAAGGACCTAACAAGAATGCCCTCATTAGGAATGTTTAAGGTTCGACTCAAGGATTTAGGAGATAATTCAATAGTTTTTCCTTTTAGTTTACAAGTAATGTTCAGGTTTGCAGATTGGCATTTAGTTGGGCATAAAAGATTCTAAGAAATCTAGGATACACCTAATATTTAGATTCAACCATGGGCAATAAACCCTAACGCTCAAACAAGAATCTTAAGTTTAACGATTGCATATCATTAAAGACAATAATCCTTCCATCTACAATTTTCCTATGAACCATTCTTTCATAATTATGCAAACTAATAGGATTCAAGATAGAGATCATGAATTACCTTAGAACAAAATTCTTTGATGTCGGTTGCCAAGTACTTGCCTTGATGCCTAGAAGATTTGACCCGCCGCACCATTGATAGAAAACTCAAATGGAATGAATGAAAAGGCAGAAATTTGGATTTAGGTTCAGATTGGCAGCAAAAATGTAGTTATGGAAGGTTTTGATATAGATTAGGAACTAAAAGACAAGAAAACTTGTTTTGGACTCAAGAAAACACAATGAAGAACTTTTGGACAAGTCTTTGCATCTGTTAGGGCTTAGAAACAACACAAATGAAAGGAGAAAAAGAGGTAAAACCCTCTTTTAAACTAGCATCAGGTCAGATCTAGAATCAAACTTTTCGACAGCCCAGTCGACCGGACTATATGTCACTCAGTCAACCGGGGTTGCTAAAAATGCAGTCACCCAAGCGACATAAATGCAACAAATAAATTTAGTTTTTAAAACATTTTAAAAATGCTTGAATCGCTTTGAAATAAGTATAAATGACTGTAAAACAATTAAATATGAAGTATGCATAAGAATTTGAACAAAACAAGCAAAATTCATGCATACTAATGTAAATCATAAACATTTCAAATAAATGTATTTTCAAAATCAAATATGCATGTCAAAACATAATTGAAAGAAAAATACGTATACATGTGGTGAAATACTCAAAATTTCAAATTTAAGTCTGAAGCATCTAAACTATTGAGACCTCGTCTAAGGTATGAAAGTCATTCTAATGCAAGAGGCTTAGTGAAAATGTCTATAAGTTGTTCATTGGTGTTGATAAATTCAAGTGTGATGTCAACCTTATGAACATGATCACACAAGAAATGATGTCAAATCTCTATATGCCTAGTGCATAAGTGTAAAACCGGATTCTTGGTTGATAGCACTTGTGTTATCACACATAATTGGGATATGCATAGTATTCAAACCTAGGTCCATGTGTGTTTGTTTTATCCAAAAAATTTATGCACAACAACTAGCTGTCAAAATGCATTCGGCTTCCGCGATTGATAGAGCAATTGATTTTTGTTTCTTGCTAAATCAAAAGACTAATGAGAAACCTCGAAAATGACATGTTCCACTTGTGTTTTCCTATCGATTGTGCAACCTGTCCAATTGGCATTGGAATAACTCAATAAGTCTATATGCGTGCCTTTGGTATACCATAATCCTAAGTTCTTAGTGCCACTTAGATATTTAAAAATACACTTAGCTGTACTAAGATATAATTCTTTAGGATTTGCTTGAAATCCTGCACAAAGAATAATACTAAACATTATATCTGGTCTACTTTCGGTTAAATAAAGTAAGGAACCATTCATACCTTGATATTTTGTAATGTATGCTGCCTTACCATTTTCATCCTTGTCTAATTTTATTGATGAGCTCTTTGGGATAGATTTTCTATTTCAAATCTTTTAAGGAGATCCTTTACATACTTTGCTTGATTAATGAAGATGCCATGTTTTGTTTGTTTGATTTGCAATCCAAGGAAGAAATTTAATTCTCCCATCGTACTTATTTTCAAAGTCCCTATGCATACACTTAGAAAATTCTTCACATAAGGAAACATTAGTAGCATCAAAAATAATATCATTAACATAAATTTGAACAATAATCAAATCATCACCCTTCATTTTTGTGAAAAGATTAGTATATGCTTTTTCCCTTAAAAATCCATTGTCAATAAAAAACTTACTTAATCTATTATACTAAGCTCTAGGAGCTTGTTTTAAACTATGTAAAGCCTTTTTCTATTTGAAAACATGATTGGAATATTTATGATCTTGAAAACTAAGTGGTTATTCAACATAAACTTTCTTCTAAAATGTATCCATTTAAGAATGTGCTTTTGACATCCATTTGATAAAGAGTGAACCCTTTATGGCAAGCAAAAGCAAGTAACATTCTAATGTATGAAGCAACAGGAACAAAGGTTTCTTTATAATCGATACATTTTTCTTGATTGAAATCTTGGGCCACTAGTCTAGCCTTGTTTCGTATAATTATACCTTGCTTTTCTTTTTTATTTCTAAACAACTACTTAGTACCAATTACGGATTGAGAACCAGGCCTAGGAACAAGTTCCCATACATTATTTCTTTCAAATCGATTTAGCTCTTCTCGCATTGCTAAAATCCAAAATTCATTATTTTCGACATCTTTAAAACATTTTGGTTCGATTAAAGAAAGAAAAGCTAAATTGTTGCAAATATTTTAAATGATAATCTAGTTCTCACCCCATGAGTTGGAATATCATGAGTGATAATATCAATCTTAGGATGATAGGATGATACCTCCAATCTTTTGGTAAAGATTGTTAAATAGACATGTTTGAACACTCCATTTGATGTTGATCTAGATATGATGGTCGTATTGAATAGAAGATGATCTTTTACAGAGAATTTGGTTCTTTTTGAACCTCTTTTCCTTTGTCATCGATTTATTGGTTCTTCATTTGATGTTCCAAACCTAAATCATCATCATTTTCCACTTGCTCGATGGAAATGTTAGTTTCATCAAATAAAACATGCGTAGATTCTTCTACAACTAGAGTTCTTTTGTTAAACACTCTATAAGCTTTGCTAGTAGTAGAATAACCAAGGAAAATACCAACATCTGTTTTTGTATCAAATTTTCCCAATTGTCTTTACTATTTAAAATAAAACATTTGCATCCAAAGCCTTTAAAATAACTGATATTGGGTTTTCTTGTAACACCTGAGCATTTTACTACATTAAAAATGCATTAAGTTAAGGATTATAGAAGATGAAAATACAGTTTAAGGAGAAAAATACTGTATAATAACATGAAAAATTATACAGTATTAGAATAATATAGTCTAAGGAAAGTACATTGATAAAGTTATGCAGTATGAAAATTACACTGCAAAAGTAACGCAGTGTAGGAATTAGACTGTTTAATGTCATACAGTACATGAATTAGACTGTTTAAGTTAAAGCAGTATAGAAAAATACTATTGGTAAAAAATTACACATTGTAAATTTTTAGGACCCACCAAGCGAACACCTAATTGGATTTCATTGGGCCACCATGCCAAGAAAGGTGGCCCAATCACATTATGCCACATAGGTAACCCAATGGGTGACTTAGTGAGTCACCATAAAGGATAAGCATGCATTTAATGCAAAATTAGCCAAAAAAATCCCATTTCTTCTTCCTCTCACCCACGGCCACCATCTCCAAGAATTTTCAACTTCACATCTTTGCAAAATTAGCCCCAATCAAGTTTAAGAGGCAAAATTTAAGGAATTTTATCAAGTTTTAAGGTAAAAACCTAAACTTTTTCAAGGTTTCTTGGGTTTTTTCATGGATTAAGGAAGGAAAGTAATTCAAATTGTTCTTACATGAAAATGATGTTTAGGAGGGAGTTCAAAGGAGCCTTGGAAGGCTAGAAGCTCAAAGTTTCCATTTGGGGTAAGTTTTGATTTTTAAAGTTTTGAAATTATGTGGTTTTTAATTTGATTTTTATTCTTTCAAAGGTATGTGGGTTTTCAAGTGAATTTTTGGTTAAACTTCATAGACATATGAATTATGGCATGTTGATCTTGTGAAAATTTAGGGTTATTGTGCAAAATGGTGGTTTATGTAAAAAAGTTTTATTTTTGTAATTTTAATGTTAGTTTTGCAAAATTGATGAGTGGGAATGAAAATGGTTGAAACAAGAGTTGGAACTGCCTTTGTAGGGGTGGAGATGCTGATTAAAAATGGATTTTTTAAAAAATGCCCCAAGGACTAATTTGAAAGAAAAAGTTTCTTCTCGGCAGAATTAAAAAATGCCCAAAAAACCCTATACAGTGGGAATTTCATAAAATTTAAAACACAAAAATTATAGATCTAGACGAAACTGTTAGTTAACGCAGACCCTTCGTTGAAAATCTCAACCGTTTGTAAGATTTTAATTTTACAAGAATTTGTTAAAATTGGAAAAAAAAAATTTAAGGTGCAAAAACGTCCTTTTACAAGAGGAATTAGGGTAAGGTACTTAAAGAAAATTTGATCCTCTTGAAAAATGGGGATTAATGGTTTGAAAAGATTATTTTTGGTTCTAGGGGCAAAAATGTAAATATTTTTATGTTTCGGGTCAAAACTGTAAAATTATGTGAAAACTGGGTTTTCATTAGGGAACGTTGATTTCCTACACTGCTGTAGGTAGTAAGTAATTATAGATGCTAAGTTTTAAAGGATTTAAAGTTTAGGCAAGGAATGAAAGAAAAACGTTAGGGGCAAAATGGTCATTTTATAAAAATGGCCAAAACGGACCCAAAAAACCTATGTCAGGAAATGTTCCTTAGTGGGAATTTTTTCGTAATATGTAGGTAATGAAATGTTAAAGTTAAGCAGTGGCTTTATAGAGTTACGAAGTGGACGAAAAACCCGTTAGGGGTAAAATCGTCATTTTTGAGGAAATAGCTAGAACGAAGTTGAACACTCCAATTTAGCATACCGTTCTTAGACGAAAAATGTTTCGTAACACGTGAGGTAACGAACCATCATATGAGATGGGAGATTTAATAAGGGATGTTCGAGTAAACAAAGGTAACCCAGTGGGTTATATAATTAAAAGGAAAAGTAACCCTGGTGGGTTACAAAGCTAAGTGAAGGAAAGGAAAACCGATGGTTTATAAGGTTAAGTAAAGAGAAGGATAAACCAATAAGGTACCAAGTTAAGTTAAGAGGAAATAAATGTTAATGTTTACATTTTATTATCAATCGAGTAGATTGGTAATAAGAAAGTTAATTGATGAGACGGCTGTCGTTTGATAAGGACACAAAAGTCGACTAATGGACGGAAAAGAAATGGGACAGGAACAGAATAGAGAACGTTAGAGTTAAGTTCAGGTAAGTTTCAAACTTCACCTACAGCATAAAGTAAATGATTTTTAAATATTTATGTATACGTTTATAAATGAGTTTGTAATTATTAAGCAAGTTTCTTGTAAAGTATATTTGCATTTATTATGGCAAAAGTTTTAAAGATTCAAAGCAAGATTTGCAATGAATTTTCAACTGTTATGAAAAGGAATGGGACAGGAACAGAATAGAGAACGTTAGAGTTAAGTTCAGGTAAGTTCAAACTTCACCTACAACATGAAGTAAATGATTTTTAAATATTTATGTATACGTTTATAAATGAGTTTGCAATTATTAAGCAAGTTTCTTTTAAAGTATATTTGCATTTATTATGTAAAAAGTTTTAAAGATTCAAAGCAAGATTTGCAATGAATTTTCAACTGTTATGTTTAAAGTCTATTTGCATATTGATGTGCATAATATTTTTACAAGTTCAAGTTATGATTTTCAATGTATTTAAAGTATGTTTGCATTTTTTTAAATGCATAATGTTTTACAGTATAAGTTATAAGTTTTATGTTGCATTTATTATACAATAAGTTTCAAAATACAAGTTATGATCTGTAAAATGTGTTTGCGTTTTATGTGGCATTTGTTATGTAATAAGTTGCATTTGTTATGCAATAGGTTTTACAATACAAGCTATGAATTACACGTGTGTTTGCATATGATGTGATTGCATTTGATATGCTCACTAAAGTTAATAAGAAGGTAATGTAAAGATTAAAAAAAAGTATCGTACCAGTCTCTTTGTTGTAAGGTAATAGAAGTAAAGTTAAAGTTTGACCTCCTAGATGTGAGGTACATGACCTCGATGTTCGATGGTCTCAAGTCTTCCGCAAAGGAAGCATCATGTTTATGATCTCATGATTAATGATGTTGGTACGAACACTAAAGTAAGATAATGAAACTTAAGGAACAAGGATAAAAAAGTTAAAGTAAGATAAGGAAAGATAAGGAACAAAAATAGAAAGTTAAAGTAGTAAAAGAATGATCATAAGATGCTCATAATTGAGCATAAATGGAGACATATATTTTGATTTTTCTGGTTAGGAAACATTTTTATGTTATGAAAAACATTCTAAGGAATGTTTTATGTTAAATGTTTATGAAAACATTTTCATGGTTACAAGAAAATGTTTATAAATGACGCTTTATGAAAAGCATTCTGAGGATTGCTGCATGTTAAATGTTTTATGAAAAGCGTTTATGAAAAATGTTTTAGAAATGTTTTATGAAAAAGTTTTTTAGAAATGTTTATGAAAAACGTTTATGAAAAATGTTATAAGAGAAAGGTTTTTATAAGAAAAGTTTTTAAAGCATGTTTTAAATGATTTGTGAGAACATGTTTAAACTTACTGAGTGAAAGCTCATTAAAGGTTTTTTCATGCTGTAGGTAGTTTATGGGCGACCAATAAGACCCGTTAGAAAAGCTGGGTGCTACGAAGGGCAAGTGCGAAGATTTGGGTTTGGATACTACCACAGTAAGTTTCAGCTATACAAAGAAAATGTTTTCCCACTATTTGATATAGTGTTTTTAAAGTTTTAAGATAGTCAAAGTTTTAAGAAATATTTTTAAAATTTTAACATATATTTTACGAAATACTTGAAGTAATTTTAAAGTTAAGTTTTAAACTATGAATCAGTTTACGTTTCTTAATAAGTTTTAAGAAACGATTTAAAATGGTATTAAAGGCAAGTGTTGAGTGAGGTCTCAACTTAATTTGCGACAGAAGTCACAATAGCGTTTAAGTATGTTTAAAAGAAAAAAAATTTTATTTTAATATTTTTCTTACTAAGTAAGTAATATTATTGTTTAAGTAATGATGTTTTAAGTAAGTAAAGTGACTGCCCGAAAAGGCAGGTTGTCACATTTCTACCCTTCCAAAGCTCATAAGGAGTTTTATTCAATTTAGGTCTAATAAGAGCTCTATTAAGAATATAGTACGTGGTATTAATGGCTTCGGCCCAAAAATATTTAGGTAAACTATTTTCGTTAAGCATAGTCCTAGCCATTTCTTTTAAAAATTCTATTTTTTCATTTAACCACATCATTTTGTTGAGGGGTTCTTGGTGCCAAAAAGTTATATTCATAGCCTTCTGCATTGCAAAACAATTCAAAGGCATCACTGTCGAACTCACCACCATGGTCACTTTTAATCGAAGTAATCGTGTGGCCTTGTTTATTTTGAACTCTTTTGTAAAAATATAAAAATGTTTTTAAAGCATCATCTTTATTTTCCAAAAATATGACCCAAGTAAATCTTGAAAAATCATCAACAATGACAAAGGCATAATGTTTACCTCCTAGACTTGTAGTCCTACAAGGACCAAATAAATCCATGCAAAAGTTGTAAAGGTCTAGTGGTGGGAATTTTAGAAATTGATTTAAAAGAAGTTTTAACTTGTTTTCCAAAATGAATGCTTTACATACTCTGTCTTTTTCAAATTTGAGTTTTGGCAAACCCCGAGCAAGTTCTTTTCTAGAAATTTTTGAAAGTAAATGCATGCTAACATGTCCAAGTTTTGTATGCCAAAACCAATTTTCATCATTTAAAATAGAGTGATATTGGTTTTTGTTTTAACATTTTTCAACATCGATCGTATAAACATTTTCATTTCGGTCACCAATGAACACAACCTCACTATTATAAACATTTTCAATCAAGCATCTAGAAGATTCAAAAGTAACCTTATATCCCATATCACACAATTGACTAATACTAAGTAAATTATGCTTTAAATTATCAACAAGAAAAATATTTTCAATAAGAGGAGAAGAACCATTGCCGATATCACCTACACCAAGAATTTTGCCTTTTGTGTTGTTGCCAAAAGTGACATGTCTTTCATTCTTCTTTGTGAAGTTAGTGAATAGTGAGAGGTCCACAGTCGTGTATTTTAAATATTCACTATCTAGGAACCACTTTACTTTCTCCATCTTCGATGCCTACGACGTAATTTTAATTCTTGACTTTTGATACCCACATAACTTTGGGTTAGTTGGTGTTATTTTTTGTAGCTTTGGGAACCCATCTTACTTTAGCTCCACAATATGCAGTTTTCTTGATACAACAATAAGATATGGTGTATCCATCTTGATTACAATAAGTACATACACATTTTGAGTCTTGCAAAATAGTTGATGCTTTGACAAAATAATTTTTGAAATATTTTTGATCAATGTGGGGTTTATATCATAAACCACTCTTGTTAAAAACATATCTTTGTTCACAAAGCATTATTTCAAAATATTTCTTCCTATTAGTGAATTTTAGAACAGTTTTTGTTAAGTCATCAACTTTCTCCTTCAAATATGCATTCTCAATAACTAGAGCATCAGTCTTACATTTTCATGTTTAAGAACATCAATTTCTTCTAAGAGAGTCGCTACTTTCTTTTTAAGCATAGAATTTTTAAGATCCAATTTTTTGTAAGCGTCACGTAATTCATTAAAAGCTTTCAATAATTCTATGACATCACTGTCATTACATTCATTATTGGAGGAGATAGGGGAACTTACCTTATCATCGTCAATTACCATGAAGCACATGTTGGCTATTCCCGTAGCTCATTGTCATTCGAGTCTTCAGATTCAAGCTTGTCCTAAGTGGCTTGAAAGGCTTTCTTGAATTCTTTCTTTTTTATGTTTTTCTTGTTTATTTCCTTTTTAAGAGGACAATCTGGTCTTAGATGATCGGGGTTCTTACAATCATAACATATTACTTCTTCTTTCTTTGGTTTCTCACCTTGTTCTTCTCTTCTTCTAGTTTCATTGTTTCGGTTAAATTTTTGGTAGAACGTCTTATATTTCTTTGTGAGCATTGCCATTTCTTCGAAGTCCTTTGGATTGAGGCTTTCATCGTCTTCATCTTCATCATCTTCATCATCAAGTACGAAAGCTTTCAACATAGGCCTTTTTTCTTTTTATCTTCTTCTTCCACTTAATTTTGCCTTCTTGTTATTTTATGGGTTATGAGAGGACCAACCAATTCTTCCAATGGTAGAGTTGATAAGTCTTTAGCATCTTCTAGTGTTGTTCCCTTAACATGCCACGATGGTAGTAAAGATTGAACCAACTTCCTTACTAGTTCACTATCTTTAAGAGTCCTACAAAGAGACTTTCATTCGTTAACAATATCGGTGAATCTAGTATACATTTCATTGATAGTTTCATGCTTTTTCATCTTAAACATTTCATAATCATGCAAGAGATAGTTTATCTTAGTTTCTTTGATTTGGTTTGTCCCTTCATGGACAACCTCTAACGTGTGTCATATCTCATATATGAATATGCAAGATGTTACTCTATTAAATTCATTTCTATCTAATACACAATATAGAAAGTTAATAGCCTTAGCATTCAAAGATATATATATTTTTTATCCTCGTCGGTATATTCTTTAGGTTCTATAGGAACTAAAATTTTGTTCAATTTTTTCATCGGTTTATAAGGACCATTTTGGACAATATCCCAAAGATTATAATTAATAGATTGCAAATAAATAGACATCTCAATTTTTCAATAATTGTGATCAGTTCCATAAAAAGAAAGGAGATCTATTAGTGGAGTGACCTTCTATAATATGTAGAGATTGAGTAGCCATGCTCAAGATTATGAAATCTTTTTTAAAAAATAAATTCGAGCTTTCCGCTATGATACCAAGTGTTAGCTTAGGAATAGCTACTCAAGAAGTGGATGAATTGGGTTTTTAAAACTTTTTACAATTATTGGAAATTCTAAAATAAATGCTTAAGTAGTAAACTCACAAATAAATATTCAATCAAATATAAATGGCCGAAAGTAAAAAGGAAAGGGAAAGAGAGATGCAAATACTATTTATAGTGGTTCAACAAAATGCCTACATCCCTTGTCACCAAGCAAGATCTTCACTCGACCTCTTCCATTATTTTGACTGTCTTTTTAGAATGGTCGTTCCAAGTACAATACATTGACTTGTTTACTCAAGGCTCACCACGATCTCTTATAATCTGTCAATTTTATGGAGATTGGCTAACCAAAACAACCCTGAATTTTACAAAGGCTTCGGAAACCTAATTCACTAGGTTTTACAAGTATTTGAAGGTTTAAGCTCACTTCTCACAACTCCTAGAAAGACTTAAAATACAATATGAAGTGTACTAGGAGATGATTAAGCATACAAAGAGGATTTTTATCAAGTTTGGCTCAAGAATGATTGAAAGCTTGTTGAACACTTAGAAATTGATACAAGGATGTTTCTTGGTGTTCTTGGATATCAAACAACTCAAAAATATAGCTATTTATAGGCTAAAACCTGAAACTAGTAAAAGTTTATATTCGTCTAAGGCAGATTTACAACGGCGAGAAAATTAGCCATTGAAGCACTCGGTTGACCACCATATACATGGCTCGGTCGACTGAGTATACTACAAGAGCCAACAAAAAATTGAGCTAGGGCGGTCAACCGGCCTATACTAGGCCCAGTCGATCGGGATGCTATAGCAGGCCTAGTGTCAAAATTTGATTCAAAAATTATGCTTTTAATTAAAAATACTTTAAAAAACATTTTACGGTCAATTCTATGCTTTGAAATTTGTTTTTAAGCAAATAGAACATATTTCAAATAATGTTTCAAGACTCTACGTGTTTTTCAACTTAATTTTGAAAATAATATCAAGAATTAAAATCTTTAAGATCAAGTTTCAAAATCAAGAACTAAGATCAAAACTTGAGCCATTTAAACTTGATAAAAACTATAAGCATGCTCTAACATCATACAAGCTTAGAAATAAAAATTTAAATCTATAGTTCATGCTTGTTGATGTTGTTTCTTCAATCTTCAAGCTCTTAGTAATTGCTCTGTCTTCCCTTTAATTTCTTTCAAGACTTGATGAGTTTTTTCCAAATATCTTGAGATGCTAAAATAATAATATTAAATGGCTCTACACACTTAAAATAAATTTTTAGCATTTAAGCAATTAATTGTTTGTTGTCATTAAAACCAAAATAAATAATTCATTTGAAATGTTGGCGCCAACAAAATCTACACCATAACTCAGTCATAGGGTCTTGTTTGGTATTGTTTTGGGACTTTTTGGAAATATTTTTGCATGCATTTAAGAAGAAAATTTAAAAAAATATTTTCAGCACAATTTCTTAGAAACTCTCATTTTCTAAAACTTTCAAAAATTAAAACGACAACAAAAACAAAAACACACAAATCATCCATGTTTACGTATTTTATATTTTTTATTTGAATTTAAAAACCTTATTATATAGTTTTTTTAATTTTTAAAGTTCTCTTATTTTATTAATTTGATGGTATTTTAGATACTTTTTTATATCAAAACTGAAGATTGATTGATAAAAGTATACATTAGATGATATCAAAGATCAAAAATATAATATTTGAATAAATCTAAATAGATGGTATAAAATGGTAAATCATTCTCACAAATTTTTGGCTTTTTACCTTTGCAATCACTAAAAAACTTTGACGTGTTAAATTACCAAGTTAACCTTATGATAATGATCTGATAGTTTCTATTTGCACCTATAGCAGACCAAAAGTCACGGCCACCATGATTAAAATGGTCATTTGAAACGCTCAAGTCGACATGATGGGGGAATTTTGTGGATTATGCTTATTAAATATGATTGATGGTATATATTTACACAAATAAAAGAACACAAATATGCTTTGAATCATCAAAAAGTACATAAATTAATACAGTAAAAAATAATAATAAATAAATAACCTTTTCTGTATGGCTTCCTAATAAAACCTGTCATTATATCTTATCTTTTCTTTTCTCCCCGAAAACCCTGTTATTATCTCAGGGTTCAGGGTTTAAAGCAGTGCGCCAAAAAAAAAACAAATAAATAAATACAGAGATCATCGAGCGCGCCTTCTCCTTGTGTTGTACGCAGAAATCACAGCAAAACATGTTCCACAACGAACAAGAAGAGAGAGAGTGAGAGAGAGAGCTTAAAAACTCGAAATTTATTTGGCCACGCACTTGAATCGCTACTCCCCACCAAATGGCAATGCTGACCACCAGAATTTCTGGTAATCCTTCTATCTTTTCTCTCTTCGGAAGTTTCACAAACCAATTTCGTTCTTATGCATCTACTAGTACTACTAGCTGTCAGAATTCAGTTGCCCATTTTGAAAAATTAGTCAAAACACAGTGTAAATCTAAAAATCTTACAGAAGAAGAAGCTTTGGGTTACTTCAAGTCCATGATTCAAATGCGACCCATGCCCTCTATATGGGTTTTCAACCAATATCTTGGCTCATTCTCCAACATGAACCAGTATTCCACTGTTGTCTCTATGTATAGAGTGCTGATGGGTTGTGATTATTTTCGACCCGATGTTTGTACAATGAATATTGTTATCAAATGTTTTTGCTGTTTGAGAAAGGTGAACTTAGGTTTCTCTGTTTTAGCAACTATTCTTAAGAGTGGTCATCGTCATGATGCTCGTACGCTGAATACATTGCTGGATGGACTTTGCAAGGAAGGCTCGATGGCTGCGGCGTTGGAGTTGTTCCAGGAAATAGTAGAGAAGGAACACCCATCTAATTATCTCACTTTTGCGATTATCATTAGTGGGCTTTGTAAGGCCGGAGAAACTTGGGAGGCACTTGAGCTGCGTAAGAAAATGTTTGACAAACGAAGGATTAAAACCACTTTGCACTGTTTTAGTCCACTCATCGATAGCCGTTGTAAAGAAGGACGAATAGATGAGGCCTTGAGCCTTTTTCAAGACATGATCGACTGTGGCATTGTACCAAATATCATCTGTTATAATGCTTTGATTTCTGGATTAAGTAAATCGGGTCATTGGGAAGAAGCTAGAAGATTTTTGGTTGACAAACTTAATTTTGGGGTTTCACCTAATACGATTACGTGTACTACTCTAATTTATTCTCTTTGCAAGGAAAACAAAATGCAAGAAGCAATATTGCTCTTTGAATTGATGACTAGGAAAGGTATAGAGCCTAATGTTAGGACATTTAATTCTCTGTTATCTACTTTGTGCAAGCATAGTCGATGGAAAGAAGTGACACAATTCATAGAAAATATGTACAACTATGGAATCTCTCCTGATATTGTCACATACAATATTTTGTTGGATGCTTGGTGCAAGGAAGCTATAACTTTAGGTTTAAACTATGAATAATCAATTTGCTTCTAAATTTTCATGGTTTACAATCTGAAAATCCTTACCTGCACTTTAGAGAGTTTAAAGATGTTTGTGCTACATTTGCTGATTAAAATGTTTTAAATGAAATTGTTAGTATGAAGTTTTTCCCTTTTTCTTTAAAAGACAAGGCTAAACTTGGCTTACATCTTTAAAACCTAGGTAATTGGTAAATGGCAAGAAATACAAGCTAAGTTTTTGAAGAAATTCTTTCTAACTCATAAAACTAATGTTTTGAAGAAATAAATTTAAAATTTTTCCTAGAATGAAAAGAAGTTTATTTTCAGTGTTGAGAATGTTTTAAAGATTTGTTAAACTCTTGCCTACACATGATTTTAAAAAATGGCTTTATATTAGTTTCTTTTATTAAGGTTCGCCTCTTGAAACCCATCAATTCATTAAAACAATGTATAATGGAGAATTTCTTGATAAAGAACCTAATGAAGCATTAGATTTTCTAGATAACTTAACAAGAAACTCTCAATATTCGCAATATGTTAATTTTGAAGGCTCAATTAGGTCTAATCTTACTAATGCTCAAAGAGATGTTCATTAACTTAGTCAATAGAATGATCTAAATACTAGAATTGCTAGTTTATCAAGAAAGATTGAAGCCATGTGATGTAGGAATGTTCAAGAATCTAAGATTGAAACTTTTTGTAGTGTTTGCTAAACTCTAGGTCACTCAACTTACGAACGTCTAGTTTTGAAGGAAGAGTCATATGAATAGGTTAATTATACAAACCAAATGGACCAACTTAGGAAGCCTTTTTTATCTCCACATTCTGACACATATAATCCACAATTGAGAAATCGTCTCAATTTTAGTTGAAGAAATGATTAACCATAACAACCACCACCACATCCACCTCAAAATTTGTAAAATCATCCACCATGTTAACAAAAACCTCCGAATCTACAATATCCACCGAATCCACATAATATTCCACCTCTTGAAAGTTTTAATTTACGAGTTAAAGCTCTTGAGGATATTTTGTAAAAAATCATTCAGAAACAAGAAGTCATTAACCCTCATACTTCACAAGACATTCATGAGATTAAAAAAATTTGTTTTAAGCACACTTCTTCACTTAGCATCAAAGAAAAAGTCAAATTCCTACTCAACTTGTAGATTATCCATCTATAAATGAAGTTGACTCTTCAAGTTCTTTATGACAACAATAAACTATTAATTTTGTTTCAACTCTTCAAAGTGCTAAAACTTTTGATAAAACTGTTAATTCAACTTTGAAAAGTGATGATAAAATTAATGATAATGAGGGAAGTTCTAAGAAAGAAAATGTTGTTTCAAAAGAAAATTTTGTTTCAAAAGTTCCTTTTCCACAAGCTTTGCTTTCAAAAGAAAAGTATGATAAGAATACTAAATTTTTTGCTTTTCAAGCAAGTTAAGATTAACATTCCACTTTTAGATGCAATCAAACAAGTCCCATTTTATGCTAAATTTTTAAAAGATCTGTGTACAATAAAAAGGAAGCATAATGTGATTGAGACTGCATTTTTAGCTCAGAATCTTAGTAGCATAATTCAACATGACTATCCATTGAAGTACAAAGATCCAGGCTATCCCACAATTTCATGTATTATAGGAAACACTCCAATTGACATGCATTGTTAGATCTTGGTGTTAGTGTCAATCTTTTGCCTTATTCAGTTTATCATGAATTAGGTTTAGGTGAACTTAAGCTATATCTGTCACACTTTAGTGAGCTGATCATTTTTCAAGAGGAGTAGTTGAGGATGTGTTAGTCCAATTTGGCAAGTTTTACTTGCTAGTAGACTTTATTGTTTTAGATACACAATCTGTTGTAAATTCAAAAGTTCAAGTCCCTATCATTTTAGATTATCTATTTCTTGCAACTTCTAATGTTTTGATTAATTGTACAAATGGTATCTTGAAATTGTCTTTTGCAAACATGACTTCTGAATTCAATGTGTTCAATATGTTGAAACAGTCTGCTGATTTTGAAAATTATGAAATTGAACCAATTGAGAAAAATCAGTCTTTGGTTGATGAAGCATATGAACTTACAAATTTGATGTCAAAAAAGGTGACACTTGTAAATCTAATTTTGAAAAAGATAATTTTGTAAAAAAGGAATTTTGTTTTGAAAGAAAATTATTTAATCTAGAAAAATGTGAAAAAAGTGCTTGGAAATTTTTTGAAAAGAGTCCATTTAAATCTAAACATTATTCGTGTCATTCTGAATATCTTTTCTAGTTTAGATTGTATAGATGTTGACCCATTTTCAACTATAACCTAGTATGTTTTTTGTTTTTATTTTTGTTTTATGTGTTATTTTTGTTTTTATTTTCTGTAAAATTTAGAAAAGTTATTTTCAAAAATTCATTTAAAGTGGTTGAGATCATGAAGGATATAATCAAATGATTGGTTGGTATTTTTTGTATCAACGGCCTCAAAAAACATATGTAAATGAAATGAGTAACATTGAATTTTTCTGAATTTTAGAAATTTTTAAGAAAAATTAAAAATTGAAAAAAAATTAAAAATACAAAAAAATTAGTTTCTTACATGTGTGTACATTTAGTATGTTTAGTAATCTACTATGTTACTTTTACACAGTCTGTTGTATATTTTGGCTCAACACCATTTAGAATAGTGTCAAACGTGTCTGTACATCTTTTCTCGTGTCTAAACAATAACATACCCTTTGTTTATATAATCTGTCACTATGCATCTAGGCTCAAAACTCTTTGCTCTTTCTCTCTTTAAATTCTCATTCTTTCTTTAAACTCTCAAATTCTCTCTGCCTTCTCTTTAGAATTTTTAGAAAAATTTCCTTAAAACCTTCAAAATTCTTCAGCTTTCAAACACTTTTCCTAGAAAATTTTTCAATCTTTTCTCTCTTAATCCCATGAAATCTTCTCAATACTCTCAAATTTATTCAAAGTTTCTAGATCTTTCAAAAGCTTTCTCAGAAATCGCTCAATTCACTATCAAAAATTTCATCTTTCTCTCATTTTCATCATGGATTCTAAGTACGAGCACCTGAAGAAATATTTCCCGTCTCTTTCTTAGAGAGAAATCGGACAAAAGTATAAAACTAGAGTCAATTGTCTTTAGTTTCTTTTGCATTTTCATCTTCCAACCGATGTAGAAATGTATATATAAAATCTAGTATGTCCTAGTGATGTAACTAATAAGCGTATGCCTAGGATGGGTGTGAGTTTGTGTGCTAGAAAAAGAAAGGTCCATTATATGGAATCAAAATGTCCAAAGTGTTCTTGTTAAAACTGCTTTGGTAAGTATCCCTCACCTCGTTTTGTGTCTACAAATAGGAAAGATAAGATTTAGTTCTATAAAAATGGTCTTAGCAAAGAGTAAGAAGATCCCAAAGCTTCTTTTAAGTCACATCCAAGTGGGTATGTTTGTGAGCTATTTCAAAACTTTGACCACAATTCCATGCAGAGAAAGAACGTCTCGAGAATCTGATATTAAACAACCCAATTGTTCAGTTTGTAGGAAATTTAGATGGGAAGCTAACTTTCCATCCATCTAATTCAACGCAAAATCTGTAAAGTTTTCTTTGTGTTTGTGTGTTTTTACTTTCTTTAAAATATGTTGAAAATGATATTGGTTTTAATAAAAAATCATCAAAATAGCTAAGTGATGGAAATTCTAGAGACGTATTTGTATATTACCAACTTTATCGGGAGAACCACGAAAGATGTGAAACGAATTAGGGAAAGACTAGACATAGATCACAGCCGTTTGAAGAGCTATATAGAAAAGCACCGCAGACCCTTGAATTTTAGGTGTCAGACTTAGTTTTTCTAAAGGTCACTCTGATGAAAGGGGTAAGGAGATTTGGAGAACTAGTTAAGGTACACGCAGACCTTTTCAATGAAGAGCCAATTCAGATCTTGGATCGCAAGGAGAAAATATTAAGGGACAAGGTGATTCCTTTAGTTTAGGTCTTGTGGCAGAATCACAACATTGAGGAAGCCACTTAGGAACACGAAGAAGATATGAGAAAAAGCAACCCCAAGTTGTTCTAATTTTTGAGATGAAAATTCTTAAGGGGTTAGATTGTAATGAACGAGAAAAACCTATAATTAAATAATGTAATTTACATATTTAAGTCAAGCATTTTCCTGAAAATATTGTGTTTAGTTTTTGTGATTGAATGATTTAAAGAATTAATATAAATGTTACAAAACTCTATAGTAAATATTAAAAGTTAAATTTATTAACTTTCATGATTATATAATACGATTCATAAATTCTACCATAATTTAAAGCGGAAAAAATTGCGATGCATGAATAACTTTAAAATTTTAATTACAAGAATGTTCAACTGCGATACAATGATAGTAGTGTACCACCAAGAACAAAGAAACAATCTAATGCTCAATAAGTCCTTAATTGTCAATTTATTTAAAAATCAGAGTTACGCAAGTAACAATTTTTATAAAAAAAATGCTACGCTATCTCGAAAATTGATACTATCAAAAAATTATCATTACCAAGTCTAGATATAGAAAAAGTCAAGTTTTGATATTTTATTAAGTCTATAAATAATTTTAAAACTAAAAATAGTCTAAAATCGATACAGAATTAAAATATACATTGTTGTCATTTTACACTATGATTAGTGTCTAATTTGTATTCGAACAATGAGTAAGGACCTCTTAGAAATTAAAATTTCTTGTCAGTTAAGTTAGTCTTTCCCCAGCAGTAAAAACTTTATTTGTGAAGTGAGAACCTTTAAAGTACAAGGCCAATTCATGAAGGACCACTTGATAGCCATGATGTTATGATGTGCTCGGTCATTTATCAGGCTCTAAACTTATACACATTTGCTTGATGTGGCACCACAATTAAGAGAGTTTAACCCAAAAATCTAACTCCATCCAACTTGATTTGGAGCTTAATTAAGGCTAGATTAGTTGGGAAAATTAGTTAGCATTGGCCTATAAAAAATTGTACCATCACCAAGACCTCATTTTGACTCCATTTTCTCTCTATTTCCTTTCCTAAATCTGGTTTTAAGCACAAGTAGCTAAAAGAATTTAAAGAAGGAGAAAAGTTGAAGTTTTTAGAGTGTTCATCAAAGGTAACCTTTAAGCTTTTCTCTTCATTTTCTCAGCTAGAAAAAGATGTTATTTTCACTTAGTTAAATTATATGTTAGTGACCAAAAACAAGAAGAAATAGGAGGAGGATCGAGTCTTCTTAAGAGACTTTCTAAGAGTGATAATCAGGGTAAAGATTCTAAACCTTTTCCTTTTTATTTTTCTAGTAAGGTTAAAGTTTCTATTTTTATGAGTATAAGATTTGGTGAGAAAATGGTTTGTAATAATCCTATGTGTATTGGTTGGCTTGGTTTTTATATGTATATTGTTGTAAAAATGTAGAGTATGCATGTTTAGGTTAGGTATATGCATGTTTGGTATTGTGGAAAAAATTTTCCACAAAGTTTGATAGCAAAAACGAAAGCCTTAGAGTCCGATTTCAAACTTTTTTCCGAACACAAAATTTTTAGCTTTCGATGTTTCGAAGAAAACTCCGTTGCTGTATGAAAATGCAGTTTTGAATCTATGTTTCTGGGGAGTTTTTTAAGACTGTCTTAGCTGCCAAAAAAACTATTTTCTTACTGTCCCAAAACTGTTTTCTAAAGGCAGCCATTGTTTTGGCCGGTTTAAGCTGTTTTGGGTTTGAATCACAATTTCTTTAAACCCAAAACTTTTAGATTTCAACGGGACAAACAATGTTCGTGAAGAATTTTTTTTTTTAAATCTAAATCTAAAATACAATTATGGACAATTTTGAAAAATTGTCCATAATCTATATTTGTAGGCTGTCATCGTTTTTCAAGTTTTCAAGCTGTTTCTAGGTCGAATTATAATTTTTGTAAAACATAAAATTTTTAAATCTCAATGAAACAAATAACTTTGTGAAGAAATTTTTTTTGTAAGAATCTGTCTCTAAACTAGACTTTAAATTAGATTAGTAAAAATAGTTAAAACTTTTTAATTGTAAAGTTTACGAAAATAACTGGAAAATAGATATGCCAAAGACAACGAATGGGAGTTTAATGAACATAAAAGTTTTTAGACCTCATAATTAAAACAAGGAACTTTCATGAAGAAAAACTTTAAAAGAAAAGACTATCTTTAACATATAGTTTTACGGTAACTTTTAAAACTAACTGCAAAGTAACTCTCGGTACTAGTTTTACAAATAAGCGCTTATTTCGTGACAGAATTCTATTTTATAACTAATAAAGAAATTTAACACTCAAAGCAAGCTATATGAGTCTATGATGTAGTGTTTCACCAAATTCAGATACTATTTTAAAATACAATTTTTAATACAAAACTTTAAATTATATAGATATAAGTTTCCATAAATTTTAACAATTTTTAAAAGAAATTTATGAATATGTACTATAAAAAACCCAAATGCAATAGACCTTTAGGATTACAATGCTAGACACGGGTCCAACACTTGTAATATTTCACGAGAGCTCTCGGGTCAAAATGTTGATGATATTATGTGTGAAATGTGATAAGTTAGTTTTAGGCTACTTAATTAGATGATTTTCACTTAATATTTTTGTTAGTTTTGAGCAATTTATAAGGATTTGATAATGTTTTATGTTCTTTTATAGGTTTTGAAGGAAGATGATGCATAATGGCAAAACACAGGGTAAAGAGGACCGAAAATTAAGCAAAAATAGACTCGAGATGAAATGAAGCCTAGACGCCAGCGTATGGGTGCCTAGGCGCTCAAGCAGACAAGATTCCATACAAAAACCCGAGAGCAAAGCGCCTAGGCGTCATAACTTGGGCGCCTAGGCGCCATTCTATGAGCAAAAGAGGCCGAGAGCAAAGCGCCTAGGCGCCATAACTTGAGCGCCTAGGCGCTATTCCATCATAAAGGCGAATTAACACTGTGGCGCCTAGGCGCCAGTTCGAAAAAGGGCATGTCGTCTGTGTAGCGCCTAGGCGCTACAATCATGGCGCCTAGGCGCCGTAATGAAGCCTAGGCGCCAGAAAATCGAGCCTAGGCGCCATTGCGATCCCAGTTCAAATTTCAGTGTAATTTCGTTCCAAAATTACCCTTTCAAACCCTAGCCTATAAATAGAACATTATAGAGGGTTGGAACACGAATTCGAAGGGAGAAAAACTACAAACAAGAGGGAAGAACTCATTGCTTTAGAGAAGAAGAACGGTGCAACCCAGAGACAAAAACCATCTTCGCATTCAAATAGAGTTCTTTTCTTTCACTCATCATGTTTAAGACATTATTTAGGATTATTTTTAGTTTCATTAGGAACTAATTTTCTCTATTCTAGGGCTACGATGTAGCCGGATTATGAATGTTCACTTTTGTTTAATTTAATTCAATTCGATGTTTATTCATTATCTATGCTGAGTATTTAATCTAATCTTAATGCTTGTAAAAGTTTGCGCACCTTTTGCATGATATGTGATTTAATTTGAGGCTGAGAAGCGATGATTAAATTAGACTATGATTGAATGCCATGAGATCATCATAGGATAGAGATATCTATGAGACTTGTGTAACACTATGAATTTCTTGTTCTTAATGAATCTCGGTAAGTTTAGAGTTTCCACAGAGATGTAGGAAATTTGCTAACTAAGATAAATTATTAATGCTTGAGAAAGATTAATGACTACCTAAGAGAAATTCGTTATCGGCATAGGAGTAAACATCAGTTGATTAAGTTAGATAATTTGAGTAGGATTAATTTAGGTGAAATCGGATGCCCTAGTCTTTTATTATTTAGGTTTCATTTATATTTTTTTGTTTTGTTATTTTTCTATTTTATATTTGAATGTTCAAATAATTTTAGGGTTAACCAATTTTGGTACTTAGCTAGATTAACGCAATCCTCGTGGGAACGATACTTTACTCACTCTTTATTACTTGTTAACGATACGTGCACTTGCGTTAGAAAATCCACAACAAGTTTTTGGCGCCGTTGCCGGGGATTGTTGTTTAATTTAGTTAATATCGATACCAATTAGCTCTAGAATTACTTTGAATTTTTTTTATTTGTTTTATTTCATTTTTATTTGTTCTAATTTTTTCTTTTAACGATACGTGCACTTGCGTTAGAAAATCCACAACAAGTTTTTGGCGCCGTTGCCAGGGATTGTTGTTTAATTTAGTTAATATCGATACCAATTAGCTCTAGAATTACTTTGAATTTTTTTTATTTGTTTTATTTCGTTTTTATTTGTTCTAATTTTTTTCTTTTAAGTCATTTGTTTCCCAAGAAACTTCATGATTTTGCATTGGAATATCCTTGCCAGTTTTATCCAACAACATATGGAACCATTTTATGCGGCTTGGGAGCGATTTAAAGATATGCTTAAGCGGCATCCACATCACAACTTGCCAAAGTGGGCACTTCTCCAAATTTTTATTGAAGGATTGCATTTTGAAGCTAGAGATTGGGTGGAAAAAGGCACAGTTTCTGACGGTCATTCTTTCTTTTCAAGAACTGTTGATGAAGCTTACTACTTATTGGAGGATATGGCAGCCTTTAATCATCATTGGCATTTGAATTCTTCAATGCATAATTTCTGTTGGGAGAGGCACCAAAATCTTTCATGGAATATCCACCCCAACATGATGGAACAATCCTGTAAACAATATCAAGAAGAAAAGACACCTTTGGAAGTTGCATTAGATAGTCTAAAGGCCACTCTTGAGGGAAGTCATGAAGTCTCCAAGTCTAAGCAATATCTTGACGAACAAATCCGTTTAAAGAGCACAAGTTTAGATAGTCATCTAGAGGAGGAAGTTGCAACATTAAATCCTTGTGGTGACTATGAAACGATAAAGGATGTGGTTTTGTTTGATGATGATCGTGCGAAACCTCAGGAATTTGAGCCTCTAAAGGAAATGGAACCTCAAGATGAAGAACAAGAACCCTTTGAAGTTGTCTTAGCTCAACCATTTGCTGAGTTGGGATCTTGCTCAATCAACAACGATGTACACTTGCTAAATCAAGAGGAGTCTATCCAAAACTTTGACTTTTATGAAGACCAAATCACAAACATGCTAATGGATAGCCAAGAGGAAAGGGAAGAGCAAATAGAAGGGTTATTAGAGGAATTCCTATATGAGGAGAAGCCACGAGGGTCGTTGGAAGATATAGAAGCGCATAAGACCGTTGATTTGAGCTCGTTAATGGTTCCAATATATAGATCACCAATCGATTCGTGTTGGCCATGGACATCACCACCATCACATCTCACCATGTTCAAGCTCGAGCCAATAATGAAGTTCCCATCAAAAGCACATCATTTGAAGACATCTGTTGTTGGTGCTATGTGCAAATCACTTCTAAATCTCGCCAAGCTTGAGGGCATCTATAACCAAGACCCATATGTGGTGCGGTTTGACACTAACTATGGGCGAAAGCCGCTCTTTGACAAGCGCTTCTTTGAGAGTCAGGCTGATGACTATAAAACAAGCGCTTCTTGGGAGGCAACCCAAGCTCTCTATCCTTTTCAGTTTTAGTTTTCATCATATTATTTAGTTTGTTAGTTGTTTCTTTTAGTTTTAGTCTATTTTGCAACTTAATCATGATGTAAGTCTTGTTTGTGGTGGTTCTAGGTTTTCAGGGGACATCAAGGTTCTCAGCTTGCTAAAAAAAAAATAAATTCAAAAACTGAAACCATATCGGCAACTTGGCACAGATGATGAACCACATGGCCATGCATCTGAACATGAACTTGGACAATTTTCCTACAGTCTGTACTTTCAATGAAGATAATGAAGAGAATGAGGATGAGGAGGAATAGGCTGCCGCAACCTTCAGTTTAGGGAGTGTTCTTTCCTTTCTTATTTTTGTTTTCTTTTTACATTGAGGACAATATATTGTTCAAGTTTGGGGGTGGTGTGTTGTTTTATTATTATTTTTTTGTGTCAATTAGTCATTATGGTTTAATTAGATCTTAGTTTAGTTTTTTTTTTCTTTGCATTTGATAGTAATTAGGATAGTAAAGTTGTGTCGTTTGAGCATTGTTTAACTTGAATCATAGGAGGCCAATGATAAGACGATGGTTGAAATTGAATATGGCTTTTAGGGGATAATAATTATTGTTGGTCTATCCTTGTTTTTCTTGTGATTTTTTGCCATGCTGTGATTCTTTGATCATTTTGAGCACTCACGCCTTGATCACCTAAATATTCTACACTTAGAGGACTTTTATGTTGATTAAGTGATATTTTTGATCTCAAATGAACGCTAGAACCTATTTGATAACCACTCGAGGCGAAATCCTAGGCTACACAACATTAAGGATATGATTTAGGCCATTTTTGGACCGTTTGAGCCTTTCAAGCCTACCATTGACATCATTTAATCACTAGTTACCCCGTTGAGCCTTATTATCCATTTTCTTTGTTACCCACATAATTAGCCTAGCCTTTGATTAATTTTATCATACTTGGTCCCTCACTCATAAGCATGACTAGTTTGTCCAGGAAATTATTTGAAGGTAGTTGGTATGACGGGAGGATGGGTGGAGTTTTGAAGAACTTATCAAGGACATATGTTTTACTATCATTCATTTATGGGTGGAGTTTTGAATATTGTCATCAAGAGATTATATAGTCATGTTTACAGCTTTGGGTATTGCTATCAGGGGATTGTGTATTTATGCTTATTCATTGTGCTAAAAAAAAAAATTTTAAAAAATGAAAAAAAGAAAAAAGAAAAGAAAAGAAAAAAAAAAGCTGATATATATATCAAATAAATGTGAATGACAAAGGGAGTGCAACATAAGTTTGGGGGTGTACTTAGAAAGAAAGAAAGAAAGAAAAAAAAATGATGTTCTCATAAGGTCCTGAGATAAATTGTGTGTTTATGGGTGAATTTTGAGCTACATTATAATATCTTTTATCTCACCTTTTTACCTTAGCTACACATTACAAGCCGAATGAAGTCCTAATGATCTTTGATGTTGCGATAGTCTACATTAGTGGAGAGTGGGTTTGAAAAATAGGCCTATGGAGTTCATAAATTTCACTAATCTAGAGATCTTTCAAAATAAGCTTGTTGACATAAACTAATCCGAATGTAGGTACAGAAGTGCTAGAGGCATCACACACACACTCGAGGAATTATGAGTATGGTAAACTTGAGATTTAAATTAATTTTTTACATGATCACAATGGTTAGAGTTTCCTTTGAGTCATAAACTTTATGCAATCTTTGAGGCCAAGTATGATGAAAATTTAAATTGATGCTCGAACTATGTCGTGTGTTAATGTCAGTCGTGTTCTTTTTGTTTTGTTCTTTGTTTTTCTTTTGTGTCTTTTGCTCGAGGACTAGCAAAATCTTAAGTTTGGGGGTATTTGATAAGTTAGTTTTAGGCTACTTAATTAGATGATTTTCACTTAATATTTTTGTTAGTTTTGAGCAATTTATAAGGATTTGATAATGTTTTATGTTCTTTTATAGGTTTTGAAGGAAGATGATGCATAATGGCAAAACACAGGGTAAAGAGGACCAAAAATTAAGCAAAAATAGACTCGAGATGAAATGAAGCCTAGACGCCAGCTTAAGGGCGCCTAGGCACTCAAGCAGACAAGATTCCATACAAAACCCGAGAGCAAAGCGCCTAGGCGTCATAACTTGGGCGCCTAGGCGCCATTCTATGAGCAAAAGAGGCCGAGAGCAAAGCGCCTAGGCGCCATAACTTGAGCGCCTAGGCGCTATTCCATCATAAAGGCGAATTAACACTGTGGCGCCTAGGCGCCAGTTCGAAAAAGGGCATGTCGTCTGTGTAGCGCCTAGGCGCTACAATCATGGCGCCTAGGCGCCGTAATGAAGCCTAGGCGCCAGAAAATCGAGCCTAGGCGCCATTGCGATCCCAGTTCAAATTTCAGTGTAATTTTGTTCCAAAATTACCCTTTCAAACCCTAGCCTATAAATGGAACATTATAGAGGGTTGGAACACGAATTCGAAGGGAGAAAAACTACAAACAAGAGGGAAGAACTCATTGCTTTGGAGAAGAAGAACGGTGCAACCCGGAGACAAAAACCATCTTCGCATTCAAATAGAGTTCTTTTCTTTCACTCATCATGTTTAAGAGATTATTTAGGATTGTTTTTAGTTTCATTAGGAACTAATTTTCTCTATTCTAGGGCTACGATGTAGCCGGATTATGAATGTTCACTTTTGTTTAATTTAATTCAATTCGATGTTTATTCATTATCTATGCTGAGTATTTAATCTAATCTTAATGCTTGTAAAAGTTTGCGCACCTTTTGCATGATATGTGATTTAATTTGAGGCTGAGAAGCGATGATTAAATTAGACTATGATTGAATGCCATGAGATCATCATAGGATAGAGATATCTATGAGACTTGTGTAACACTATGAATTTCTTGTTCTTAATGAATCTCGGTAAGTTTAGAGTTTCCACAGATATGTAGGAAATTTGCTAACTAAGATAAATTATTAATGCTTGAGAAAGATTAATGACTACCTAAGAGAAATTCGTTATCGGCATAGGAGTAAACATCAGTTGATTAAGTTAGATAATTTGAGTAGGATTAATTTATGTGAAATCGGATGCCCTAGTCTTTTATTGTTTAAGTTTCATTTATATTTTTTTTGTTTTGTTATTTTTCTATTTTATATTTGATTGTTCAAATAATTTTAGGGTTAACCAATTTCGATACTTAGCTAGATTAACGCAATCCGCGTGGGAACGATACTTTACTCACTCTTTATTACTTGTTAACGATACGTGCACTTGCGTTAGAAAATCCACAACAAAATGCTTTAGGAACGTTTTTGGGCTTAATGGGCTTTGTACCTATTACAAGCCCACTAAATGAATTAAGAAATGGATATTTATAATTTACTTCATGAATCAGAAAGTTATATAATTGTTAAATTAGTTAATTGAAACTAAATAGACTTAGTTAACAATAAGAACAATAAGATAATTAATTAATTATCAATCTTAGTACACATTGGTAGTGGCAATTAAGGAAAACTAAAATTATGAGGATTCAATTAACTAATCCTTGCAATAAAGATAAAGATTTTTAAGATGGTATGATAAGGGAAAATACGACCAAATGAAATGATCAAAATCCTTATGATTATGCTAAAATTAAAATAGCATAAGATAAACCATTCTTACACTCTTGATGGGTGTTTTAATATTGAATTACTTTTGATAGAGGATAGGAAATTCTAGGCGAATAAATAAACCTACAATAAGAAAGTAGGTAAGTAGGAATTTTGCCTATAGTATGAATAAATGTTTCTCATATTTTGCAAAGTAGAAAAGCAGGTCTTAATTTTATCTTATAGTATGCAATGTCATGCCATATTGTATACTCAATAAATAGTTCAAAAAATCCCTTACGGATGAATTAAATTTGAGTGTTGTAGCAACCTCTTGACCTACAGGGAGACACAATATTTAAATGTAAAATTAAAAAAAAAAATAGATCAAGTTGTTGTTAGGACCTTGCAGACCTTAGCTTCCCAATGATAGTGCACAAACTGTACAAATACCTGGCCTAATAAAATAACAAGACATGATCATAACTGAGCATAATCAGTATACATATTATTGATATATGTTATTTTAAATATTTTACGAGTTATAGTTCTTGTATGCTGAGTGAAATCTCATCCAAATATGTTCATACTGTAGGTAAGCAATCTGTTAGTAATGCCTAATGGAGTGGTGGCAAAGCGGTGTAAGATTATAGTAGAGTCATGGGAATTGGATATCGCGCTCTTTCATTTCCACACTAGTTTTTATTATTTATGGCTCTTTTGATTATATATGAAACTGTATAACTCTCGTAGTATCTATGTATGTTTTGGATGACTGTTAAACCACTATAATATGTTACTACTTCTGTTGCAACAAAAAGTAAAATTGGTTTTAGTTAAAATTAATGAGTAAAGTTAATTCTTAAAATAGTTTTAAAAATGCTTCAAAAAATTATATAAGCTAAATAAATGTATATTTAAGAAGTTAAGTAACGGCCATATAGTTAGGGTTATTACACCGATGATCACATTCAACCGGCATGAACACTTAGCCTATTAAGTATGATATGATAGATGCATAAGACATATTCATAACGAAACATAATCATCTCATGCATGTTTTTATAAATGTTTTAAGTTATGTTTTGCAAGTATGAATTCTTACTTATTAAGCGAAAGCTCATTTAGTCATATTTATGCTGTAAGTAATTAAGGAGCCCATCAACGACACTTGATGAATAGAGGCTAGCAACGGATGAATGGTGGAGAGAAGAATGGATACCACTTACAAATAAATCTTTCGTAGTAGGTTTTAAAATAAAGTATATATATACATTTAACTAGTTTTTAAGCATGCATGTTTTAATAGTTTTATGTATGTATGTATGTTATTGAAGACCAAGGTTGTAGTCATGCAACCTTAGTCTTGAAAATTTTAAAATTTAAAATATTGCAGCAACTTAGGCAACAAATATATGAAATTTCAAATAAGAAATATTATAGCAAATAAGTTTAGAAATGTTTTTGAAAAGTATTTAAAATAAGAATGTATAACGATATTTAATTTAGAATTATTTTAGAAGATTTTAATTTAAATTAAGAAATGTTTTACAAAGAAAAAGTTTTATGAAATTATTAATTTACGTTTTAAGAAATTATTGTTATGTTGGATTTAAATAATTAAGTCTTAAAAAAATAATAATTATTTTTTTCCAAGAAATCATTGCAGGATTTCGATTTAAAAAAATTAGTTTGCAAATCTAAGTATTTTACATTAAGTTTAGGATTATGTAGTTAAATAATGGTTACGTAAGTAGAGTCGTTACAACTCTTTTTACTATACTTTTCACTATATGAACTTTGTCATGATATTTAATCTTATATATCCATATTTACTATATGGATATTTGTCACAAAATGGGATTTTTATCATAATCCATGAGACACAAATATTGTTCTTAAAGCACTTAACAAATTTTTTAGCACAATATTTAGCTCACAAAATTTGCACATAAATTGCTCACAATAACTCATAAAAATTACACATACAATGCACTAGGAATTTTCATTGTGTTCAAATCACAAGATTTCATAAACTATCAAATATGAAATTTTTTAAGACAAATCATTGTTTATATCTTAAATTAAAGCCAAATTTAAATCAATTCTTGGGTGTTACAAAATGTAACATTTGTTCCCCCTGAGTATGAATTGTTAACAAAAATAGACTTTTTGTTAGAACTTTAATGAAAAAATTGAAAAATAATTTTGAAATTAGGAGTATTTTAGTAATCTATTTATTAAAATAACAACCAAACTTAAAACCATAATAAAATAGTCTTTATTGATGATTAAAAACAAAAAAAAAATAAATTAAACCATATTGTGATCTAAATCCCTCTTTTTTTGACATATTAAAACTTTCTTTAAAATTTTATAAATTTTTTTCACACCTAAAAAGTATTTTGAAAATTTAAAAGTTATAAATACTAGTGGAGAAAAAAAAAAGAATATAATAGAAACATATTCAATATGACACAAATATTTCAAAGAGAAAAAAAAAACTCACATGATATTTAATAAAATGTCTTTATACTTTTGAAGTTTTCACTGATATTTATAATTTTAAAATTTTAAAATACTTTTTTGGTATGAAAAAAATTAATAAAATTTTAAAGTAAATTTTAGTATATCGAAAAAAGAGGAATTTAGATAGTATTATGATTCTAATTGATTTTTAATTATAGTTATAATTTTTGAGGTTATTTTAATAAAAGGATAACCAAAATACCCCAATTGTATAATTATTTGTTAGTTTTTTGCTAAAATCTTGATAGAAGGATAATTTTGTTAATGGCTCGTATTTTAAAAGAAACAATGTTCGTTTTGAAATTTAAAAGGTAAAATATTTCAAGAACTAAAGTTTTAAAAGAATTTTTGTAATTAATTTTAAAAAATTATATATTTATATATAAATATATATATATATATATGTATGTATGTGTGTGTTTTATTTGATGTGGGGCCTGCGGTGTCCCCCTCCGGATGGAATAAATGGTCCGTTTGTTTTTTCAATATTTTACATGTACCTCTGTGTATATATATATATATATATATATATATATATAATACAAGCTGTAATAATGTTATAGAGATCATGAAAAAGAGAAACTCATAAATCAGATCCACAACAGAAAGCAACCGTATGCCATTTTCCAGACACACATGCGGGAGAAGTGAGATGAATGAATTCCATTCGATGTCTCCTTTCGATACCCTTTTCCAATTCGTAGCCTTAGACTTACCCATCTCACCACCTCCCCAATCTTAAAACATCAGCGGAGAGTATCAGCGTAACTCCAAGAAGAAAATCGAAGATGAGAACCCGATTACTGACCACAACACTTCCTGGTAACCTTTCTTTCCTTTCACTCCTCAGAATTTTCACAATCCAATTTCGTTCTTACCCTTATCTCGTATATAGTAGTGAAAATTCTGTTGCCCATTTGGAGAAATTGATCCAAACACGGTGTAAATCTAGAAACCTTACAGTAGAAGAAGCTTTGGGTTTTTTCAATTCCATGATTCAAATGCGACCTATGCCCTCTATTTGGGCTTTCAATCAATTGCTTGGTTCGCTCTCCAACATGAACCACCATTCCATTGTTGTCTCCTTGTACAGAGTGATGATGGGTTGTGATTATTTTAGCCCCCAAGTTGGCACATTGAATATTGTTATCAAATGCTTGTGTCGTATGGAGAAGGTTAAATTAGGCTTCTGTGTTTTAGCAACTATGCTTAAGAGTGGTCTTGAGCGCAATGCTCGTACAATGAATATTCTGCTCGACGGGCTTTGCAGAAAAGGCTCGATGGTTGCGGCGGTGAATTTGTTCAATGGAATAGTAGAGGAGGAACACTTGTGCAATGAAATTACTTACGCGACTATTATCAATGGGTTTTGTAAGGCTGGAGAAACTTTGAAGGCACTTGAGTTGCTTAAGCAAATGCGTGAGGATTGGAGGATTAGACCTACTGTAGAATGTTTTGGTCCGATCATTGACAGCCTTTGTAAAAAAGGGAGAGTGCATGAGGCGTTGAGCTTGTTTGAAGATATGATCGACCATGGTGTTCGGCCGAATGTTGTTTGTTATAATTCTTTGATTCATGGATTAAGTAAATCGGGTCGTTGGGAAGAAGTTGACAGATTTTTAATCGACATGATTCATTGTCAAATCTCACCTAATACATTTACCTATACTGCTTTAATTGATTCTCTTTGCAAGGAAGATAGAGCTAAAGAAGCAATTAGATTATTTGAGGTGATGACCAGAAAAGGTATAGAGCCTAATGTTGTTACATTCAATTCTATTATTTTTAATTTGTGCAAGAATGGTCAATGGAAAGAAGTGGCACAATTCTTCGGTGACATGACGTATTATGGAATCTCACCTGATACTGTTACGTTGAACTCAATGTTGGATGCTCGGTGCAAGGAAGGAGGCACTGCTGAGGTGCTTTATCTTGTGGAAGAAATAATTGATAAAGGTGTATTGCCTGATGTGATCACTTGCAACTTCTTACTTATTGGATTGTGCCGTTTTGGTAAATTGGAAGAAGCTAAAAGATTGCTAGACGACATGGTCAGTCAGAAAATTTTTCCCAATATTAGAACCATAAACATTATTTTGAATGCTCTGATTAATAAAGGGATGATGGAGAAAGCTCAAAGATTATTCGAGGCTATGATTGAACATGGCAAAGAGCTTAATACAATAGCCTACAACACCTTGATTAAGGGATATTGTCTTCAAGGTCAAATGGATAAAGCAAGAGACGTCTTTGCTCTTATGGAAGTAAAGGGTCCTCCTCCTGATACGATTTCCTATAACACCTTGATTTATGGTTACATAAGGGATAGAAGAATTAATGTTGCTCTCAAGCTTCTCAAGGACATGATCCAGAAAGGACTAGAGCCCAATCATGTGACACAAAAGATTTGGAAAAATATTCATGTGCTTAAGCTTAAAGCATCCATACAGAAATTGCCAATGAGGTGAGGTTAAGAACTGATCACAATACTATAAGTTATTTCACTTTTTTTTGTAGTACTTGGGACATGTTAGATACAGTTTTGTTTAAGGATTTAAGTCATGCATGAACGTGAATTGTAATACAGTTTTGTATACTATAACCTTATAGTGATTGTTTTGGGAAAAATAAATATGCAAAGTAATTTTTTATTACATGATCTGGTACCAGAATTTGGAGTTTCAGCAGGCTTTGATATTTCTGCCTTCTCGAGCCTTAGGGGATGCATAAATAGTTGTACGACTAAATGTCATTTTGAGATGTTGAAGAATTCATGCGTAAATGTTATAAATTGCAATCATAGGTCCTGCAAGTGGCGTCCCAATGAGGATAGGCAATTTCTTTACCAATTAGTTTCTGCATACTGTAACATTCATTATGCAGGGTATAGCATAGTTCCAAAGCTCTCTGTAGATAAAGGTGTTAGTTACAACGTGCTTGTAATTGACATGCTTTTGGAACTCTAGATGCTGTTCTTCCTGCATTTTAAAAGATTAGCTGGCTTTCCCATTCTCTTTTGAGGACTTCTGGTACAATATGGTCCATGCTGTGTGTTGTTGGTTCATAGTATTTTGGCCGTTTACAGATGTATTTTTGCCTAGGCAGAATGGAATTCACTTTATGAATAGGTTAGAATTCAAACCAGATAAATTACCAAAACCAAAACTTTTAAGACCCAATTTCTTATGAGCTTAGAGTTGGATTGAGTTTTCTCTTGAATGCAAACACCTCTAAATTCTCAAGGACATGATCCAGTAAGGATTAGTGCCTAATCATGTAAGACTAAAAATTTTGAAAAGCATTGATGCTCTTAAGCTTGAAGTATCCATAGAGTAACTTTCAATGAGCTGAGTTCAACTAGTGTAAGAATCTATTAATAGCCAGTAATGCATCTTTATCAGAAAGGATCTACTTTGCAGATAAAGTCACAAAATAGGACTCGTTATAACTCGTTATCATCTCTAAAGTCTATTCTTTCGTTACCATATGTTGCAAAATACAAGTACAATTATCACTTTTACCGTGGTTCTTCAGACTCAAACGCAATGAGAACAGACACTATTTTCACTTGCTAGGACAACTAGTGGAAACTTGGTCAACTGTTGTCCAAATTTGCCTTCTTTCCTTACAAACTGGATATCCTACACATCTCACACGTTCACAGCATGGACAAATTGCAAAGCATTAAAACTTTTCTTCCCCTTTTTGTTTATGATATTTTGTCATACCATAGTACAATAGAAAGGGAGAAAAATTTGAAGTTGCCTAAATATTCTAGGTTGTATAAATTTATATATGACTTGTCATAAACCTAAATGTTTAGATATCCATGTGTTTTGTGTTTTTGACCAAAAGACATATATTGGAAGATGTGTTTTAGTCTTTTTTTTTTCATAAATGTAATATTTCTAATGCCTCTCCTTAAAATATATCTTTCTTCTTAAAATAATTTCTCATATATGTCCCAATTTAAATATTTTTCTTTGTTTTTTTTTTTTCATAAGAAACTGGATACTGCAATTTTATTGAATAAGAAAAGGAAAAAAAAAAAAAAAAACAAAAACGAAAAACAACGAGGACAAGAGGTCCACAGGAATAAGAGAAACAAAAGCAGAAGCAGAAACAGGAAACAACTTGGCTAATGCAACAAACTGTCCTAACCCCTTTGTAAATCTAAAAAAGAAAAGACAACAAACTCTTTGCTCTGAAAAATCCATAAAGCTACGAAAAACTTGATCCCATCCAAAACTGTTGGAAACTCTTCCTCAACTTCTTCAAAAGTTCGATTGTTTCTCTCCAACCATAGGATCCATGTGATGGCCAAAACAGCCATATTCCACAATCTGACACATTTCTTGCTTCTTTCTCTCGTAAATCTCCCTCCAACAGTTCCACTATGCTCTCTGGTGCTACCCAAATAATATTGAGTTCCTTTAAAGCTCGATACCAAATGTTCAATGAAAACTGACAGTGTAGAAACAAGTGATCAGCTGTCTCGTTGCTTTCTTACCTAAAACGCTCCAGCCCCGGGAGAGAGATATAAAAGGCTTCCTTCTTTACATCGTATTTCTAGTATTCAGCTTCAAAAGAGCCAGAAGCCAATTGAAAACGTAAATTTTAGGTGGAACTGAGATTTTCCAAATAAAAGAAGGTTTAAACTCTTGGAAAGACTGACTATCGAGAAGAGCATGAAAAAACGACTGGGAAGAGAACAACCCTGACCCTTCCAACTTCCACTCTCACCTATCCGAAATCCAGTCACACAATCTACCCCTCTCTAAGCACGACATCATCTCAATCAACTCGCTCATCTCGCTCTTGCTAGGATCTCTTCTAAAAAGTAAATTCTATGATATAGCACCATTGACATCTGAAGAGTAAAAAGAGGAAATTGAATAATTGTGACCCGATGAAAACCAATACAGATTAGGAAATCAGATAGAGAATGACTCGCTACCCTCCCACACATCCTCCCAAAATCTCACACTACTACATCCCCCAACTCTGTGTTGGAATTAAATCATGAAACGCAGCGGAAGGAATAGATCGTTGACAAACAAAAATTTTCTGAAAACTTTGTTCGTCGGGAATAGATATATAATTTTAATTATAGAAAGCTTTAGGAATTTTTTACTAACCTTTTGAAGACTATCAGGGTATCCTAGCTTTCCTCTTTGACACCACGATCTTCCAAACCATGCCTCTACACCAATGGAAAGACGAGTGGGCGTCAAACTACAAAAATGAATTTTCCTCACACTTTTCTGAATCTGCTATGTACTCAACACATGAGATAGCAGACATTTTTCTTTAGAGAAGAACTCTCAGTTTTTCTTTCTAAAAATTATGTGAATAAAAATACTTCTGAGATAACTGTTACCTCTCCTTTTTATATCTGAGCCATTAGTAATTTTACTTTCCCTTTTCTTTTTCTTTTTCTTTTTCTTCTTTCTTTGTTTTTCGAATCATTGATCCGGTCTCACACACACATACACATATGCATATATAAGTCACCGTGAAAGGAAGTTTACCTTTTTTTCTTCTCTTTTTTTTTTGGGAACCGAATCACTGATTCGGTTCCTTATATATATATATATATATATATATATATATATATATATACAGGAAACGTGACTTTCACGTTTCCCTTTTTTTTAATATTATATTAATATATTATAAAATCTTATATATATATATATATATAAAGATTTGGTTTAAAACCATATATATATGTAAATCTCAATTCAAAAATAAATCACATTTATTTAAGAATAGATTTTAACAATAATCAATTAATTAACTAATGCTCAGTTAAATGTGATAACATTTATCACATTACATTATGTGTCACAGAGAACATTTTTCTATGTCACGTTAATAAAAAACTTAATTCAGAATTCAATAATTCCGAATTAAATATGTATAATTCATTTTATGCAAAAATCCAATATAGTATTACGGAGGTGGTATTGGGGACCTATGGACCTATAACCCAAGCTTTAATAAATTTGACATTTAATCAAACTCTTTAATTAATGTGTCAAATTTATTAGTTTCAGTGTTACTCCACTAAAAACCTAAAACTGAACTCTTGAGATTATAGTGAAATTACTCAAAGAAAATTAACGAGTAGTCCATTGATATAATCATTACATATAAGTCAGTCCTCCATAAATAGTTCATAATAAGAGCTAGGTTCAATTTTCGTTCACCTCTCTTATTACATCTTTACCCTTGAGTTCCAATAATTCTCTAATGAACAATTAATTCATAATCTTATTATGAACGAGCGCTCTATTATTCAAACCTTGAATTATCACTCAAGAGAACTATTTTTCTAACTTCCATAGGGAAGGAATGGATTCCATATCTATATAATATTATTCCCAGCTATTTATTACTTTATGTTTCCAAGATGCTAAGTTATAATCTGTGCTTAGACAAGTCTTACCATGCAAGTCAAAAAACATAATGTAATAAACAGGAGTCTAATAAATACTCAGGATTAAGACTGTCAAATATATGATCATCTTAGTGATAAATTTGAATACTCTATTTGTAACGGATGATTATTAGAGATTCACAATTTATCTGGTCCAGTCCTATATAATCTCATTATATAAAGTACCTCCAATCTAATGTCTCTACATTAATAGTCCGGATAATGACTATTTTATTTTAGATGAGATTGGACCGTACTTGTAATTTTTAATTAAAGATCCCAAACTTTAATTAATTATTACGGACTATTTAGATTATTATCTATAAATTTTATCCCTAAGCAAATAACACTTATATGTTAAATTTATAGTCACATAAATAATCATAGAATTTTCTTGATGTTTATAAATGTATTCATAATACATATAATCAACTAAAATAATAATAAATGTCATTTTATTTATTTATTAATAATATGTACAATATCATAGCTTTTAGGGCACCAAACCCAACAATCTCCCACTTGCCCTAAAGCAGGTGAGACATGTCTTTAAGACCTAAGCCTTCCAAGTGTCCCTCAAAGCTCTTTGCAGGTAACGTCTTGGTGAAAGGGTCGGCAAGGTTGTTTTTCGACACTATCTTCACAACTTTCACATCGCCTCGATGCACTATCTCTCTAATCAAATGATATTTTCTTTCCTCTTTTGTGGCTTCTAGGTTCTCTTGAATTTGCCACTGCACCACTGTTGTCACAATACAGTGTAAGTGGTTTATCCATGCCTGGAACTACTTCCAAATCATTTAAGAACTTACGGAGCCAAACAACTTCTTTAGTTGCTTCACAAGCAGCCACATATTCTGCTTCCATAGTTGAATCAGCAATACAAGATTGTTTGATGCTTCTCCAAACTATGGCTCCACTACCAAAAGTAATCACTGATCCAGACGTAGATTTACGTGTGTCTTTGTCTAATTGAAAATCAGAATCAGTGTATCCAATGGGAATCAAATTCTCACCAGAATAAACTAGCATATAGTTTCTTGTTCTCCTAAGATACTTGAGAATATGTTTAACCGCTACCCAATGATCTAATCCTAGGTTGGATTGATACCGACTGACTATACCCACCGCATAGCAAATGTTAGCTCTTGTACACAACATGGCATACATTAGACTTCCTACTACAGATGCATAGGGTACCCGTCTCATATTTTCTTTCTCTTGAGGTGTCTTAGGACACTGCTCTTTTGAAAGATAAACTCCATGACGTTTAGGCAAATTACCTTTCTTGGAGTTTTGCATCGAAAATCTGATAAGCACCTTATCAATATACGATGCCTGAGACAGCGCCAACAGTTTGTTCTTGCGATCTCTTATGAGTTGGATTCCAAGAACATAACTTGCTTCTCCTAAATCTTTCATTTGAAAATTGCTGGCAAGCCATTTCTTTACATCAGATAATACGCCTACATCATTCCCAATGAGTAGGATATCATCTACATAAAGAACCAAGAAGACCACCTTCTTATCTTTGATGTACTTGTAAACACAAGGTTCATCAATATTTTGATCGAAACCATAAGATTTGATCGCTTCATCAAATCTCAAGTTCCAAGATCTTGAAGCTTGCTTGAGTCCATAGATGGACCTCTGCAACTTGCAAACTTTTTGCTCTTGACCCTTGACTACAAACCCTTCTGGTTGCGCCATATAGATACTTTCCTCAAGATAGCCATTCAAAAAGGCAGTCTTGACATCCATTTGCCATATCTTATAATCAAGACAAGCAGCAATGGATAAAAGAATCCGAATGGATTTAAGCATAGCTACAGGCGAGAAAGTTTTTTCATAGTCAACTCCCACTTTTTGAGTATAACCCTTTGCCACAAGCCTAGCTTTGAAAGTCTTAACTTTCCCATCCACTCCTCTTTTCTTCTTGTAAATCCATTTGCACCCTATGGGTTTTATCCCTTCAGATAGGTCTACAAGATCCCAGACTGAATTGGAGTACATGGACTCCATTTCAAGGTTCATAGCCTCCAGCCATTTTTCCTTCTCAAAAACTTCCATTGCATCACGATATGTCAATGGATCATCTTCACCATTATCAGAGATAACAACATTTGCTTCTCCAAGTTCCCTGTAGCGAGCAGGTGGTCTCACAACCCTCCCACTACGTCGAGGTGGTATGACATTCTGATAGGGAGATGTGGTCTCCTCATTTTGTCCTTCGTCAACAGTTGTCGGTTGCGGTCTGATCTGATCAGAAAGTAACTCTTCAAGTACAATTTTGCTACGAGGTTTATAGTTTGTCATATAATCATTCTCGAGAAAAGTGGCATTTGTCGATACAAATACTTTCTTTTCCTGTGGACTATAAAACAAACCTCCCCTCGTTCCCTTTGGGTATCCCACAAATAAGCATACTTCAGAACGTGGTTCCAACTTCCCGGTCTTACCTTTCAGCACATGTGCTGGACACCCCCATATACGGATATGTCGCATACTAGGTTTGCGACCATTCCATAACTCTAAAGGTGTTTTTGAAATAGACTTAGATGGAACTATGTTTAGAAGATATACTGTAGTTTGTAGTGCATATCCCCAAAATGAAGTGGGTAATGATGAGTAGCTAAGCATGGATCTCACCATATCAAGCATGGATCTCACCATATGTTTAGAAGATATACTGTCGTTTGTAGTGCATATCCCCAAAATGAAGTGGGTAATGATGAGTAGCTAAGCATGGATCTCACCATATCAAGCAACGTTCTATTTCTTCTCTCTGCAACACCATTTTGTTGTGGTGTTCCAGGTGCGGTGAGTTGTGATAGAATACCATGTTCTATCATATAGTCCTTGAATTCAGGATCAAGGTATTCTCCTCCTCGATCAGATCGAAGACTCTTCACCGTCTTTCCTAATTGTTTTTCAGCTTCCGCTTGGAATTCTTTGAACTTTCCAAAAGTTTCAGATTTCCTTTGCATTAGGTATATGTAACCATACCTTGAATAATCGTCAATAAATGTGACGAAATATTCATAACGACCACGTGCTTGTATATTCATTGGACCACAGACGTCTGAATGTATTAGCTCAAGTGGTTCCTTGGCCCTTTCGCCTTTTGCAGAGAAAGGCCTCTTAGTCATTTTACCTTCAAGACAAGATTCACAAACTGGTAGAAAACTAACTTTTAGGTCTTTTAAAGGACCTTCCTTTACCAGTCTGTTAATTCTGTCAAGGTTGACATGACCTAATCTAAGGTACCATAGGTATGTTTCATTATTAGAAGAAATCTTTTGCTTCTTGGGTTTAGGTTGTTCAACTTTGAATATTTCGGTATTGAGCAGTGCTTTTTCGTTGGGCCTTAAGGTGTAAAGCCCATTTTCTAGATGCGCAGAACAAATATCCAAACCATTTCTAGAAATATTAACATAATTATTATTAAAAGAAACATTAAACATTTGTTCAAACAACCTGGAAACAGAAATCAAATTTCTACGAAAACAAGGAATGTAATAAACATTGTCTAAAATTAAAAACTTATTTCTAAAATAAAGTTTAACAACTCCCACTGCTCTTGCCAAAACAACCTCTCCCGTTCCCACTCTCATCGTTTGTTCCCCGTCGGCAAGCTCCCTTGAAGAACTAAGCATCTGCAAAGAAGAACAAACATGGTTAGTTGCCCCTGAATCAATTATCCAAGGTGAAGTATCATCTTCAACTAAACAAGCTTCTAAAACGAGTAAATTTGATTTACCGTTGTTCTTCTTTTCTTTGAGCTCCTGAAGATACTTCTTGCAGTTTCTCTTCCAGTGCCCAACTATGCTGCAGTGGAAACATTTTCCTTTAGGCTTCTTTTGGTTTGAGCTCTCTTTGTTGTTGTTGCTTTTGTTCTTCTTAGGTTGCCCTCTATTCTTAGACTTACCACTTCCTTCAGTCCCCTTCCTCTTCTTATTCTTTTGGGCAGAAGAGGAGGGTTGAGCTTCTGCAACATTTGCCTCAGCTTCTTTAGTCTTTTCTTTCAAAATAGACTCGAAGGTTTGAAGCTCATTAAGCAACTCAGTCATGTTATATTTCAGCTTGTTCATGAAATAGTTGCTTTTGAACTGAAGGAACGTAGGGGAGAGGGTTTCCAAAATCATCCCCACCTGTGTGGCTTCATCTATCATAGCCCTATTGACCTCAGCCTCATGGAGATAGTTAACCATGTTGAGAACATGTTCTCTGACCGAAATCCCTGCCTTCATTTTTGCATTCATTATTGCCTTAACGGCTTCGTAGCGTGCCTTTTCAAAAGGTTTACCAAACATGTCTTGCAGAGACTACGTTATCTCATAAACAGTCTCCATGCTTTCGTGCTTCATCCTAAGCACGTCAAACATCCCAGCCAAAAGAAAACAGCGGGCCTTATTATTCGCCTCGATCCAACGATCATATGCTTCCCGTACATTACAAGGAGCATTTGTAGCAGGCTCTGGAGGACATTCCTCCATCAGGACAAACTTGTAACTTTCGCAAATTAGTACAATGTTCATGTTACTCTTCCACTTGACAAAATTATCTCCGGTTAATTTTTCATTTGAGAGAATTGTGATGATTGGATTAGACATTGTTGCTGTAATAAATAAATAAAATAGCATAAATTAAAATGGTTGCATAAACATCATAAATATATGTTTTAGAATAGTAAATGTGATGCATGATGCATATGAAAAACACAAAATATTTTACTAATTTCAAGATTATTCAATTTTAATAAATAAAGTGCCGCCGTAGGGTAGGTCAAATTATTTATGAATTGAATTGAGACATTCTCAATTAATAAATATATTCAAAATATCTCATATTCTCTATATTTATTAATAACCGTTTATTTTGGTCAAGATATAATTAACAATTTAATTATGTATTTATGAGTGAAACTCACTATTTTAGATTTTAACAACTTAACTCAAAATTGCCGCCGTAGGGTAGGTCAATTTTGAAATACATTATAAAATCCTATCTCAAGGAAGCCAACCTTGATATTGATTTAAATGGACACCCTCCGTAGGGAGGACGAAATCAAAGCGTCGCGAGGCGCCACCTAAATCTCACGGTGTTGTACTAATAGTGGAGACCGCATGTTATATTGTCATATTACCTTCTCCCACTCATTATTTTAAAAGATGTGTTTTATCTTATAAAACATCATATGTTTCATAATTCTAGTAGATAAAAACAATTTTTAATTACTAGATTATATTATGTGTTAATAGAATCTCATTCTATTTACACTTAAATAAATTACCAGATTTTCAAAAAATCTAAGTTTATTATGAATTGTCTAAGTTACCGAATATTAAACAATTTAAAATTAGATAACTTAGAATTAATGTGAATTTTACTAAGTCTTAACTATTAAAACTAAATTCACATTATTTGGTTGATTAATAAATTAAGATTCTATAAAACCAACCCAATTAATTTAATCTTATTAAATTAATGCTAACACATATTAAATCATTTTATAAACTCCTTTATAAAAATAATATGCCAAGTGTATGCATGTCATGTTACAATAACTATAAGTGGACACTTTCCTAGATGACATGTTATCACAATCATCACATGCAAATAAAAATGAAAATAAACAATGAATTTTTGACTGGGTCCTTTTGGATAATTAAAATTACAACCCAAAAATAAAAAATAAAAAATAAAATTACAGAGGTCTTTTTGTAATTTATACATAATTCCCTGCTCCAATTTTGCAGTCTTCATCAAGTGGTTTATTGTGCAACAATTTGCTGGATTACCTTTGAAATTTGATAGGCCCTAAGTTCTCAACTGGGCCAAAAAAATCCAATTGACATCTTTTTCTTCATCGCTCCACGTGTTGCAAGTGAATGAGAAGAGAGAAGAGAAAAAAATAATAATAATAATAAATTACAAAAATCCTATACCCTTTTATGGGTTTACACAGATTGATCTAATCAAACTGAAAATAAAATTATTAATCCAAAAGGACCATATAATTAACGACTAAAAATCCTTTCATTAAACAACCATTCATCACATGAATAAAAATTAACAAAGATGCAAAGTGCCCACAAACATGCATCAAAAACATGATATCATCAAAATAAAATCATGTTTAATTAAAATTATATATGCTATAATCCGCTCTGATGCCATTTGTTGGAATTAAATCATGAAACGCAGCGGAAGGAACGGATCGTTGACAAACACAAATTTTTTGAAAACTTTGTTCGTCGAGAATAGATATATAATTTTAATTATAGAAAGCTTTAGAAATTTTTTACTAACCTTTTAAAGACAATCAAGATATCCTAGCTTTCCTCTTTGACACCACGATCTTCCAAACCAGGCCTCCACACTAATGGAAAGACGAGTGGGCGTCAAACTGCAAGAATGAATTTTTCTCACACTTTTATGAATCTGCTATGTACTCAACACATGAGATAGCAGACCTTTTTCTTTAGAGAAGAACTCTCAGTTTTCTCTCTAAAAATTATGTGAATAAAAATTCTTCTAAGATAACTGTTATCTCTCCTTTTTATATCTGAGCCATTAGTAATTTTACTTTCCCTTTTCTTTTTCTTTTTCTTTTTCTTTTTCTTCTTTCTTTGTTTTCCGAATCATTGATCCGGTCTCACACACACATACACATATGCATATATAAGTCACCATGAAAGGAAGTTTACCTTTTTTTTTTTGGGAACCGAATCACTAATTCGGTTCCTTTTATATATATATATATATATATATATATATATATATATATATACGGGAAACGTCACTTTCACGTTTCCCTTTTTTTTTAATATTATATTAATATATATATTAATATATTATAAAATCTTATATATATATAAAGATTTGGTTCAAAACCATATATATATGTAAATATCAATTCAAAAATAAATCACATTTATTTAAGAATAGATTTTAACAATAATCAATTAATTAACTAATGCTCAGTTAAATGCGATAACATTTATCACATTACATTATGTGTCACAGAGAATATTTTTTTGTGTCACGTTAATAATTCAAGTGTGAAAAAATTAATTCAGAATTCAATAATTTCGAATTAAACATGTATAATTCATTCTATGCAAAAATCCAATATAGTGTTACGGAGGTGGTATTGGGGACCTATGGACCTATAACCCAAGCTCCAATAAATTTGACATTTAATCAAACTCTTTAATTAATGTGCCAAATTTATTAGTTTCAGTGTTACTCCACTAAAAACCTGAAACTGAACTCTTGAGATTATAGTGAAATTACTCAAAGAAAATTAACGAGTAGTCCATTGATATAATCATTACATATAAGTCAGTCCTCCATAAATAGTTCATAATAAGAGCTAGGTTCAATTTCCGTTCACTTCTCTTATTACATCTTTATCCTTGAGTTCCAATAATTCTCTAATGAACAATTAATTCATAATCTTATTATGAACGAGCGCTCTATTGTTCAAACTTTGAATTATCACTCAAGAGAACTATTTTTCTAACTTCTATAGGGAAGGAATGGATTCCATATCTGTATAATATTATTCCCAACCATTTATTACTTTATGTTTCCAAGATGCTAAGTTATAATCTATGCTTAGACAAATCTTACTATGCAAGTCAAAAAACATAATGTAATAAATAGGAGTCTAATAAATACTCAGGATTAAGACTGTCAAATATATGATCATCTTTGTGATAAATTTGAATACTCTATTTGTAACGGATGATTATTATAGATTCATAATTTATCTGGTCCAGTCCTATATAATCTCATTATATAAAGTACCTCCAATCCAATGTCTCTACATTGATAGTCCGGATAATGACTATTTCATTTTAGATGAGATTGGACCGTACTTGTAATTTTTAATTAAAGATCCTAAACTTTAATTAATTATTACAGACTATTTAGATTATTATCTATAAATTTTATCCCTAAGCACATAACACTTATATGCTAAATTTATAGTCACATAAATAATCATGGAATTTTCTTGATGTTTATAAATGTATTCATAATACATATAATCAACCAAAATAATAATAAATGTCATTTTATTTATTTATTAACAATATGTATAATGTCATAGCTTTTAGGGCACCAAACCCAACACTCTGGCCTTGATTTTATTCAAAAAAGTTCATATAACGAATGAATAGCTTTCCATGGGCTTCTATAAGTAACCCTTAAGACCTCCCTTGTAGTCTACCCTCCAAACATGACACCGTACTTACTTCTAATAACTTTGTGCCACAAAGATTCACTCTTTTTTTGGAAACCTCCATAGCCATTTTGAAAGTAAGGCACGGTTTCTCATAACCAGATCCCCTATCCCCAAACCACCCTTCTCTTTCGGTTTGCAAACCACTTCCCAAGCCACTAAATGATCATCTTTCTCATCCTCATCCCCTCTCCACAAGAAATCCCTCATAATTTTTTTAATCACCATAGCAACACCTTTGGGAATACAAAAAATGGACATGAAGTAGATTGGTAACGAAGACAACATTGACCTACTAAGAGTTAACCTTCCTCCCCATGATAAGAACGCTCTCTTCCACACATCTAACCTCCTAGCAACTTTCATGACGACGGGCTCCCGAAAACTTTGTTTCAAAGGGTTTCTCCCTAGCGGTAAACTTAAAAATTTTAATGGCCGCTCCCTAACCACGCAACCTGCAATGTCTAAGAACCTTCTAACCTCTTTATAATCTACATTATTACCCAGAAGTACGCTCTTTCCAAAGTTTATCTTTAGGCCCAAAGCAAGACAAAACACGTCTAACACTTTCAGCAACCAACGGGGGCTTGATTCTTCATTTTGCAGAAAAAACAAGTTGCCATCTGCAAATTGTAAGTGGGAAACTTTGATCCTTTCCCCACCAGCTTCCACGGCTCTTATAAGCCCTTGATGCACAGCTTTACCCACCATCCTACCCATAACATCCACAACTAATGTAAATAAAAATGGTAGAAATGGATCACCTTGTCTTAGACATGTATGCCTTAAGGAATAAAAATGTAATATGTTTTTGGAGACATTTTTATCAATAAAGAATTTATTTACTATTTATAAACTAAATCTTATCCTCTTTACGTTAATCTTTGTTGGATGTATAATAAGCAAACACAAGTCTAAAACTGTGGATATAAATCTTTAGAATCAGGCATGTGATGGACATATTATGCGGAAAACATAATTCTAAAGGTGATGATCTAAATCATAAGATCTGTAATTGAAGGAATAAAGTTAGGCGCTTTATTCATGCAAAAATTGTTATGTTGTCCATACCCCTAATGGGAAATGGTTTATCTTGGCCATCAGAGGTGGACTCCACGAATAGAAACATTGGTGCATTATCATAGGTGACGATGCATTGGATTGAGACATAAAGTGTAATTGATTTAGATTAATAATTCTATTTCAGCAAATCAATTTACTTTAGACAATCATATGTGTTGTATCTTAATCTTGAGATGAATAATAAGCTTGTTGTCTTGACTTATGCCTTTTGATGTACCAAAAGGTGACATCCATATTTATGTTGGTACACATACCAGTACGTTGGAGACATGACTCTTGATAGCGTAGACTTGTTATTCATAGATATGGAACCCATAGCTCATCTTTAAGAGTAGTTGATATTCTCTTATATGCGTTATCCTATTAGAGTACTCAACCATTTGGATAGATAAGTGTTATCAAATGGTATACTATCTTTGGATGGTAAGTTTTCTGATGGTAAGATAATGAAACGTAAGAGAAAAATAATTGAGAAGGTAAGATAGAATTTATCCTTAAGCCGATTATGAATAATCCTATGGGGATACAATACATTATAATATGTCATGAATACTTAGTTATTCGGGCTTCGTAATTTTATATAGTTCGAGAGTGCAACTCTAAGCTTTTAGTAGAGTAGCAATAGAGTTAATAATTATGAAATATATATCTGAGATATTGGGTTTCATAATTATCAGGAGCTTGAACTATATAGGTCCATTATGTCTTCTTTGCCAGCTCATAACAAATCCTATAACGATACGACGTGCTTTTCTAATAAATTGATGACTTATGTCAAATTATCAAATTGGCTAAAATTCGATAGGATCAAATAATTTATGTCTATTTATTGGTTGAATTAATTTTGTGTAAATTAATTCAAGATAAACTTGTTGAATTATCTAGATATTTATTTTCCTAGAGATTATCTAGATATTGTTGTTTTAATCAGATAACTTCTCTATTAGGTTATTTGACTTAAAACTATGGCTTTATCATAAGAATCTCGGATGGAAAATAAAAGATTTACAGGGATCATTTATCGTAAGTTCGACAGATTGATCTTTAAGTTTAGCCTTCCTATGGAGTAAGTTCGACAAGCTGATCTGCCAATTCGGCCTGCCGACCGAACAATAATCTGATCACACGTTTTTACTCGATTTTATCAAATATTGATCCAGATTTGAATTTTGGAGGCCTTATTTGATAAGGACTAATTCCTAGATCCAACCTATATAAATAGGGAGTGAGACTCATAAGTTATAGAGATCACTTGAGATATTAAAAGTGAACACTCTATTCTGTGAGTCTCTAAAACTCTCCTGAGAGCTATTGTTTATAAATCATGAACCTTAGTTCTGGGTTTTCTCAATTGGTTGGAAGGAGAGTACCTAGGAAGAGCTGTACGATGTATGCCCACACGCACTCCGATCGTTGATAGTGAATAACAAAGATGTCTAGTTAGTTGAGGCTCTTCTGGAACGCCTTGCTCTTCATCGATTGTAGGAGTTCTTCAACAAACAAGGTTAGTAAGATCTGGTTAATTTATGCATACAGCGTATCAAACTTGTCTTTTGAAAAATATTGCGGTATTAAAATTTTTAAATTTTTGTTGCATACTATTTTTCCAATAATTCGTATCAAAGCCAGGTTTTTACATAAATTTACAAGTTTGTGATCATGCTATATGTATAAATTATGTGATTATGATCTCTTCTATACTTGAATTTAATTTTTAGAGAGTTGGCACTCTAGTGTTTTTATATATTTATATGTTGTCATGGATTATATGATGAATATTTGTTAATTAAATATTGTTGATTAAATTATTATTTAATTATTTAATTATTTATTTACTAATTAATTTATACAGTTTATGGTTCCTTAAAGGTTAGAATGTGTATCTAGGTTTTTCATATAATTAGATGGTGGTCTACCATCACCGTCTAGGAATTATTATTTAATTTTTAATTTGTAAGAATTTTGTAATTAAATAATTATTCGAACAAGACAGATCTAGAAGATGGATGATAGTGTTCCACTGGTATTTCTTGAGTCTCTAATTTTATGTTTTTAAATTGTTGCAAATAAGATTGAAAAACTACATAAAAAGTGTATTTTCTAGAAGTCATGATTTTTGCTTGATCGACAAGTTGAACCCTCAAGATCGGCAAACCGATGGTCGCAGACCAGCAGGCCAGACCTCGGGTTCGGTAGGGCATCCATTGGGTAGACTTCTAAAGGCTCTGGCAGCAGGCTAAACTTTCAAGTTCAGCAAGTCGATCTATCATGACCGGCAGGCCGAACTGTGAGGTTCGGCATGCTGAAAGGTTATGAGTGATTGGCCGATTGCACAGTTTTGATTTTAGAAAAGGTGTGTTTTTCAGTACAGTTTTGATTTTATTTTTGGGACAATTCTAAGAAACATTAAATTTGGAGATGACTAGAAATATGGAGTATTCGATCTATGTGGGATTGAAGAATTGGATATGGATAATACATGAAGAAGGATACAATTTGAAGATTCAAGGATAAAGAATCGATAATATGTTTCGATTTATCTTTTTGTAATCTTTGATTTCTTTTCTCTAGGGTGGGACCATAATACTACGACTAATTATTATTTTGCTTGTAGCTTTACATATTGCTTTACTTGTCTGTTTTATAATATGATTTGCCATGTATGTTGATAACATGTCAGATAGAATAGGGAGTGTCGCTCATTAAAAATTGTTCATGTATGTTTCTTAAAATAAAACCTTGATTTCAAAAGATTGAGTGGGAGAAGGTTTTCGAAGAAAAGACCTATGGCCTCCATAATTGGTCCATAGGTAACACATGATGGTTCCGACCCCTAGGAAGGGACTTCGTCAAATAACGTGTTGGATCTCCGAGAGGATAATGTATTTTAGTATGATTTATCATTGCACACCCCCAGGTGGCGATTATAAATTATAGATAAAATATTGAAATGATGGTTATACACTCATGTTGATTTTATTATTAACCACCTCTAGGAGCTCTATTAATAAAATTAATGGCCAAAGAAATGATAATTAATATATGTTGGATCATACAAGTCCTGGATAGCATATATTAATTAGGAGAGGATCCGTGTTCCTAATTGAATCTGGCAAGTCTGCCCTAGGTGGCTTGTTGAATTCTGAGTTGGGAATTATCATTGTAAGGTTGTGATATTTTCAAGGATTTGACACATAAACACATATATGTTTTACATGATTGTGTTATCTTACTGAATAATTATGGTATGTTTGTTTATATTTGGTATATGATTCTTTATTGTAGAGTAAAAATGTCTAAAAATGCTTTATCTTTGATACTTGACAAAAACTAATTAACTCGTGAGAAGTATAATGATTAGAAATGGAACCTGAACATTGTCCTATCCTTTGAGAAACTAAAATTTATGTTGACAACTCTGTGTCCTCCTGAGTCTACGGGAGATTCTACTAATGAGCAAATCCAAGCGTATGATAACTAGAAAGATGCTAACGATCAGGCCCGTTGTTATGTTATGGCCAGTATGAGTAACATGCTGTAGGCTCAACATGAAGATTCTAGGCAAATCTTGGGTAATTTTGAAGACATGTTTGGAGGCCAAGCCTTAGCAAAATGGCAAAGGGCACTTCAAAAACTCTTAAACTGCAAACAGAAACTAGGGACTTTTATGAAGGAGCATATGATGTTGGTCATAGGTTATGTCACTGAGGCTCAAACCAATAGAGCTGACATAGATGACTATGGTCTTTGAGACTCTGTCTAAAGAGTTTATTATGTTATTCTGTTTAGAGCTACTTTTAATTTAAGCAATAGGCGGGATATGACCTTAACAGAATTAAAGAAACAGTTACAGGAGTTTGAATTGCTAATCAGGGAGTCTCCTACTGGTGGGGAGGCCAATTTGGTGGTTGCTTCTATTTCTAATCCCAACCCTAGGAATGGAAGGAAACAATGGGCCAAGAATGAGAAGTCTTCTGTTCCTGCTAACAACAAGAATGAGAAGAAGAAGAAGAAGAAGAAGAAGAACTCGAAGAAGCTCAAGTGCTTTTCTTACAGGAAGGTCAAGCACATCAAGAAGAATAGCAAGGACTTCCTTTCCGAATGAGGTAGGTATGATCTTCTGGTTTTAGAAACTTGTTTGGTTGAGGAATCTAGTGACATTTGGGTCATAGATTCTGGTGCAACTAATCATATTTGTGTTTCTCTGTAGAGGTTCAAAGAAACGAGAAGTCTACTTCATGAAGACTTCATGCTTCGGATGGGTGATAGATCTTTGGTCTTAGCTGAAGCAGTGGGAGACGTCCATCTTTATTTTGATAATTATAAGATTTTAATTTTACGAGATTGTTTTTATGTTCCTAAATTTAAAAGGAATTTAATTTATGTATCTTGTTTATTTAAAGACTCCTATTTGGTTTCTTTTAATAATAAAGTGGTGATGCGTAAAAAAAATCTTTTATCTATTCTAGATGGATGCAAAATAATCTATATTTTATCAAACCTAAGATGAATTTACTGCTAAACATTGAGGTTTATGATACTAACTCTAAAAGACTTAAAACTTCTCATTCTAATAAGACTTATCTTTGGCATTTGCGACTAGGTCATATTAACCTGAATAAGATTCAAAGGTTGGTAAGGGATAGACCTTTAAGTCACTTAAAGTTGGAATCTATACCTCAATGTGAATCTTGTTTGGAGGGTAAAATGACTAAAACACCATTTGGATCTAAGGGCAATAAGGCCAAAGGGGTTCTAAAACTTATGCATAGCGATGTTTACAAAACTATGAACATTCAGGCACGAGGAGGGTATGAGTACTTCATCACTTTTATTGATGTTACTCAAGGTGTGGGTATGTGTACCTAATGCATCACAAAAGTGAAACTTATGACAAGTTTAGGGAGTTTTGGACTGAAGTAGAAAAGCAATTCGGTAGACCCATAAAGGCACTTCGATCCGATCGAGATGGTCAATACCTTTCTGATAAGTTCTTATAACACTTATTAAAGAATGAGATTTATCCTATTTGACTTTGCCAGTCACACTATAGCAGAATGACGTGGCTGAGAAAAAAAATATGACTTTGTTGGACATGATTAGGTCCATGATTAGTTATTCATCATTGCCTTTATCCTGTTAGGGATATGCACTATAAACTGCATGACATCTTTTGAACAATGTGCCTTCAAAATTAGTTCTTAAAACTCCTCACGAGTTATGGATGGGGAAAAAGACACCCTTAAACCATATTCGCATATGGGGATGTCTGACTCATGTCTTGTTTAAGGAAATAAATAAGTTGGAAGCACGTTCGAAAGTTTGTATGTTTGTAATAGGGACTAAAGGGGGTTATATCTATAACCCAAAAGAAAATAAAGTCGTGGTTTTAACTAATGCAACTTGCCTTGAGGAAAGTTATATGGACAACTTTAAGCCTCGAAGCAAAGTAGTGCTTAAGGAGTTGGCGAATGATTCAATCACTCCAGGGTTTTGAATGAAACCACTCCAATCGACGTAGAAAAACCAACTGAACCTGAATAATAACCTAAGGGGCTTTGGTGCAGTGGGAGGATTAGGCGTCAACCGAGAGGTATATGTTCAATGGTGAGGCCTACTTGGCTGAACCGGTTGAACATGACAGGGATCCTTACACCCACAAGAGGCTATGGAGAATGTTGATTCGAAACTCTAGATAAAGGCCATGAATATAGAGATGAAGTCTATAGAGACTAATCGGGTCTGTGAGTTTGTAGATCTTCCCAAAAGGGTAAAACCCATAGGGTATAAATGGATATATAAGAGAAAGAAAGGAGTGGATGGAAAAGTCAAAACCTATAAGGCTAGACTTATAGCTAAGGGATACACGCAAAAGGAAAGAATCAATTATGAGGAAACTTTTTTTGCCTGTAGTCATGCTTAAGTCCATCTGCATTCTCTTGTCCATAATAGCCACTCTTGACTACGAGATTTGGCAGATGGATGTCAAGGCAGCTTTTTTAAATGGTTATCTTGATGAGTCCATTTATATGGAGTAGCCAAATAGATTCAAGGCTAATGGTAAGATTTGTAAGTTGCTAAAGTCAATTTATGGACTTAAGCAGGCTTCCCTTTTTAGAACATAAGATTTGATCAACTGATCAAGACTTATGGGTTTGCATAAAATTTAAACAAAACATGTGTATACAAACACAGTAAGGACGGGAATGTGGTTTTTCTCCTGCTCTATGTAGATGTCATACTGCTTATAGGCAATGGTGTTGGGCCATTATCATCGGTCAGATTATGGTTGACCAAGCAGTTTGACATGAAAGACTTGGGTGAAACTAATTTTATTCTCGGTATCCAGATCTTTTGGGATAGGAAGAACAAAATGATAGCTTTATCCCAAGCAACCTACATAGATAAAATTCTTAAAAGGTATGCAATGTAGGATTCTAAGAAAGATGGGCAACCATCTAGGTCTGGAATTACTCTTTCTAAGAAAGACTCACCAAAGTCTGATGAAGCAAAAGAATACATGAAGAATGTACCGTATGCTTTGGTAATGGGTAGTCTCATCTATGCCATGCTCTATACATGACCAGATATTCGTTATGCGTTTGGGATTGTAAGTCGATTTCAGTCGATGCAAAACCGAACCACTAGGTTGCGGTCAAGCATATTTTCAAGTACCTGAGAAGGACTTAAGGGTATATACTTGTGTATTCGAGTGAGGATTTAACACCTCTAGGATACACACACTTGGATTCCCAATCCTATCTAGATACGAGAAGATTGACTTTAGGTTTTGTGTTTACTCTGGGTGGCGGTGCCATTTGTTGGAGAAGTATCAAGCAAGATTGCACTTTAGATTAAACAATGGAGGCCGAGCATGTGGTAGCTAGTGATGCTTCGAAAGAAGCAATGTGGCTATGTAAGTTCCCTGGGGATCTTGAGGTATTTCCTAGCATGGATAAAGCGGTATTGTAGTACTGTGATAATAGTGCAGCGGTAGCTAATGCTGAGGAACCAAGATTTCACAAGAAGAGTAAGCATATTGATCGAAAGTATCATGTGATAAAGGACTTCGTTGAGGGTAGACATGTTGCTATATGTAACATCGCATCCGAGAACAATTTAGTTGATCCATTCATGAAGACACTAACTACGAGAGTTTTCGAGAGGCATGTAGAAGCTATGGAGATGCGGGATTTGTCATATTTACTCACTTAGTGCAAGTAGGAGATTATTATACATGTATGCCCTAAGGAGTAAAAATGTAATATATTTTTAGATACATTTTTATCAATAAAGAATTTATTTATTATTTATATACAAAATCTTGTCCTCATTTCATTCATATTTGTTAGATGTATGATAAGTAAATAAAAGTATGAAACTATCGATCTTAACCTTTAGAATCAAGCATACGATAGACAAATTATGTGAAAGGCATGATTCTAAAGGTAATAGTTGAAATCATAAAATCTACAATCAAGGGAATAAAGTTGGGCACTTTATTCATGCAAAGATTGTTATGTTATCTATATCCTTCATGGGAGATGGTTTGTCTTGGCCATCGGAGGTGGACTCCATGAATAGAAACATTAGTACATTGTCATAGGTGATGATGCATTGAATTGGGACATAAAGTGTAATTGATTTGGATTAATAATTCTATCTTGACAAATCAGTTCACTTTAGACAATCATATGTGTTGTATCTTAATCCTGAGATGAATAACGAGCCTGTTGTCTTGACTTATATCTTTTGATATACCAAAGGGTGACATCCACATTTATGTTGGTACGCATATCAGTACGTTAGAGACATGACTCTTAATAACGTAAACTTGTTATTCATAGATATGGAATCCATAGCTCTTCTTTAGGAGTAGTTGATATTCTCTTACATGCATTATCCTGTAATTGAAAAACTGAAATTCTGAACCATTTGGATACATAGGTGTAACCGAATGGTATACTATCTTTAGATGGTAAGTTTTCTGATGGTGAGATAATAGAACGTAAGAGAAAAATAATCAAGAATATAAGATAGAATTTATTCTTAAGCCGATTATGGATAATCCTATGGGGATACGATACATTATGATATGTCATGGATACTTAACTATTTGGGCTTTGTAATTTATGTAGTTCGAGAGTGCAACTCTAAGCTTTTAGTAGAGTAACGTTAGAGTTGATAATTATGAAATGTATATCGAGATATTGGGTTTCATAATTATTAGGAGCTTGAACTTTATAGGTCCATCAAATCCCCTTTGCTAGCCCATAACAAATCCTGTAATGATACGGCGTGCTTTTCTAAAAAATTGGTGACTTATGTCAAATTATCAGACTGGCTGAAATTCAATAGGATTAGATAATTCATGTCTGTTTATCAGTTGAATTAATTTTGTGTAAATTAATTCAAGATAGACCTATTGAATTGTCCAGAATATTTATTCTCCTAGAGATTATCTAGATATTGTTGTTTTAATCAGATAACTTCTCTATTGGGTTTTTTTACTTAAAACTGAGGCACTATCCTAAGAATCTTAGGTGGAAAATAAAAGATTTATAGGGATCATTTATCGTAAGTTTGGCAGGCCATTCTTTAAGTTCGGCCTGCTGATGGAGTAAGTTTGACATGCCGATCTACCAATTCGGCCTGCAGACCAAACGATAATCTAATAACGTAATTTTTCACGATTTTATCAGATATTGATCCAGATTCAAATTTTTTAGGCCTTATTTGATAAGGACTAGTCCCTGGGTCCAACCTCTATAAATAAGAAGTGAGACTCATAAGTTGTAGAGATCAGTTGAGAGATTAAGAGTGAGCACTCTATTCTGTGAGTCTCTGAAACTCCCATAAGAGCTATTGTTCACAAATTACAAACCTTAGTTTTAGGTTTTCTTAATTGGTTGAAAGGAGAGTCACCTGGGAAGAGTTGTACGACGTACGCCTACACACATTCCGATCGTGGATAGAAAATAACAAAAAAAACCAGTTGGTTGAGGCACCTTTGGAACGCTTTTTCTTCATCGATTGTAGGAGTTCTTCAACAAACAAGGTTAGTAAGATTTGGTTAATTTATGAATATAACGTGTCAAACTTATGTTTTGAAAAATACTCTGGTATTAAAATTCTTAAATTTCTACTGCATGCTATTTTTCCAACACCTTGTCTAAGGCCTCTTTCTCCTCTGAACATACCCCTTGGTCTGTTGTTGAATATGAATGAATACAAAACTGAAGACAGGCAACACTAATCCATCTCCTCCACCTATTACCAAAGCCCTTATTTTCTAGAACAAAGTCAAGGAAAGCCCAAGCAATGTGATCGTAAGCCTTCTTAAAGTCAATCTTCAGCACCATCCCATCTTTTCTACTAGTTCGATAATCTTACACCGTCTCGTTAGCTATGAGCCAAGACCTTCGTCAACCTCATCATGAGACTATAAATTATCTTGTAAAGACAAGTAACTAGGCTGATTGGCCTAAAATCACTAATTTTAATAGGGTCACATTTCTTAGGAATAAGGGCGATGTACGTCTCATTAGTAATTCTGTTAATGATGCCACTAGAGTGAAAATCTGCTAGCACTTCTAGCAAGTTTAGGTTGATCGAATCCCAGCACAACTAGAAGAATCCCAAAGTGCAACCATCCGGCCCTAGCTACTTATTCCCATCACACTCGAACACCGCTCTCTTGATTTTTGCCTCCTCGAACAGCCTCTCCAGATCTGTTGCATCCTCCCTGAGATAGGGGACCAATCTATTATGTCTATTTCTCTCAAATGACTTCATGGGGAAGAATGAAGTCTACTGAAAAAATTCACAACTTTAGTCACTATTTCACCATCGCTTTCGACTATCCGTCCATCATGGGTCTCCAAGTTAGAAATCATGTTCTTGGCTTTCTTTGCATTCATCAAACTGTGAAATAATTTTGAATCTGCATCCATTTCCTTAGCCCATTTGAGCTTTGATTTTGACCTCAAGGACCTTTCCTCCTTTAACAACACCTCACTCCACTCTTTCTTAATTGCCGCTCTTTCCTTTTGTAAATCATTTGAACACAAAGTGATCCCTTCCATTTTGTCGATCTTAACCAATCTCTTGGTCAACTACTTTTTTTATTTATAATTCTATTAAACCAAAGACCGCCACATTCCACCTTTTCAAAAGAGGCTTGATCAGTTTCTACTTAAACATGGACTTATATCCTGCCTACCTATGAGTATGGATATCCTTCCACTATTTAGCCAAATCCTCCTTGAAACCTTTATGGTCCAACCATATGTTTTTGAAACTGAATGGAGCAGGACCCCAAGAAGTAGGGTTAGTACATAAAATGATAAGACAATGATCTGAGACACTCCTAGCCACCTCCTCTTTTCTCAAATAGGAGAACAAGTCTTCAAAACCTGTTGTAAAAAGAAATCTATCCAACCTACAAAAAAATTGGCCTTTCCCAAAAGTTTGACCAAGTAAAAGGAGGATATGGATAGGCAAATCATCAAACTTCCTCATACTTCGGGAAACATTTGTGCTAATGGATTTCTCGTCTTCACTATAAACCACGTTAAAATCCCCGCCCATGCACCATTTATGTCTGCAAATCTCCTGTAAGCCCACCATTTGATCTCAAAAAGAATCTCTCATAGAGCTATGATCTGGGCCATATATCCTGGTACACCACTAACATTCGATCCCTTATATTTTAACATGAATTGAGATTAAATAAAATCCCACGAGGCTCTCCGTCACTTTCACTCTTTTGGCATCCCAAATTACTAAAACCCTACTTGATCTACCCACAGACGAAAGAAGGACCCATTTTATAAACCTCGACCTCCAAATTTTCTACTAACATCCCAAACTACCAAAGCCACACCCGATCTACTAACAAATTTTTTTTATCAAAAATCTTTCTTTTTTTTTTTTTTTACCTCTTGTAAGATCAAAATATCAAGATCTTCCTTGCACACTATCTACTTGATGCTTCTTCTTTTTATGGAGGAACATTTGCCTCTGATATTCCAAGACGTAATCTTCATCTTTACTGGTTCATATCCCGAATGTTTTTAGTTTTATCAAAATTCATGTTGAGGTCCAACTTTCTCAACTCCTATGCATGGCCCCTTCTTTTCCTTACGATTGTATAGTTCTTGTCCTTGAATTCCTCCTTCTCAGCTGGAACAAGCTTCAAGTTCAACTTCTCCGTCAGCTTCAATACATCACTCACCTTGACCTCTTTCCCACTAACTATCACAATTTCACTACACGAGTACCCACTGCCCTCACCATTTTCCATAATCTCATGCCCGCCCACCTCCTCTTGACTTGCCCAATACTAGCTCCCTTACCCGCCCCTTCTTTCTCACCATTATATCACATAAGGAGAAGCTGACTGTGGCTATGCGAAGCCAAAGCTTTGACCAGACTCAAGACCTGAATAAGAGTTGTTGGAAAAACGATACGCAAGAGAATTTTAAAAATTTTAAATCAAAGTTTTTTTTTTAGATAATAAGTTTGACACGTTATGTATATAAATTAATAAAAGATCTTACATACCTCTTACAATTGGAACCGCACTTCTCATAGGAAAAACTTTCACAAAACTGCTACCGAGAATTTTGTCTAGAAGAGCTTTAACCAACTAGTCATTTTTGCTATTCTCTTTTCCACGACTGGAGTGCGGGTGGGCACACGTTGTTCAATTCTCTTCCTTGGCAATGTTTCCTTTCAACTACACAAGAGAAAATCGGGAGCTATGTTTGGGATATTGAACAAAAACCCTCCAGGAGTTTCAGAGTTTCTTTCACTAGAATACTCTCTCTAAATTTCTTTGGTGAACTAAATAATAATAGAAACAAATATCATATATATAGTAGATGGCTAGAAGATAATTCCACTTAAATAAGGCTTCTAAATTCGAAACTAGGTCCAAATCCACAACAAAACACATGAAAATGCGTAAGAAGATTTATGCTCAGTCGGCATGCCAAACCTGGCCACCGACATGCCGTTCCTAACCATTGGTCTACCGATCCAGGCCTTCAAACTGCTTGTCATACCAATTTGTGTAACGATTTATGCTCCACCAGCTTGCCAAATTGGGACATCAGCCTACCAGCCGACGCTGATCTAAAAGTCTCAAAATTTCTTATTTTACATGAAAATCTTAAATAGAGTCTTAGTTTTAATTCAAATAGCTCAATAGAGAAGTTATCTGATTAAAACAGTCATATACAGATAATCCCTATCAAATACAATATATCCAAATAATTCAACATGTTTTTCTTGAATTAATTCATAAAATTAATCCAACAAATAAACTAACATGAATTATTAAATTCCAATGAATTGAATTTAAACTAATTTAAAAATTAACATATTAAAAATTAACATAAGTTACTAATATGTAGGAAAATACACCATATCGTTACAGGAAATATCGTGAGTTTGTAAAGGGGACTCGAAGGATATATATAGATCAAGCTTATATAATTATAAAATAATATATCCCATATACATATATTTTATAATCATCAACTCTAACACTAGTCCACTAAAAGTTTAGAGCTGCACTCTCGAACTATATAAAATTTCGAAGTTTCAATCAACTCATCGTCCATGACATATCATAATGTGTGACATCCCCATAGGATATTTATAATAAGCTTAAGAATAAATTTTATTCACATTCCTGATCATGTTTACCCTATGTTCCATTATCTCACCATTGGAATACTTACAATCTATAAATAGTATACCATTTGGTTACACCTATGTATCCAAATGGTTGAGCGTTTCAGTTTTCTAATTACATGATAATGTTTATAAGAGAATATCATTAACTCTAAAAGAGCTATGGATTCCACATATATGAATAATGAATCAACATCAATCAAGAGTCATGTCTCCAACGTATCAGTATGCGTACCATCATCTAATTCAAGATGCCATCCTTTGGTACATTAAAAGACACAAGTAAAAAATGCAGGCCTATGAATTTATTTCAAGATTAAGATATAGCACATATGATTGTCTGAAGTGAATTGATTTAAGCAAATAGAATTATTAATCAAATCAATTTAACTTTTTGTCTCGATTCAATATGTCATCACCTATGACAATATACCAATACTTTTACTCACGGAATCCTACTCTGATGATCAAGACAAGTCATCTCCTGTTAGGGATGTAGACAACATAACAATCTTAGCATGAATAAAGCGCCCAACTTTATTCCCTCAATTCCGGACCTTATTATTTAGACTATAGCCTTTAAGATTCATGTCTTTCCCATAATCTGTCCATCATATGCATGAGCTTAAAGGCTTAGACTACAACCTTAGACTTTTGTTTGCTTATCATATATTCAACATAAATTAACATAAAAAAGACAATATTTGATATATGAAAATAAATAATAAACTCTTTATTGATTAGATGTCTCCAAAAATTATTACAACATTTAATCCTTAGGGTACTAAATGTAACAGAAGTATGATATGGAAAATCTCGATTAGAGTAAAATTCAAAGTTAGAATGACTTCCTTGATTCGAAACAACTAAATCCTCATTGTTCCATATCCTTTATTCCATCACTTCTTTTTCCATGTGTTTTTGAAATAGCACCTGATGAATCGGTTTCCCTAACCACTTATTGATTCGACCTCCAATGAAGAATTCCATGCGCTCAAAGATAAATAGCTCTGCCTATCACACATAGTCGAGCATGAGCAATAAATTCCATATTAGACATGCTGCCATCAACTTCTAAGAGACCGCCACACTTAGAGCTTATGATGTTGAACATGTGGGTGCTCCACAAATTTTGAGGCAAAACTTCAACCCCAACCCACGAGTTTTTGCATAAAATCCTACTATCTTTCTAATGAACTCCTAGATTCCAATGCAAAATAAAGATTACCAACGCACCCTAAAGATTTTCTTCCCCACGAACCTACTTCATCTCTTTCTTTACTGTTCAAAGTCTAGAGGATAGCCTTATTGGCTTGGAAAGGACTGAGTTCCAGACTTCTTCTCAACCTCTTGCTTAATCCTATTTGTATACTCTCCTAAGAGTCTAATGATCTTAGTCTGGTAACAATGGTTGCTAAAGTCCAATTTCTCATGTTCTTCTCCGGTTTCTTCAACAATAAAGGCTTTGAAATTGTAGCCTCCTTTGCTTCATCACGCTTGTCAATTTCTCATATGTATACCCTTTTTAATGGGCCTTTGTTGTAAAACTTGTCCACACAACTCTTAAAATTCTCCCATCTGCCAGCTTCAAGTTCTCCATTTTCCTCAAGAATGATAATACTCCTTATTGTCCCGTTCTGGATCTTAGAAATCTTCAAATAAACTCTCACTGGATTCTTGTTGGTCTCTGCAATCAACCTAAAGTTCAATCCCCTGAAAAGGCGCCTGTATTCTCCACCCTTTTCATAGAACATTGCTTATTTCACAGCATTGGATAGCCAGACAACGCCTTCCACGTCCACTTCAATTGAAAAGCTCCCAAATTTGTTTCTCTGTAATGTTAATGACACTGCAATAATCACTCAGTTGAAAGATAAAAATTAAGGCCCGTTTGATATAGTTTTCAGAGTTTTTAAAAATGTTTTTATACACTTTTTGAAACAAAATTTTTAAAAACACTTTCAGCATAATACTTAAAAAGTTTTTATTTTCAAAACAAAAATATTTTCACCTATTTTAAAAACACTACCAAACGGACTTGTGTGTTTGGTCTTAAAATCTACAGTGTAATTAAAATGCTTATACCTCATGGCTAGTACAGAAATCGCTACAAGAAACAGAACCCTAGCATTTTATAGAAATGGAGGAGCTTCTCTCGCTTTTTGACTTTTAGCACTTGCTCCCATCAGTCTGTTTGAGAAGAATTATATTTTTCTTACAATCTTTACACTAGTATTTTCTCAAATGTATCGTTGATAAATATTTTTTTTTCCTTGATGACCACTGATATAATTTTCTCAAATGTGCCTCGTTAGAATAGATTTATATTTTCAATAATTTCCTCCTATTTGAATAACTTTTTTGAACGTGTTTCTGCTTTATTATTTTCATACAATAAAAAATATCGTTTTCTTAAACATGGCCCTTGCGAACCTTGTTATGTCGTACTAAAATATCTTTGAGTGTGTTTGTTTCAGTTTTTAAACCACGGTTTAAATTATTTTGCTACAGTGTTTTCTCTCACAAAAATTTAAATCTTCATTCAAATACTCGTACTAAAAGCACCTTTATCTCCCTGACACATCTTTTTTCTTACAAAATTCAACACTTTCAGATATTATTATTTCCTCTCACACACACTTATATTGTCTAAGTAATTTTTTTTTTCTTCAAAAAAAGTCTACCTGCTATTATTATTTAATTCTCCTCGTCCCTCCCAAATTTTTTCTCTACACTTTTTATTAATTTTTGAGCAACTCTTATCAATTTCTGTCGAAGGCTTTACTCTCTCTTGGTAGATTTATGAGGTAGCTCAATAACTAGACTAAATTTTATAGAAATAACAAAAAGACGACAATTTTAAGAATTTGTGATAATTGATTTTAAATAAAAATAGCTAACTACATCCTCATATTTATTTATTTTTTTAAATTAATTACATTACTCTACTAAACTACCAAAAAATAAAAAAAATAAAAAAAATAAAAAAAGAACCCTTGAAAATTTTACTTTCACGTTATTGAAAAATGATCAGACAATTAAGCAATAACCAGCGACCTCAGCGGCTCTGTCTCAGCAGAGAAGAGAGAAGTCAGAAAAATCAAGTTCATTTGAGCTCGCCGCCAAATCCCAGTCGCCAACCGACTCACTTCTTCAACTTCGACAGAGATTCAAAGTCGCTTCTTAAGTTGAAAAATGAAAAACCAAATGCTTGCCATCAGAACTCCTGGTAATCCTTCTATCCTCTCTCTCTTTCGTCTATTTCGTTTCTACGCTTCAACTAGTTCTAGTGGTTCAGTTTTCTGTTTGGAGGAATTGATCAAAAGGCGGTGTAAATCAGGAACCCTTAGGTTAGATGAAGCTTTGGATTACTTCAACTCCATGATTGAAATGCGACCCATGCCCTCTATTCGGGCTCTCAATCACTTACTTGGGGCACTCTCCAAGATGAACCACCATTCCACCGTGGTTTCCATGTACAAAATGATAATGGGTTGCAATTATTTTCGACCCGATATTAGTACAATGAACATTGTGATCAATTGCTTGTGCCGTTTGGATAGAGTGGATTTGGGTTTTTCTGTTTTCGCATTTTTGCTTAAGAGTGGGATTCGGCGGGATTCTCACACGCTAAGTACTCTGCTTCATGGGCTTTGCAAGGAAGGCTCGACGGTTGCGGCGATGGAGTTGTTCGAGGAAATGGTAGAGCAGGAACAAGAATGTAATGAGATTACTTATGCGACTATCATTAACGGCTTTTGTAAGGTCGGAGAAACTCATAAGGCAGTCGAGCTGCTTAAGCAAATGTATGACAATGAAAGGATAAAACCATTTGTAGGCTGTTTCAATCCAATTATTGATAGCTTTTGTAAGAAAGGAAGAATGGACGAGGCCTTGTACTTGTTTGAAGATATGATCAGCCGTGGTGTTCTGCCAGATGTTTTTGGTTATACGTCTATTATTCATGGATTAAGCAAATTAGGTCGATGTGAAGAGGCCAAGAGATTCTTGGTTGACATGCTTGATCGTGGGATTTCACCCGATGTACATGCCTATACTACTTTAATTGATTCTCTTTGCAAGGAAGAGAAAACTAAAGAAGCAATTTCGGTACTCGAATTAATGACTGGAAAAGGCATAGAGCCCAATGTTGTCACATTCACTTCTTTGATTTCTACTTTGTGCAAGTGCGGTCAATGGAATGAAGCAATAGAATTCTTGGAAAGCATGTCCGAGCATAGAATCTCTCCTAATATTGTTACATTTAATGCAATGTTGGATGCTCGGTGCAAGGAAGGAAATACGGAAGAGGCCCTTGATCTTGCAGAAGCAATGACTGATAATGGCGTATTGCCTATTATTATCACCTACAACTCTTTACTAAGTGGATTGTGTCATTCGGGTAAACTAGAAGAAGCTAAGAGATTGTTTGATGAAATGGCGAATCAGAATATTTTTCCTGATACTTTCACTCTAAACATAGTTTTGAATGCTCTCTCCAATGAAAAGATGATGGATAAAGCTGAAAAGTTATTTGAGGCAATGGTTGAACATGGAAAAGCGCTTAATACAATAACGTACAACACCATGATTAAGGGCTACTGTTTGCAACGTGAAATGGACAAAGCGAAAGACGTGTTTGATCAGATGACAGTAAAGGGTCCTCTTCCTAATACCATTTCCTATAACACGCTGGTTTTTGGTTACTTAAAGGCCAAAAGGATAGATGTTGCTCTCAAGCTTCTCAAGGACATGTTCCAAAAAGGACTACTTCCCAATCATGTAACACAAAAGATTTTGAAAATCATTCGTGAGGAAGCATCATCCATACAATAACTTTCAATGAGGTGAAGTTAAAAATCGATGACAGCTATACCTTAATTTATATTCGAATGAGGATGTGCCAAATTTTTTTCAAGGGCATGAGCTTGTACAGCAATGATACGCCTGTGTACTAAACCTTACGATGTATAGACCAGGTAGAGCTTTATATTTTGTAGTCTTGTATTGGTTATCCTGTGTTTGCCTTTACTGCTATGGTAATTGGCAGCTTGATAGTGAATTCTTTTGCACCTAAATTTATGACCGATAGCATACGGCAGTCTTTTCTTGTGCTGCAAATCTGTTTCTATTGTGCTTAGTCTCTCTTTTTTATACAATGGTCATTTGAAAAAAAAAAACCATTTCTGGGGAAGCAAACTACGTATTAGTGGTAATGCTCTTCATTGTACCTCTATATTTAGTTGATCACAGATTAGTATGCTTTCAGAAATCTCATTCAGTGTCACAAGTAACAACCAAGGTTATAGGTAGATATTTTATCATTTGGTTCTCCGTGCTTCATAGGTTACTTTCTTTACTGAACTCAATAGCTGCATTCTTCAATCACTTGGATGATTTGTGCATCTCTTCAGAATCTCACACTTTTAACTGTTTCTTATTGTCTTTTGAACTGTCAATATTCATGATTCATAGTCTTCGTTTGAGGCGTCAGTTACCCTTTCCCTTTGCTTGAGGTGGTTCATTGATTGGATCAACTGTAACACTGTGATGGTATGTTCAATGATCTCTGGTTTGTGTATGGTTTCCCGAATAAACTGCGGGACTATGATATTGATCCTACTTTGCAGCAGTGTGTTGGCCCTTGTAGTTCTATCCAACCGTCTCAGCAGAATGACCGTCTCCAGTGCACCGTTGTTCCAGTAGTCACGTTTCTCCTCCAAATTTCAACCTCTCCAATGATGAAAAGTTAAAAAGAATTATTTCCTATTATTCCCACGGTCCCAGGCTAAACAAAAGTTGAAAAGAACAGTTGTCCTCAAGTCTCTGAAGGAATATTGAGAAAATGACTGATCATGTACTTACGACATTTTTGGAAAAGCTTTGTGCTAAAAGGCTTTAAAGTATTTGTACAAGAAGTTTTTACTGGGTGGAATCAATTACAATTTACAAATTATTTTATTTACTAAGGAGACATGTTCATTCTATTGGTTGCTCTTCTTTCCTTAGGAAATAGAAAGGGTTCACAGTGATGACCTGTGACCAATTATTTGGTGATGAACCAAACAATCTTCATACAACTTTGCCTAATGTTTAACACCTAGTCTCTCTCACAATTCCCCTTTCTTGTTTCCATGGAAAGACAAAAAATACAATTTTCTTTCTACCCATTGTAGGTCGAGTCTTTTTTCTTCACATTCTTTATATTCATTGATGGTCATAATATCATCTTCTGCTCCGTGGAAAGGATCAAGATGCCCGAAGCCCGAGATAAATGATAGAAACCTTCCCGACAAATCTATGAAGGCAATTTTGGGCTGGCATAACTGATAAAAATCACCACTAGTGTAAAGGTTTTTTTGCTTTTAACCTTGAAAAGGAAAAAAAGAACCAGTTGTCTTGGTGTTCTCCCAGCCAAATGACGCGAGGATCTCGGGTGAAGAAATAATATCTTTCTCTATATATCAGTTGAAAAAATCATAGGCAAATTCTGGGATCACCTGGTAAGAATGCCACCAACTACCGAAATCCCGGTTTTTGGTGTTTTACCATTTACCTAATGATTGTTGTTGCTTCATTCCAATTGCCATAGTTTGGAGCCTAAGAACTTTTACCAAGCTGGAATATTAAGGCTGGAATCATGGGCATTAAGATCAATCGACGAGTAACACAGTTCGATATGTTTTGGAAAAAAGAGATGTAGCAGATTTTTGCTTCTAAAAGACAATAGTGCTTGCCTTTCCCCAACTCTCAAGGGATAAAGAAGAAAAGCATATGAATAATAAGAACAGTAAATACCACCGACAAAGTGGCATAACTAGGTTTTGAGATTTTACACGTGGAACTTGTTACACCACAACCAGTGCATTAGAATTTGGACATGTCATGTATAATCTCCCTCTTTGTGCTCTCTGCATGAAAGAAAATCGTGGATTAATCACTTTTCGAGCTTTGATTTTTTACCACCTAAAATGCTAGGTGTAATTTTATTTTTTGAAAGGGATGCTAAGCATAAATTAAGTACCAAAGATTATTTAATTATGCAATTGTTTAACCAAAATCGATACTTTTCATGAAAGTTCTTTTTTCAATAATATTTTCATGAAATTTCTTAATTTAAATTCAGACATTTTCTCAATACTCAGCAGATAAAAAAATGCACCCGCTTTCAATGCCCATAGCACGAAAAACCATCAATGTTGTTTTTTATTATTATTATTAGGCCTTGATTACGAATAACTTGCATAACTAATACACATCCAAGTAAGAGTGGGTTGGTTATTGGGTTGGGGGAAGAAGGTTCAATCCTCTATTGTATCAAAAAAAAAAAAAAAAAACACATTCATGGAACTGGAGCACCTTTTTAGCAAATACTCTCAAATATGAAGATATGTGGCAAATCAATTTTAGTACCATTTCCATGTAAACATCTTACTCATGTGGCCGCGTTGTTGAAGCCTAACTTGATGTTTGCTTTTCCTATCAAAATCTGCGAAAACTTGCTCTTCAAACTGACACTATTCAAGAGGGACCCTAAATGTGAAATTTGATTGAGGAAGGTACTTTAGTGAACTCTAGTTCATTTCAATCGTTTGATTTTCTTTGCGGCATCTATAATGCTTTGGTTCATTTCTGGGTGTTTCAACTTCAATAATTTCTCGAGTTGACAAGAAGCTTCCAAGAAGCAATCCTCTTTCACGGAGGGCTCCGAACAAAGACCAAAAATAACTTCATTGACATCTTCTTCAACTTGAAGGCAGAATAGACGGTCAAAGACCTGAAATAAGAACATCACAACTCCAAGTTATACTTGATTCCAAAAAAAAAAGTCATCCTTGATTCCCCAAAAAAAAAAAAAAGTTATACTTGATTCCAAGCAATAGAAAGAGTTATCAAGACCCTACAGATAACCAACTCTTAATATTTCAATGACGGAATTTCCCACAACATATTTATTGGACAAAATCCCGTAGAATATTGATAAAAAGCTTAACGAAAAATGCGAATAAGAAAATTCTTCATTCTCACCTCTTTCATCCTTGAAACAACATTGTCCTTAATGGCTTTGGACCGTGCAACCAAATTAATAACAAATAGTCCTTTGTCAGAAAGGTTATTCTTTACAGTATGAAGAAACGACTCTTCCACAAAATCAGCGGCAGGGCACGTCATCCCAGAGCTGTGCATAGAGAAGTAATATCCATTAGAATACATTCCCATGCTGCCCTCTGAAGATAGTTATTAGTGGTACATCGAAATACAAGATGCGTAAAAATATCTCGTTTTTTAGGGTGGTTGACCCCTGCTCCTCTCATTCCTGCCCTTGATATTCTTAGAGAAATTCCCTCCTTTCCCAAGTAATAAATATATACGTAAAAAAAAAGTGCATTTACCTAGAGTCGGCAGAGTCCACGTCAATTATAATTATGTCGACCTTTGTATTCACAGTGCCTCCATGAGATATGCAACTTCCATTTGTAGAAGTATGCTCTGTATCATGGAGAGAACCCCCATCTCCATGAACAACAGAAACTTGATCAGCTGGAGCAGACCCCGTAATCTCTCTAATAAACTTGATACCATCTGCAATGTGTACCTGATACACCAAACAAAATCTAAAAGTGATGAACATGGCACATATAATTGAGTCAAGGATCTCAAGGATGTAATTAAGAAGGGAAAACTACCAGCTGATAGCAACAAGACTTACATGAGGACTTTGAGAGTTGTGCCGACTTTTATGAAACTATTAACTAGTACTTGAAAATTCTTCTTTTACTCAGAACCACAAAATAGAGTAAGAAGACATCATCAGATAGTACCTACCTGCAAATGTTTGTCTTCAGTGAACCCAAAGTAACTCCTTGCAAGATTGAGGATCACAGGATCCAACTCCACCACCTATATATACCATTAATTATAACCTCAATTTATCACAAATTGACATTAATTCCCAGGAAAAATCTAAGAGTTATTCATCTGTGCTGCGTGCTTTGCAGGATGTAAACCCAGGATTACCTCAATGTGCAAAGACGGCACACATCCATGAAGGAACATAGGGAGTAAACCTGCTCCAAGACCAATTATAGCTGCCTTAACCTGAAAAACAATTTCAGCATTTTAGCTGTAAAACAAGGAGAACCCAAGTCACAAAAATGAAAAGCAAAAATCTAGATTTGGAACAATCGCAGACAAGGAAAATTACAGTTGCAACTTTGAACTTAAAGATTGCACAATTGAGTTTGAAAAGGCTGATTTTGTATAGATCTAAAAGCACTAGTGCGGCCAACAAAAACAATGAACAAGTTTAGCAAAATAATAGGAACAATAATAACTGAAGTAGAGTGATATTTAGGAGTAATCTGATATATACTAATCACAAAAGAGTACAGGTATATATATACAAGAGGATCCGTAAAGCAGATCCTTAATCAACTCCTAGAAAATAGGAACTACTTTACGTTTCTATGGTACAAAATCCTAACTAAATATACAGAGTATTATTCCTAGGAAATTAATCAAAAATCTAATAAACTAACTCCTAAAATACAGTGCATAATTATAGGAAATTAACTACTACTCTAATCGGCTAGTTTGTTTTCCTACACTCCCCCTCAAACTAGGCGATATATGTTCATTAGACCAAGCATAGAACTTAGTTCAATGAAGTTGGGTCGAAACAGAGCCTTTGTTAAAATATCTGCTGCTTGCTACCAAGAGGGTACATAGTTGAGAGAAATCACTTTGCCTTCTATTTTCTCACTGATAAAGTGCCTATCAATCTCAGCATGCTTTGTTCTGTCGTGATGAAACGGGTTTTTGGCAATCGCCATTGCTGATTGGTTGTCACACATAATCTTAATAGGACTGGAAGTACTAGTACTGAGTTCATCTAGTAGTCGATTCAACCAAATTCCTTCACATATACCCAGAGCCAATGCTCGAAACTCGGCCTTGGCATTGCTGCAAGCTACCACCTGCTGCTTTTTACTTCGCCATGTCACCAAGTTCCCCCAAACAAATGAACAGTACCCGGATGTGGATTTTCAATCAATAGGGGATCCGGCCCAATCTGTTTCTGTGTAGATTTCCAGGGATCGATCAAGTGTTTTCCTAAACATTAACCCCTTTCCAGGATCCTTTTTAAGGTACCTAAGAATCCTACTTACTGCCTCCATGTGATTCACAGATGGATTACTCAGGAATTGGCTGACAATACTGACTGCAAAGCTTATATCTGGGCGTGTGTGTGTCAAGTATATCAGCTTTCCCACCAAGCGTTGATACTGTCCCTTATCCGTTGCTAACTCTTCTGTTCGAGGCATCAATTTGGTGTTAGGGTCCATAGGAGTCTCAACCGGCTTGCACCCACTCATACCGGTCTCGTGCTGAAGATCCAAAACATATTTACGTTGTGAGACTGAAATTTCTTTACTAGACCTAGCCACCTCCATTCCCATGAAATATCTTAGATGTCCCAAGTCCTTGATTTCAAATGCCTTGGACAGTAAGGTCTTAAGTCTTCTCATTTCTTCTTTGTGATTCCCAGTAAGAACTATATCATCAACATAGACAATCAACACTATAATTCTCCCATCTGTGAAGTGTTTGATGAACAATGTGTGGTCTGCTTGAGACTGTGAGTAACCATCCTGTTTAAGCACCTTAGTGAACCTATCAAGCCATGCCCGAGGTGATTGTTTAAGTCCATGTAACGCCTTTTTCAGCTAGCACACCTTTCCTTTTTTTCCTCTGTTTCAAAACCTGCTGGTATATCCATATAGACTTCCTCGACTAAGTCCCCGTTTAGGAATGCATTCTTCACGTCGAGCTGAAACAATGGCCAATCTTGATTGACAGCAACGGATAATAAGACACGTACTGTATTGAGTTTTGCTACAGGAGCAAAATTCTCCTGATAATCAATCCCATAAGATTGAGTGAACCCTCTAGCTACTAACCGAGCCTTGTATCTATCAATGCTCCCATCAGCCTTTTGCTTAACTGAGAATATCCATTTGCATCCCACAGTCTTCTTACCAGGTGCTAATGTTGCTAGGACCCATGTGCCATTTTTCTCAAGTGCATTGTACTCCTCCAAGGTTGTTGTTCGCCATTCTAGGACCTTCAGGGCTTCATAAACCGAACTGGGAATCATAATTTTGTCCAAGTTACAAATGCTCAGAATTTCTATGATAGGTTTGAGTAGGAGATGTAACTGCGAAGTGGGTGTTGGGTAGAATGCCTTTACTTTGAGCAATAGGTAGGTCTAACTCCGAATCATACTCTGTTAATTTTTTAGTACCTGTTTGTGGACGAAAAACCACCTCATCTTGTGCCCTTTCAGGATCAATTGGGCTCGGGAGAGTCTTGATTTTGCTGGCTTAGTTCAGGTTGTAGAGGTATTTTTCTTCTCGTGTAGACTTTTATTGCTTCATCAGGGAGATTGAGATGTTTAGGATAGACTACAGAAGTTGGACTTGTTTCAAGTGATGAATTTGGTGAGTTTGATGATTCTTGTGGGTCATTTGTGTTTGTGTGAAAGGAACTGGGTCCGGTAGACTAGAGAGAGAAGAGTGAGGTGGACTTGACTCAATGAGGACTGACCAATCCCAATTTTGTAATTCATGTGTGTCATACTCCCCCTGAATTGCAAAATTGGGGAAGAATGGTTTATCTTCAAAAAATGTGACATCCATGGTGTGGTAGCATTTGCGTGTGGTAGGAGAGAAGTGTTTGTAGCCTTTTTGATTGGCTGAGTACCCAATGAAAATACATTTAATGGCACGAGAGTTTGCCACGGTTTTGAGGGTGGACATCAATAAATGCAGTGCAGCCAAAGAGTTTGAGAGGGTCCTGGGACACTAGCAGTGAGGTTGGGTAGATGCTATGGAAAGTTTGCAGTGGTGACTTGAATTTGAGGACTCGTGAAGGCATTCTATTAATGAGATAAGTGGCTGTGAGGATTGCTTCACCCCAAAATTTCTTAGGGACGTTGGTTTGAAAAAGGATCGAGCAACTTCAAGTATGCGACGGTTTTTGTGTTCGGCCACACCATTTTGTTGAGGTGTGTCAATGCATGAACTTTGTTGAACAATACCGTGGGATTTGAGGTATGGACCGAGAGTACAATTAAAGAAATCTCTGGCATTGTTAGTTTTGAGGATTTGAATATTGGTTTTAAACTGGTTTTGAACCATAGCATGGAAATGTTGGAAAATAGGGGTGGTCTCAGATTTTTCTTTCATAAGAAATGTCTAACATAATCTGGTATGATCATCGACCAGCAACAAAAACCATCGAGCACCAGTAATATTAGGGATTCTAGTTGGTCCCCAAATATCACCATGAATGAGGGAAAAAGGATGACTTGGTTTGTATGGTCATGGAGAGTAAGCGCTTCGAGTATGCTTTGCAAATTGACAAACTTCACAATGAAATAAATTGAGATTTTTATTAATGAATAAAGATGGAAACAATCGTTTCATGTACAGAAAATTAGGATGACCTAAACAAAAGTGCCACATCATAATTGCACTATCTTTATTTGACTGATCAACTGACTTAAGACTATGAACCGACCAACATTGTGGACTGACTCGATTGTTATTTGAGAAGGAGTGGACTGATGAATTGTTCACATTAGGAAGATAGAGGCCCGCACGAAGCTCAGCATTCCCAATCAACCTCCCCGAGCTCAAGTCCTGAAATGCACAATATTTGGCAAAGAATTTAGTTTCACAATGAAGGTCACTGTTCAGTTTGCTAACTGAGATGAGGTTACAGTCAAGATCAGGCATAAATAAAACAGAGTAGAGGGTAAGAGTGCTTGAGAGATGGATTGTTCCTGTCCCTACCACTTTGGTGCATGTACCATTGGCAATATGTACTGTTTGATGGCCATTGCAAGGAGAATAAGTTGTGAAAAAGAGATCTGTCACCTGTCATATGATTTGATGCTCCGGAGTCCACTATCCACAAAGAGGAGGGTGATTGGGCCACATGGAGTGCAAGATTACCCAAGCCATGCATTAAATCATTCCCAGCATTGGTAGACGTCGAATCAGCTGAGACATTAGCCTTACTAATAAGCTGCTGGAGTAATTCTAGCTGGTCCTTGGTGAAAGGCACCTGATTGTTGGATTGAGACGTCTTAGAGATGGCTGTGTTTCCTCTAGACTCACGTTCTCGGCTTGACTTCCAATTTGGGGGCTTTCCGTGCAATTTCCAGCATGTCTCTTTGAAGTGGCCTGGCTTCTTGCAATGATCACTGTCGGAAAGTTAGGAGATTTGGTTCCTAATTTGTTTTTATTTTTTCCTAATTTCTAGTTTCTTTTTTTATTGAAATAAATCCTGGTTGTCAATTGTCCTGATTTCTAGTGTCCGGGTTGTCAATAGGATCCTCATCCTTTAGTAGAAAATTACGGAGTCAATCAAGGAAGAAAATTAGGGAGTCAATCATGGATTTGTAACTGTCCTAGTGCTATTTAATCCTTTTGCTAAACGTTTGTAATGTAGAACAAAAAATGAATAAAATTCAATCTCCTTTTTTCAGAAAAGCTTTTATGGTATCAGAGCCCAGGTTCTAGTTTGCCTCTCACCAGAAAATCTGCTCCTCATTTCTGAAAGATGACGACGACTCCTTCACGACAGAAGACCTTCTCCGAAGTCACCTCTGGCACCTCTTCCACACCAACAATGGCAACAAGCAGTATTGACTAGGTAGCGGCTAATTCCTCCTTACAAATAACCGTTCACAAATTAAATGGGAAGAATTATTTGAAATGGTCCCAATTTGTCAAACTTGCTGTAGATGGCAGAGGAAAATTGGGATACCTGACTGGTAAAGCAAAAAAACCAAGCGAAGATAATCCGATGTTCCGAGTATGGCGGTCTGAGAATTCTCTAGTTATGGCTTGGCTTCTTAATTCAATGGAGACAGCCATCGCCAAACCAAATATGTTTTTACCATCCGCAAAGGACATTTCGAAGGCAATCCGGGAAACTTATTCAGACCTGGAAAATTCAAACCAGATATTTGAATTAAGAACCAAGCTTTGGCAATCCAAACAGGGAGATCATGAGGTTACTATTTACTACAATGAGATGGTGACCTTATGGCAGGAATTGGATCAATGTTATGATGATGTTTGGGAGAATGCTAATGACAAAGCAAGATACGCTAAACGCGAAGAGAATGATCGTGTTTATATGTTTCTGGCTGGTGTTAATCAGACTCTTGATGAAGTAAAAGGAAGGATTCTTGGTCGCAAGCCTCTGCCATCAATCCACGAAGTCTTCTCCGAAGTGAGACAAGAAGCTAGGAAGAACATTATGTCAAGGGGCTCGACATCTACTGCAAATATTGAACCTGAAAAATCTGCCTTGGCGACACAAGGTGTAGAAAGGAAGAAAGAAAGGCGAGGGAAACCATGGTGCGACCACTGTAAAAAACCGTGGCATACAAGAGAGGCGTGATGGAAATTACATGGAAAACCAGCAAATTGGAAGAAGAAACCAGAAGGACGAGCTCTCCAAACCACAACCGATGATTCAAACGAGCAAGTTGTCAATTCAGAGGCATCTCCTTTCACAAAGGATCAGCTGGAGCACCTCTACAAACTTTTAAAATCTCCACAATTCTCAATAAATCCTTCCAGTTCTTTAGCCCACCAGGGTAGTCCTCTAAATATTGCCCTTTCTAGTGTCAAAATAGATCCTCAAAACACCTGTATCATCGATTCCGGTGCAACTGATCACATGACAAGTTATTCTCAATTATTCTTATCTTATAGTCCATGTGTAGGGAATAGAAAAATCAGAATTGCTGATGGATCTTTTTCGGCAATAGCAGGAATTGGTTCAATAAAAATTTCACCTTTCTTAACTCTCCATAATGTTCTTCATGTCCCTAAGTTGTTTTGTAATCTGTTGTCCATAAGTAAACTAACCACTGATCAAAAACGTCGAGCTAATTTTTATCCATCATTCTGTGAATTTGAGGAAATAGTATCGGGGAAGACGATTGGCAATGCTAGGGAATATGGAGGCCTTTATTTCCTTGAAGTTGGATCAACACCAAGTAATAATGTTCAAAACGTTTGTTTTAAGTCTATCTTTGACTCACATGATCAAGAAATTTTATTATGGAATTATAGATTAGGACATCCGAATTTTTTATACTTGAAACGATTGTTTCCAAGTTTATTCAGAAATAAAAATCCTTCATTATTTCAGTGTGAAATTTGTGCCTTGGCAAAATTACATCGTTCTACCTATCCTCCTTTTCCATATCAACCAACTGAATCTCTCTCTAATACATAGTGACGTGTGGGGGCCATCAAGGACTCCCACACTTTCAGGAAAAAAATGATTTGTTACATTTATTGATGGTCATAGTAGGGTAAGTTGGGTATATTTGATGAAAGAAAAATCAGAAGTAGAAGGGATATTTAAGAATTTTTACAATATGGTTCAAACTCAATTTCAAAAAAACATTCAAATGTTTCGAAGTGATAATGGCAAAGAATATTTCAATAGAGTTTTGGGGCATTTTTTCCTTGAAAAGGGGATTGTTCATCACAGTTCCTGTAATGATACTCCCCAACAAAATGGGATTGCTGAAAGAAAAAATAAACACCTTCTTGAAGTAGGACGTGCTTTATTGTTTGCAAAAAATGTACCAAAACACTTTTGGGGGATGCAATCCTTACAGCAACCTATCTTATTAACCGAATGCCCTCAAAAATCTTGAATTTTCAAACCCCGTTACAAGTTTTTACTAAGCAGTATCCTACTTCTCGGCTTACATCAAATTTACCCATCAAGATATTTGGATGTGTGGTATTTGTGCATAACAATGACAAGACCCGAGGGAAACTTGACGCACGAGCCATAAAATGCATTTTCCTAGGATATGCATCAACACAGAAAGGATATCGGTGTTATGACCCCATTTCCAAAAAATATTCACTATGGATGTCTCATTTTTTGAAAATAAATCATTCTTTGGCTCTCATCTTCAGGGGGAGAAGATAGATGAAGATTCGAATGTATATTTGGATAATAATATTTTGGAAAAATTGGATATTAATCCAGATATGGGCTCGAATTTTCATCAGATTTTGGTAGATGATAGTATTTTTTTCCAAGGTACACCGAATTCAAGTGTAGATAAAAATGGTGAAAATTTTCTCCAAAACAAAGGATCTGAAAATCAAAATGTTCAAAAAGAGAAAACCCCAACCGAGCCTTCTAATTCTTTACCAATTCCTAATCTTGAAAACGGGAGGGGAAATGTAGACTTAAAAAATATTTTTGGATAGGTTTACACAAGGAAATACCCAACAATGGAAATGGAGGCCAAAGATTCCCTGCAAAGCCATGAAACTGAACCAGAAACGAATCCGAATTCATCAAGTAGTACTCAGTCAAACTCCCCTAGTGATTTAGATGTTCCAATTGCTCTCCGTAAAGGTGTCAGGACTTGTACAAAATATCCTATGTCCAAATTTGTTTCGTATAACAAACTCTCACCATCATTTCTTTGTTTTACCTCACAACTTTCTCTTGTGGAGATTCCAAAAGATGTTCAGGTTGCTCTACAGATCCCAAAATGGAGAGAAGCTGTCTTTGAAGAGATGGATGCTCTAGAGAAGAATCGGACATGGGAATTGGTGGACTTGCCAAGGGGAAAGACGACAGTTGGATGCAAGTGGGTATTTACTATAAAGTACAATGCTGATGGAACTCTTGAAAGGTATAAGGCTCGCTTGCTGGCCAAGGGTTTCACTCAAACTTATGGCATTGATTACAACGAGACCTTTGCTCCAGTGGCCAAGTTGAACACTATTAGAGTCTTGTTATCGGTTGCTGCAAACCTTGACTAGCAACTTCAACAACTGGACGTGAAGAATGCCTTTCTCAACGGTGACTCGGAAGAAGAAGTGTTTATGGATGTCCCACCAGGCTTTGAAGGAAAATTCGGTCCAAAGGTCTGCAAACTAAAAAAATCCTTGTATGGCCTTAAACAGTCTCCAAGGGCCTGGTTTGACAGATTCGCCCAGTCAATAAAACAACAGGGATATAGCCAAGCTCAAACTGATCATACAATCTTTATAAAGCACTCAGATAATGGGAAGGTAACTGTTTTGATAGTATATGTTGATGATATTATCCTAACAGGAAATGATTGTGCTGAGATTGGTCGGTTAAAGGAAAACTTGGCCAAAGAATTTGAGATCAAAGGCCTGGGAGCTCTCAAGTATTTCTTAAGAATGGAGGTTGCTAGATCAAAGAAGGGAATATGTGTGTCCCAACGAAAATACATCCTAGATTTATTAAATGAGACTGGGATGGGTGGATGTAGGCCTGTCGATACTCCAATTGATGCGAATATAAAGTTTGGTAAGAGCAAGGAAGAAGAAGTTAACCGATCTCAATATCAGCGCTTAGTTGGAAAGCTGATTTACTTGTCCCATACAAGACCTGATATTGCTTTTGCAGTTAGCCTCGTAAGTCAGTTTATGCGCTCGCCAAAGAAGGAACATCTAGCAGCTGTATACCGGATTCTGAGGTATTTAAAATCTTCACCAAGAAGAGGTTTGTTCTTCAAAAAGATGAACAAAGAAGTGTTGAAGTCTACACAGATGCAGATTGGGCAGGATCTGAGACAGATCGCAGGTCAACATCTGGGAATTGTACCTATGTGTGGGGAAATCTTGTCACTTGGAAAAGTAAAAAGCAAAGTGTTGTAGCTAGAAGCAATGCAGAAGCAGAATTTAGAGCTATGGCCAATGGAGTGTGCGAGTTGTTATGGTTGCAACATATTTTAACTGAGTTACGAATGCTAATAAGTAAACCAATGAAGCTATACTACGACAGCAAAGCTACCATTAGTATAGCTCACAATCCTGTTCAACATGATAGGACCAAGCACGCCGAAATAGACAAACATTTCATAAAAGAGAAGCTTGAGGAAGGAATCATTTGCATGCCGTTTGTTCCAACATCACAACAGACGGCTGATATTCTTACAAAGGGGCTGTTTAAACCTAACTTTGATATTTGTATAAGCAAGTTGGGGCTGATTGATATCCACGCACCAACTTGAGGGGGAGTGTCGGAAAGTTAGGAGATTTGGTTCCTAATTTGTTTTTATTTTTTCCTAATTTCTAGTTTCCTTTTTTATTGAAACAAATCCGGGTTGTCAATTGTCCTGATTTCTAGTGTCCGGGTTGTCAATAGGATCCTCATCCTTTAGCAGAAAATTAAGGAGTCAACCAAGGAAGAAAATTAGGGAGTCAATCAAGGATTTGTAACTGTCCTAGTGCTATTTAATCCTTTTGCTAAACGTTTGTAATGTAGAACAAAAAATGAATAAAATTCAGTCTCCTTTTTTCAGAAAAACTTTCAATCACACCAAGGACGTCCTCTTCGTGACCGATTATCACTAGGATTTTGAGATATCCCGCGAGAAGCAAGTGCAATAGAATCAGCTGAATATGTGTGATCCTTAGCTGCAGCTAGTGCTGAAACATCTGGGGCTAAGGAAAGATCGGAGCGTCCCAACATGACTCACTTGCACCTCTCCTCTCCGCGTAATTCGAAAAAGACTTCACGTAGACTTGGCAGTGGTTTTGCCCCTAGAATTCTGCCTCGCACCTCATCGAGAGACTTATCAAGACCCATCAAGAACTTGAAGATACGCCTGGTTTCAACGATCTTTCTGAAATAGGCGCGGTCATCTGGACACCTCCATTCATGTGATTCAAAGAGATCTAGTTGTTGCCAATGACAGGTAAGAGTCGTGAAACAGGTAGTGACAGAATTCTCTCCTTGTTTCAGGCCCTGAAGGATGTCGACCTGGAAAAGTTCGGTTGTGTTTTCGCGGCTGGAGAAAGTATCAGGTGCAGTGTCCCATATCTCTTTGGCTGTGGTGTAGAGTAAAAAATTCTCTCCTATCTCGGTTGTCATCGAACTAATCAACCAAGACATAGCAAGATTATTTTCAGCCCTCTACGTTCTGAATGCAGAATCACTTGGATTAGGTTGAATGGCTGCACCAGTGAGGTAGTCATCTCTGCTTCGTCCACTTATGAACATCATTATTGACTGGGACCATTGGAGATAGTTATGGCCGTTGAGTTTGTGGCAGATGACAAGGACGAGACTGTTTTCGATTGCAGCCTGAGTTGATAGTGGAATGATAGGAACATTGGGAGATGGATTGGATGTTGATGAGTCCCTGGAGGTTTGTTTGGATTCAGCCATGGGAATGATATTTTTTGAGAAAGATGAGAGCAGATTAGGGATGACGGCTGAGAGTTTGAGAATTGGATTTTAATGCTCTGTTTTCTAACCCTGGAACAGGGCAAAACAGAGAAGAAGAGACCAGGGCCAAGAATGAAGAACAGTGAGATAAGGATTGGACTGGGACTGACGAAAAAACTAGAGTTTTAAAGCCTCCGCTCTAATACCATGAAGCAGAGTGACATTTAGGAGTAATATGATATATATTAATCACAAAAGAGTACAGGTATATATATACAAGCGGATCCGTAAAGCAGATCCTTAATCAACTCCTAGAAAATAGGAACTACTTTACGTTTCTATGGTACAAAATCCTAACTGAATATACAGAGTATTATTTCTAGGAAATTAATCAAAAATCTAATAAACTAACTCCTAAAATACAAAGCATAATTATAGGAAATTAACTACTCTAATTGGCTAGTTTGTTTTCCGACAATAACAATTAGTGTGGTCTGCAAAATCAGTTGAGTTATAAGACATTCCTCGTGAAACATGGAAAAAAAAAAGAAAAAAAAATCAAACAATTAGGATTACAAAAAGACCTTCCTATGCAAACAGCGATCAAAGAAAGAAATATTATTCTTTTTCTAACTTATAAAAAATAAGACCTGACTTCCTAAAATCCCAACAAATTCCTTGCGACAAATTAGAAACAAATCTCAGAAGTAGCAGTGCTAACCAATTTGTTACTTGATGCCACACTTTCCATATACGAAGAAATCAAAACAAATCCAGAAAGGATCCCAGTATGATAAGAACTGGCCAAACAGCCATGATAGACCTTCAGCTGGTTGCATGATTCTATTAACATAGAAACAGAAAAAGAAAGACATTAGTGGCTGCACTATTGCTACATGGGGATAGGAGAAAGGCATAAAAGGAATCGGCAGACAACAGACTTGATATAAACAATAAATAAAAGCTTTTCTACAAGGGTACAGAATGCAATTAACCATTACCCAACTGACATGAATTATTAAATCAACATACAGAATGCAATTAACCATTACCCAACTGATATGAATTATTAAATCAACTTGTAATAAATGCCTTGGACAATCTTCTCATGGATAGAATATCTCGACCATTGAAGAGAGCCATAACTGGGATTTCAAAAGACAACTCTTATTAATCCTCTTTCCATTTCTTATTTTTCGATAAATGTTACTACTTCACATTTTCATTTCTTCTGTAGTATTGCCGTACTATATGCCAACGTGGCCATATTTCCTTTGGCAATACCTCAAGCATAGACAATAAACAAAACAAAAGAATACTTTGCATGCTGAATCATATATCTGCATCATGAGCTTTTATTCGCTTTTAATTTTAAGAATTGGACATAATCCAAGCTTAAAACTTCAGAGCTCAAGGTTAGCTCCAAACTGACTTTTGGGCCAACTTGCACATGAGATACTACCATTTTTAGCCCATTTTCCATACATATTCAACAAAGAAAGGGTTTCAAGAATGGTTTCAAGAATTCTTTTATTCACATTAATCTCCTAAGACTGACCAAATCCCAGCTCTCACTCTCTCTGCTACAGAGATAGATGCACACCCCCTGGAGAGAGAGGGCAAGAGAGCGCAGAAACTTTAAAACAAGCATTTAAAGGATATCAAACAACCAAAAGAAGAAGGTCCAAATATTTTCAAAACAAAAGGTCAACATAAATTTTTTAAAATAGAATTACAATGGAAGCAAAGTCTAGCAGCATAAAAGAAACTAAAGAAACTAAATAAACAGTAACACAGAGCACTTGTGCACCTAATGGATCAATACCATCACTTCTCCTCTGAGTTCCCTTTTTCTTCAATTTAGAAGATGTGTTGGATTTCTTCCTCTCATTGCCACCACCAGTCTTCCGGGCAGGTCCTTCCCTTATTACTACAGCTTCAGACTGCACTAGACTCTCACTCCTTTGAAAAACAAGCCGGCGAAATATTAAGTTGTTGGATGGTAGAATGCGACTGATATCACCATCAACATTCTCGTAAACCACATCCTCAACAACTATTGGCCCAGTTAACGACGATGTGACCTAAAGAAGTAGGCAGTGTGTGCAACAGCAGCAGGGAAAAAAAAAGGTTCAATTCAAGGAGGAGCCAGTAACACTTGACACTAATCTCACAAAAATAGACTGGTAAATATCAAACTAAGAGGCCATTTGCCACGGGATTCCTAAACATCAGAATAAACAAAAACTCCACTTTTCCTGTAGAAAGCTTTATAAATTGATAATTATACGTAGGCACTCTGAGCAATTTGAGGATGTCACTGCTTCTTTTTATTCATATTAGTAGTTAGAGATTTGCTTCTAAATAAATAAAATCAACAAGCGAATTTTTTTTCACGGATATTGATTCCTGTAACATGATCTAAACTTGAAGCTCTGCGCCATTTTTCAAAATTAAAAAAAACAAAAAGAGACACAAACCTGATGAACAATATTTCGCTGCTTAATCCCATCACCAGCCGTCATGAACCTGCAAAATAAAAGCAAAATAAGTCATGAACCAACAGAACATGCCTTACAGTGTAGACAGATGATGAATTAAAATTTGTCTCCAAATGCCTTAGAGAACAATGGTTTTTCTTTTTCTTTCAACAAAAGAAAGAAAGCCAACAGTGCAAGAATCAGATTACGATGACCACTGTAAGATTAGATACACTGCATGTATCAAAACCAAGGTTTTAAAAGGCGAAAACAGGAACCGAGACGTTTTGTCTAATTGAATCAAGGCGTAAGCCTCGAGATGAATTGAAGCGTAAGCCTCGAATGCAAAATAAAAAAATTCAAAAAGTTGAATAAAATTCATAAACATGCCATAAAACACACTTAGTTCATCATAAAACCATAAGACACAATAAGAAAGTGCATAAAACACATACAATATAATATGTATGCTACTGTTCTTTTAATATGGTTATACTTATATGGCTTTTATAGCACATAAGATAACCTTTTTTTTTTTTTTTTGAGAAAATAAAATAACTATAGATCTAAATGAATAAAAAACACATACTGCACTCTTTATATAACTTTCATTTTATATAACATTATAACTTTTGTATAACACCTACTTTTGTAAAATATACATTACTACGGTAGCTATAAGAGGGGAAAAAAGAAAAAACAAACCCAAAAATAAAAGAAAAAGGGGGAAAAAAACCTAAGGAGTGAGGGCTGAGGAGGTTAAAATCTGGAGGCGGCTGTTGTCGGTGAGCCGTCATTCTAGTCACTGCTCATAGGGCAGTGGGCTTAAAAGTTGCAGGGCTTGATGATCAAGAAAGGGTCGATGATGAAGAAGTGTCGAAGAAGATGGTAGACTTGAAGTTTAAAAATCCATTTGCATATTTTTATCTGATTAAAGCTCGATTTGAAGAATTAGGAGGGTTGAATGAATAATTTTCTCCATTATTTTCTGAAGAATAGTGCAGGAATAAATAGAGAGGGAAGAGCAAATCTCCTCCTGAAATTAAGGGATAACAATCAACCTAAAACAAGGAATTATAATCAGGAAAAATAAGGAAAGTAAAAAACTGATTTGGGATATCAATATCCCTTTATTCTAGGTATCAATTAAACTAATTTTAGCAACTAATCCTAGAGATTACGGATTTCCACACTCCCCCTCAAGCTAGGTTGTAGATATTGAGTAAACCAAGCTTGGACGTAAGAACTTCAAATGTTTTCTTAGGCAGAGCCTTTGTGAGAATATCAGCAACTTGTTGACTTGTTGGAATATATTGAAGTGTTACTGCATTTGTTTCGATCTTTTCTTTGACAAAGTGTCTGTCGATCTCCACATGTTTTGTCCTGTCATGGAGTACAGGATTCTTTGCTATGCTGATTGCGGACTGATTATCACAAAACATCTTCATAGGACCTTTAGTTGGAATTCGAAGCTCATCAAGAACTCTCTTCAGCCAAATTCCTTCACAAATGTCGAGTGCAAGGGCTCTGAATTTTGTTTTTGCACTGCTCCGGGACACAACTGATTGCTTCTTACTCCGCCACGTGACTAAATTTCCCTAAACATATGTACAATAGCCTAAGGTTGATCGCCTATCAGTTACTGATCCAGCCCAGTCTGCGTCAGTAAATATCTCAATTTCTGTCTGTTGTCTTCTTGAAAAAAAGTCCTTGCCCTGGTGTCATTTTTAAGTATCTTAGAATTCTGTAGACAGCTTCCATGTGTTCTTCTAATGGGGTTATTCATAAATTGGCTTACCATACTCACAGCAAAGCTGATATCAGGTCTTGTTTGAGACAGATAAATGAGTTTACCAACCAGTCTTTGGTATCTTCCTTTGTCAACAGGTGCACTATCAGAATCATTTCCCAGCTTCAAGTTAGAGTCCATTGGAGTGTCAGCAGGTTTGCATCCAAGCATCCCAGTTTCCTTTGAAAGGTCTAACACATACTTTCGTTGAGAGACTGAAATTCCTCTTTTTGACCGTGCCACCTCCATACCAAGAAAATATTTGAGATTGCCCAGATCTTTGATTTCGAATTCCTTAGCTAGAAAATTCTTGAGCTTGAGTATTTCTTCATCATGGTCTCCTGTTAGAATAATGTCATCAACATACACAATGAGTATTGCCTTCTTTCCTGAGGCAGAGTACTTGACAAACATTGTGTGATCCGATTGACACTGATAAAATCCAACTTTTTGATAGCTCTAGTGAACTTCTCAAACCACGCTCTTGGTGACTGCTTAAGTCCATATAAAGACTTTTTGAGCTTGCAAACCTCGTTGATGATGGCTGAATTTTGAAGACCAGGGGGTACCTCCATGTAGACTTCTTCCTCCAGATCCCCATTGAGGAAAGCATTCTTCACGTCTAGCTGATATAGTGGCCAGTCAAGGTTGGATGCAAGAGAAAGTAGTACTCGAACTGTATTGAGTTTAGCTACTGGGGCAAGCGTCTCTTGGTAGTCAATCCCATATGACTGTGTGAATCCTTTTGCTACAAGTCGAGCTTTAAATTTGTTGACACTCCCATCAGCATTATGTTTGACTGTGAAGATCCACTTGCAACCAACTGGATGTTTTCCCGAAGGTAATTCAGATATCTCCCAAGTCCCATTCTTCTCTAGAGCACGAATTTCTTCCAAAACAGCTGCCTTCCATTCTGGTATACTTAGAGCTTCATATATTGATCTTGGGACTTGTATTTTGTCAAGACTGCTAACAAATGCACGGTGTTTTGGTGACAATCTTCCATATGAGACAAAATTGCAAATGGGATGATTAGTGCAAGACCTTACGCCTTTTCTCAAAGCAATTGGTCTATCATCAACTAGAGAATCAATAACAGCAGGATCTGAGTCAGAGCTAGTGTTACCTGGTGAATTTTGAGTATCCAGATTCGGATTGGATTCATGGCTCTGATCTAGTGGCTGTGGTTCTTTTCCTTCTTGAGTCTTGTTTCTCCTAGAATAGACACGTAACTCAATAGGTACTGCAGGTTGTGTTTGGATGGGACGTGGAGTTGTTTGACTGGACCTTGATGGTATCTGAAACTCAGGTTGGGAATCAAACTCAGATCGGATTTCAAGTTGAGATGATTCAGATTGGATGGCTGGAATTAGACTTTGGTTTGTCTGAGGTGAAGATGACTTTGGTGGATTTGGACTAGGAGGACCGGATGAATTGGATGAATACTAGATATCAACATCCCAAAGCTGATATTCCTGAGTAGAGTTCTTCCCCTGAATATCAGTTTGGTAGTAAGATTGTTGCTCAAAGAAAGAGACATCCATGGAGTTGTAAAATTTTCTTGTGATTGGGGAGTAACATTTATACCCTCTTTGGTTTGATGAGTATCCAACAAATACACATTTGTGTGCCTTTGGATCAAGTTTAGTCCTATGTTGGGCATGTATGTGAACAAACACAGTGCAACCAAACACTTTTAATGGTAGAGTAGAAAGAATACGAGTATTGGGAAAAAATTGAAGAAAGACTTTACACGGTGTTTGGAAGTTCAAGACTCGAGAAGGCATCATGTTGATTAGATAAGCGGCTGTTAAGACTGCCTCTCCCCAGAAAAATTTTGGAACATGCGTGGTGAACATAATTGACCAAGCCACTTCTAGGAGGTGTCTGTTTTTTCTTTCGGCAATACCATTTTGTTGAGGTGTGTCGACACATGAACTTTGATGTATGATCCCCTGACTCTCAAGATATTTCCCAACTGTCTCAAAATATTCTTTTGCATTGTCAGTTTTTAACACTTGTATTTTTGTTTGGAATTGAGTTTGAACCATAGTGTTAAACTTCTTGAAAATTTCCCCAACATCCGATTTTTCTTTCATCAAGAAGAGCCAAGTGATCCTAGTATGATCATCTACAAATGAGACAAACCACCTAGTGCCGGTGATATTTTTTATTCTAGATGGTCCCCATACATCGCTATGAATCAATGAAAATGGACGAGATGCCTTGTAAGGTAAAGAGTGGTAAGAACTACGAACATGTTTTGAGAATTGACACACTTCACACTGAAAATATTTTTGATTTTTATTATTGAATAACGAAGGGAACAATTTCTGAAGGTACAAAAAATTTGGATGTCCTAGACGATAGTGCCATAACATGATTTCACTATCCTTATTAAATTTTTCAGATGAGTTAAAGACTCTTATTGAACTGACTTGTTGACTCTACACATACTGCATTATGAGTTTGTATTCTAGGAGATTCACTAACTTTTAGAAGAAAAAGTCCCGAGTGCACCTTAGCATTGCCAATCGTCCTCCCCGAATCCAAATCCTGAAATTCACACATATCCGAGAAAAACTTAGCAACACAATTATGTTCTTGAGTAAGCTTGCTAACAGATAAAAGGTTGCAGTCCAAATTAGGAACATGATGAACGGATGTAAGGGTTAGGTCCTTTGAAATAACAATAGAACCTGTTCCAACAACTTTAGAGATTGATCCATCAGCAATTTTTACGGTAAAATTTTCTCGGCATGGTTTGTAAGTGTTGAATAATGTGGCATCTCTTGTCATGTGATCAGATGCTCCGGAGTCTATGATCCATGGACCTATTTTTTCTGATTTTACAGTGAGGGCATTTAGATAATTACCTTTCTGTGCTAAAGATCCTGTTCCAACTGTACTGTTGGTAAGACTCTGCTGTGAGAACATTTTCTGCAGGGCTTCAATTTGCTCCTTGTTGAAAGGGCTTGTTTCAGTGGCAGGGGATTCTTCATTAATGGATACCTGATTGCCACGGCTCTCTTTATCAGGCGTTGATCTTGTGGACTTCCAATCAGCGGGTTTTCCATGAATTTTCCAGCAATTATCACATGTATGCCCTGGTTTTCGACAGTGGTCACACCATGGTCTCCCTTTCTTTTGTCGATTATCACTGTTGTTGTTGTGTTGGGTTCCTCGAGCAGCTAGAGCAGAATTTTCTGTGACAGAGGCAGTAGAAAATTCTCCCAACATCACCTTCTTCCTGCTTTCTTCTCGGCGGACCTCAGAGAAAACTTCTCGGATGTTTGGTAAGGGTTTCATTCCCAGTATGTGCCCTCTAACATCATCGAGATTCTTGTTGAGTCCCATCAAGAATTAAAAATTCTTTTCTTCTCTACAATTTCTCTAAACTTCTTAGAGTCTTCTGCACAGGTCCATTGATGTTCTTCGAATACATCTAGTCGCTGCCACTGCCGAGTAAGAAGGTTGTAGTATTGGGTGACGGAGAAGTCCCCTTGTCGAAGGTCATGGAGGCTGGTTTCAATTTCGAAGACCTCAGCAGTATTCTCTTTGCTCGAGAAAAATTCTTTCGCTGCATCCCAAATTTCATGTGCAGTGTTGTAGAGCAGGAAATTTTCGCCAATCTCGTTCGTCATTGAGTTGACTAACCACGACATTACCATGTTGTTTTCAATTTTCCACGTTTTGAATTTTGGGTTACCGGCATCTGGAGGAACAACTTCTCCAGTGAGATATTCATCCCTTCCTTTTCCACGGATGTACATCAAAACGGATTGCGACCATTGGAGGTAATTATTCCCGTTCAACTTGTGTCTTGTAATTTGGAGAGGAACACTATCTGCCATGCTTTGGTTGTTGGTGATGGGTGCTTCCATATTTGAGGTCTCTTCTGATGAGGATGGCTTTTGGTTTTCTGTGGCCATACCGTTCTTGGTCATTGGAGACTTTTGAAGAGTTAGAAGCGGAATTTTAGTGTTTCAATCAACCGGCTCTGATACCATGAAGAATTAGGAAGGTTGAATGAATAATTTTCTCCATTATTTTCTGAAGAATAGTACAGGAATAAATAGAGAGGGAAGAGCAAATCTCTTCCTGAAATTAAGGGATAACAATTAACCTAAAACAAGGAATTATAATCAGGAAAAATAAGGAAAGTAAAAAAACTGATTTGGGATATCAATATCCCTTTATTCTAGGAATCAATTAAACTAATTTTAGCAACTAATCCTAGAGATTACGGATTTCCACAATTTCGATATTGGGTTGACTTTCTTTGAAAGGGAAAAAAAAAAGATTGGGTTAAAAACTGGCTCAAAATAGCCTTCAATTTGAGGCTTACGCCTCATAAGCCTTGAGGCAAAAACGCCTCAAGGCGCACGCCTTAATGAAAAAAGGCGTAAGCCTTGTTCAAGCCATTCAAGGCTTAAGCCTTGAAGCGCTGATCAAGCGCCTCAAACTGAGGCAAGCCTCAAGGCGTACGCCTCGAACGCCTTTTTAAACCATGATCAAAACTGTGAATCAAGCTGAGTTCTTATACACTAGAGAGCACTCTGTTTATCCATAACTCAAAAAAAGAAATCTGTATCTCAAAGTACTGTCAGCTATGAAACAATCATAAGAAAACTTTAGAAGAGCACAGAAAACCTTTAAACATAATTCAGCAACAAGTAAACTTTACAAAGTTTTAACTTATATAAAGCCCCACCACCGTACCAGTGCACTAAGCCCCAGAAGAATTGTCGATATATATATTAGGAATTAGCTATTAATTTTGTTAGTCAATAAGAATCATTATGAGAATGATTTGTTTCCTTTAATGTCTCGGGCAATTAGGTAGATTGATATGATTTGTTAGCTGGCCGATTTCTAGTACTGATTTTTTAGTTTCCTTATTTGGAGGATTTAACCAATATTTAATCCTGTAATTTCTGATTCGTGAAATAAGAAAAAAGGGGATTCATCTTCTTCTCCTAAAATCTTCATGGTACCAGAGCCAGTTTCTAAAAGCCTAAAACACCAAGATTGATATGGCCAACGAAAAAGGAGTTACATCCTCAGAAATCATCCCAAGCCCGAGCAATCAGCCAGGAGCCGTCGATGCCTCTCCTTTTCTCATCACTGGCCACAAACTCAATGGTCAAAACTATCTAGCCTGGTCACAGTCCGTGTTAATCTTTATATCCGGAAAAGGAAAGGATGAGTACCTCACCGGGGAAGCTGTTCAACCAAAAAAGGATGACTCAAAGTACCGGGCCTGGAAGATAGAGAATAACTTAGTCAAGTCTTGGCTTCTCAATTCTATGACCAATGAAATAGGGGAAAATTTTCTCCTATATGAAACGGCATCAGAAATTTGGGAAGCTGTAAAAGAAGCATATTCTCACGTTGAGAATACTTCTGAATTGTTTGAAATTGAATGCATACTTCACGATCAACGCCAAGTAGATCTTTCAGTCACTCAATACTTCAACATTCTTAGCAGACATTGGCAGCAATTGGATATGTCCCGTGAGCACAAATGGAAGTGCCCTGAAGATGGACAGTACTACAAGAAAATTGTTGAAGAAGCACGGCTGTACAAATTCTTAATTGGTTTAAATAAGAATTTGGATGACGTGCGTGGGAGAATTTTATCAACAAGACCTCAGCCAAGCCTCCGAGAAGCTTTCGCAGAAGTGAGACGCAAGGAGAGTCGAAAGAAAGTGATGATGGGATCTCAAAATCCTACATCTGCACCGGACTTATCAGCCCTTGCAGCTAGGGGACACCAAACCCGAAACAATAGCAATCAACCGAAAACAGACCGTCCCAAATGTGATTATTGTGGGAAACTCGGACACACCCGTGACACCTGCTGGAATCTTCACGGGAAACCAGAAGGAGGAAAACCACCTAGAAACCGAGAAAGCAGAGGAAACACAGCAGCATTGGAGGAAAAACAAGAGTCCACCGAATCTGCCCTGTTCAGTAAGGAGCAGTTAGAGCTCCTACAGAAGTTAATTGGACAACATCAGACCAAGTCATCTGAATCTACAAGCGGAATAGCATCACTGGCACATAAAGGTAATCTTTCTATAACCTTTAGCGCACAACGTGAAGGTCAAGATTCATGGATTGTTGATTCAGGAGCATCGGACCACATGACTGGTAATGCTAAGTTGTTTTCCACATTTACTCCATGTCAAGAAAACTGGACAGTAAGAATTGCAGATGGCTCAATTTCTAAGGTTGTAGGGACCGGATCAGTGGTGCTTTCAGATATACTCACACTACACTCAGTATTATTGGTTCCTGATTTGGACTGTAATTTGTTGTCAATTAGCAAGATTACCAAAGATATGAAATGTAATGCTAAATTTGACAAAAACCTGTGCATTTTTCAGGACTTGGATTCAGGGATGATGATTGGTAATGCTGAAGTGCGCTCGGGACTTTACCTCATCAACCCAAGCCGTTCCTCCCAAAGACAAGTTCAAAGTTCTGGTTGTGCTACGTTATCTAGTTTCCTTCCATTTCAGTTTAAATCAGTTGGTCATCATAATAAGGATAGTGCAATAATGTTATGGCACTATCGTCTAGGTCATCCAAGTTTTTTGTACCTTGAAAAATTGTTTCCTTCATTATTTATAAATAAAAGTTCGAACTCCTTTCAATGTGAGATTTGTCAATATTCAAAACATGTTCGCAATTTTTATCCTTCTCAAGAATATAAACCATCACATCCATTTTCCTTGATTCACAGTGATATTTGGGGTCCTTCTAGGGTAAAAACAGTCACTGGGTCCAGATGGTTCATTAGCTTCATAGATGACCATACCAGATTAACCTGGGTCTATCTCATGAAAGAAAAGTCTGAAGCATTCCAAATCTTTAAAAATTTCAACTCCATGATCCAAACCCAGTTCCACACAAAAATCCAAGTTTTCGGTCAGACAATGCACGGGAATATTTCAATGACAATCTAGGAGAGTTCCTCTTAACTCATGGCATCATTCATCAAAGTTCCTGTGTTGAAACCCCCCAACAAAATGGCATTGCCGAAAGGAAAAACAGACATCTCCTAGAAGTCACTCGATCTCTCCTATTTTCCACAAATGTGACAAATATGTTCTGGGGTGAAGCAATATTAACTGCAGCATATCTTATCAATAGAATGCCTTCCAGAATTTTAAAATTCCATACACCATATAATACACTCCTTCAAACTTATCCAAACACTCGGGTGATTTCTACTATACCTCTCAAAGTTTTTGGATGCACTTCATTTGTTCATGAAAATGTTCAACACCGTGGAAAATTAGACCCTAGAGCAACCAAATGTATTTTTCTTGGGTATTCTGCAAACAAAAAGGGATACAAATGTTACTCTCCAATCACAAAAAGGTTCTATAATTCCATGGATGTCACCTTTTTTGAAAATCAACCCTATTATCCCAAATCTGCCATTCAGGGGGAGAGTGAGAGTGAATATCAACTTTGGGAAAATATTTTCCCTCAAATGTTCAATCTGAAAATTACCAAAGTGAACCTGAAATCATCCCATCAATAATTTCACCAGAAAATATTATTTCTCCTTCTCCTATACTTCCCGATTCTCCACAAAATCCTCAAAATCAGCCACCTTCATCCACCGAGAATGCTCAACCAGAAAATGACACCGAACTAAGTGTCTCATCAGGAGGAAGAGCAAGGGAAGGTGATGTGGAAGAACAAGCTCACTCTCAACACAACCAAGATGTTAACCTGAATTCCATGACTGATGAAGGTAATTCGGAAATTGTGGAATTTTTTGATGATTTACAATGGCCTGTTGCTCTAAGAAAAGGAGTAAGGAGTTGTACTAAACATTCAATTGGCAAGTATGTTTCTTATGACAGATTGTCACCCCAATACTATACTTTTGTAGCCAGTCTTGATAACATTCAGGTTCCAAAAGATATTGGTGAAGCTATGAAATCTCGTGATTGGAGGAAGGCAGTCCAAGAAGAAATTCGTGCCTTGGAAAGAAACGGGACTTGGGACATAACTGATCTTCCTCAGGGTAAAAAACCGGTTGGCTGCAAGTGGATTTTTACTATAAAATTCAGAGAAGATGGAAAAGTTGAGAGATACAAAGCAAGGCTTGTGGCAAAAGGATTTACTCAGACCTACGGGATCGACTATCAGGAGACATTTGCCCCTATCGCAAAGCTCAACACAGTAAGGGTACTTCTCTCTTTGGCTGCTAATCTTGATTGGCCTCTATTTCAACTCGATGTAAAAAATGCGTTCTTGAACGGAAACCTGGAAGAAGAAGTCTATATGACCATTCCTCTAGGCTTTGAGGATTCTTCCAACAAAGGCAAAGTATGCAAGCTGAAGAAATCACTTTATGGTCTCAAACAATCTCCCAGAGCTTGGTTTGATAGATTCACCAAGGTTGTCAAAGACCAAGGTTATTCTCAGTGTCAAACAGATCACACTCTCTTTGTAAAAACCTCTTTAGAAGGTAAATTGGCTATTCTAATCGTCTATGTAGATGACATCATAGTAACTGGAGATGATTGTGAAACCATTCTCAGCCTGAAGGAAGTTCTTGCCCAAGAATTTGAAATCAAGGATCTAGGAAACTTAAAATATTTCCTAGGTATGGAAGTTGCTCGGTCAAACAAAGGCATCACTGTTTCACAGAGAAAGTATGTACTTGATCTTTTGGAAGAGACAGGTATGATGGGGTGCAAACCATCCGAAACTCCCATGGATTCTTCCACGAAATTAGGAGCAAAGACCAATTGTGAACCTGTTGACAAACAACGGTATCAAAAACTCGTGGGAAAGCTGATATATTTATCTCATACACGTCCTGATATAGCATTTGCTGTAAGTGTGGTGAGCCAATATATGAATAATCCCAATGAAGAACACATGGAGGCAGTATTTCGAATTCTAAGGTATTTGAAGTTCACCCCAGGTAGAGGCTTACTCTTTAAACGGTCTGCCATTCGAAACATTGAAGTTTATAGTGATGCTGACTGGGCCGGATCCACTACAGATAGAAGATCGACATTTGGATATTGCACTTACGTATGGGGGAATCTCGTGACTTGGCGTAGCAAAAAACAATCTGTAGTTTCACGAAGTAGTTCAGAAGCTGAATTGCGAGCATTGGCACACGGAATTTGTGAAGGTATGTGGCTTAAAAGATTACTTAAGGAGCTGCATATTCCTTGTGAAGACCCCATGACAATATTTTGCGACAATCAATCAACTATCAGCATGGCCAAGAACCCTGTACACCATGACCGTACCAAACATGTAGCCATTGATCGTCATTTCATAAAAGAAAATATTGACTCTGGGGTCATCAAGGTAGACTACATGCCTTCAAATCAGCAGATTGCAGATATTCTCACGAAACCGCTACCAAGGAATTCATTTGATGTTCTTAATTCCAAGCTCGGCATGTTCAATATCTACAGCCAAGCTTGAGGGGGAGTGTCGATATATATATTAGGAATTAGCTATTAATTTTGTTAGTCAATAAGAATCATTATGAGAATGATTTGTTTCCTTTAATGTCTCGGGCAATTAGGTAGATTGATATGATTTGTTAGCTGGCTGATTTTTAGTACTGATATTTTAGTTTCCTTATTTGGAGGATTTAACCAATATTTAATCCTGTAATTTCTGATTCGTGAAATAAGAAAAAAGGGGATTCATCTTCTTCTCCTAAAATCTTCAAGAATGTCAATAGCAGACGAAACATTCCCTAGATATGGAGAACAGTTGTCGAGTGAAGCCTCAAGAAAGGTACCAAAAGCAACAGAACTTTAAGTACAGTATCAACATTTACTTGCAACTGCATTATACAATATGCTTCAACACCTTATCTGTAGACGCTTTTTGCAATACATAATCAGACCAAGCTGAAGTTTGATTAAGAGAAAAAGTGGCTTTAATTTAAAACTTTTTGAAATATAAGCCTGTTCAAGATGACACATGACAAATTAATTATTGAAAGAATGGTACACATCACTTACGGTATTTGGGCAGCATTGTTATCATTCTCAGGCGCCAGTTGTCTAACCAAGGGAGACAAATCGTTCTGAAGTACAGACCACACACGAAATTTTAGTAAATAGATCAATGTGTAGATTCTCATAATAGTCCGTACTTGTCAATGCACAATCTGGAGGGAAAAAGGGTTACCTGAATATCTTCCATGCTGGCATTTGCATGGCTACTGTCCAATAAAACCTTAATTCAGCACATAAGCTTTATTTAGCTATAGCATTAAACAATCTGTGCAAGAGTCCACACGATAAGATCACTGTTATACAGAGAATCTACCATTATGAGACGAGCTGCCTTTGAGCTTTCAACTACCGTCCATTGACCTTCTTCTGAGGAGAACAGCCATTCATGACCCCGAGTCTGGAATATAAAATTCAGTTACATATATCACAGAAGAACAATTGCAGGATATACAATAAAACTACCTTAGTGATGAATAAAGATCTATCCATCAAAGTGCAAATTGCAAAATAAACTTTGCAACCATTTAGCAAGGACTTGAGTAATCATCCACCAACTCAGTATAGCAAAACTCACAAAGATGTAACATTTCAAAATATATTAGAATCAGGAATAGACATATGTTTAGAAAAGTCTCATAAAACTCATTTTCTCTTAAACCATTGTTTCTTCTTTCATTTTCATTTTCTTTTTCTTTTGGCTAGAACTCCAAAACCAGTAAATACTCTTCTTTTTTCTTTCTTTCATATTTAGCATCATAAAAAATTGCATGGTTTCTCAAAGTTCAAAGAAACTTTACATTACAACACTTCTAGACTCCACCCTGTACCTCCCAACAGTTTCAAATAACAATGACTTAAATTTCATGGGTAAAATAAATGAAATGACGTTAATGAATTCTTGTGTTATGTTAAAACAAGGAAATCATACTCCCGAAATTCTAACAAACACAGCCAAAGGACTCAACAGAACAAGTTTACAGGAATATGCCGAATATTTTCCACTAATAAACCAAGTAAAATGATAGATTAAAGTAGAATCAACTTCTTGTTGGAGGGACACTGAGGCTAAAGTGACATTCAACTGAATTTTATAAAGGACGCAAGAACAAAAACCAAAAAAAAAAAAGAGTAATTAACAGGCAGGTAAAGCTGACACACACCTTAGGCACAATAAAAACCCCACAATGATATAGAAACGGGCAAGTCTGGGACCGAGAGTCAAGAACAACAGCTCTATAACTGAAACGGGACCTCCCTTGACCTCCCAAAGTAAGCTGCAGCCGACGGCCTTGGCTAAGCTTTGCCAAATCCTGCCTAGCTTCAAGTTGCAAGTCTTCGAGAGAGCATAATATGTCAGAACCAGTGGAGTGTTCTCTACGAAATTGATTCTCATTTTCAAGAGCTTCAACAAGCCCATGGGCCTGAAGTAAAAGTAGCAGCTTCGGTCAAGCTTGTAGAAATTGGCATTCCAAGATTTAAAAGATCAAGTTTGCATTAAATTGGAAAACTACAGTGAATATTAAATAATTCCTCTTTCATATAGCTCTACATTTTATTCCAAAAAGTTTGTGCAAGCATCATAAGTTCTTCTGAATCTAATACTTCTCTCTCAAAGAAAATATGTAAAGTGAATACTTTACCTGATCTCCACTACAAACAAGAGACGAAATATTGAAGGATGGTGTTATCTCATGCAATACGATTGACTTCTCTTTCTCAGCAACCACCATAAATGTTTGAAGGCTAGGCTTACTGGATGGTTTTTGAGGTATAGCATAAACACTCATTTTCCATCCAACACGAAATTTAGAGAATAGCAGACCTGAACAAGGAAAGGGGCACCATACTTAGCAGATGCAGGGCATGAAATAAAAATGTGAAATATGCTGATTTGAGATTTGATTCCATCATATCAGTAAGCATATTTCACAAGTGATTCCATCATCCATGACCAATCTGAGATTTGAGTGCACCATAGGCAAGATAACTAGATTGGAAGGAAAATGAAAGAAAAATTAATAGGACGGCGATAATTATTGTCTTGGCACAAGTTTTGTGGCATTCAGATGGAACTTTGTACCTAGAACATGAGATTCTGCCAAGGTAAGGCAAATAAACTTCCCCCCAGATTTCAAAACCCTTTTAACCTGCAAATACAAGTAATTACATGAAATCAAAACAGAATGCAAACTAAACTAAATTAGTGAGCAGATAATCTGATTTGATGGTGACATAGGCTCCAATTGAAGTTTAGAACAACACCTCTGATAAATATTGATTCCCTAAGTCAGGACCAAGCTCTGGCTCCATCAAAGCATCCAATCCCCCTTTATCAAGTACAGTGTCAAAAGTCTCAGCCTCAAACTGCCAAATTGCAACAATCATATGAACAATAGCAAAACAACAATCAACGTTTCACAACACTGATGATTCGCCACAGGCTTTGGCTTAGGTGAACTCCAACGTCACACACACCAACTTCTTGGAAAGACATAATTCTAGTTGAAAAGACACCAATTCAAAGGAAAACAAAAAATTACTTTGACAACAAAAAGGAAGGAAAACAAAAAGATTCAGAATCCTAATTTGCAATTTAAATTAAGAAGACAACCTGCATTTCAGGGATGTCCATAACATGCGCCGTTGTGTACCAGGCCATTAGCAATGATCACAGTTGAAGAAGAACAACACGGAAAATATTTTCACAACATTGACCATTAACTTATACCATACCATATCAAATAGAATATGCTAAAATTCTAGTCGAAATGAGACCAATTCAAAGGAAAACAAAACCATCCATTATCGCACCACGCAAGATTCATAACCCGTCATCCAATTCAAACTACAGAATGAAAAGACTTTAACTCTGTATTTAAAGATCACCTATCAAATTGTACACGTTATGGGTATTAAAACCCAAACCAAACCAAACCAAACATAAAATCAATTAGACAAGCCATCAATTCTATCAATTCCGTTGTAACATTGTTTGTATCAAACTCACATAAATGAGTTTTGGATACCATGTAATTCAGAATTTTTGGAGCTTTTAAACTTTTAAACAAGTTTATTTTATTGGCACTAGGAAAAGAAAGATACAAATAGATGACGGAAAGTAAAAAGTTTAAAAAAGTAGTTTAATCTAAAATTTGCTAAACAAATTGGTAACCACATACAGTACAGTTTTTGATTACAGGGAGAAGCCAAACCTGCATTTTGGTCATGTCCATGAGGCGCCAGCGCATGCCGGGACGTTGTCGGACATTGCGGCGCAACATGTCGGAGATGACAACCTTGGAGAAGTCGATGTTGGTTATGCCTTTAAAGCCGGCGTCGTAGAGGTGCTCCGAGAGCCTCGAATTTCCGCAGCCCGGCACGAGAATCATCTGCTCATCCGAAGCTTCCGCTTTATCGAATTGGGAAATGAGAGGGTCTCTGAGCTCGGTCCACTCGGCGTACCACTCGAAGGGCTCGTCGGAGCTTCGGATTTTGAAGAATTCGTCCCAGTTCTCCTTGCTGGTGAAGTCCCCTAGGGTGCTTAGAAGCTTTCCTAACTGGTCTGTCTTCTTCGCCATGTTTGCTTCTTTCTCGGTTGTTTGACGTTTTTTTGTTTTTGTTTTCCGCTGTTCTTCTATTCTGGGTTTTGTGTAAGACTGGTTTTTACTAGGGTATTTGGCCAACGGTGATACGGTTTTCTTCCCCTTCCGCTGTCGAGTAAATTGCACTCGATTGAGCCCTGATTATTATTTCTAATTTTCGTTCACTGTTCTTTTTAATGTTGGGGCTTCAATTTTTTTTTTTAAATAACAAGCTCTTGTATTTATATGTAAATTTTGTTATTAAAATTATCCATATCTTTTAATGTTAATTATTAATAATTTTAAAACTTAAAATGTATTTTATTCAAATTAAAAATTTTAAAAATGTTATATAAAAATAAATAATTTAAAATGTAATAATACAATTTACTCTCGGTTGTCAGCACTCCAATTTCAATCTCTCCTTTCAACTAATAATAATAATAATAATAATAAGATTTTTAACCTTTAATTTAGTTATGAATATTGTATAATTTTGGTCCCAATTTTTTTGGTAATATAAATTACTTCTTTAAATTTAATTGAAACAGTCATCCTTCAATAGCCTGCGTGGTAACTAAACTAAAGGTTTACATAATAACTTTATCAAAGTAAAATTCCCAAAAAATTAGAACATTATAATTATTTTTGTTTTGAACTATTGTGCTGAAAACTTCAATATTTTTGTTTTTTTTTTTTTTAACGCTGATTATCTTAAAGCACATTTTACAACACTAGTTCGGATTGATTAGTTCAGTTTAAACCAAATTTGACGTTTGATAAAAAAGGTCAGTTCAAAGAATTGAGTCATTATTTTGAATTCAAAACCCAATTGCCACACTAAAAACCATTTACACTTTATTTTTTTCTCTTTTCTAATGGAAGCTTAAAAATATCATAAAATTTTAATTTCGATTAAGGCAATTCTTCTTCCAATAAAGAAATGAACAAATCACATCTATATAGGCCATGAATATCTGTAACATACATTGTGATGTTTTCTAAATTTTTTAGAAAGTCCTATAGGGTAAAATAGATGTTTTCAGCATTTTTTTAAACACTGTTCAAACTCATCTTTTTAAAAATCAATCCAAACACTAGTTCAATTTAAAAATCATACACTCAACCCAATTCAAGTCAAATTCAATTCGAAGTGGCAATCCAATAGCCTCTTATGTTTTGAGGGTTATTAATTGTCCTTCAAAATAATATGAACTAAAATTATGTTTATGTCTATGAAAGTTGACGATTTTGACGATTATTACCACAACTTTAATTTAGAGATATTTTGGCCTATAAAATTAGCACGGGCACTAGCTTATCACATATTTAAAATTTCATACACTCCCTTTCTTGTAGTCCTATATTTTGTAAAACTCAAAATCGTCGGATGCTATTTTCTATCATTGATTGGAAATTGTTAATGGGTGTTTGGTAAATATAGTTAGAATCATGGTTGCTATTTAAAACATTGTAACATGTGAAAGCTTTGTACTATAACGACTTTTTTTTTTTACTGTAGTAGATAAGAGCTTTATACTATTCGATAACCACAACCATGATCCTAACCATGATTAACAAACACTAAAACCAATAGCCCTTAAACCTTAGGGTCCCATCCACTTTGCTCTCTAAACTTTAAAAATCACCACTTTATCCCTTAAGTTTTTAAATATCCTTACTTTGCACCTAAACTTTAAAAATCATAACTTTGCCCCGTGAATTTTCAAAGCTCTTCACTTTGCTCTTGACTTTCCGGTTTTTCATTCAAATAAATAGAACTAAGCTTACCTGAGAGTTATAAAATCTTATTTTTTTGCCCTTATGGGTGACCTATGTGTGAATCACGTAATCTTAATTCCATCTATTTGAACATAAAATCAGAGATTCAAGGGGCAAAGTGAGGAACTCTAAAAGTTCAAGGGACAAAGTGGTGGTTTCCAAAGCATAGGGGGCAAAGTGAGGAATTTAGAAAGCTCAAGGGGCAAAGTGATGACTTTTAAAGTTCAAGAGATAAAAAGAAAGAGACTCGAAATTTTAGAGGCCATTGGTGTTTATAAGATTAAATTTATGAACATGACATTTGTTTCACTTGGTTTTACTATTAGACAGATTTTTAATGAAGCGTCTCTTTTTTTTATTAAGAGAGTAGCAATTCATTTGTTATTTTCATTTGCCTCTATGTAAAGTTATTTATTTTTCATGTTTTTTTTATTTTTCTTGTTTTTTTTGTCTTGGTTTGAAATTTTTTATTTTTAATATTCTTTATTTAAAAATTAAGTGGGGGTCTAAAAATGGATGAGTTGCATAATGGTTGCAAACCCAATTAAGCCCTGCTTCGGAGCCCAATTAGAACTAATTGATTAGAATTAAAAGAAAAAGTCAAAACTACAATTCATAATTGGAACATATGTTTGGTAAGTTTGTCAAAATGATGGTTTGAATTTGGTAAGTTTGTAAAAATGATGGTTTGAATAAAAAGTAGTTCTAACTATTGTATAGTTAAAACTAAAAGTAGTTCTAACTACTGAGACTCAGTTCTAACCGCTACTGAGCCAAGCGAGAGTTTCAATTGAAGCTAAAACCATCAGTTAAAACCAAGCTCCCAAATCTCTTACCTCTATTTCTGCCTTTAGAAGAAAAAAAAGGAAGTAAGCAAGCTAGAACTTGGAAGGATTACAAGAGAGGAGAAAAAAGCTTTCGTCAACTTCATATCTTTAGGCCCTATTGTTGATGCCTCGTTGTCGATCAACACCACATGTGGTTGCCCACGTGGTCGGATTGCCTGTCCTACTTGTCTCGGCCTTATAGGGGACCTGTAAAAAGAGGGAATGCTTAGAGGTCAAGAGGACACAAGTGTGGTGCCAACTAAGGGCTCTCCAACACTTAAGTCTGGTACTTGTTCGACTGAGGGGGAGACTAGAGTTAGGTATGAGAGAGTCCACTTACCTTGGTGGTGGAGCGAATGCTCCTATGTACAGCCCACCATTTGGACTGAGTGTAAAATAGGTTTGACCTTTGATCCGAGTGCTCCATACGATAATGTGAAGGTTGTAAGTGAAATGTGTCACAATCCCAGAAGGTAGATAACCCTTCATCTAAGGGCCATAATGAGGCCATGTAGCGGCCTTGGGAATGGGTTATTACCCGATTTAAGACCATATCCATCTGGCGCGAGCACCATTCTTCTCGAGGAGGCAACATTTTGAGCGGCTTTCAAAGGAGGCCCCGAGGACCACCTCGGGAAAGTGTGCTGATCAACGGGAGTCGTGTGAACTCCAAAAATGACTTCTATCTAATCAAGGTGGTCAGCCAGCCAAGCTGAGCTCTTCGAGGAGGGTGTTGAGCACAGTAATCTTCTAGTGCACTTGGTCAGTGCTCGGCTAGGTTGCACTCTACCCGAGGAGGGTTGGTCAGCTAACATGGTCCTCGGATATACGTTCTTGAGATCATGGGATCCTAAAGGCCCTTTGAGGCGATCCTACATAAGTGACACTTTGGTCGTCAGGCTCACTATTTCCCTAACAAGTGTAATCATATCACCTCTTTGTATTTCGCATCCACTCTTGGTTATAAATAGGGGAGCCCCCCCTCTTATTATGTTCACTTTGCTTACAAATTTTCTCAAAGCTCATATTTAGTTGCTGAGCAAAACTTAACTTATGAACTCAAGAACATTTACTCATTTCAAACCTAAATAAGTAATTCCAGAGCATAAAATGAGTGATTTAAGCGATTTCCAAGACTGATCACTTAACATCCTCAGGTCGGACGACAGTACTAATTCCGATCAATCAAGCCCCACGGAGAGGGGGAACATTAAAAGGGCGACCAAGTAAGAAGGGGCAGCTCGGCTGGCCCAAATCCTGAGCCTAGAGCATGGGATTGTCTCCAAAAATTTTTGGACCTGTTGGAAGGAACGGTCCCAATTCGACTATGCTGGGGGAGAACCCATACATCAGAGCGGCCATCGTGGACATGTCTCGGGCTAACGAACAAGAGCGAACTCGCTTGGAGGCCGCTGTGAGTGAGCTAAGCTCCTCAGGCTAGGACAACACTGAGAGGGCCCAAGTCATGGGCAAAGTCAACATTGAAAGGGCCGGTAGTGCCGAGGAGGGGCAATGAACCGAGGGTCGCAACGACGCCGAGGACGAGGAGGAAGTCTTAACGCCCATGGAAACAAGGGTCCACGAAGTAGTAGTCTATCGAGTGTGTCAGCTTGGACAGACTTCTGCTATCGAGTACACTTCAGCAATGACCCTAGCCCGCCTGGACGTCCTTCGTCGAGAGTACGAGATTTCCATTGACGTTATTTTGGTCATGCCTAGAATGTGATATTTTAAGTGCTATTATTAGTTATGCTAAGTAAATTAACTTTTTGTTTAGTAATGTCATACATGACAACCACGAGGGATCGATGTATTTGGGATGTTCATGTCAAAAATAATAATAAGCTTAGAATATTTATTATTTTTTTAAAAGTTTCAACTTGCTCTAAATTTATACTCTATAATGCTCTAAAGTTATGTATGCCCTAGAATTATATTCTAAATGATGACACCAATTTTGTTGCATATTTTCTCATTTTTATAACGTTTATGATGTCATGATAATTACATGCGTAATATTTTTTTATTATGGTATTAAGAAACTCGATAATATAAAGTGTACAAAAGAATAATATGTAAATTAATATTTTTTGGGTCATAGGAGCAAACATTATTGTTGTAAATAAATAATTATGTATTATAATTAAATTATATTACATTTATTATATTATATTATATAGAACCATATAACCATTTACATTATAATTATATTATAGATATTATATTATATTATATTTTATATACAAGATACAAAAACAGCATTTGTGCCTTGGAAACACACACAAAAAAAAAGATAATTACGGTGAAGGCAAAAGAGAAAAAAAAAAAAAAGAAATCTATTGGACTAAAACTAGGGTTTTCTACACTTATCTAATCTCTTATCTCTCATAAACCTATAAATATACCTTTAAGACACTAAAGTCTTCATTCTCTTAATTTCCAACTAAAAAAAAAATTCTATTCCCTCACCCTTTCCCAAATTCACATTTTTAAGCCTCCACCATCACTCAAAATTCTCCAAGTCTCCATCATCTCTCCACGCCCTGAAGCTGATATCTCATCATTCATCCTTCTTTTCTTTTCAAGCCAAAGTAGAAGGAATTCTTTTTGGAGATTTTGCATGCAAGTTTTCATATTTGTGGAAAGAAAACATAAGAATTTAATGTAAGATTTAAAGATTTTCATGGTTTTGAATTTTGCATGCAAGTTTTCATATTGTTTTGTGACAAATTTAAAGTAGAAGGAATTCTTTTTGGAGATTTTGCATGCAAGTTTTCATATTTGTGGAAAGAAAACATAAGAATTTAATGTAAGATTTAAAGATTTTCATGGTTTTAAATTTTTATGATTGATATGTATTGTTTTGTGACAAACTTTGTTGGAAAAATATTCTTTTATGTTGTGAATGTGTACACATGTATATTTTTATGAAAAATAAATTATTTTATTTATTACTTTGATTATAATAATGTTATTTTATAGTTGAAAGCATTTATGTTCATATGATGTCATGAAATTTCATGAAAATAATATGTTATTGGAGTGCGATGTGAGAATTTTTTCAGTTAGTTGGTAATATTGCTGATAATGTTTTGAAATCAAATGATTTTATTTTACTGTGATTTTTGGATATGATGTGTATATATTTTTTAGAAATGTCTAAGATTTTTTATAAATTTTATTTCAAAATATTTTTAAGGTTTCGAGCTTTCAATCAAATACTGCTTATAGAATTTTATTTGTTGGCAAATTTGTATTAGTGTTTTGTAGAGTCCTTGTAGGGACAAAATGCGTCTTTTGATTCTGTAAGAAACTATAAGTCATTGTTGGTATATTAACTAAATATATGTAAATTTTTAGCTTCATATCCTTATAATATTTTAAGATAAAATTCATTAATTGCCAAGTACTTAGTGCTTATATATGTCTGCTTGATATGCTCTATATAATTCATAAGACGATAAATCATACTTTTAAATATGTTTTACATGATTTATTATTTTTCTAGCATTTATTTATATGTTAAGCATTAGACATAAAAATTTTAAAAGCATATCATGTATATGTGATTTTATAAAAATGTTTGAATAAAATATGTTTGTTATTTAGCATATATAGTGTTAATATTAACTTTGCATTTGAACGTGTGTTTTGAATTTTTTTGAATTTATTTGGAGCTGAATTTTGGATATGTTATGATTTTATGTATCTATTATGTGTACTAATTTTTATAAATTATTTTATAACATAAAAGATTTAATCCATAATTTTTAATTAGTACTGCTCACTACTTAGGCTTTGCTAGCAGATTTTGTTGTATTGACTTTGTGATTTATTTTAATTATCAAATGAAATTTTTATGGCTAAAAAAAAATATGAGAATTATATATATATGTGTGTGTGTGTGTGTGTGTTGTTAAATTTATTCCTAAAAATTTTCATGCTGCAATTTTATGTGAATTGAAAAATATAGGGTTATGAATTATTGAAGGTCAAACAGTTTTTATGACTAGCAGATTAACTTGATTGTTTTGAAAATTAGAAAAAGATACTTTGGATTAATATTTTCAAAAAAAGAAAATTTGAGTGGCGTTTATATATGTTAGTTATGTTATGGAATGATTCATACACCTTATTCATGCTTATAAGTTGAGACTAATTTCTTTAAGTAATTAAAAGTCAAGTTTTCTGTCATTATGTTTCTTGACTCTAAGTGCATGTTTGTGACTGAGAGATGACTTTGTTTCGTTACTAATAATTATGATGATGTAATATGGTATAAAATAATATCATGAACATGAATATTAATTTTATGTATTATATGAATGATTAACATGAACACTCTAAAAGAAGAGCACACTAAGAACCGCAACAACGTGTAACGTCCCGAAATTTATTTAATGTTAATGTAATGTAAATGGTGGATTAGTGTGCCATAATTAACGTTTTAACATTAATTAGATTATTTGGTTGGATTTTGAATTTTTGGTTGTGTTGTTAAATTGATGTGTTCAAATGATTTCTTATTGTTTTAAAATGATGTTTTGAGTTTTAAAACACAACAATTTGTAAAATGTTAAAAATACTCCGTTTTGTAAAACCGTGGGCGGCACATGGTTTTCGTACAGTAAGACCGCCCACCGATTTCTCTATTTATTTCCTTCTTCTCTCTCTCTCTCCTCATTCTCACGCACCTCTCTCTCTTTCTTTCCTCTCTCTCTCGGCAGCCCCTCTCTTTCTCAATCTCTTTCAAAAATTTTGAAACCACATTCGAATCCAAGCTTCGGGTTAACGAGGAGGAAGCTCGGGGACGTGATTTGGCAACCGAGATCGCGGATTGAAGCTTCGATTCGAGGTTAGATTCGAAATTTTAAAACTTTTTACAAAATTTTCAATTTTGTGTATTTTTGAAATCTAGGTTTGTTTTAGCTTAGAAAACCGTGGATTTGTGTTAAATGAACTTAGAACAACTAGAATCTAAGCTTAGATTGAAGAAAAACGGATTGAATTCAAGATTTTTCATTTTTCTCCTCTTTTTCTCATTTTTGGATTTTTGAGGATTTTGAGTCTAAATCTTGTTTAAATGATTCCAAACATGTTTTAGAATGTTTTTCTATCAAGTATACTTGTTTTTCATGCCTGGGAATTGAGAAAAACAGGTTGGAATCCAGATTTGGGTTTTGGGGAATCGAAACCCGTGGCTGGAAATTTCTGGGTTTTCCCAGTTCGGCAGGCCGAACTGTGTGTTCGGCAGGCCGGAGTGATGATCGGCAGGCCGGTGTTCTTCCGACCGGCAGGCCGAATCTGGGGAAATGTTCGGCAGGCCGAACCTCGCTTCCGACAGGCCGAACTGTGCAGTTCGGCAGGCCGAAGCAGGGCGTCCGGCAGGCCGACCAAGGCATGGAAAATTTTGTGATTTTTACCCGTTTTCACTGTTTTGAACCCAGATTTAAATCCCAACCTTATAGAATGATTTTAATGATACCAATGGCACACTAGGACATCATGAAATGATTTAGTAACATAGAATGTCTCAAACTAGATATTGATCGACTTAGTTTGTATCTAGGATCGTTCGTGGTTCCGCGGAGCTAATGTATAGCGGGTCGGGATTACGGTGTGGAGCACCGGCATGAGTATTGAGGTAGGACTTCTATCCTATTTCTTTGGTAGCCTGGTTTTGAAATGATTTGGCTTTGAAAAGGATTTTTATCAAAATGTTTTCAACGATTGTTTGAAAATAGTTTTATCGGTTATATTTTAATATACCGTGATTATGAAATGAATTTCATAATAAATATAATTGACAACACTCGGTAATTGGGTTTTGCATAATAATGATAATAAACACATAGGCATGATGCCATATCAGAGATCGGGTCGTGTAGCGATCGACCTTGGAGGCAGGTCCCGAAACCCAGCTGGGCCACTACGGTGGTGATATCATGGTTTGCCTAGGTAAAAATAAAATGGTGTTTTGATCTAACGAGTAGACTGTTCTGTGTCAGGACGGTTCTACTCAAACTATTTATTTATTTAGTTATTTATTTAAGTTTCCTTTTGAATAACTTCTAATAATGATATGTTCCCTTGCGTTAAACTATTTTTATAAAACATAGTCCTACTGAGCCTTTCGCTCACGTTTTATTGTTTTAAATTTCCCCCTCTAGGTGGTTTTCCTTTTAGGTTTGGAGAAGATTCTTCGGACCAAACTCAGGAGCAATAGGAGAATTTATTTATATTCTGTATTATTAATCAAGGCATGTAAAACTTAACTTTATTTGTACTCGGACTGTAATTGTATTCATGATATTGTCAGAACCATGTGTGTGCACAAGTTGTGGGTTGTGGAACCCATATTCGCGGTTTTTATTTAATATTATTATTTGCTTATTATCTATAAATTCGTTTACCAAATGTGGTGGAAAATCTCTTTATTTCTTACTTAATTGGATTTTTAAACTCTTAATTTCAATTAAATCCTCTTTTAATTAACTCAAATATTCCGCCACGTCACCTCTCGTACTCTGGGGCGTGACACAACGTCACCCGATTTTAGGTTTAGTAAGCAAGCAAGTCAAGTAAGTACATTCTCACCTGCAACATGATAAAGTTTATAAAAATGTTAAGCAATTTTTATGAGTAAAGGTTTGTGATTTAATGTTATTATTTCAAGACCTTTTATGATGAATTTTCCTAAGCGTGTTTTAATATTTTTTATGGTTTATGACAAGTTTTCAAAGAAAGCTTATATATATGCATATATATCACTTAATTAAGTGTTACACACCCTATGTTTATGTTTATGATGTCCCACAAGGTTTAGACTTGTACGTTTAATGTGGGATTAGCTACCTTACTCTTCTCGTACAACTATGTTTATGTTGACGGTACAACACTTACGCCTTTAGAGATAAAATGAATAATTTTTTAATATAAAAGTTTAAATGAAAAGATATGTTCTAATAAACCTGTGCTTTGTACACTACTATGATTATGGTTATGATATGTAATTATTTTTATGAAATATTTAATGTTGTGAGATAGAAATTTGTGCTTGCTTAATTTTTTTTTATGTTACAGATAAGGATAAAATACAAGTCGATTAGGATGGAGGACAAGGACGAACGTATGTATAAGGAATATTGGATTGGAAACGGAGTCATGTCATAAAAGAATTTAAACTTAAACAAAATTTAATATATTATGTTCCACATTTATATTTGTTTAAGACTCAATTCTATTTATGATATGTTCTTTAAACTTATGATTTATTAAATGTAACTTGTATTTTAGATTTTTAGTTTCTTAGGTTATTATTAAAGAATACGTTATATAGTTTATTTCTTCGTAATTTGTCTTACTTAGTTGTTTGATTAGAAGTTAAGAATGTTTGCATTATATGTAAGTGTTTGTATTTGTTAAATTTTTTTTTTTATAAACTAAGTTTTCTGCAAGTGGTCAGTTAGTGGAATGTCTTAGGTATTCCATCGGGCTAACTAATGAGGAAAAGTTAGTCCAGTAAGTATTTTTTTAAAATGGATATATATCTTGAGATATTTATTTGAGTGTTGTTGTTAATTGTTTCATACTTCTTATCGATAAGTATTAAGTTTAAAGGTAAAAGCAACGTTTCATGTGGCACCCGTAAAGGGGCGTTACACTACCTAAGGCCAGGGACTCTCCTGACGAACCGCCAGAGGGTGCATTATTCTGTATGCGGAATTCTTTCGAGCAGGCCTCTGTCTACTGATGCACCCATGTTTTTGCTTAGCCCTTAACGACTTAAACATATGCATTGCGCAGCTGAACCCAAACTGTTACTGCTCATTGTTCAACATGTACATGTTATGGGTATACAGTATGTTTTCAAGATGCCATGGGTAGCTTTAAAGCAGGTGTTCAAAATGAAGAAGCTCCTATGGCAGGTCAGGTGATATTACTTCACTAGATTTTTCAAGGAATTCATCCTCGGCAATCCAAACCAGGACAAGCTATGGAAGTTCAAGTGGTTCTATGTCGGCGAAAGATGGTAGTCCTGGTTGGAAGAAGGGGTTCCTACAAACCAGATAGTGTCGACGAAGTTCGAACAAGGTCATCTTGTAACACCTAAGCATTTTAAGCATAATAAAAATGCAATAATTTAATGATTATTGTTTAATCCAGTTTATATGATAAAGTCCATAAAAGCAAAAAATAAGATTTTTAAGGGTAAAAATCATACGATAGCCTTAAATAAAGAGGGAATGATAAGGTAAAAAGCTAGAAAGCTTAATTGTTGCAAATTGTGTTACAACAAATGCTAAAACAAACATACAGTTTAATGAAAATACCATATAATAATATAAAAAATTATATAGTATTAAAATAATATAGTATAAGGAAGTATACTGATAAAGTTGTGTAATATAAAAATTTCACTACAAAAGTAGTGTAGTGTAAGAATTGGACTGTTTAAGGTTAAGTAGTATAGAAATTAGACTGTTTAAGTTAAAGCAGTATAGGAATAATATTGTTTGAAGAATATGAATGAATAAGAAATGCTGTAGCAGTATATAGAATATACCGACAGTATAAGAAAAATGTTGTTAGTATAAATTTAGACCGTACAAAGTTATATAATATTGGAATTTCATTATGTGATGGATGTAAATAAGTATAAGAGGTTGTGGGACCTCATGAACAGTATAAAAAAGAATACCGATGGTATAGAAAAAAATACTATCAATATAAATTTAGACTGTATAAAAAATTTTGTGAGACCCACGAAGAAGACACCTTGAGAGTTTTGATTGGGCTACTACATTTACTAATGTGACCCAACCATAAAAGGCCAAGTTAACCCTAATAATAATTAGGGTGATTAGTCACCAAAAAGAAAAGAAAAAAAAAGGGAAAAAAAAAAGAAAAAAAGGGGGGGAACACTCCATGGGTGGAGAAAAGGCCACCTCACCCCTTTGTTTCCTTTATATTTAGCTTCAAAAAGAGACCAAAGGTTGGTCTCCACCATCCAAAATGTGCAAAGGAAGGAAGGAAGGAAGGAAGGAAGGAAAGAAAGAAAGAAAGAAAAGAAAAGAAAAGAAAAGAAAAATTCTCATTTTTCCCCCATAGACCCAACAGCCCTTTGGGCAATTTTTCTATCAAAGTTTGATGAATATAAACCTCTAACCAAGCTTTAAGCAAGCTTTAGTGTTTTAGTTCAAAGTTTTGCAACTTTGGAGGTAAAATTCTAACTTTTTTTTAAGGGTTTTAATGATATTTTCTTTAAAGTTTTGGATGGGTTTTTAATAGAATTTTGTCATAGTTTATGACAAAGGAATCTAAGCAAGTTTAGTCTTACAAGTGGATGATCAAAAAGGTTAGCAAAGTTTAGGTAAATCTCTAAAGTTTTTACTTGAAATTTATATGCATACCAAGTGTTTGATGAAATGTTTTGGTTTATGGTATGTAAATGGACATTATGGCATTGATGATGATAGAAAGAAAGGAAGTATGGGCTTTTCATAAAAAATGGAATCATATATTATGAATTTGCTTGTATTCCTTATTATAAAGTATTTACGTTAAAGGCTTATGGAAAACATTTATAGAAATGTTTTATGTTAAATGTTTATGAAAAATATTTTTATGTTTTCAAGAAAAGGTTTACAAAGGATGTTTTAAGAAAAATGTTTTAGAAATGCTTTATGAAAAACGTATTCATAAATGTTTATGAAAAACGTATTCAGAAATGTTTATGAAAAACGTTTTAAGAGAAAGGCTTTTTATGAGAAAAGTTTTTAAAGCATGTTTAAATGATTTGTGAGATTATGTTTGAACTTACTGAGTGAAAGCTCATTAAAAATCTCTTCATGTTGTATGTAGTCCTAAGGGTGATCACTTGGACTGGTTAGAAGAGCTGGGTGCTGAGGAGGACAAATACGAAGATTTAGGTTTGGATACCACCACAGTGTGCTTCCGCTACTCAAAAAAAAAGGTTTTCCACTATTTAATATAGTGTTTTCAAAGTTTTAAGAAAACCAGAGTTTATGACACGTACTTTATGAAATGTTTTCAAAGTGTTAAGATATGTATTTTATGAAATGTTTTATATAATAATAAAAATAAGTTTTAAGTTACGATTCAATAAATGTTTCTTAATAAGTTTTAAGAAATGATTTGACATGGTTTTAAAGTCAAGTGTTGTGCAACGACTCAACTCAAATTGAGACAGAAGTTGCAACAGTTCTAAAGAACGATTTAAAGGATGTCAAAGAAAAAAAAATTATTTCAGTATTTTTCTTACTAAGTAAGATTAATGTTTAAGAAATAATGTTTAAGAAAGTTAAGTGACTGCCTAAAAAGGCGGGTCGTCACACATTTGTGGTCGAAGAGACTATAGGCATCGAGGGTGGTTAGGTAGTCTACCGAGGACTTGTTGAGGAAGCCTGATCTTGTCCTACAACAGGTGTTTGTGCTAAACAAGATGAGCTTAGCAAACTATGGCTGGTTTAGGTGTTCTAACTCAACCAACCCCATACATGACGATGTCTCGCTTGCTTGATTGCCCAAGCAAGTGATAGTAGCATAGCGAAGGGTCGCTGACCTCCCAATGTCAAGTTCCTTCCAAGCTAGGTGGTAGGTAGGGGTGCTATCATCGTCTAGTTTCGATGACTCTCATGGTGGTTCCCCTAGTCTGGGGCCACCTATCACCGATGAGGGTTTCAAAGATGTAATAAGGTAAATCTGCCCACCAAGCCTGCTCTAGATTGGAGGTTTGTCTAAAGACCAATCTTCATATTTTTCCTAAACATCCCTTGACTTTTTTTCTCTTGTTTTGCAAACATGTCGTCCTACCAACTATCCAAGTAAGAGAGGCTCTGGAGAATGATAGAGCTCCAAGATCATGGCAAAGCCAAGGCTAAGAGAAAGAGAAAAAGATCCGTGCGAGCTGAGCAACATGACATCGTTGCTCCCCTAAACACCCAGCAGCTCGGGTTTGTATCTTACCAAGGGGCTTCAACAAGCTAGAACATTCCTCCACCTCCACCTCCACCTCCACCAATAGCTCCACCAGCCGACCGGCCGAGGATGACCTGATATTCTTTATGCCTATCCATGTTGTTAAGTACTTCGTTGATCTAGTCCCTCAGAAGAGTTCTTTGGCTCTTTCCACCTTACTTAGAATGCTTTGAGTCAGCCTTCTAGCACTTAGTTTAGGTGGGTTCCATCTTAGGTTCTGAGATTTTTTTCTTTGAGTCATTCTTACTTGGTTTTACTGACATCAAACTTCACAAGCTTGTCTGGCCTTTAAAGTTGTCGACCTCAAGGCCAAGCAAGAAGTCAAGGTCTAGAGGGATATGGCCATCAAGGCCACTCAAAAGATTGCTGAGGCCGATGAAAAGCTAAAGGACTTCACCGATGAGTTGGCCTAGGTCAAGGCAAAATTGGAGGCAGACAAGGAGAAAGCCAATAAGGCCCGAAAAGAAGTTTAAAGGGCCCGGGCTGTGAGAGCCAAGCACCAGAGGTTCCTTGGAGAAGAGCTACTGATGAGGCTAGCTGAGGCAATGCACCAAGTGGTGGAGAACTTTCAAGGCATAAAGGAGTTCTCTAATAATTATTTCATTAGAATGAAGGACCTATAAGACTACATTCTGACGAAGCATCCCGAGGCAGCCGTCTTTGACTTGGGAAAAGGGTAGAGGCAACGAGGAAGATGAGGAGACCCTAGCCCCAACTGAGCAAGATGGCTACAGGCAAAAGTAGAACAACCACAGTTGTTGTTGATCTAGATGTCAAGGATGCCGAAGATAACACTTAAGGTTCTTGCCCTCCTTTTTCCCGTTGTTTTTCCTCTCTTTTTTCGTTTTTGTTTGTGCCCAGGTATGGGAGGTGCCGGTTATTGTTCCCCCTAAACAATTATTCATACAACATTCAAATTTTCCCAAGTATTGAGTGTATGCATTGTTATTTGTTTATTATCTCTTTTTTATATAATTTTTTCAGCATATTATGCTCGAATTTGGGTTATGATGTCATGATACCCTTGTACCCCTTAGGCTTATTGAATCTTTTAGGAATTCTACGTCTAATGGTCAGGAGTTTTATTCTTGGGTCAATTGGGACTCAGTGTCCTAGGGTCTGGTAGTCTACAATTTCATTAGACTAGGAAAACTTGTATTTCAAGTTCGCCTATGGTCGGGTTTTATGCTGATCAACCCTCTAGTTGGGAGTTAAATTGGCCCAAGCTTAAGCTTCTAGCTTGTGTTGTTGTTTCAGTCCATTTTTGTTTATTTTTTGGGCAAAGAATTCTCAAGAATGTGTTTGTTCATTAATGTTTATTCGATGTACATTCATTTATCGCCTTGGTCGATAGATTTTTACAGGAGCTTTATAAAAGGAATGGCTGTCAGAACTAGAGGCCAAAAAGGGTCTAGTTCCTGAGTTAGCAATAGAATCTCTTCAGGTGCTCGGCATTCCATGGGTGAGCGAGCATGTTTCCTTCGATATTAGTATCTTATATGTTCTTGGTTGAACGATGCGGACCATTCTAAATGGTCCATCCCATTTAGGCCTAAAAGATCCAAGGTCAGGCTATTCAACAATCGCTTTCTTCAAAACTAAGTCTCAAACTTTGAAGCTCCTCAATTGTTGTACACTTTTGTTATAGTATCAAGTCACAACCTGGTTTTGAATAGTTGTTCGGATGTAAACATTATCTCATTTCTCTTCTACCGAATTGAATTTGGCCATCACGAGCTTGGCATTCTTTTGTTCATTATAATGTTCCACTCTATAGCTCGACAAGCCAACCTCTATTAGGATTACTGCTTTTAACTCCATAGACCAAGGAGAAAGGAGTCTATCTTATGGCAGTTCGAACAGTCATGCGGTATGCCAGGAGGACCTTTGGAAGCTCATCGATCCAATGCCTTTGAGGCCTTCCAACTTCTTCTTTAAGTTATCCTTGATAGTTTTATTGATAGCCTCAACCTACCCGTAACTCTAGGAGTATCCCGATGAAGAAAAGACCTTCTTAATGCCAAGTCGCTCACACATCTTCGGGAGGCTCTCTACTTCAAACTGTTTGGTTTTGTTAGTGACTATTGTATGTAGGATACCGTATTGGTAAATTATGTTATTTTAGATAAAGCTGGTGCACTTAGCCTCAGTGATGTTGGTATAGGGCTCAACCTCTACACATTTTACGAGATAATCGATGGCCACTATGCAATACTTGAACTCTAATTGAGCCAAGGGAGAGGTCCTATAGGATCGATGGCCCATTTGGCGAAGGGTCAAGCGTACACGACCGAACTGAGCGGTTCAAGGTGTCGTCCGATCGCCCAAACAAACTGCTAGCATTTAAAGCACTTATGGGTATAATCTTTGCAATCTTGATCCATGGTCGGCCAGTAGTACCCTTGGAACATCCACCCGCATGATTGCTGCATAACCAACTATAGATTTCCTCCACAGGATACTTGGCTTCTAATAGTTTGACACATCTCTAGTAGAGTGTTGTATAGCTGCATCAGTACAGTCTTCCCTCGATCATCAAATACCAGGCCAAGCTGTTGTGAACATGCTGAGCTTATTCTCGGTCCTCGAGCAGTTTAGTTGTGGTTAGGTATCAAATGATCGACTCCATCTAAGTTCTAGTTTGCTCGACTACTTCACTCATGAATTCTATTCTGATGCTCGACTCGATTAGCCTCTCAATAGGTACCGACATCAAGTTGTCATCTTCGAGGGCCGAGTATGTCGGCTAGCTGAACGAGTATGTTGTCTTCTGTATTCTTGGCTTTGGGAACTTGTGTCACTTAAAAGCTCTTGAATTGCCTAAGTAAGGCCTTAAATTCATTCAAATACGTCGACATGCATTTACTTCGAGCTTGGAATCCAAAATCACTTGCTGGACCACAAGCATGGAATTGCTATGAATGTAGACATGGTCCACGCTAAGCTCTCATGCAATTTTAAGACTGGCTATCAATGCCTCATACTTGGCCTCGTTGTTGGAGGCCTTAAAATCAAACCGAAGTGCATAACTGGTTTTGTAACCATTAGGGCTGATTAGACCGGGTCCAACACCTGACTTATTTGTGCTAGATGATCAGTCCATGAATGTCCATTTGTACTGCTACTGGCAGGGTTAGGGTCTTGCACGGGTGCCTTTTTGATTGAAAGGGTGGCCTAGTCGACCCTTGAGAACTAGGTTATAAAGTCGGCTAGGGCTTGCGCTTTAATTGTCACCTGAGGCACGAATTGGATCTTGAATTCCCTGAGCTCAACCAACCACTTAGCTATTTGACCAAAAATTTCTAGGCTTTGGAGGACTTGGCACAAAGGGTACTTGGTTGGGACTCAGATGATGTGCCTGTAAAAGTATTGATGGAGCTTTGAAAAAGAGGTAACAAGGACCAAGGCCAGCTTTTCCAATGACGAGTATCTCCACTCAGCTTCTTAGAAAGCTTTGCTAGTAGAATGACAAGCTTTTGAATTTTTTCTTCTTCCCAAACTATAAACAAGCTGACCGTCTTTTCAGATACCGCCAAATAAGCATAAAGTATTCCCCCAATTAAGGTTTGGATGGGAGCAAAAGTGTCAATAGATACGTTTTGAGGTCGAAACGCTTCCTCACACTCTCTACTCCACCTAAACCTCCCCTTGAGTGTTTGACAAAAAGGGTTGGCACTTGTCGGTAGATTTGGAGAAAAATCTTGACAGGGTAGCAATCATTCTAGTGAGCTTTTGGACTTCCTTAACGATGCAAGGTGGGTGCATGTCTATAACTGCTCGGGCCTTAACTGCGTTCACTTTGATGCCACGGTGGATGACCATAAACCTGAGGAATTTCCATGATTCCACTCCAAACACACATTTGGCCAGATTGAGCCTCATCTTGTACTTACAGAGGAAGTTTAAATTGTCTCAGAGATCAACAATGTGATTGGTTGCTCGGACCGACTTCATACACACGTGATTGATGTATACTTCCATGGTTTTCCTGATCTACCGAGTAAACATTTTGTTTACCGAGCATTGACAAGTGGTCCTGGCATTCTTTAGCCTGAATAGCATAACAACGTTGCAAAATAGCCTTTAAATCAATCATGAAAGTGGTCTTAATTTGGTCCTCTTTAACCAATCTGATCTGGACCCTGAGTATACATCCATGGAGCTTAACAGCTCATGGTCGTTGATCGCATCTACTAACTAGTCAATCCAAGGTAAGGGAAACAATCCTTCAGGTAGGCTTTGTTTAAGTCTGTAAAGTCAAGACATAATCGCCACTTCCCCTTGGCCTTCTTGACTAGGACCGCATTCGCTAGCCACTCAAGGTAGATGACTTCTCGGATAAACCTGGCTTCGAGTAGGTTCTAGACCTCCTCATCTTTGGCACAATAACTTTTTTAGGTTAATGGCTCTCCTTTTCTAAGTAATGGGTTTGTGCTTAGGGTTCACGTTTAGATGATGGTTGATAACACTCACTCGGGTCAATCTGAGGCATGTCCTCATGGGATGAGTCGAACTTATCTTGATATTCCGTTAGGAATTTCTCTAGGCCTGCTCGGATCTCAGGCTTTAGCTAAGACCTAAGCATAATCATTCGGTCGGGATGCTCGGGGTCCAGGTGAAATAGGACGAGGTCTTCAATAGGTAATGCTCGTACTTCTTCCTTGGAGAGCCGCAGGTCAAGGTCAAACAACATCTTCGCTCCCTCCATGGCAAGAAACTCGATCTCGTCCACTTTGTAATGGCCAAGGCATTCATTTGTTGAGTTGTTCCTTCCTTCACGGCCTTAACATAGCAGTCCCTAGGGTCTTTTTGCTTCAACCTTGTCTCTTTGACTCTGTTCTAGGTGGGAACTTCATAGCTAGATGGTAAGTGGAGGCCACGACTTTCAAGACGTTAAGAGTTTGTCTTCTGATAATGATATTATGCTAAGATGGTTTATCCACCACCAAAAATTCGACCAGTCAAGTAACCTGAGCACGATCTTTGCCAAAGGTGACTAGCAAACAGATCTTACCTACTGCTCGAACATATTCCTTCAAGAAGCCATATAAGGGGGTTTGTATTGGGACAAGCACCACATTGCCTATCTTTAGCTTGTTAAAGGCCTATTCGAATAGGATATATGTCGAGCTACCATTGTCCATTAGTACTCGTCAGACTACGTTGTTTGCAATCTGAAGTTTACACTCTAAGGCGTCGTTGTGTAGGTGGATGAGCCTATCCACCTCCTCCTCAATGAAGTAGCAACGTCTTCCTACCAGCATGTCTTGTTGATATGCTTAGACATATTCATTAGGTCTCCTCTCTTGACTAGGAGGGCTTCCAGAGCGTAGGCTTGCCGACCACTGACGATATCCTCTATAACTAGCCCACCAAAGATCGTATGCATGATGTTTAGTAGGTCTAGGGCTTTCATATGATCGGTGTTCAGTATTCTCAGTTAGCCTTCCCTAGCAGGCTTGTCATTTCTCCTAGTGTTGTTTCTGGGAGTGAAAACCCGTTCAATGAACTCCCTAAGTTGTCCATCTCGAACGAGCTTCTCAATTGATTCTTTAACTAAACGCAATTCCTATGTATTGTGTACGATGTTTTTATGGGAGTTACAGTACTTATTCTGATCTTTTTTTGCTCGGTTTCCTTTTAGAGGCAGTGGGTCTAGTAATAGATTGCGATTACTTACTTGGTTTAACACCTCATCTATAGTGGTGACTAGAGATGTGTAGCTTTGAAATTTTCTAGTGGGAACCCTTTGCTTATCGATCTTTGGCTTCTTGATCTAGTCGGCTCTACCTTGATCAGGCGGGTCCTTATTCATCTTTCCTTTTTTGCTCCTTTCTCTTTCCCTGTGACTCTTCATATAGTCCGTAATGTCTGCATGCTTTCGAGTGTAAGTGAGCATCTTGGAGAAGTTGCTCGCCTGTTCCAGAGCGAGTGATCAAAGTAGGCTTTTATCTCGCAACTGCTCACAGAAGGCGTGTTTAAGGGTCTCATCCTTGATGGGGTGAATGCTGTTGAAAGCACTTTAAAAAACTACCGAAAGGAGCTCATTGTGCCTGGCTCTAAGTGTCTGAACCACTTTTGAGCAGAGCCGATCAATGTCAACGAGAACGCCTCGCATATTGTTGTGTCGTTGGCATTCTACAACATCATATGGCCCCTATAAAGTTCTAGGTGCTCACCGGTGTCCATTGTTCCATCATATGCTTTTATCTATGGCACCCTTAACTTGTTCGGCATTGGGCCCTCATAATCTCAACGGTAAAGGGCGGGTTAGTCATGTCAGCCTTGTCAACCCTATACCGGCCGTTCCTGATCTAGTTGATTTGCCACTATGGATTATGTAGCTGTAACTTATTCATATCTTCGGGTAGCTCTACTCTATACAGGGCCCCACCTTCTACCCAATCATTGCCTTGAGCTTCTGGTCGGTCTCTAACAAGGTGAGTGCCCCGGCTCCCGAGCCTGCTGAAGACTGAGGCCCAGGAACCTTTTGGAAATCGATTACAGCCACCTCAGGCCCTGAGCCGACCATCATGGATTATGTGGTTGCTTCGAGAGGCACTCTCTAAAGCTTAAGTTTTGACATGCTCGGAGTCTCCATCTCGAGCTGATGGAACGAGTGTCAGGGATAAGTGTTGTCGCATCTGCTGTTGTGCCATTTGCTATATGCTGTGGTTAGTTCTTGGATTGGGTCCTCGGTGGCTAGAGTTGCTCCACCCACGCTGATCTGGCCACCTGACTAGGACCAGGCCACATGGTGCTTGTTGCGATGTCTGCTTAGGTTTCGGTTTTGGTCGTTCCTCAATCCCTTTTGTCGGGGAATGTCGTCCCAAGTGTGTCCTCTTATTGCCATAATGGATATGCTGTTAAGGCATAGGGCCCTCATTCTAGTGCCAAAATATTGATGCTTAGCTATTGATCAACACCACTTTTGGCTGTGCATGGTGTTTGGACTACCTACTTGCTCGTCTCAGCCTCTAGGGGACCTATAAGAAGAAGGAATACCTCGGAGGTCAAGGGAACACTAATGTGGTATCGACTAAGAGCTCTTTGACGCTCAAATCGGGTACCTGTTCGGCCTAGGGGGAGACTAGAGTTAGGTATGAAAGAGTCTACTTATCTTGGTCATAGAGTAAATGCTCCTATTTATAGCCCACTACTTGGATCAAGTGTAAAACGGGTTTGACCCTTGACCTAAGTGCTCTGTACGGTGGTGTTAGGATGGTAGGTGAAATGTGTCACAATTCATGAGGTGGACAACCCATTTAAGGGCTAAATGAGGCCATGTGGTGGCCTTGGGAATGAGTTGTTACCTGGTTTTAGGCCATATCCATCTAACCTAAGCACACGTTCTTCTCGAGAAGGTAACATCTTGAGCGGCGGTCAAAAGAGGCCGTAGGGACCACTTAGGAAAACGCGCTGATCAACGGGGAGTCGTGTAAATTCCAAAATGACTTCTGTCCAAGCAAGGTGATCAGATAGCCAAGGTGAGCTCCTCAGGGAGGATGCTGGCATACCCTTAGCACCTACTAAGGTTGAAATGTCAATGTTGACAGAGTTATCAAGGTTTTGATTTATAGATAGCATCGACAAAAATGTCGATGTCGACAGATTTTAAGGAAAAGATGAATATTTTGAGAAAAACTTAAAATTTTTTCTTAAAACTTTACAAAGGTTAAAACAATCAATATTATTTAATTTAAACAAAATAATTAATAATATTAATAATATGTTTTGGTGTAATACGATACTTTTGTCTCATATAATAAATCATCAAAATTATATATTGATTATGATTCTAATATTATTTCACATATTCACTAAAAACATTGTATTATTAAAATATAATGGAGTATATTGAAAATGACCCCTAAACATATAGAATACATAAAAAAAAAACTATTGCCAAACATATAAAAGTACATATAAACTTCAGTGTCTTTACCAAAAAGAGTTTTAGCATGTTAGAAAACATTATGTAGGTTTTGATCTTAATCTAAACAAAACATTTGTCAAGATGCTATCCTTGAATAGTCCTAGAGGTTATTGTTAACCCATTAATCAAATATTCTTGGTTTATCCAACTAGATGAATAGTCTTCATAGATTTGTAATGTCATCTAAACATTAATCTGTGGTGTAGGATATACAAGTATATCAAAGTATACTACATCTTTGTCTGTATGATATAAAGCTTAAATGGAGCATACACATCTACATATAATATCACAGGGGACTTTGTAGAGTAATGATGAACAATTTCACGAATATATTGTATAAGGAACAACAATAATTTACACTAATAGATGAACAATAAATGTATGTAGCGTCGAGTGTAGTGATTGGTAGCTAGATTTACATCTACGCTTGGTTGTTTGTACTCTCACTAGGGTAGGTTTGATTTTGGTCAATTGGGGTTATCCATCAACTGTAGTGTGTTTTGTAACAAGCCGTTGAAGAGCTCTAATTTAAGTCAACCGGGTTATTCCCCTCTAGGTCTCAATGTTGTCTTTTATCCCTATGCTTTCATTCACTTTTACCAGTGGATCCAGTCATTTTTTTCAGAATTATTTGTGCCTTTAATGGGTGGTTTTATGCAACTTTATTTGTACTAATTTTAGTTGAATGAAGTTTCATTTTCTCAAAAAAAGAAAATAGAAAAGGAAAAAGAAAGAAACAAAATGAGTAATATTAAGGACATCAACTTTAATCCCAATTTGTGTACCAACTTTTGAGTTGTCATAAATTTATTAGTAGATGCAACCTATATATTGATATGGCTTTCTCTTAAATACATATTAATAAAAACATGACAAATTGTAAGTTGATACACAAGTTGAGTTTAGAGTTGGTATCCCTAGCAATTTTTTTTAAGATAATAAATTTTTAGTTTAGGATTTAGTTTTAGTTTTAGTTTTAGGACTTAGATTTTGTTTATGAAAAATCTAAAGAAGGCACTTTGGAGGCAGCAAAGGGAAGCATGAAGAAATGACTTTTGGGAGATTTGTGAGAACTTTAATAAGTTTTTTTTTTTTTATCTTTCTCTCAGTGTTTTGAAAATGTTTAAATCTTGGTTTTGTATTTATTTATTTATTTTCATTTATCAATTAATTTTGTTATCTAAAGATTTCAACATATCTTAATTGTTGTTGTTTTGATTTGTTATTCATTCTAGCTAATTGTGTTTCTTTGAATTAAATTGAAGAATTGTTCTATGTAGTTTTAATGCTTCTAATTGATTGATCATCAATTTGTTGATTAAAAGGCCATAAAATGCTATAGGAGGGCGTTTTTCAAGTTTAGTTCAATCATAGAATAATGAAATTTTTAGCAGGATAAGAATATACCCTCTAGGACTATGTTGCCATGAATGAAATCTTAAGATCCTAATGAGTTCTAATTAATTAGTAGATATAGGAAAACAATTTATTAATTAATTTAGGATAATTTCATTTGACTACCGGAAGGGGCTTATGGATAATTTAAGAGATTTTGGCTATTATTCAATTAGACAACTCAATTAAGGAGATTAGGGGATGCTTTATAGCATAATTAGATAAAATTGAATCCCTATAGCATTTTCTTTCATTTTAGATTACTTCATCAGTTTTATTTAGTTGATAGTTTAGTTTTCCTTTATTGTTTAGTTTAATTCAGTTTATTTAATTTTTTTGAATTAGTTTTTATTTTTATTTGGAATCGATTATTCAAATAATTATAGCATTATTTAATTTTGGTAATGAATCAATAATTAAACACAATATTTGTGAGAATAACACTCTTATTCACTCTTTATTATATGTAGCGACCGCGTACACTTAAGTGTACTTAGCAATCAACAACCAGCATGTTGATCCTTATACGATTGTAAATGATATTTCTCGATATGGAGCAACAAAACAATTAGTGTTTGATAATCGGAGTCAACCAAATAGAATTTGCCTAACAAATCAAAAGTTAAGCAACATTATTTTACTAAACTAAAACAAAATAACATATACGTTGCCAGTGGAATTAGTAGATGAACTTGACGGAGGACATGGGAAGCCTTTTGACTAGTTGAAAGAGTATCAACAAGCACTCATGCATTATGAGCTGATCCCTACAGTCTTATAAGGTGCAAGTGAATTTCATAAATCAATAGATGGCCATGACATTGGGAGCAAAACCTTTTCCTGTTGTGATATAGATCAACTGAATTGCTTGGTAGAATACAGGATACGTGGATACTATCAATAGCTCCCACACAATCTTTTAGCACAAAAAACAATATGGAAACTTAAGTTGTCATAAAATACGTTTAACGAGAGGATAATTAATTGAAAATATCATGTTGGGAGTCAAAAGGATGCTTATGTTAATCCCAGGTCGGTATTTTTTGATGCTTTATTGTCTGCACTTCTTAACCGTATCAATGCTGTGGGCAAATGAAATTTTGCATCACTCGCACGCATATTGCCTGGCGCGGCATCAAGGCCAGCATACGAGGATAAGACGACGATTAAAAATCGATGTTTAAAGTAGCGACATACAATGTCTCTCTATAAGAAGATGATTTTAACAACTGTCGTTTTATCTTTTAGTGACCCTTTTTTCTGTTGTTTAGAACTCCGTTTGATCCAGTGATCCCTGGATAGACAAGGATGTCATTTCCCAATCAACATTTCTCGCTCTTAATAATATTCTTATTTTTTTGTTCAACCGCTGATTCATGTCGTTATTTAATTTCCTTTATTTCTTTTTTCTTTTTTTTTAATTTCTTCTTCGTTTGTTTTCTTTACCCATTTCTTTGTTTCTGTTCATGTCATCTCTCCATCCCTCTCTAATTTCTCCATGCTATTCTCTCTTTCGTTTCTAATGTATGCTCAAGTACTCCAATAGATTTTTCTCCATTGCTTTTTTTTTAAATTTTTTTTTGGGACCACTTGTCTAAGGATCTATGTGGGTTGTTTCCTTGTCAACAGAAAAGCCAATTTGGGTTGTGTTTTTGAAAGAAATAGCATATTTTTAAAATTTTTGAAAGTATATAACAAATTTTGAAAATATCTATAGTAAATAGTTAATTACAATATAAATAATTTATTTACTCTGTAAAAAAAGATAAATAAATTATTTACACTTTAAATTTATTTATTGTTGTTATTTACTATAAATATTTTTAAAACCTGTTATTATTGCAATTAATTTGAAAAAAATAATATTCACTACAATTTTCTTTTTTTTTTAACTCCAAAACGTTGAAAGAGGTTTTTGAAGACTTGAGATTCCCCCACCTGCCGATCATCCTCACAGAACACGCTTTTTTTTTCCCCCTCAAGCCTCACAGAACAGGCTTGACCGACTCCCCGTGATTTTAATCTAGTTCCCTCAAAATTCTATTTTGTCTTCTTTTTTTAGTTAAAAAAAAATCCTCTTACGTTTGTGAGAATGCTTGCTTGGGAAATTTTGATTCTATCTGTAGGATGGAGAATCGTGGGACCCATAATACAAAGGAAAGATGAGAAAAATGTTATATTTACAAAACTTTTTGAAGTAAACATCGTGTTTTGAAAGCATTTGTAGCAAAATGTCAAATTTATAATATTGTAAACAACTTTTTTACTATATAAATAAGAAATATTTACATTATAAACAGAAAGATAAATATATTATTTACACCATAAATTTACTTGTTGTGTAAATAAAAATTATTTACACTATAAAGAAGTAAATAAATTATTTACATAATAAATTTGATGTTTATTATGAATAGTTTTAAAACGTGATATTTATTATAATTAATTTTAAAAAAGTGACGTAAGTGATTTTTCTTACTATTTGCGCAATAGTGCATATGAGTTTGCTTCATTGAAGAAAAAAAGAGTTCGCTTCTTGTATTTAACTTTTTCATTGCTTTGAATTGCACTTTTGTTCCATCTAATGTGTCTTCACCGGCTGCATGTTGACACCGTTAATAATAACTAATAATTGTTGACATGTCAAAGTTGAGTGTGGTGTCAATTCATGAAGGGAGGGACAACTAGCAGGACAGTAAAATAAGGATAGTGTATGGGCTAAAAAAAGAAACTAGACTGAAAAAGCTGCTGTTCTTTAAAAAGATAGAACATGTTACATAATTTGTAAGCCTAGAACATGACGATAGACCTTTAACATATAATAAAGGCCACTGATTTATGCGGCCACGTATCATATATAACAGATTAAAGGAAGCAAAAGAAATAAGCATCTTCCTAAAAGAAAACATTTGAGAAGGACAGCCATGTGAAAGGAAAGCCGGATGCAGTCTGTTTAGAGGACTCTTTTCAACAATATCCAATCAGTTTCATGATGAGGGTAGGTTTTTATTTGTGTGTAAAAAAAGTAGTGTGTCACCAAAATGATTTAGTGATATAGGTAAAGCCCAAAAATCGACACAAACGGCAATCTTTTACTACGTGCATTTTCCTTATTGTTTGTCTGTATGCCGAGACAGCAGGGCACTAGGGATGTACACTCTTGAATGTCGAAGTCACTATATAATTTTTGGCTCACACGTTCAGGCCGGAGTGTATAATGAATCATTGGTGATATTCCAAGCAATTCTGGCGTTGGAAAGTTACTTGTGTGGTACGGGATAAATAAATTTAAGGCAAATGACATGGGCACAAGAGATAGAGTTTGTCTGATGGTGATTATCTCTTGGTGGGATGATAGTCTCCTGCCACATACTTTTGCATCAAATATGTAGACGTTGATGCATAAATACATAAATATATATATATACAGATATATATATACGTACAAACATGTATATATAAATGCATGCACATAAATATATAATGGGTTATTAGTAAAATGAGCAGTATGTCGCTTTACTTCATGAATTTTTAATTTTAACAATTTTTTTTTATCTCTTTGCTTCCCATACTAAAATTGATTATCTGAATTTTCACAAAAACAATCTTTCCCTAGTCGCGTAATACCTAATTTGTTGTTGTTGTTGTTTTGGTTTTTTGTTTTCTTTAAACCTTGCTTCACTTAGCAAGAAAAATGCTCCTGTTCACATTGATTGCCAGCACAAATGATCCCTAAAAAAAGATTAATTAGGATTAGAAATAATATTTTTCTCAATAGCAATATATTATATATTTTAACCATTCAATTAATTGAGATCAATATAATTTTTTTTTAATACAATAAGGCACAACTGAAATTTTACCAAGAACTCTAAAAGGTCAAAAATAAATTTTCAAAATTTGAGTGGCCCACTCACTGGGTGGTTCTGCTGTGGCTGGAGGCTAACAGTTGTTTGTCTTCTTCCTTGTTTTCTTTTTGTTAGAATTTTCAATTGTACTTTACCACAAGTCCATGCATGCATATGCCGTATTATTCATTCAATTGTCAGAGCCAGGTTAAGGGGACCATATAATCTGGGGACCATAGGCGACGAAGTTCATTAATTTTGTTTAGTTACTTTTTTTCCTTTTTTTTTTAAATATAGTTGTTTAAAAATTAATCAACCCTTCTTTTTTTAAATATATATATTATATATAATTGTTTAAAAAACAAAAAACAAAGTGCAGTAACCATTGAGAGAGGGCCGGGGGCCATTTTCTTTTTTGTTTTTTTTTTTAAATATAGTTGTTTCAAAGTTAATAAACATGGTCCCCTTCTTTTAAAAAAATATATAATTGTTTAAAAAACAAAAAACAAAGTGCAGCAGCCACATTCTCTCGTTCTTTCATCCTCTTTCTGTTTCTCTTACTAAAACATTTGGGTATTCTGTCATGCATCAAAATCCCAACTAAAATAAATTAAAACATAATAATAATAACAACAACAACAACAACAGAAACATTTATATTAAAAACAAACATTAAAATAATGTATAAAAAGTTTAGAAAGAATCCAAAGTTATAGACAAGTTTGACAGGTCCTCCCATAAACAACTATTTTCTCTCAAAATACAAACACTCAAAATAAATAACATAAGTTTTTTTTCCTACGAAGCAATCCCACAATTAACTTTGGCATTCCCACAAAACATTAACTAAAATCCAATATATTACAGACATGTTGTGGATACATTTCGAAAGTACAAAGCACTCTCTATAATCAGCTATCCTAATCATACATGCATAGAGAACACAGGAACATCGATAAATAAAATATCAGACAGACCTTAAACGAGATGTGTTTCGAGAGTACTAGTTACTCCGTAATATTAGTCATCTTAACACTACAACCAATGAATCTAAAGGTTTTAACAACAACATATCACAAAAAAATACAAGATGTGGAGGAGGGCGGTTATTTAGGATACAAAAAACACAGACAAACGTGCTATGAGTAAAATCAAAAGATTACAAGTGCAGGTTCAAATGCAATGGTTGCTTCCTGCTTTCTTTCTTCCAATCAAGCTTGAATGTTGCAATGCTCTGGATGAATGATGCATTTTGTCAAGTAGATCTTCAGCTGTTGAAGTAATAACAAGGATTTGTCTCCCCGACTCTACAATGAAGTTTTGTTCTACAGCGTAATCTAAAAACTTTAAAAGACCATCATTAAAACCATTTATATTCAAAAGACCTATAGGTTTGGAGTGAATGCCCAACAGACTCCTATTAGCAACTATGAATAACCTTTCAAGAGTGCTTGAATTATCAGTTAATGCTATAAAATCATCGGAGTTATGGATCATGTGACACTTATAGATGTCAAAACTTTCTCTTTTACCTATGGCTTTATAATCTATACGACAAGCCTAAACAAGACTCGGACTGTACAAATTTTGACAATTGAAAACAAAATGATAAAAGATACTCTGAAACGAGTATCTAACTTTTTGACAAACAAGCACTGAATCTAGAAAGCTGTCATAAACGACAATTTACTATGGAACTTTTGAAAAAGTAAGACATAAATCTTGAAACGTCTAGATAAGATTAAAAAATTTTGAACATACTATAGTGCAACACGTGATACATTTACCAAGATATTATTTTTTAAAAGAAAACAATAAAATAAAAACATACACTAATCATTCAACACTTAATATAACAATCTAAAACAACTAAATACTCAGGACACAGAACCACACTTTTTTTTTACAAAAAATAGACATAAATTATTAAATACCTACTGTAACAATTTCAAAACAACCAACCTCAAACGATCTCTATGGATCGAAGATTTACTCCCCATCTAGTTTTCTTATAATCTGGCAAACAAGGTCTTTAATGTCATGTTCTTGAGGCGTCTTTCTGCATAGAATTTGGGCCAAAGTTTAGTAATTGTACCTTAGATATATCCACTTAGATGGCTCTAAAGAGGAGCATGGAGGTCATCCAAGTTCTCTTTAGAAGGTCCATCCTTGTAGAAATTGATTTTATTATCTCTATTTACTGATATAAATCCAGACAAAGTACATTTATTTACAATTTTGTCGTCCACATTTATTACATGTGACCTTGATGGCACGAGCTCCTCTTTTTATTACACTACAACCCATACCTGGTAGGCTGACGTCTTGATAGAAGTCACATGGTTGAATCTTTCCTTCTATTAGCATCCTCACACATTGGGCATGCCAATACGTATAAGGATTCATAGTTGAGTGATCCTAGACTTATATTTCTTTTTGAGAACTTTCTAGGAAAGTGATGGAAAGTATTTCCTCAAATGTTAATACTTTGAGTCTATTCAAAAAAGAAAAAATAAATAAATAGGAAAGAAAAATCTAGCTAAAAATTATAGGTGCTCTTCTGGAATTTGAAGGAGATTTGAGGTGATGAGTAAAATGCGTGAGGATTGAGAAGAATCGAGATAGAAAATTATAGAATTTTAGAAAACTTTTAGGGAGAGAAAGAAGAAGATCTAAAGAGAAGGGAGAAGATTTAAGAAACTAGAGAGGGAGAAGTTTAGAGAAAGAATGAGCTCTGATGCACAGTGATAAGATATATAGACACGGAATGGGTACTGTGTTAGACATGCATTGAGGACACGTGTGAGAGTTTGAATATATATATTTATTTCTTTTTATATGGTCAGATTGAATCGAATTTGGCCAGACCCAATTCATGTGATCGAAGATGGTTTGGGCTTGGTTGGCCCAACTATTCTTAAAAAAAAAAAAATTGGCCACCCGACCAATAATCCTAGCTCTATTATTGGTTTTGAGGCGTATAGAAATATTTTCCTTAAATGATTTATTTACCTTCATTTTTTAAAGTTTGCTAACAAGTTTAACGGTAAATTACCCTTAAAATATAATATCTAGCAATAATATTATATTCTAGATTAATAAATAAAATCTATAGATTTTCTAGAGTTTATATGATGATAGAGGTGTTATTTCATGAATAGACATAATCGGTTCAAACCATACAATGTTTTACACTAAGGAATCTCTTCATATGTGAAGATATCTTTTTATTTGTAAAGATATCTATTCATGTATTTAAAAAACTACTACAACAGATACATTCATTCTAATAGGTATTCAGGTTTGTACAAAAACATAAAACTAATGAATACACCGGTTCGAAACAATTTAAAAGACAAATTTTATTTCACATCAACTCAGGCCAACGCCGTGACGCTAGCTTTTGGGCGCTAATTAGCATTAGGCGTCATAGCGTCGGAGTAGCCTCGGCCTATCGCCAAGACGCTAGTGTTGTTCACACCATTCCAATGCCCCAACCTCAAATTTGAGCATCGCCGCCTCAAATTTTGTGCACCATGATGTTTTATGTTGGTTCTAAACATATCAAACATGTGTTTTTTTCATGCTCTCTAATGTTTCTTTTGATCTTATATCATATAATAGATATATTACAATCTATTTAACAGTTACTACAAAAGTCCAAATTTTAAATTTTTTAAGCGCTAAGAATATATTAGATGCAACCTTAGCGCTAATTGAAAAGGTCACAAAATGGACAAAAACGGCAATATAAACCAACATTTTGCTGATAAGAAGTGGGAAAATCAAAATCTGTTTAAGTCGATAGTTTTTCAACCAACACACTAATGATCTTCGAACTTTTTAAATGTTACATTAATGGTACTTTTGTAATATAAATATTAAAAATATGGCCAATTTTATCATGTGAGGCGGACGTGATCTGTTTAAACACTCATCTGAATCAAACTACCTAAAAATAATTTCACTAGATTATCTTTTATTGACAAATTACATGTGCCATATATGAAGAAATTCATTAGATTTTTAACATTTTCATTATAGAGGTACCATTAGCGTAATATTTACAAAGCTTGGGGACCATTAGAGTGTTGGTTGACAATTTATGAACTAAAATGAGACAGCTACTATTTTCAAGAAGGGTTAGAAATTTCACCCTTAGATATAAGTAAATCATTTGAATCATTTGTCTTTTGATGAGGTTGGCAGTGCCACTTTTGGGTTGTTTACACAAGTAACTCTCCGAAGATTGCATATTGTATCAGTCAAGCCCCTGACTTTTAGTTTTAGATATCTAACTATCCATGAGTTTTAGAAATACACAATTTTGGTCCGTCTATTATAAAACTGTCTCTTTAGGACATAATACAACATATATATTGATGTAGGAGTTTTAAAAGAGACAAAATAGTTTAAAAAATAAGCGTATTTGAAAACCTATATTAGAAAGTAAAAGAAAGCAAATCCTGGCTAGGTGACATAATTTTGTTTGATTTTTAGATTTTTTTTTTTTCAAATTTGTTCATCTTTTTTTTTTTTAATGGTTTTGTCTCTTTTATAACCCTCATAGCTATCTCCATACTATATATTTTATCACAAAATAGACCATATCTACTAACATTGGCCAAAAGTATATATTACAGAAACCATGGAGTTCAAATTATTAACTAGACGTCTGAAACTAAACATCAACGGGCAAATTGAGATGAAGACAAAGTTGTGCTGCATAATATCAATAGGATATGATTCAGAGTTGGAATAGAATAATCGATCGGGTTGCCTTAAGTAAGCTTGAGGTCTTAGGTTCAAACCTTCCATCACAACTTAATAATTTTATAATTATTTTTTTCTTAGGAGGATCCTAATCTTTTGCAACAATTAGTGAAAATTCTTAACGACGTCTATGCCAGTGTCATTAAAGTATTACTAAAAAAGCATGATGTTTTACGACATAGACAATAGAAACCATAAAAAGTACAAGATCACATATATTAGAACACTTTCACGGCATATAACGCAATGTCCTTGAATTAAAATTATTTTAATATCAAAATACTGTTGTTAAAAGAAAAGGATTATAATGGTGTCTTTATGGATGTCGTTTATTGTTTTAACTACTATTTGCGACATTCTTATTGCACATCTTATTGTTGTATACTTTTTTCAACGATATTCAAATTTAAAAGTTGTAAATAACATGTTGTTATTCAGAAAAATAAATAAATAAATAATAACATGCCTTAAATGTAGTTTTAGATCTCCAGGCAAAAAAAATCTAAATTCAGGACTACTATTAATATGATTGTCCAATAAATCACAATCTCTTGCGACCAAAGTAACCAAGAATGGAAATAAAATCCTGTCAAGGAACTAATCTCTCTAATTTTAAAAGGCAGAATCTGTTTCTTGGGATTCTCTCTGATGCCAGAAACACTAAAACGTTCTTTTTTTGCGCCTTTTTTTTTTTTACTTTTCAAGGTTTTTTTTTTTTTTTTTCAACTTTTCAAAGAAAAATCGGCCTTCTCAAACTGATTCATCTAAGCAAGAAAAAAAATAAAAAAAAAGTTACAAGATCAGATTTTAATCTGATCATAGAAAACGTGGATTGCTACAAGAATTAATTCCAAACTTCCAAATCACTCAAAATTGCATCCTAATCATTTTGCATCAAAAATAGCTAAATAAAAATAATTAATAAATAAATAATGTAGAAAATCATGTAAATAGTAGATTTCCCTCTACTATAAATATTTCCCTTACATGCATTGTAATACACACATTTTTCCATAATTTGGTGTTAATTTTTTTTCTTTTCTCTCTTCTTAGGTTAGTTGTCTCTTAGTTTTAGTCTTATGTTTTTGTGAAATACTTTTAGGGCCCGTTTGTTTCGTAGTTTGAATCACGATTCAAATCATTTTGCTACAGTATTTTCTCTCATAAAAATTTAAATCTTCATTCAAATACTTTATTCAAATACTCAAACCAAACGGGCTCTTAGTTTTTATGTTGTAAAATGGTTATGTGTGTTTTTACTTCTGATATATTTTTTAAAATTTCCTTTTTACTGAGGAGAGAAAGAGAAATTTTGACAAAACTAAGGTAAATATTTTTAGTTTTTCAAAGTTTTCTAAGAAGTTATAGCTCAAAATTATTTTTAGAAAACTTATGATGTTCATGTTAAATTCGCTAAAATTCTTGCAAAAATAAGTTTTAATTTATTGTAGACATAAGCTGATACGGGTAATGTTTAGGAACACTTTGATTATTCATGAAGGAATGACACGGTAAATGCTTAACTATAAATTTTATTGATAATTTTAGTTTGTTAATTTTGAAATCATGCATATTTGTTAAAAATAAGTTTTTGTTGTATTATAGACATGAATTGACACATTAAATGCTTGGTAACTCTTGATTTATTGTAGACAAAAGATGTTATATTATATATTTAAACCATTTCAATATATAATTTTAGAAAAACTAAAATATATTTAAGTTAATTACTAGAATAGAACCTTTAATCTTCAATGTTCTTAAAATTGTTGTTTGTTCTAAGTTAAATTGCACTCATTGAAATTCCATTTGCCATTCCAATTTAAGTCACATTTCTTATTTTTAAAGTTAAAAAAATCACAACAAAATCTAAAAATGAAAAAAGTAAAAACAAAATGTGTAAATATTATAAATAATTAACTTTAATCCTCAAATTTTTCAGCTAAGAACAATATAACTGATATATTGGACCTTTGCAATACCTTTTTCCATGTGAGATCGACCTCAGATTCACCGAGTTTTATTATTTGGACAACTTTATACTTGAGGTTATATTTGACTTATACTTTTAAACCCAAATACCGTCCAGGAGAGAGTGTGTGTTTGAGAAATGGAGGAGAAAGAGTAGATGAAGGAGAGTTCATCTATTTTTAGCATGAATTTGAGGGTATTTTTGATATTTTATTTTACAGTAAACGTAATTTATATTATTTTCCAACAAACTTCTTAATTATGTTATTTCTTTATTTTTTTCAACATTTTTATTTTATAAAAAGACCTTTTTAAGAAAGAAAAAGAATCTAACAGAAATAGTGAACATTTTATACCATCAAATCCTATTAAATTCACATCAAAATAAACAAATATGAAACGGACAGTTTTGAAAACAATTGAAAAACAAAGTCCAATTGGTAATTTAAAGGGTGTTTGATAAAAGTTGGTTTAAATTATTTTCTCAGTTACAAATAACATAAAGTTTTTACATACTATAAAAAAAAAAATCGCTATAATATAAACTTTTATATACTATAATAAAAATAATTCTAAATAACTGTTTTAACTATATTATTCTGTCAAATATCTTGTTCGTTTTTAAACTCCTACGCCAAGAAGTTATTTAAAAGATAAAAATCTCCTAAACAAGGGTACTATCATCCAGCATTAGCACTATTCCATCGAATGATAATGTACTAAACTCTTGCTTTAGATCAAACAATCACAAGATAGTTGGAAGTTGGAAGTTGGAAGTTGGAAGTTGGAGGGGAGAGAGAGAGAGGAGTATGCGGATTTGGAAGCAGCCAAACTGAAGCAAATCCCACGGAACAACAAAACCAAAGGCGGCGAGAGCGCATTGGGAACCGGACATCCTTGGTAAAAGTGACAAAAAACTCTCACTGACAGAGAGAAAAATTAGAGACGAAACTAACATCACCCTCTAACAAACACGCTTCTCCACTCACATGCCACGCCGTCTTCACACGTGTCCTAATCTGGTCCCACACACTTCCGCCACGTGGCTGTCCCTTACCTCTTCCACCCGCCTCCTCCCTAGGGACAAAAAAACCAAAAAAAATCACAACACACAAAACAAAATCCTCAAAGCCCCGTGTATTCATGGTGTTTGTTACGTTATTGCTCGCTTTCAGAAAAAAACGAAGAATTTCCTATTCTTCTTTTTTCTCTTCTCTTATTCCTTTCCTAGAAAACTGATAAAACCACTCAGAAAAGTTGCAGATAAATATATACAGAGTCTCTTACACTGTATCTGTATATCACAACAGAACGCAGAGACCGAGAAGGATTTATCTCTCTGCATGTTAGTATATACAAATAATTAAATATATAAATAATCTGAGAAAACCTCATGCTTTATTTTCCTAGAAAATCAATCAGAAGCGTATTTTGCATGTCATGGTTCTGACTAGTGGCACATCGTATTGTGTTGTTTTTGTTGCAGATTTTTTTTTTTAAAACAAAAAATCCAGGTTGTTTGTTTGTCTGTTCTTTTTTTTGTCTCGAGAAAGTTGGAAAGCGTGGGAAAATCAATGGCTGGGAACGAGTGGATTAATGGGTACTTGGAAGCCATATTAGACAGTGGAGCTTCGGCCATTGAAGAGCAGAAACCGACGGCGCCGGTGAGTTTGAGAGAGAGAGGGCATTTCAATCCGACAAAGTACTTTGTTGAGGAGGTCGTCACGGGTGTCGATGAGTCCGACCTTCATCGAACATGGATCAAGGTGGTCGCCACGCGCAACACGCGCGAGCGAAGCTCCAGGCTCGAGAACATGTGCTGGCGTATTTGGCATCTCACAAGGAAGAAGAAACAGGTTGATTATTCTTTGATTGATGTGTTTTTTTTTTTTTTTTATGGGGAAATTCCCACTTGGGATTTTAGATGATGAATCTTGAGTGTTTGTTTTGTTTGTTTGTGGTCTTGAGATTCGGTGTTTGGAATGTCAAATGGCGTGTTGTTTGTTTTCATGATTTTCTTGTGGGATGTAATAATAGGTCTTGGATTTTTGGTTTGTGAACATAAAAAAAAGGGGTCAGTTTGCTATTTGTATTTGAGTGTTTGTGTTAAATTCAAGTGGTGAAGAGAAAAAAGAGTTTTCTTGAATTTTTTCTCCTTCTTTCAATCCTTTTTGTAGGGTGTTAAAAATGACTTTTTCATGTTTGGGGGGTTGAGAGAGATCTAAACGTTCTGAAGCCACTGTTGTTTGTGTGTGTCTTTTGTAAATTGGTGTTTGGCTGTAATCTTTGTAACATGTTTTGGCTGTAATTGGCTTGAATTAGGATTTTTGATTTGTGAACGGAAAAGGGTTTGTTAGCTTTTTGTATTTGAGTGTTTGTGTAAAAATACAAGTGGTGAATATTACTTTTGTTAAGGTTTTTTTTCCTAAGCTGTTAAGGTTAAAACTGACGGTTGATGTTTGGAGGGAGATTTAAATGTTCTGAAGACAACGTTGTATAACTTCTTTATTAAGCATCTGATTGTTGAAGTTACTTCTTGTTTGGCAAAATCTGGTGGGAGAAATTAATGGATTCTTTGATGAAGTAAAAATGTTAATTAAATGAGGCTTTTACTCGTAAGTTTAAAGTTTGTGCAAGAAAATTATAATTGGAGAAGAAATAATATAATGGTGGCCGGGGTCGCCTAGCAGTAATTCCATGTCTTCGAGGTCATGAGTTCGAAACCCCGTAAAGAAAATAAATTATATACCTATACTTATGAATTTCTTATAATCTCCTACAGTTGGAATTGCGGCCATTTGGCGAATAGCGGTAAAATACGCATGTTTTGTAGGCTATCCTAATTTTACCATTAATGTCAGTTAGACCGTACTCGATGAATAAGCTAACGTCCATGAAGTACTGGCCAAGACTGATAAGCCTCTAAAAAAAACAGAAAGATGTAATTTTTCTCCGCTCATGGTGGACGCTTTTTTGCTGTAGTTACTGTCTTAAGGTTCCAATGCCACTGCAAGGATACAGACCAAAACCATTTCTATCCTCTAGAAAATGGCAGCTTGACTAACATGTCTTGTTTTTGTCATTATTGTACAGTTGGAATGGGAGGAACTTCAACGGCTGACGAATCGTAGATGGGAGCGGGAACAAGGTCGTAAGGATGCAACTGAGGACATGTCAGAAGACTTGTCTGAAGGAGAGAAAGGAGATGGTGTCGGCGAATTGGTACCTTGTGAGACCCCTAGAAAACGTTTCCAACGTAACGTTTCCAACTTGGAAATATGGTCGGATGATAAAAAGGAAAAGAAAATTTATGTGGTCCTTATCAGGTATGTTTGTTTGTTTTGTATTAATCTTGTTAAAATTTTCTTATTTACGTCTATAAGCAAGAATATCTTCAATTAAGAAATAAATTTGATATTGATATTCTTTTTGAGGAAGTTTGATATATTGATGTTGATGTCGGTATCGATGTTGATATTATTATTAACATTTTTCTGCCAGTACATTTGGGAATTTTTGCTACTAAGTTTGTTAAAGGCTGTTAGAGGTGATACCAAAAAAGATGATTCCTATCATTGCTAGAAGGATTTTTAATTTCCCCTACGGATATATATCATCTTGCATCTTAATACTCCATATATCATCTTGCATCTTAATATTCCATTTGAATCCTGAAAGATGGGGCAAAGTCAATCAGTAACCGAACCATGTTTCCTTATTGGTGTTCTATTCGTTATAGGGGAAAAAAAAAAAAAAAGGGATCACCGATCTTGGAATCGTGGAAGGAAATTTTTCTGTCGCAATAACTCCTTTTTTTTTTACCTGCTTTCGGTTATTCAAATGTAAATGTGGACGCTTAAACAAATGTAAACTTGAGAAAATAAATCTAAATCTTTTTTTCTTTGTTGCTTATAAATGTGCCTGTAAGACAACTATTGCAATTAAGACGGTTGCGAGTCTTAATTTGAAACTGCAATTTTTTCTCTTGAACAGTTTGCATGGTTTGGTGCGAGGAGAAAACATGGAGCTTGGTCGAGATTCAGATACTGGTGGGCAGGTATCTATTGGCCAAAGCATTTCTTCCACGAATAAATGGTTCTTTTGCTTAGATATTGTTTTCCATGATCTACCTCTGTATTTACACCCTTGTGAAAATCTTAATAGGTCAAATACGTGGTGGAGCTCTCTCGAGCTCTGGCTAGGATGCCTGGGGTTTATAGGGTGGATCTCTTTACTCGCCAAATCTGTTCTCCCGATGTTGATTGGAGCTACGGTGAGCCAACGGAGATGCTAACTGCAGGGCTTGATGATAATGATGGCATTGATGCAGGAGAAAGCAGTGGAGCATATATTATAAGGATACCCTTTGGTCCTCGGGATAAGTACCTAAGCAAAGAATTACTCTGGCCTTATATTCAAGAATTTGTAGATGGAGCATTAGCTCACATTCTTAATATGTCAAAAGTGTTGGCCGAACAAATAGGCAGTGGCCATCCCATATGGCCATATGTGATTCACGGCCATTATGCAGATGCAGGGGATAGTGCGGCTCTTCTTTCAGGTGCTTTGAACGTTCCAATGGTTCTAACTGGACACTCACTTGGCAGAAACAAGCTTGAACAGCTTCTTAAGCAAGGACGCCAATCGAAAGAGGACATTAACTCAACGTATAGGATCATGAGAAGGATTGAAGGGGAAGAACTTTCACTTGACACTGCAGAACTTGTTATTACAAGTACTAAACAGGAGATTGAAGAGCAATGGGGACTTTATGATGGGTTTGATGTCAAGCTTGAGAAAGTGTTGCGTGCTCGTGCTAGACGAGGGGTCAACTGCCATGGCCGATTCATGCCAAGGATGGTGGTAAGAATCATTTTTCTTTTCCACTTCAGTAACATTAATTAATTATGTACTGCCTTAGTTTGAGGTAATTATTGTCATCCCTTAATGAGCATGTTGGATTTCTTTTTCTTTGTAAATTTGGAATACATACTTAGGATACAGTTTTTGTGCAGGTTATTCCTCCTGGCATGGACTTCAGCAATGTTGTGGTCCAAGAAGATGCGCCTGAAGTTGACGGGGAACTTACACAACTTGTTGGTGGTACTGATGGATCTTCTCCAAAAGCAATTCCACCAATATGGTCAGAAGTGAGTGTCCGGTCAGCGTTATGTTTTATCGGTACTTGTTAATGGTTAGGTCTTATAGTGCCTTATTATAAATTGTTTCTGTAGGTGATGCGGTTCCTCACAAACCCACATAAGCCAATGATCTTGGCATTGTCAAGACCTGATCCAAAGAAGAACATTACCACTCTTTTAAAGGCCTTTGGAGAATGTCGTCCACTGAAAGAACTTGCTACTCTTGTAAGTAGATTTTACAATTACTCAATTGGGTTTTAGAAAATGTAATACAATATTTCAATAATCAGACCTTTTTACTTTTAAACAGACACTGATAATGGGGAATAGGGATGATATAGATGAGATGTCTGGTGGAAATGCTGGCATGCTTACCACAGTGTTAAAACTGATTGATAAGTATGACCTATATGGACAAGTAGCATATCCAAAGCACCACAAGCAATCTGATGTACCTGACATATACCGGCTTGCTGCCAAGACCAAGGTTAACGCAATTTGATGATTCCTAGTTATTGTTTCTTTACTCTTTTTACGTGGGCACTGAATAACTGGTCGGAATCTTGCAGGGAGTCTTCATAAATCCAGCATTAGTGGAGCCTTTTGGGCTTACATTGATTGAGGTGTGTTTTTATCTAATCCCCCCTTTTCTCCCTTATTTTCTTTTGAACGTTAAAAACTTGATTCAATTTATGCTTCATTTAACTCAGGCAGCAGCACATGGGCTTCCAATGGTGGCTACAAAGAATGGTGGGCCAGTTGACATTCATCGGGTAAAGATGATATCTCATATTTTCCATCTTAATATGTACTTGGGTACATGGTTAGAATAACGAAATTAACCTCTCTAACACTCTATTCTCCTAGAATACAAGAAGGGAAAAAAAAAAAAAAAGAGATGAATTAAACCTTTCGGCTATAGTTTGTAGTTGGAATGTTTGTTCCAGATTTGAAATTACCACTTTTTACTTGTTTTCAAATGAATCAACGTGTAACCGCAAGGTACTAAAAAATCTTGTTTAAGATTGTGAAGTAATCTTTGTTATTTATTGTGGATTTTAGGCCCTGAACAATGGTTTGCTCGTGGACCCCCATGATCAGCAAGAGATCGCCGCTGCACTACTCAAGTTGCTATCTGAAAAGAACTTATGGCATGAATGCAGAAAGAATGGTTGGAAGAACATACACCTCTTCTCATGGCCGGAACACTGCCGCACTTACTTAACCAGGGTAGCAGCCTGTCGCATGAGGCACCCACAATGGCAAACTGACACTCCAGGAGATGAAATATTTTCTGAAGAGTCTCTCAATGATTCTCTCAAAGACGTTCAAGATATGTCACTTAGGCTCTCTGTCGATGGAGAGAAGTCTTCGTTGAATGAATCTTTTGACGTCTCTTCGGTTGGTGCTGACCCCGAGCTTCAAGATCAAGTGAAACGTGTTTTAAGCAAGATGAAGAAACCAGAATCTGCTCAAACCGATAATGATGGCGGAAACAAGCAGCCTGAGCATGTGCCGAGCAAGTATCCCATGTTAAGGCGGAGGCGTAAGTTGATAGTAATAGCACTTGACTGTTATGACAGCAATGGAGCTCCTGAGAAGAAGATGATTCAGATTGTACAGGAGATAATCAAGGCTATTCGATTAGACTCTCAAATTGCAAGAGTCTCTGGCTTTGCTTTATCGACAGCTATGCCAGTGTCAGAAACAATAGAGTTCTTGAAGTCCGGGAAGATTCAGGTAAATGAGTTTGATGTATTGATTTGCAGTAGCGGAAGTGAATTATACTACCCTGGTAGTTATATAGAGGAAGATGGAAAGCTGTTCCCCGATCCAGATTATGCATCACATATCGACTACCGTTGGGGATGTGACGGATTAAAGAAAACCATTTGGAAGCTGTTGACTACCCCTGACAGTAAGGAGAACTCAGAACATTCTTCCAGTCCCATTGAGGAACATTCAAAATCAAGCACTGCACATTGCATATCATACCTTTTAAAGGATCCCAGTAAGGTATATAAGGTTTGTTGATACGATGATTAACGCTATAGTTTGTGTTTTTCTTCGAGTATGCTTAAGGTAATATCTTTTGCAGGCAAGGAAATTGGACGACCTGAGGCAGAAGCTTAGGATGCGAGGGCTACGTTGTCATCCTATGTACTGCAGAAACGCGACAAGAATGCAAGTTATTCCTCTACTTGCATCTCGGGCGCAGGCATTGAGGTACTGTAGTTTATCAAAGAGTTATTTTCTATTGTAGTTGATAGTATATAAGTAACACCTTGGTAGGAGGAATTCTGTTATATTATTAATCAAGTTTAAATAACGGGAGATAGTTGGATTTGGTGTCGAGTGATATGCTTTTAACGCGCTATATGCTATAGGTAGGTAGAAAATTAAAGTGCTGAAATATTATGAGCGTCACTTTTCTCCTTCTCTTCGTACATCTTATCATTTGCATGCTTTCCTCTCTTGGTTCAATATTAGCAACTTTTGATTGGTTAGTTTTCTAGTTATAAAAGTTTTAGATATTGCTGTTCATTTTGAACTAGTGACATTTTGAATTGTTTGTTTAGTTTAGTATTTCTGGTGTAAGGTTTTAGAAACATTTTACATTTGGTTAACTAAAGTAAACTACCATAATTTGAGCTTCGGTTGATTTGTGAGCATTATTCAGTTTGGGAGGATTTGTGATGTAGAACTGGGGAGAAAAAGAAGAGGGAGAGAAGAGATTTAGAACAGAAATTGAGAGAAGGTTGAGGAGGAAGAAATCAAGAGGGAGAAACAATCTGTTTGTCGTATTCAATATTCAATCGTAGCCTGCCTTGTCTATAAAGAGTGTGGCCAATTTATAAGCTAATTACAATACAAAAACTGGAAATTAAATAAATGCATAAATCAGGTACAAACTAGCAAAAATCAAATGAAAATCGATCCTAATCAATCTAATTAATTATTTTCTAGATTTGTCTTCCTCAAGACTCGAAGTGAACTTCTTATCACTCATCAATTTGATTTCAAGGGCAATGGTCCTTCCATGTCTATTGTTACATGCATATATTTTCAGTTTGCACTTTATTCTATCCCATTCCATCTCATCATATTTTCAAGACAATTTGTTCTATTTTATGTCATTGTATTTTTCATGAAATGCTACCGATGTTAACGTTGTGCAATTCTTAACAACCAGGAGAATTGAACATTCAATTTGTACCATTTTTACAACTATATGTACCATCTTAATTTGTGCATATTGCTCAACCCTATCTTAAAGTTATGAGTTTAAACTACTAGAATGTATTACTGTTTTATTTGTGAAGTTAATATTTTACACTCCCCAAATGGCTCGTCTCACCTTTTTCAATTTTTAACTGTTGTATTTGTGTGGCAGGCAAATCTTTAGTTTAGCATATCCCCATTCAAAGCTAACAGCTTTAAGCTAGTGTACCATACAAATGCATACATGTAAATATCAACTGTAAGAGCCGCATCATAAGACAGTCACCTGTTTTTCTACATGGTCTGCTCTGGCATTAAAACGCCCTTTTTTTTTCAATTGTGGAATGCCTAGTGGCTTCCACATTGAGAAACTAGAAAGTACTTTGTTAAGTCGAAATTTCGCCACATCCCATGTTTAGACCTAGGACATGGCTGCACAAGCCGTGGCTTTTTTGTTGTGCTGTTGAAACATGCGTGAATATATTGGCTTAACAGTTAGCAAAAATTAGTAAACTTACTAGTTTCTTTTGATTGCAAACCAATCTTCCTTTTGTACATGTGATGAAAGGACAACTTGGGTGGTTGAAATATTTTTTAGCAGCATTTGGAATTTAACTCAACTAATAAAGGTGATGCAATGAAAAATAGTATTTTTTTCTTTTTGGCTAAGAAAAAAAAAAGTGTTGCAATTTTTCAGGTACTTGTTTGTCCGGTGGAGATTAAACGTCGCGAACATGTTCGTCTTTCTTGGCGAGAGCGGAGACACTGATTTCGAAGAAATGATATCGGGGACTCATAAGACGATAATCATGAAAGGAGTGGCGGTTAAGGGCTCAGAAGAGCTGCTGAGAACGTCAGGAAGTTACCTAAAAGATGACATTGTCCCTCCTGAGAGCCCTCTTGTCACCTTTGTTGATGGGGAAGCATCAGCCAATGAGATTGCCAACGCTTTGAGGCAAGTCTCCAAGTCTGCCTCTGGCATGTGAGACGTCACTCTCTCTCTCTCTCTCTCTCTCTCTCTCTATATATATATATATATATATATATATGTAGGTCTATTCTTTTGTCCGGTAAAATATCTTACATTATGTCTTTTTGACTTGTCTAATGGAAGGATATACATGCTTCTGTTATGCAATTCTCTGGTCATGTGTGGTGTGCCGTCAAAAGGGATACCTGGTGATGGCCCTCCCATTGTGATGAAATGCTTCTTCTTGTTACTATTTTTGTGGAACTTTGTTTCATAAGCTTAAACTAAAAAGTTTTGGATTGGACCTTTTTTACTACTACATTTTTTTTAAAAATATTTTGACAATTTTAAGTTTGAACTTGTGAATCAAACAGGCAATAAACTTTTCAAGTTCTTTGTTTCCCGTCTCTGTCTCAAACTATGAACCACATTTAATTGAAAAGGACCAACGTAAAATTAGCTATTATTTTTTCCAGGGTGGTAAGCAACATTGTTTTGAATTAGAAATCCTGGCTTTTCTTTGCTCAATTTGGTTCAAGAATTCACACAATTAACAGAAGAAATGGCTCACCATTTTGTAAACCCGACAATGTTTTTTTTTTTTTTTTAAGCAAGTCAAAACAAAAACGTTTACTAGCAGTCAGAAGGTGGAATTTCCTTGGCGACCACTCAATTCATTATTCAAAATCGTCTCTAAAGACTGTCAAATGTGAATTCTAGACTTTTGACTGATCTTAAGTAATCAAGCGCGTAACATTGGTCTGGCTGCCGTGCGCTTCAAGCCGATCTGTCATGGTCGTCAATCTAGAGATAGCCTCGTTAAAAGTGCGTTTGCTACGAGTATTTAAATAAAGATTTAAATTTTTGTAAGAGAAAATACTGTAACAAAATGATTTAAATCGTGATTTAAAAACCGAAACAAACACACTCTAAGGCCTCATGTTGGAGTTATGTTAGAGTAAATAGGATGTTTTAAAAATATTTGTATTAGAGTAAATTCATGTTTTAAAATTTTTTGAAATAAATAGCAATAAATAAAAAATATAATCAAATAAATTATTTTTTTTACTTGCAGTAAATAGATTTTTTATTTACCAATAAGTTTGCTATTTGCTACAAATACTTTAAAAACTTGCTATTTACTTAAATTTTAATTTTGTAACAGTGCTATATATTACTATTTCTATCGTATTATCAGTTCAATATTACACAGTTGAAAAGAGCGCGTGAACAAGCAGGAAATTGGGAATCTTTTAGTCATAATCATCCATAAAATGGCTGGATCATTAATGAAATTGGAATGCACCTAAATCATTACCGAAGATAAGACCTTTATTAATTTTCTTAGAATATACGGAATCATGATATTAAGTAATAATTTGAGCTTGAGTTTTGGAAGGGGACGGGTTCAATCCCATATTGTATAAAAAAAATTAATATTTTCTTCACATTGACAATGAGCATAACAATCTTCTTCTTTTTTTAGTGGAGTATAACAATCCTTTTAGTCTCACATTATAAGTGGCATCGAAGACCAAAAAAAAAGTGTTATAAATAATAAAGAAAGCACTATGGTCTTGCCCTTAGAAATTACTAGTTATGAGCGCACGCCCATGCGTACATTCCATGCATTTTTATATAAAGATCTAAAATTTCTTCTAAAATTTAGGTCTACCTCATTTATTATTCACCGAATAATTTAGTTAAGTGAAAAAATTTTATTTAAAAAAGTTTTATTTGAGCACATTTGAAGGGGAAAAAGTTTTCGTAGGAAAATTAGATAGTAAATTACTTATGGGGTAGATATTAAAAAAGTATTTGAGATGGTTGCATAAAAAAGTGTTTAGGGGCACCATCGATATTAAACACTATCACTAATAAAAGGTGAATAGGCACCCACCTTTTATTAGTGGATGGTGCTTAGCACCATGGTGCCTTCTAGCAATGCTCAAAAAAATTTAGGCATGAATGCATCTAAAAAGAAATTATTCAAAGGGAACAATTAGGGGGGAAAATATTTATGAGGGCCAAAGTGAAGGGAAAATTGACTACAAAAATGTTTAGGCTACCCCACATTGGATAATTATTATTTGCAATATTGAAATGGTCTCCTCTCCACAACTAGACAGGAGACAAGCCTAAGGCCCTATTTGGCATATTGGACTGGATTGGCATATGTAGTCAGGATTGGATTGCACTGCATATCCAACCGTTGCGCAAGCCGATACCATCATGCGTGTCCCTCCATCGTACGAGCCTAGGCTGCCACCGTCTCCCTTCATTTGAGGAAGCATAGTCATAGCTAGCCTTCACCTCCCCAAGCACATGAGCTCGAATCTCCCTCCAATGTCTAGATTTCTTAATGAACTTTATATCCATTTTGCCTGTAAATTTATTAAAATTCTAAACAATACCTATTATTTATTTTGTTATAATGTATTGAATGTGCACGCTTTAAACTTTGCTTCCTCTTCTATCTTGATAGTTTTATTTTTAGTTTTTCTGTGAAATTTCCCTTTTTGAACTTTTGACAGTAAACAAGATTTTCAATTTGTAAGACCTTTGTTGGGAATCCGCAAATGTACACGTCATACAAGTAATAAAGTGTACACGAGTACGGATATTAGTCCCACGAGGATTGGTTTAGTTTGCATTAATTATCGAAATTGATTGACTCTAAGATTATTTAAATTAAAGAAATTAAAATAAAACTAAAACTAAAAGAAAGGGGACTGAATGGAAACTAAATTGAAAATAAAAACAATGGAACCAAAAATAAAATACAAAAACAATTAATTAAAAAATACTAGAGCATCGATTTCACTATAACCAATTTGCATCAATTTTATTATTAAGTGAATCTCATAATTGATTAGGTGAGAACCTCTTAATTAACCCAATAACCTCTTTCGAGGTTTAAATTAGATAATATACTCAAAAACCTGATTCCAATATATCTATCTAGAACAAAGTAAATAAACATTCATTAAGCTCTAATTTTCCTAATGACTATGAAGGAATTATAAATCTACTGGTCTTATAGTCGCCTAAAATGTGTTTCCCATGATCCGTACATGGAATTTCCATCTCTTAAGCATCAAACCCTATATACTAAAATCATCTTATTCATTGGTCAAATCAACTAGAAGGATAAAGTATGAGAAAACACAAATAAACCATAACAAACCACTAACAATAAATCATACAGTTCATAATGAGGCAAAATCAAAGCTCTAGAAAAGTAATTAGTTTATAACTAAAATTAAACAAGCCAACATCAATGATTCAACGTTTACAAATCACAAAAATACAAAGAAGAGAATAAGAACAGAAAAACCCCTTTTAAATTGTCACAAGTTCCAAGCTTTTCCTCTTTTTCTCCAACTCTGCTTCTTGATCTCCAAATGCTTTCTCCCATGATGATTATTGAGAAGAAAACTTAAATCTAAAAACTAGAACTAAAGTCCTAAACAAGAACAAAACAAAGAAATACTTTTTTTTTCTTTTACCTCATATTCTTCCTTGGAGTGAGCCCTAAATTTCTTTTGAAAGTTGTGCCTCCTCCTCCAAATATGGAGGCTTCCCTTCAAAAAATCAGTTCTAGGGGTTCTAAGTGTAATGACCCTGCTTACGTGGCCGTCACTTAACTTAAACATGATCATAAACTTAAACTTACTTACAAATAAGGTAGAGAAATTCAGAATAAATTTTTTTTAAATGGATTCTTACTGCAGAATCCTTAACATGAAACCTTAGAGGAAGTAGTAACTATTTTTCAAATCTTAATAACAAACGAATTCTTATTGATAAAGAATTCTTAACATATAACCTTAAAAGACCTAATAATCATTTCTCAAAATTTAATTTTGTAAACCTAACATAATAACATAAATTTCTCAAACGTGATAATAACGTAACAATAAGCATTACGTTTTAACATAGTTATAATTTCTAAAAGCATGATCCTTTACATAATTTATAACATTAATTTCTTGAAACATAACCACAGTAATTTTCTTGAACTTTTCCTTTTTAAACATAAGAGTAATTATTTAGCAACTATTACTTTAAAGACATTTCTCAATTTAGATAAAACTATTTTCAAGACAATTTTAAATTCAATATTAAAATAAAATCCCATTTAAATGCTCTCTAAAACTTCCTTAGCAATTATTATATATTTTTGCTTATAATTTTAACGTCTTAAAAATATCATATTATTTTCTTAAAGTAAACCTTCTAAACTAAACAAAACATAATTTCTTATAACTTAACTTTTAAGTTTAAGATACTAATTTCTTAAAGCTTTTCTTTTAAACTTTCATAATGATTTCATAAAACATATTCATAAGATTTATTTCTTAACTTAGTGTAAAACTTCAATAATCCTTTGTAATTCTAAATAAACTTATAATTTTCTTTCTTACAAATTTCGTGCATTTGTTGCATTATCTACTGCAACATTTTTAAACTTTAAAACCCTCTGGATCAAGGTTGCATAATCACAAGTTCGGTTTTTAAAACATAATTATATAAATTATTTACTTATTCATATGCACATAATTTTTATAAAGTGTAAGCATACGAAATTTCGTAAAATAAAACATACATAAATTCGTAAAATAATGATGCGGAAATATTACATTGCGTGAGCGGTATCCAATCTCATCTTCACCATTCATCCGCCACTCACCACTGCCCATCAAGTGCCGCTAACAGGTTTTTCTTACCTACAACATGAGCATACTTAAATGAGCTTTCGCTCAGCAAGTAGGAAATTAGTCTCGCAAAACATGATTAAAAATTATTTTTTAATAAAAATATGCATGAGTATTTTATGCTTGCTTATCAACTTGATTTATGCTTAATTATTTTAGCTATAACTTATCTTCTTACTTTGGGCCCGAGTGATAGTACCGGTTGCGCGTGAGTCTTGGAAAGTTAGGGTTCGCGAGGTCCCAACGACACCAAGATCATTCATTACTTTAATATGGAGCCTCCCCGTGGGTCGGGAGGTTGGTACGACACCCTTAACTTGTCTTATAAGTTTCACTTATCTTATTGTATGTATGCAGTATGACTTATCACTACATGACATCACAATTTCGTAATTCATGAATCGTAAATCATAACCATGCATGAATCGTAAATTATTATCATACTTGACTTGAAGGTGATTAAACAATATAATTTATATATTGCATACATCACACATTAATCATATCATCAGCATCATAACGTTTCACATCATATCATAACATAACAAATCACATCATAACATATAATAGTGTAATAAATCACTGATCATGCATTTTCATAAATTTTATGAAAATATTTAAAATTAATTTATTTTTAAAACTATTCATACTGTAGGCGAGATTCCTACTTACCTGGACTTCGAGCTGAGCGGGTCCAGTTGCATCTCGTTGTATCTACAGTCTGCGCAGCATCCTCAACAGTGCTCCTCGAGTGGTTGTGGATGGCTAGGAATGCTCCATGTGGATTTATTACTGCTTAAACATTATTTTGGACTCCGTTACTGTAGTCCAAGTTGCCTTGATCCACGTGCAGTTAGTACCAAATGATTTTTATCAAAGTGGAATTAGCTCAAACAGGGGATACCATTGCATTCAAAGCGTCGAAACGAGTCGAGAGGCGGTCTCATATCATCGATAGGAGGTCCGGATCACAAAAACCCAAAGTGGCCGTTGATCGATGGTTGACCGTTGTTGACCGGCATTGACTGGCACTCGTTGGGCTCCGTTGGTGGCTGAGCTTGAGCCAAACCCCCCTAATTTGACCCTTCTGAGTCTAATGATGGTGTCAATTTTACCTAATTCGGCCTCTAACCATGCAGATCAAAGCTCAAAGTTGGCGGCAAAAGTGGAGACTTTGGTCATGGCTCTCTAGCGAAGCTACTACACAATTGAGTTGGGGCTTTTCTTCCCCAACATCCTCTGAGTGTGATGGTGTCAAAGGCATGCTTCAACATCCACTCTATGGCCGGGGTCGAGCTCACGTCGACGGCGCATGGTAGTGGAGATCGATCATGGTTCTCCGATGGAGATTTCGTGAAATTGGGCGGGGAAATTGCCTCATCGTAGTCCTCTGAGCATTTTCCCCTAACTAATTCGAGGCTTAGTGGCCAAGAACGGCAGCGACGGTGGCTACCGCGGCGGTGCTAAACGGTGGTCTTCGATCTCCGGCCACCGGTGATAATTTTGACCAATTGAGTTGGGTATTTTGCTCCTCTCAACTATCTGAACATGATCGTGCCCTCAATTTGGTTCAACTTCGCTAGAAATGGCAAAGCCCATCTCACCCACGACGGTCAACGACGGCCGCTTTGGAACTCCAGCATTGGGCTGAGCTACGGCGGAATTGAGCTAGGCATTTTTGTTGCCATAGAGTTCTGAATCGAATGGCGTGGGTGGTGTTGATCGCCGTCACTGGCGATGGCAAGATCGCGGGTCGACACGGCAACAGAAATGGGGCAGCTCCGACGAGGCTTCTCCGGCCAAAATCGAGGGGCATCACCTACCACATTTTGTTCTACTTGTTGAGCTGAGTCTATAGACACCAAGATCGTGTCGATCGGTGCTCGGACGGCGAAGAAATCACGTCGAAAAGATTGGGCTTTTTCGCCACTTTGGCCGGCACGTGTAGCCTCCTCCGACGGAGTTGTGGGTGGCACGGCACACCGTCGGACTCAACTTCTCGAGATCTTTCCGATGGTGTAGGAGGTGTCGAAAATGGAGGCTTGATTCTTGGATTGAGTTTGAGGAGAGAGAGAGTAGAGAGAGAAAGTAGAGAGAGAAATGGAGGAGCTGATTTGATTGGTTAGATTTTTTTTTTTGTGTCATGTATTTATAGGCCCTCATGTGGTCCACACAGTCAAATACATGTTATGTCGGGTTGATCAAATTTGATCCGTAAACTTGAAATTTTCATAGACATAACTATACTTTTTTAAAATTATAATATTCTCATTCTTTTAAATATTACATAAATTCTAATTTTCTTGTTGTATCATTGCCGTATAAACATCTTCATACTGTCATAAAATTTATCCATACTGTATGGATTTTGTGATTTAATTTTGAAATAGTAAACTTTGACACATTTGTCTTCAAAACCGATAGTTAACCTTTTTTTTTCACAACCATATATATATATATATGTATATGAATTTTAAGAAAAATATTATGTATTTAAAACTTTGCTCAATATAATTATTTTATTATTATTATTATTATTATTTTACTTTTAAAACTTTAAAATTTATAACATATACTTCTCACTAAAAATTTTCATATTGTAAACTTCAAATTTCATTATAAAACAATAGTTGTAATTTTATAAACATTTTGTAAATTAAATTGACTATCTAAAGGTCGATTTAATTTAAAATTCCAAACTTAGCACAATTTCATACTTTACTGATATAACCGAAACTATTTCTCGTAACGAACTATTTATAGATCCACTTCTTACCAATAGATCAACGTTTGTGGACTCTATCAACGCTCTTCTTCTTCTTCTTATTCACTATTATTTTAACAACTGATATTATTATTATTGTCATTATTATTACAACAATATAATAAACCTTACGTAATTATTAATGTGTATAATAACTAGCTATACATATTCAAAACATTGGAATTCTTGCATCTTGAACTTGGTGCTCACCATTTTCTGAATTATAGTATAGAGCTCATGATCACTATTGATCTGGGTTTCTTTTACTAAACTGATATTATATAGGAATTTTCCACATAATCATAGTAAGTTGAAAATTCCACTTTTTGCCAAATAACATCACCTCTTTGGCTCATGCATAAAATCAATAAATCATAAACTCTTGGTTTAGCACATTAAATAATTATTTTTAATGTACTATCATAACATTATATTGTTACATGTTTCATAAATAAAGCACATAAATTTGTGCATTCACAACATTATTCATTTCTAAGGTCTTACAACTATTAAGACCTTCAAATTTGCATATCAATAAACTCAAATCTTGTACTTTCTTAATTACTTAGCTGAGTAATTATGAAAAAAATACTTAATTAATCATACTTATTAATTTTTGGATTTTTTGGGTCATTACACTAAGGTGGTAAGGCAATCATTCAAGATGAATCCTAGCTGTTGAATCAAGCTTGGGGGGCCAAAATCAGCCCTTGGGGGCATTTCAACATGAGATGGGGCAACAGGGCACGCCTCAAGAGCGCATGTGCCATGCTAGGGGCTGCGCATCTGGGCGTGCATAGCACACACGGCTGTGCGCTAAGTTTGGTTGGAAGCCCTTGTGTTGCCAACGGGCGTTGTTAGCGCACCTCGGCATAGGGCCTCTTGATGGCCTACTTTGGCTGCACAAGTTGAGCTGGTGAGCGATGACGGCTGATTCACTCCAAATTTCGTGTTTTAAGCTTGAATTTGATGCCCCTTTTTGCGTTAAATTCCAAATTATTAGTTCCTTACAAAATAACACCAAAAACACCAAAATACACATAAAAGCTTGAGGAATTTTACAATATTTAAACTTAAGAAATAATTGAATTGTGAGTGAAATACTCACTAATCAATCTTATATTAAACTTTCAATTTTTGATGTTGCAAAACTTAATGATTTTTGGGGAAGAGGAAAATTAATTATATTTCTGAAAATGAGTTCTGAAAGTTTGCATATTCTAAAGGTGTATAGAAATATGCTCAGAACAGTGAAGAACTTGTACAATCTCTTAGAGGGGTCTTCTCATTATATTGAATAGTACATATAATAATTACTTCTAATATGTATGATAATTACTGATGTTGAATTTGTGGCTATTCATAAGAGTTATAGGTAGAATACTTGTTTTCTTTTCTGACTAACAAACATTAAAAAAAAAAATCTTCCAATGAATGCTCCAATGTATAGCCATAATCAAATTGAAGCTAGTCACAAATGCTTGTTGTTAGAATTACCTTAAGGTCATTATTATAAAAATTATTTGGCTCCATCACATTACTTGAAATTTTATTTTTAAATAAGAATGCATTATATCATTTCCATCAAAATAAAGAAGAATGCATAATACCATTCAACTTTTAAAAGAAAATCTAAACAATCATGTTTAGTCAATATTATAAACACTACTATATGAGGCCACAAAAATAATGCGCATTTTTATCTTGAATTATACTTTTTTTTCATGTTAAATTTTTTCCCTAAGAAAATTATTTCTTACATGAACGCGCATTCATCAGTTTAATGTAGCTCATTTAACCGTAATATAATATTTACAGTGACCATTTTGCGACCAACTTCAATTGGATTATGTTTAAACATTGGAACATTCATTAGTGGACTAATTTTTCTTTTTTGAAAAGGAGTATTATTGACAAAAAAAGAAAATAAATATTGTAGCTGTAATTCATCATTTAACCCCCACCTTTTTCTCTCTTCATTTGAACAAATTATGCCCCCCTTTGGCAATCATGGTTCCAACAGTTTTTGTTACAGTGTTTTTTCCTACAAAATTTAAACCAAAAAATGGTTTCAACCATAACAAATGGTTCCAACCGTTCTCCCAAACATATTACATTTGGTGGCCAACATAACCTCGTTTTGGATGCTAATATTTAGGGTCCGTTTAGTAAATGAATTCAAATTTGTGATTTGATCGGTTAGTATGATTTGATTTAGGATTTAAGTTAGTGATTTGAATTGTTTTTTGAATTGACGTTTGGATATACATTTTAAGTTTTAATCTTGGTATGGATTTAGAGATTATTTTTAGCTTCTGTAACCGTGTACCCACCTATAACAATTTAAAATGTTTAGTAAACCTACCAGTATCAAGTTGCTTTTAAAAACTACTACCCAACATGAAGATTTGAGAAACAAGGTAGATTTTTTTTTTTTTACAAGTAATGTTGTCATAATTTAAAATTTTTAAATTAATCTTGATAATAATATATAAATCTGAATCCACCCATTTTTTAATAACAAATTAATGTGGTGTATGGTGCATGGGTTTCAGGCTAATTCAAACCATAGAAGCGAATTAAATTGGTACTTGGTGGAGTAATAATTGAGGTAAGTTCAAACCATAGAGGTGGTTTTAAACCCATCAAAACACTCACAATCCAAATCTTGCCCCTTCTCATGTTCAAACAGTTTGAAATATTTTTGTACAGTGGTTTTTTTTTGTACTTTCAAAAAATATATTGTTATTTAAAAAATAAAATAATATTTTTTAGTATTTTAGGGCCCGTCTGTTTTGAGTGTTATTTGGACTCAATAGACTCAAATTTAGATTCGAGTATCAAGAATCCTTGGGATAAATGTTTGTTTCCCCAAAAATCAGAATATTTTTAATATCAAAAATTCAAGTTTTCAAAGTTCTTATTTCCCCTAAACTTTTGATACTCGGATATCTTTATTACAGTAAAAACTAAAATTTTCTCTCCTATATTTGAGGAAAAAAATCATAACTTCTTCATTTGACATCCAATTAAGATGATTATTTTTTATTTCATTTCTAGTGAAGAGAGGAATAAATTAGGATCCATATTGCATCTTTTTTAGGATTATTAATATTAAGATTTTATTAGATTTGTTAATAAATCAAAAACTATTATCACTATCTTTCTAAACATAAATTTTAATTTTATTTCATACTCAGATTAAAACCTAAATGCACATTCAAACATGAATTCGGATAACAATTCAAATCACTAACTCAAATTTTAACTTAAATTACACTAAATTAAATCAAATCACTAATTCGAATCCATTTATCAAACGAATTAATATACAAATATTACATATGTTGACTTTACAATTAGAATGAAAAATTAAAACTAGAAATATGCCAAATAAAGCATGTCTATTTTTATTATTATGCATTTTACATTAATTTTATATATAGTTTATCAAACACTTGCATACTACTTATGATATTTACAACAATTTCAAAAAAACTTTTAAAGTATTTGACATAATAGTAAAAATTATTAATTAAAACTATTTTTATTATAATATATAAAAATTTTATATTATAATAATATTTTTTTATTATAATATATAAAAATTTTATATTATTTATAAGTGAGACAATAATTAAAATCGCCTCTCATCAAACAACACATTTATAATGATTTTGCCGTAAGCATATGTGGGACCTACAATTGCTGATGTGTCCTTATCTGCCGTCCTATTGAAATTCCTGTTGGTGTTTACTTTTGAAATAATCTTAAATAAACGAGTTTTGTTGTTGTTGTGCGAAGAATCACCTGCCAAAGGCCTGCCCTACGCCGCCACACCCTCTGAGCTTCTTTCTTCTTCTTCGCCGCCGGACTCCATTCGCGCCCCCCCTCTCTCCCTCTAGCCATGGGAGACGTCTCGAATCCAGACACAAATCTCTCGAATCGAAAGGTCCCGAAGCTTCCAATCCCGGGACAAAGGAACATCCTCATCACCAGCGCTCTCCCCTACGTCAACAATGTTCCTCATCTCGGAAATATTATCGGATGTAATTAATCTGCTTCTCCTTCTTATTATGCATCTCCAACTGTTTGTGTTTGTTGCCTGAGTGAACCATTTTAAGAAAGAACCAAAAAAAAAAAAAGAATTTATGGGTTTTTTTTCATTTCTTGTTTGGATATAGTATGTTTATGTTTCTTCGTTTTGGTCTTTTTTTTTTGTTTTTTTTTTTTGGGTAGGTGTGTTGAGCGCTGATGTGTTTGCAAGATACTGTCGTTTGCGGGGCTATAATGTGATTTACATATGCGGCACGGATGAGTACGGCACGGCCACTGAGACCAAAGCCATGGAAGAGAAGTGCAGCCCCAAAGAGATTTGTGATAAGTAATGTTTCTCAGTTTTTGAATTTTTGTGCTTAAAAAAAAATTTGTAGCTTGAATTGTGAGACGGATTGGTTCTGCAATTTATGGAGGGTTCAATGTAGCTGTGTTTTCTTTTTTATTTTATTTTTGTTGTGGATTTTAAAATTTACAAGTACATGCAATTTCTAGCTCAACATAAGCTTTGATGAGGCTTCTGTGATTTATGGTGGGTAACGTTATAATTTTGGATTTTCTTTTAAAATTTTTGTTGGGGATTTTTTTACAGGTATCATGCAATTCATGGAGAAGTTTATAAGTGGTTTAATATAAGCTTTGATGAGTTTGGGCGTACATCTTCCCCACAGCAGACTGAGGTTTGCCAAGCAATATTTAAGAAACTGCTGGATAACAATTGGCTTACAGAAAACACAATGCAACAGGTACAGGGTCATTTCTGGATTTAACTTTAACTCGGGCACATTTAGATTATGTTGAAGAGCCAGTAAATTCTGTGATTTGACTGCATCTGGATGAGCATGTGCGGCCAGAAATGTCTAGTGCATTTTATAGCTGCTATGTTGAATTGAGTTCTTGCTATGTTTCAGCTTTACTGTGACACATGCAAAAGGTTCCTGGCCGATCGCCTTGTGGAGGGTTCCTGCCCTACTCCGGGCTGTGGTTATGACTCTGCTAGAGGAGATCAATGTGAAAAGTGTGGGAAGCTATTGAATCCAACAGAATTGACAGATCCTAGGTGCAAGGTATGTAACTTATGTTCTGCACAGCTTTTAGCCTTAGACTTAACTTTTATATTTAAGTCAATCATTTTGGACATTTTAGGTTTTTTTTTTTTTTCCTTCTTTTTTGGAAGTTGAGTGCTGAGGTTATTCAATTGGCGACAAGAATCATACCTATGTGCAGGAACGTAGCCTTCTGTGGTGAGACTGAGTTGTCAACTTACTATTGGATCAATTGGGTCTTTTTCTTGCCAGAAGCCTCTTGCAGTCTCTGCAGTTGTCATGGTTTCTTGGAGGAAAAAAAAAAAGGGATAATTTGATCACTAAAAGATTGTTGTTTAAGCAACATATTTCTACTGTCTAAAAAGATTGTTGTTTAAGCAACATGTTTCTACTGCCTAAAAATTATAGGCTTGTTTTGTTTCTCACTTCACTACTTGCAAGCAGGTTTGTGGGACAACTCCACATATTCGTGATACAAACCACTTGTTTCTGGAACTCCCTTTGCTGAAAGACAAATTGGAAGAATATATCAATAAAATGTCCGTGGCTGGGTCATGGAGCCAGAATGCCATCCAAGCAACAAATGCTTGGCTTAAAGAAGGGCTTAAACAACGATGTATTACTAGGGATTTGAAGTGGGGAGTTCCTGTTCCGCATGATAAGTTTAGAGACAAGGTTAGGAGCTATTCTTAAGATCTACATTTTTGCTGCTCAGTGTCTTCGTTTCTTTTCAGTGGCTTCCTAAAATTTATATAAATTTAGTCCCACCATGAGCTCTGCAGGTTTTCTATGTCTGGTTTGATGCACCTATTGGATATGTCTCAATTACTTCATGCTATACATCTGATTGGGAGAAGTGGTGGAAGAATCCTGAAGAGGTCGAATTATATCAGTTCATGGGCAAGGACAATGTGCCATTCCATACAGTAGGTGTTAATTCTTTAAAATCTATGTTAAGGAAACGATCAAGTTACTTCCTTGGGGATTTTTACATATTCCATCATCCAGCGTAGAGATTTTTCAAATTATAGTCCCAATTTAATGTTTATTGCACTTATGCATGTATAAATCTGTGAAGTTGTTGTTTTTTGTTCCTCTCAAATTTTATTTTCATTTTCTGTCAAAAAAGTGTCTCATTTGAAACTTCTTGCGCAGAGGAAGTATGCCTTACGAGATTAACATAATAAAGTATTTTAATATATAAATTTTACATGTGTACACGAGGTCAAGCCATGGTATTGTACTTGTATTGCTGTTGTAAGAGGCCTAGAAGAGCATAGGTTTTGATTCACTCTGATTAGCGTGCAACTAGCCTTTTGGAATTTCTGGCTTAAAACTAGATTTTATGTAGTCCTCTATATATTTTTCCAATTCCTGGTTTGATTTTAGTGTTTCCTTCTATCAATGTTGCAACTGTTTGTTTCGTAACCACTGGTTATCAATACAAGAGCAGCTTGGATGTTTGGGCTGCATATATGATGTTTACACTTTTGCATGTTTGTGAACTAACTTTTTTAACGGCGAGTATATTCCAATTTCAGGTGATGTTTCCATCCACTCTTCTTGGAACTGGTGAAAATTGGACATTGATGAAGACAATCAGTGTTACAGAATACTTGAATTATGAAGCAGGTCGGTCCATCCACACTCATGGCTATCATCTAAATGGATAATTTTTTACGAAGTTCTCTTGCAGCATGTTCTCATATCAACATCTAAGACTGATGTATTGTGATCTAAAACTCTCCAGGAAAGTTTTCCAAGAGTAAAGGCATTGGTGTTTTTGGTAACGATGCAAAAGATACAAATATTCCTGTGGAAGTTTGGAGATATTACTTGCTTACTAATAGACCTGAGGTAATCTCACTGACAAATAATATGTTGATTCATTTGTTGAATTGTCTTGTATATAGTTTCTTTCTTTCTCTTTTTTTTTTTTTTCATTTGCTGCTAATATTTTGAATGGGCTTGTCAAACTAGGTTTCGGACACATTATTTACATGGGCAGATCTGCAAGCAAAACTGAACAGCGAATTGCTTAATAATTTGGGAAATTTCATAAATCGAGTTTTGAGTTTTATTGCTAAACCTTCAGGTTAGTTGGAGTTTGTTGTCTTTATGATCAGTTTTATTGCATCAGCAATATGATCACACAGCGATCATGGGTGCAGAATTCAAATTATATCCAAGTTCTGAAGTTCATACCTTTTATTTCCGAAGATTTTATGTCTTAGTTGTAAACTGTGTTGGTTTATCTTGATGTTGGAATTTTTGATTAATGATTTTTGAGTGCGTGCTTGTTTTCACATTCTCCATTTTTAGATGCTTTTTAATTATATAGAGGAAAACCTTCATTATTATATAGAAAAATTACATTATTACGTCTTTGCAGCAATTTAAACTAAATGTTTATTATGCAGGTCATGAAGAAAATTGGATTATATAAACATTCTATCAATTTTTTCTTGTTCCTTTTTTTTTTATATTTACTTTTGGGCCTTTAGTTTGTGGGCCAAAGAGACACTAAAGTTGTGACCCTATGCATCAGTTTAAATTAAATCTTAATTATGCAGGTCAAGGTTATGACTCCACGATACCTGATGCTCCACAGGATATATCTGATCCCTTGACTGAGAAACTAGCCGAGAAGGTTGGTAAATCTGTGGAGCAATATGTTGAGGCCATGGAGAAGGTAATCGATGCACTAGTTATTGTGTTGCGTGTAATTTGAAGCTTCTCGTTTTCTCCACATATCTTTTTACACCGACCTAAATTTTTCTTTGGAATTTGCATAGGTTAAACTAAAGCAAGGATTGAAAACTGCAATGAGTATTTCTAGTGAAGGAAACGCATATCTTCAAGTAAGTTTGGAACATTTTTAATTGTGTTGCTGCATTTCTATTGTTATTTATGCATTCCTTTGATTTATTCAAGTTGATATATACCACGAAGCCAATTTTCTATTCCTACTTCAAGATGCACATAAAAGTTGAAATGTTTTTGCAGGAGAGCCAATTCTGGAAGCTATTCAAGCAAGATAAGCCACGCTGTGGCCTTGTTATGAAGACTTCAGTGGGCCTAGTGCATATTCTTGCGTGTCTATTGGAACCTTTTATGCCATCTTTTTCTCTTGAGGTAATAAATATTGGCAGTGGATTGTTGTGGCGTTCTCCTTATTGTGTGATCATGATGGGTCAAGTTAATATGGCTGCATACTAAGGATTCCTTCTTTTTGATTTAAGGTAATGAAGCAGCTTAATTTGCCTCCTGAGCAACTTTCACTTGCTGAGGAAAAAGGAGACATCGATAGGGCCAAGCGACCTTGGTTGATTGTACCTTCGGGTCACAAAATTGGGAAACCAGAACCATTGTTTAAGGAATTGGTATGTCAAGGAACACACACACACACACACACACGGTGTGCGCGCACGCACGCACACACATAACTCCCAATTATCAAACATTAAGATATGCTTAAATCTTACATATTCTATTCACCATCTGCTTGTTGATGGAAACCTTATAAAAAAATTAATAATTAAAACTTGGTAATTTCTAGATAAGCACTTTAGTTTGGCGGTTTGGAAATTGAACTTTCTGTATTCTAAATGGAGTTCATGAAAATTTTCTTATTCGTTTTTTTTTTTTTGATCTGCTGATACTCTATTTGTAGTTTTGCTGTTTTGGCATCTTTAGCAACAAAAAGGAAAAGAGAGAAAAAGACGCATGCTATTGGGCATGATATGGCTGCTGAACAACTTATTCTGTCTTAGGTGAAGTCTCATGTTGTTCGTTGTATTTGTTTACAGAAAGATGAAGAAGTAGAATCTTTCAGAAAGAGGTTTGCCGGAAGTCAAGCAGATAGAATTGAGAGAGCGGAAGCTGAAGCAGAGAAGGTGGCTGAGCAGCTGAGGGCGGCAAAAGTTTCAGGTTAAAATGGTTTTGGGTTAATAGCTCTAGAGGTTCTTGAACTTTTTAAGTCTGATGATTTGGTCCTCAAACTAATTTTATAGGTAAAATCTTCCTGGATTAATATTTATGTTGCAATATCTGTCCTTTCTGTTCTTCGCTGTTAAAATTTGGATAGAAAACATCATGTGCATGGCATGTGACCATTTTTTAAAGTATAATTACAAAACTAACCCCTAAAACTTTTTAAAAATCAAAATTAAAAATTAACTAAAATTCTAGCAGAATCATGGCCATTGATTTTTTTTTTTTTTTTTTAAGGAATAAATCCATGAATAGCCTCTTCTCTCTATCTAAAGTTAGTCTCTGTGGTCAATTTTGTTCCATAAATAGTCACTGAATTGAAAAAGTGTTCTTATGTTAAATTTTGGATGGAAGCTATTAAATTGGACTCTTGAAGGGTCCCTAAACTTTTTTTTTCTCTTTAAAATATCCCCTATTTTAAAGTTGTTCTAAATTTAGTCCTTGAACTGAAAAAAGATGCACAAACTAGTGCATCAGTTAAATAAATATATGAAAAACGATAAACGAAATATGAAAAGTTGTATCAAATTTATTCTGTAAACTAAAAAAGAAATCAAAATTACTTCTTACATAAGCAAATGGATAGAATACGTCAAATATTCACACTTGCGCTTCTTTTTTAAAACCTTTTTAAATAGACATGGCTTAAACAAAAAAATGTCTCTTTAATGTTTTCTATTTTTAAAATTATTCTTAACTCTTTGTTTAAGATTGGGGAAAATTTTGTCGGAAACCTGATTTTCATGAGTATATTTTGGGAAACGATTTGTAGAAAAATTGTCTCTCAAAATTTTTCTACAAATCGTTTCCCAAAATATACTTATGAAAATCATGTTTCCGTATGTGTTTATATATGTGTGTGTGTGTGTATATATATATATCTCAATGCGTATGAAATACAACACTTAATACACCGGAATATATGGATTTCTTTAACAAAGTCTTAGCTTTTTCATCGGCTTTGACATACCTTTTGCACAAACAAGGCCCTGATAATCATCTTTTTCAAAAGCAGAAGGAAAGAAAATCGACTTTTGAAACCATTTCAGTTTCTTACTTGATTAAACTTTCAATGTTATTTTTAAAAACTTTATTATTTAAATCTTAATTGCTCTTCATTTTTAACTTTCTTCCTACACTAACATCGTTATTGCATTTTTAATAATAAAAACAAGTTGTTTTGAAAAGACACAATATGTAGACGTATAATAACGAAATTTCTTCCATAAAAAAAAAAACTCCTTTAGTATCTTGATCTGAATTTTGAAAGTAAGAAATTTCTAGTTTAGAAAAAAAAAAAAATTTGTATAAAAGAATTAGGGATTTTTTTTTCTTTAAATAATTGAGGGACATTTTAGCTCAAGGACTATTTGTAAGGACTATATAGAGAAGAAAGTTTAGGGACCTTTTATTCAGTAGACTGGGTGTAGTGTACCATGTCATTTTGCTTATGTGGTACACTCGGCCACTGAAAATTTAACATTTAGACAATAATCTTTGTTAGCTTTTCGTAATTAGGTTTCTCTTTCCTAATGTGTATTTCATTAATTATAGAGTCAAATCCACCATCATTATTCTACTTAAATTCCTTCTGTTAATTTTATAACTCTAAATAATTTTACTTTTAATTTTAAAATATTATTTTATATGCATTTGGATTAGCAGGAAAAGAGTGATTCTGGCCTTCCTAATTTGCCTTCAGTCACCCATTAGTGCTTTCTATTTGCTGGGCTATTCCATGTCTTCCGTAGAGATTTTCTTGTATATGTGAATTTCTTTTAAGTTTCACGAATGCTTTAGTCAAGAAATTTTATTTTCAAAATTTTATCTTTATGACATAAAGAAGAAAAGCCAGTCCAAATGGAAGAAAAATATAAAAAACTAAACTCATATTTATAACTCAAATATTTGTAAGATGTTAGAATTAATTTCCCTTTAAATGCTCATCCTATTTCTCCTTGTGAAGCAACTGTATATGCATCTGTAATGGAAAACAACATGCGTTTGAGGGAATAGCAAAAGTCAAAGAAAATTGTGAATAAAATAATGTTTTAAAGTTAGATAATTAATAAAAAGGATTTAGGTAGAATAATTATGGTGGATTTGACTCTACAATTAATGCAATATACATTAGGAAAGAGAAGCTTCGTTACAAAAAGATGACAAAGATTAATTGTCTAAATGTTATATTTTCATTTGCTGGGTGTACCATATGAGCAAAATGACATGGTACACTTGATCTATTGAATAATGCCTCCCTTTTATGAGTCTAATCTAACAGTTTCCATGCAAACTTTGACTGAGGGAGTATTTACAAGACATTTTCTCAATCCAGGGACTATTCATAGAACAAAATTGACTATAAGGACTAATTCTTGAGAGAGAAAAGAATTCAGAACTATTCATGGGTTTGTTCCCCATTTTAAATCTTCACCATTCAACTTTTAACTTAAGTAAAATTCCTGGCCTCCAAGCTGAATTCCCAGACAAACCTTCCCAACAGAGCAGCCCACTACTCCTGCAAAACCTTCCATGGTGGCCTCCTACCCCAGAGCAGCACCAAGACTTTCCCTTCGCTCCCTCACTGCGACCTCGCCCTCAACCCTCTCCCTCCCGCACAGGACCATCTTCTCAAATGCCCAGAACTTGTCACAATCCGCAACCCTGTGAAGCCCCCCTCTTGCGACCACCCCTGTGAACGCCTACCATCTGCACAAAACCATGAACATTGTCCGGTATCTCCAACCCCAGCTATCTCCAAGCTTCACAATAACAACACCAGCTCTGGTGACGCAAGATTCTCCCATCTCCGGCAACGCTAGTCCCGCCATCTGCACAAAACCACGCACATCATTGGGATCTCAAACCTGGGTGATCTCTGAGCTGCGTGATAACAACACCACCTCTGCTGATCCAAGATCCTCCCGTCTCCGGTGACACTAACCCCCACCCACCCACCCACCCACCCAGAGGGAAAAAAAAAGAAGAAAAACATGAAAGCCTTTTGTTATAATTTTTTCTTTTTTCTTTTGCTCTGACGATATTTTGGTTCAGATTTTTTATTTGTCAATAAAAAAATTGATTCTTTTTGGGCCTTATGTAATGGTTCATTTGTGACGCTCACGACATTTTCCGTCCAAATTTTAATGTAAGTTAAGCGTTGGACTATTAATGCAACATAAATATTAATTTGGGGAGATATTTTGCCTATAAAATTGATTTGCTGACCAAATTATCTCGAACTTACAAGTAAAGGGGCCTCTAATGCTATCAACCCTATAGTTTTTAGTTTTCTACTTTTTATCTGTAGCTGGTTAAGTAGATAATTCTTTTATGCACATGGTAAGCGTTGGCAAACCATGCTAAGATGTCTATGGTTCTTCATTACAGATGATACTGGAAAGAAACAAAAGTCAACAAAATTGGAAAAGTCGACAAAACCTGCAGCTGAACTAGAAATTTCAATCTCAAGACTGGATATCCGTGTTGGTCTGATTACAAAAGCACAAAAGCATCCAGATGCTGATTCTTTATACGTAGAAGAGATTGATGTGGGTGAAGGTCAGCCCAGAACTGTTGTTAGTGGACTTGTCAAGTACATTCCTTTAGAAGAAATGCAGGTATTATTCTTTGCTTTTAAGATCTCTCTGTGACGATACTTTAATTGTTACTTTTCAATTTTTAGGAAGCATCTACTCTGTTGTTAATTTGCCTTAATATTCACTTGGCAGAACCGCAAGGTCTGTGTTCTTTGCAACCTGAAGCCTGCAACCATGCGGGGCATAAAGTCGCAAGCAATGGTTCTTGCTGCTTCCAACAGCGACCACACCAAGGTAAAGCAACCCCATTATTCTTGACACTGATCTTTACAATGAAGTTTGTTAGTCAGAAACAAAAAGGACTTTTGTCGATGCATTTTTCATTTTTTTATCTATTCTTCTTTCATTGGAATTTGCAATATTTTTAGAACAATGTGTTTTTAGGCAAAACAGTGTTTTTCTTAGAGCAAAAGAATATTGCAACATTGTCGAAATTGAATCTTAGTTGTGTTTTAATTTTTGTTAATTTAATTTTCTTCACTGATGGTTCACTTTCAGGTTGAATTGGTTGAGCCACCCAAATCTGCTAATGTTGGAGAGAGAGTTTCATTTCCGGGCTTTGCAGGGCAGCCTGATGATGTTTTGAACCCAAAGAAGAAAGTGTGGGAAACATTGCAAGTGGACTTGCATACAAACACAGATCTGGTTGCTTGCTACAAAGATATTCCCTTCATGACATCGGCGGGTGTTTGCACCGTGTCTACCATCTCTGAGGGCTCAATTAGGTAAACTTCAGTGCTGAAGGGGAAAAAAAAGAAAGATTCCTATCCATTGAGAGAAGGAAGAAGGAAAACCCTAGATTTTGACTGCTACTTCTAAGCTTGCTATTATATCTTGTACTTGTGGAGGTGCATTACCGTGTAAGGTGCTTTATTTAAAAAAAGGAATAAAAAATCAGTTTGTTTATCTATCTATTATCTATTATCCATTACATCTATTATATAATAGTACTATTATGCAAGTGGGGAAATTGGGTAAGTGCGGGCAAGGAATAGGCAATTTTTTGGGATTCTAAAAGTGGTTGTCAAGGACCGGTTGACTGGTAGTAATTGTGAAGCAAAACTACAGTTCGTTTTGCAAGCTGAAGATTAGATGCTGAAATACTTAAGCTCCTTGTACCTTGTAGAAAATCAGAGATGTTGATTTGGGGAAAATGATTAAGAGAAGCCGTCGAAAAAAATCCCTTGTTCTAAGTTAGTTTGAAATAGTCCAATCTTGCTTGAGGTATAACCCAGGCCATGTTGACAACGCTTGAATAGTGAACTCTTTTGTTTGTACTGCCTTCTTCGATTAAGGTCAGGCACCTTAGGTCTTGACATTTTTTTCTTTCTTTTTTTTTTTTTTTTTTTTTTTTTTTTTAGAATGAAATGGAATTAGAGGTGATTGATTGATTTGTTTCGTGTGAGTGTTTGGTTGTTAATTTGTCTTCGTTTTTTTTTTTTATTATTTTATTCTTATATCCTTTGAAGTACAAGGTGATGTCTTCCTTGTGTTGAGATATTTGTCTCAACTAACTGGGAATGACATAGCTAATTTTGAACTTCTATGTCTTCTTTTGGTATATTTTTTGAATAGGGATATAGTTGGGTTGGAAAAAATTTTGCTAAATGAGAAGAAAAGGTTGTCAATTGCTCATTAAGGAGTCAGATACCGGGGACAACATATTCATTTGTCGAGTCTTGCTCTTTGCAAGCGGAACTATGTCAATGTACTGCCACTATAACACCGGTTTTGGCATTGGTATTAAAAAAATGTCGATGCTAAAGACTGCCAATAAATCGTATGAATATCGTTGCCATAAGAACTTGTAATAGGTGATTCTACTCAGACGTCCTACTTGACTTTTAACACACCTTAAAATTACAATTTGCACGTTACGGTCTATTCAAATTATAAAGCGGCACCATAGCAAAAATTACCGAACTTTACGATTTTATGCGTCTTTATAAGGTATTGGCATTGGTTAACTTGCCAAAAATGGCTAATGTCATGGTTAGTATTGATATTGGCATTGACATACTATCAACATATAGAAGTAAAAAAAAAAAAAGCCTATGCTAAAGACCACCATTAATAAACATGGTGCTAATATTGTTGTCATAAGTAGTGATAGGTTGATTCTACTCAGACAACCAACTGTTGATACTCTTTAAATTACGACTTTAGTTCTTATTAATTTCAATTAAATTAGAAAAATTAAATTACCCTACTTCATAACCTGATATTTGAGCATCCAAAAATAAAAATAATATGATATTTGTCATAAAACAAAGCAAAATATAACAAAAGACTAAAGAGAATAAGAGAGAAGACAAAAGAGAAAATGAGAGACAAAGCAACTTTGTATACTTTCACTTATGTGGGATAAACATACAAGCTTAGCACAACATTTATTTGTAGGCCAAGAATCATAACTAGAGGTAATAACAATAGACATAACTTACATAAGTTACATATATAATTAAGAGAGACATAATGCACAATATTAGGAGGGATTCAATGGTGAGATAATGTGGTTTAAATGTGAATTATAAATTTACAATAAAACCTTTGCATGTAACTCATGACATACCAAAAGGTGGCACCTACACATACACACACTTGATTCACAACACTTCCTCTTAGATGTCCACCATACAAAGAATATGCCTCATTAAAAACCCTACTAAGAAAAACAATGGGAAAAAAAAATCTTAGTGAAGGAAAAAGAGTACATAATTCTTGTATGCTTCGTGTTTAGGACCACCTCATTAAAAACCTTACTAGGAAACCCAATGGGACAAAACCTAGGCTAAGGGAAAAAGAATATAGTATGTAGTGTTTCCCCTTTATGTTATCATCTCTTCTTCAAAGATCTCTAAGTCAACACATACCAATTTTGTGTATCAACTTCTCAAATGTTGTTGTAGGAAGTGCCTTTGTAAATAAATCTACCAAGTTGTCATTGGAATGAATTTGATGTATGTCGATCTCTCCTTTCTTTTAAAGCTCGTGCGTGAAAAAGAATTTTGGTGAAATGTGCTTTGTTCTATCTCCTTTTATGTAACCCCCTTTGAGTTGGGCGAACAACACCATTAGACTTTCTTTGTCGAATGAAAGATTACATGTTTCTCTTATATGTTGTGCCAAGGATCTTAACCATACATGTTCTTAATTGCCTTATGAATTGTCAATATCTCAACATGATTTGAAGATGCGGCAGTTAGGGTTTGCTTTGTTGAGTGCCAAGATATAGTTATACCATCATATGTAAACAAATAAATTGTTTGTGATCGTGCTTTATATGGATCGAAAAATATCTTTCATCCACATATCCAATCAATTCTAACTTAGAATCCTGTGCACAATACAAACCCATACTTATTGTACCACGAAGATAATGAAGTATTTGTTGACACCATTCCAATGTCTTTGAGTTGTGAAGAACGATATCTTGCTAGTAAGCTAACGAAGAATGCTATATCAAGTCTTCTACAGTTGGCAAGATACATTAGTGCACCAATAGCACTAAGGGACGATACTTTTGGACCAAGAATTTCTTCATCATCATCTCAAGGATGAAAAGGATCCTTTTTCACATCAAAGGATTGTACAACCATGGGAGAAGTCATTGATGGGATTTATCCATATTAAAATGCTTTAATATCTTTTCAATATATGTTGACTGATGAACAAAAATCCTTCCTGATAAATGCTTGATTTGCAAGCCGAGACAAAATTTTGTTTTCCCTAAATCCTTCATTTCAACTTCATTTTTCAAACAATTAAGCTTTACATGAGTCCCAATAATATTCAAATCATCAACATAAACTGTAATAATAGCAAATCTAGAATTTAACCTTTTAATAAAAAAAAGGGCAAATTGGATTGTTAATATATCATTCTTTCAAAAGATATTCACTGAGACGATTATACTACATGAGTCCAGATTTTTTTAATCCATAAAAGTATCTTTGTAATTTAATTGAATATATTTCTTAGGGTTTTGAATTGCATACTTCGGGCATTTTTAGCCCTTTAGGGACTTTCATGTAAAAATTACTATCGAGTGATCCATACAGATAGACCGTTAAGACATCTATTAGATGCATGTGAAATCTTTATGAAATTGTAAGGCCAATTAGAAATCTAACGTAATTGCATCCACTACTAGTGAATATGTCTCCTCATAATCAATACTAGGTCTTTGCAAAAAGCCTTGTGCTATGAGTTGTGCTTTGTATCTAACACTTTCATGTTTATCATTACGTTTTTGCATAAATACCCACTTGTAGCCTACAGGTTTTACACCTTTAGGTGTTTGGCCAATAGGCCCAAAAACTTGACGTTTTTCAAGTGAATTTAATTCTGCCTAGATTGCATCTTTCTGTTTTGGCTAATCATTTCTACACTGACATTCTTCAATAGACTTGGGTTCAAGATCCTCATTTTCTTTTGTAATATAAAGAGCTATTGCATATGCAAATATGTTGTCGACAACAATTTCATTTCGGTTCCATCTCTTTCTTGAAGTGACATAACTTATTGAGATCTCTTCATTAACATCATTTTCAGGTACTTGAACCTCTATAGGGGTTACTTCTTTAGCCATGTCAATTGTTTTTGTACTAGGCTCTTCAAGAACATTAATAACATTGAACATGCCAACTTGCTTATTATTTAGCTCCTTTTTCTTTTCTGGATTTTTATCCTCAAAACCGATGGGTCTACTATATTTTGGCATGTCTTAGACTCATTTGCTAGCATATTAGTTTTTTTTTTTTGGGTAGGATCATCAATTCGAATAGGAGCATTTTCAGCTGGTATATGTAATTTTGTCACTTTCTTAACATCAGTAAATGTATTTAGTAACTGATTTGCGACCTTTTGCAAATGGATAATTTTTTGAACTTCTAATTCACTTTGATTTATACGAGGATTGAAGTGAGACAATGATAATGCATTCCATGAAATTTCTTGTTTTTTCAGTTGTTGTTTATCTCCCCCTAATGCTAGGGAAACTGTTTTATCAAATTGACAATCAACAAATAGTGCCGTAAAGAGATTACTTGTCAAAGGTTTGAGATATTTAATTATTGATGGAGATTCAAATCTAACATAAATTCCTAGTCTCCTTTGAGGACCCATCTTAGTGCGCTGTGGTGAAGCAAGTGGAACATATAATACAACCAAAAATTCTTAGATGGAAATATCTGGCTCTTTACAAGAAACAAGCTATAATAGGGAGTATTTATAATATGCAGTTGTCCTTATACGAATATGCACTGCAACATGTAATGTTGCATGTCCCCAAACAGAGCTAGGTAATTTTGTTCTCATTAGTAAAGGCCTAGCAGTTAATTTTAGCCTTTTAATAAAAGATTCTACTAATCCACATTGCGTATGCAGGATGCTCAACAGTAACCCGATTGACATGCAATAATCATTAAAGGCTTAGGATGTTAATTCTTCTACATTATCCAGACGAATTTTCTTAATTGTATAATCTGGGAATTACCTTAATTGGATTATTTGAGCAAGGCGTCTCGCAAATGCAATATTGCATGTAGATGATAAACAAACATTGGACCAACGTGTTGATGCATCTATTAATACCATAAAATACTGAAATGGTCCACATGATGGAATAATAGGCTTGTATATATCTCCTTGAATTTGTTCTAAAAATGGAAGAGATTCAATTGTAACTTTCATTGGGGATGACCTTATAATCAGTTTTCCTTGAAAACAAGCAGCACATGAAAAATCTTTGAACAAAAGAATCTTTTGGTTCTTTAAAGGATGTCTATTTGAATTTTCTATAATCTTTCGCATTATTATCGAACCTGGAACCCGAATGACCTAAATGGTCATGCCAAACAATAAAATTCCTTGAATCTTTGGATTCTTGGTTCATCACCATGTAGGATTCAATTGGATTTATAAATGTATAATACAATCTAGAAGAGTATGCTGGTTGCTTTTCCAATATTTGTTTTTTTCATGAGACATTAAACGTAATATAAAGATATTCAACGTCTTTCTCATTTGTTGTTTTAATATGATAACCATTACGACTATATCTTTAAAACTTAGTATATTTCTTTTTAATCTACTAGAATACATAGCGTCGTTAATTATAAACTTTGTGCCACTGGGTAATAATATATAAGCTCTTCCGAAGCTTTCAATGAGGTTTTCAACACCAGATATTGTACTAACATTAGCTTCGGCTAATATGATATTGGAAAAATATTTTTTATCTTTAAGAATAGTGTGTGTTGTTCCACTGTCCACTAGGCAAAAGGCTTCGTCATTAACTTTAATACCGGTGGAATGATTTTTAAAATTTATATCTCTTCATGAAGAATAAAACAAAATGATAAGAAAATAATATACTAAATACAATCCTTTTTTTATAAGAAAACATATGGAGATTACAAAACATAATAAAAGCACACTAAAATTACAAGCACACTAAAATAAAAACACATCAAAACATACTAAAATTATGGATCACACTGGAAATAAAAACAAATTGAAAATAACATACTAGGGATAGATTTATGGGAGAACATCTTTTCAAGCCATAGTGACGTTTCCCTCGCTAATTAAATTCTTAGAATTTCTACCATGATTCTCAAAGAAATCTGCAACATCCAAATGTGTAAAATCTGTAGGATCATGGTGTTCAATAAAGTTTGTTTCAACATGGTTTGTCTCTACACCATTTCCTTTCTCTTTCAAGGAAGCTTGGTAAAGATCAACAAAGTGTTTAGACAAGCGACATATACGTCTTCAATGTTCTTTCATGCCACATCTATGGCAAGTATCTTCATTGTTCCTAGGGACTTTATTTTGAAGACTCTTTTCTTCTTGTTTCTCCTCATTCTTCTCCCATTTTTAATGGTGAGATGTAACTTTCTTGAAATTTGAGAAGTTTTGGTTATAAAACTACAACCACGACGACGACTGCGACTGCGACTGCTACCACGTAGAGTACATTTTTTTCTAATATGTCTTCATCAGTGACCTTTTCTTTTCTTTGCATAATTTTAATTGAGAAGTAATTTTAAATATTGTGGAATTATACTCACTCATAGTTTGTAAATCCTGCAATCATAGGTGTGTCCAATTATAGCGAGTTTTAGGAAGTATTATAGTCTTTTGGTGGTCATACCTTTTCTTTTAAATTATTCCAAAGGACATATAGATTTTTTACCATCAAAGATTCAATTTTCAATCCTTCATGGAGATAATGACAAAGGAATATCATTGCATTTACGCGATCCTATGAGGATGTGTCATTTCCTTCTTTTATTGTATTTCTAAGGTCCATAGCATCAAGGTGGATCTCAACATCAAGAGTCCATGTCAAATAATTTTTGCCAAAAATATCAAGAGCAATGAACTCAAGTTTCGTAAGATTTGATATTTTGTAACTATTATATGACAAGTAATAAAGTCAGTAACATATATGAATGTTGCATAACAATAATGACAATATATTTAATAAAATAATGCTATACAACATGAAACAATTCTGATTACCAATAAACATATTCAACATTTAACAATATATGTTGTAATTGTCAACAAATTGAAATATACACAAAACATTGATTGTAGTAATAAAGAGAGAAAATTATAAAATAAAGTTCATTCATCAATATAATAAAGTGATTTCTAGACAGTTTATTATTAATAAAAAAATGACATACTCCACTGTATAAAAAAATAATGGCAATCCTATTTATTATGGTAATAAAGAATTGAAACCTAAGGGCCGTTTGGTGTTGTTTTTAAAATAGGTGAAAATGTTTTTGTTTTGAAAGAGAATTTTTTGAAAATTCTGCTTAGAGTGTTTTTAAAATTTTTGACTCAAAAAACGTGCAAAAATATTTTCAAAAATTATGATAACAAAAACAAACAGGGCCATAATAACTATATATATGATCATCATAATAAAAATATATTTTTCAATTATATACACTAGTTATTCTATAGACTCATAAGCTACATGCTAATAAAGACAAGTACCTGTATATCCATCCCACGAGAACAAATTATTAATATTAATATATATGCGTGAGTGTTAATCTATAAAAAGATATATATAAGTTGTAATTGAAACAAAGTGTAAAAACGAATGTGTTAAGGCATTACGATAAGCATGGAATATAAATGCTAACTAAAGCAATAAGCACTAAGAACCAATTACATTAATGAGAAATAAGACAACTATTAGCAAGCAACAATATGCTCTACTAAAATCTTACCTTGACGAGAAATAATGGTTAGAACTTGTGTTGATAATGTGTCATAAAGCAAACAAAATATAAGAAAAGACTAAAGAGAACAAGATAGAAGACATAAGAGAAAATGAGGGACAAAACAACTTTCTATACTTTCACTTATCTGTAATAAACACACAAGCTTAGTACAATCTCTATTTATAGGCCAAGAATCATAATTAGAGGTAATGACAATAGACATAACTTACATAGGTTATATATACAATCAAAGAAAGATATAATGTACAATATTATGAGGGATTCAATGGTAAGATAATGGGGTTTAAACGTGAAGTATAAATTTGCAATAAAACCTTTGCATGTAACTCATGGCATACCAAGAGGTGGCATCCACACACACACTTGATTCATAACAATAGTTGATTTATTTGTTTGATTTATTCATTTTTTATTTGATTTTTTTTAAATACATTTTTTTTTCAAAGTATTTGAATATATTTCTAAGGGTATTTCTAACAAGTTTTGTTTTCAGCAAATCGTGTTGTTTAATTTATTCTAATTTATTAAAAAAATAGATAGATTGGGAATTATGTATTATTACGAAGGTTAGTCTAGTAATTTTAAATTATAAAAGTAGAAGCTATTGTAAAAGATCAACCCTTAGGATGCTTCTCAACTTTTGCTATTCGGCAGTAGTTTTTAAAAGCAACTTTTCAACATAGGGTTTATCAAACATTCTAAACTATTATAGGTAGTTATAAAAGCTAAAAGTAGCCTTCAAAAGCAATTCCAAACGGGTCCTATATTAGAAAAAAAAATGATCTCACCTTGACAAAAATTAAACCAAAGAAAATAATTACAATAATATAGATTGATAGAAGGCAAATCGATCACATGAATTTTTATATTCCATTCCTCTAGTGGTACAATTTACAAAGTGCATTTCGTAAGGCAAAATTAGATAGTTTAAGAACCCCTTTGATATTCATTACGTTAAAACTGACAAAACTGAGAGGATATAAGGAGCTAATTGTTTTTAATGTCGTACAAATGCATGAAATCATAAAATATTAAAATCTAGTTTAGATGTAACTATGAATTGGAGATTGAAGAAGGCCATCTAAAGAGGTGCTTTTTCTCTTCAAGAAATGGGAATATCAAAGGGCAGAGAGCTTAGGTTGTCGTTTCAATTCTAGATCATTAAAATCCACGTAATACAAACCGGAGAAATTCATTTAATAACCAAAGAACACTACAACTTATGTTAAATATAAGAGATAATTTTCCTCTTAATTAAATTAAATTAGATGTATTTCAAATGTCAAGAAAAGTAAGATGTCAATTTTATTTTGGGTTGTTCTGTAAAAATTTTTTACCTATTGCTAATTAAAACTTGTTGGACTAAATATCTTAACAATGCTTGGAAGCCCAACCAATAAAATGTGATCGTTATTGGATTTTGTTGGGCCTGCTTTCGGCATGAATACTTGATGCGATGAAAAAGTACAAGTTTTACATTTTTATGATGAGTGAAAACTTATATATATGTAAATATGTAGCTGGGTCCTTTTTTTGCTCCTAATATTTTCTCTAGACATCATATTGGCTTTGCCCCATCAATGGCTGTCTTCGAAAGCAAGGAGAAAGTTACGGAGGAACTGGTCACCGTGTTCTGATCTTTCCATTTTTTTTTACCCATTTATTGAGGAAAGTCTCCCAATTATATTTGAAAATGAATTGGTTATTGAAGTAGTTCGAATGTTGGGTTTGGTGTTCTAAAAGTTATGACATTATATATATTGTTGATAAATAAAGTGACATTTATAATTATTTTGGTTGCTTATATGTATTATGAATACTTTTATAAACATCAAGAAAATTCTATGATTATTTGTGTGCCTATAAATTTAGCATATAAGTGTTATATGCTTAGGATAAAATTTTTAGATAATAATCTAAATAGTCCGTAATAATTAATTAAAGTTTGAGATCTTTAATTAAATGATAATTCGATTTTTCTAACGACATATCCAAGTGACATTCTCACTAGTGGACATTGGCACCATCACAAGCCTGACGATCACGGGATGAACTCACGATCACGATTGAAGAATCTCAATCTCCAAAGCATTTCCGTTTTTGATGGGGACGGATGCACGCCGGCAACTAAGGCTATTGACAATGACAACGACGAGCAATGCAGGGCAGAAGGGGAAGAGTGACAACATTGGACACTGCTATGTTATGAAGATCTAAACGAACAACGATGAAGGACTGTGGGTTCCAGCATTGCAAAGATCTTCTTAATTTGGTAGTAGGGAAGCATAAGGTGTCGTCATAGGCCGCCACGCGTGGGTGGCGCGTTAGCGATTGTGGCCAGAGAGCATAGACGGAGAATGGTTGGAGTGTGTAGTAAATAATATAACCCTTTTTGTTATTTTGTATGTTATTCTAGTAAATTCATTTAATTACTGGTAAATATAATATTTATTAGTTAGTGACGTGGTTGGAGTCGTTCCAGTAAATCTGAGTTGCTCAGATAAATCTCCGGAAATTTGTTTATTTATATGTAAATATGGTATTTACCAGTTATGTCGTTTTTGGAGTGATTTTAGTAAATCTGTACAAGTATGTGTAATTGCATTCTTGATTGCCCCATTGAAATAAAGTTGCCAAGTTGTCATTTCAATAGTGAATACCTCTTCGTCTGGAAGGTCTTCAGGAACCTCCATGTTGTTGGGGATGGGATGTGCTGCAAAAAAGTCGGCCAATGCTTGGCTTTTATTGCTTTTTGAGGGACAAACTTAATATCAAATTCTCATAAGACCTTGGACCATTTTGCAAGTTGTCTCTATAGCACTGGCTTTAAAAGTATATGCTTTAAAGGATCTACCTTTGATAAAAGACCCTCTAATTGGGGGATAACTAGGCTCTGTACCCAGTAAGGTTTCTCTTAAATAGTACAAGGCATTTTCTTTGTCATCATAATTGTTTTGTGCTAACAATGCCCCTAACGAGCGGTCAAGAGCTGCAATGTATAAAATCAAGGGTTTGCTACAATTAGAGCCATGAGCATCGACAGATTTAGCAACTACTTCTTTGTACCTTTGAATAAAGCCACCTTTAATCGACTTATTAACTTTTGCTTCGATTTGTTCTACTAATTATGGTCGGACAAGCCTTTGAGCTTGTTTTACATATCGCATATCCTTGGATACTACCCATCTTTATACTGCCACTTTCGGATCTAACCCAGGAATGTCTTGATAACCTCAAGCAAAAACATCTTTGTACTTGTGAAGCAATTGTTCATATACTTGTTGCTCTTTTATTGTCAAAAAAGCACTAACAAACACTGACTTATGATCTTCTTATCAAATTGATTTCTTTTAGGTCATCAGTTGTTGCTTGTTTACCATTTTCTAGCTCTGAGGATGCTGGGAAAATAATAATGAACTCTTCAGAAAATTCAGGAGTGTGATCCTCTTGTTCATTAGGAGAAGCTTCTTTGAATGAGACAATTAACTTGTGTGACTTCCTCTTGTTGTTCCTGCCATGCATCCTCCCCCTGTTTTGACAAAATAAGTTTGTATTATTTCTTTATCATCCATCTTTTGTTCTTTTGAAACACAAAAACTCTTAGCATTGACATGCTTGTTCTTTCCTCAGAAAACATCTGTTGTCCCTTGTCGTGAGTACTTTAGGTGTGAATCCATCTCTAAAGAAAGAGTCAATCCACCTACTACTTTTTTTTGTTCTTGTATCTCTTGAAAAAGGCCTTTTTTCCCCTCTTATTCTGCCTTCTTGGACAACATTGCGTGACGCCTTTGTTTTGTTTGAATTAATAGTTACAACATGCTTATTTGAGTTTTCACGTTCTCCAAAAGTAATTGAGACTTGCATTTTCCCCATTGGAAAACTTTGATTGAGCTTTTGGAGCGGGTGAGTGAAACTTGTCATAAAGATGTGACAACATCGTTCATAGATGCCGAAGCCTTTTGCCTCGGGACGCGTTGGCTTTTTGGCATATATTTAGAGGCCATTTTTTGATTAGGCTTTATTGAGTCTTTGGCTTGTCTCATGTCTCAACTATTTCTTGGTACTCCTTTATCATCTTTTAAGATTGTAACATTCGTCATTTTGTAAAATTTTGCATCTGCATAATTTACTTGTTCTATGTTCATTTTCATTACTTCCCTATCCTTGCAAAATTCGAAGCATTGATGAATTATAGCATTGATGTATTATTAAGGGGATACCACCATAATCATGAAGCCATAGGCTTCCCAACTGTACGTTATAAGAAGTATTTGAGTCAATAACATGAAAAAGAGCTTTAGATCTCAATTTACCAATTTCAACATTTGGCATAGTACTTCCTAATGCCTTTTCTCCTTGTTGAGTTGAATCCCTAAATAGTTAATGTGGTAGGAGATAAATGTCGAGGGTAAAAGCCCACTGCTTTAAGAGTCTTCAATGGAAGTACATTAACTGATGACCTACAATCTCACATGATACTACTTATTTCCATATCTAAAATCCGTTGTGTTTTTCAGCTCCTCTTGACAATCAACACCAGTGAAAGTAATACAAGCCATATAGAGGCACAAAAATCACATGATATTGTCTTCTTATTAGATGGTTTGATCTTTTATTTGAATAACTCTTTATTAGCTAATATGGTTATGAGAGCCTTTCTAAGTTCAGGAGACATTTGCAGAGCATCATAAACACTCAATAGAGCTGCGATATAATTCAGATGAGCCAAAATATGATAAATGATTTTGCTTGAATTTGTTCTCATGACTTCATGTTGATTAGATCCATTGCTTATTTCTTTTTGCAATGATGAAACTTCCATGGTTGCATCTTTCTTGGCCTTCTCCTACTCTTTTGCTTCTTTCACTTTCTTGGAGACAAAGTTTCGCCTCATATCCATAAGAGTAATCTTGTCTACATCAAGCGCATCAGTTTCTTCTTCTTTGACTGAAGTCATACAACAGTGTCTAATGTCATTGGTGCCTAGACTTGGAGGTTTCTTCCATCTAGAATGCTTTAGGGTCAGATAGTATTCTACTTGGTTGCTCATAATCATCATCATTGAGAACTAGAATCTTGTTATTGTTTTTTCTCTTCTTTTTCTTGCCCTAGTTCAATTCAGGTCTATTGAAAAACTTCATCTGGGGCGTTTAATGTCTTTTTCCCTATACTCCAAAAATTCATGTTTTTCTTTGGTTTCTTGCAAATATGTGTTTGCTACTAATGAGACCGTAAAAGTGTATGTTTTAAAAGGCTAAGATAATTTATTTACGCTTTTATTTCTCATTAAATTCCTTGATTAATAGCATTTTTGTGCTTTATATTGTTTTTGTGTTTTAGTATGAATATATCTTTAAATATGTGTTTTTAGTGTGTTTTTATGTTTAAATATATTTTTGGTAATTTTTAGATTCATTTAAGTGTGTTATATATTTGTTCTATGTTCAATTGGTAAAAGCCGCTGATTTTCATTAAGTAATTTTATTTTCAATCTTAATGAGTTTTATAGTGTGTTTTGAGTTTATAAATATGGTGAAATATATTTTTAGTAATTTCTAAAAATATTTTTTATGTCTTAAGTAGTGTTTCCGGTATAACTAAATTGGCTATGCACCATATTTTTATTAGCAAGTTTTTATTTTTTTGTTTATTTTTTATTTTTAAATATCATTGTAAATATTATGTTTATAAAATAATTAATTCTAGTGTGTTTGTTAATTTTAGATATGAGATCTGGACGAAAAACAAAGCAAAACGGCACAAAAATAGGCTAAAAAGGACAACAAATAGTACCTACATCAGCATTGCGTTAGCATGACATCAGCCAAAAAAATTTGCAACTTGAATTGCAAGTTGAAATTGCAAGTTGTCTGACAAATGATGAATAATATAATAAGATAATAATATAATAGTATAATAAAATAATAAAAAAATATTATTTATACTATTTAAATAGTAGCCATTTTATGGCTATAAATATGGGGCTTTAGCCCCCTACCCTTCACCCCTCCTTTATGTTTTCTTTCTCTACTGAGCTAGAAGCTTAGCAGTCCTCTTTTTAGAAGGAGATACTATTAGAGCACTCTTCCAATCCCACCAAAAATAACAATGTCTATATTAATATAGAGAGCTGGTGAGACAAAGAGATGATCTTGTTTGCATAGCACTCTTATACGGTTTTTAACTATATATCTATATTGTAATGTTTATATTTTTATGGTAAAATTTATATTTTTCATGTTCTTAATAATTATTATTAATGTTGTTATGCTACCCATATTTACATAAATTTAGTTATGCATTTTTTATGAAATTTAATTGTGTTGCATAATTAATATTAATAATGAAGAAGTAATGCTTAATTTTATGGAATGTCTTTTACTGCAATATAACTTGTTATGTTGTCAATTTTAGATATTTCATAAGACAATGTTCTATGGAATTAATGCAAAAATTTATTTCATTTAACTATATTAATTTTGATTTGTTATTATATTTTCTATCTTAAAATTATGTTTATTATAATTATAGTGATAGTGGTTATAATTTTCATAATTAGTACGCCTAATCACTATTGAGAAGTGGTTATTTTGCTCTTTTTTTTTTTAATAAGAAAACCCTTATTACATTGTAGCTTGCTATATTATCACTTTAGGTTGACTTATAAAAATAATAGATGTGCTTGTTATTAATAGGAAAAGATATAATAAATCAAATGCTTTAGATAATTATTATTTAAAGTTAAAATTCATATCAGTTACAAAACATACACGAGATTCTCGAAGCTTCACCGTTTTAATTTTATGTTTTAAAATCTTGTTTAAATTTGTTGAAAATACTATTTCTTTTAAATTTTGTTTGGAAAAAGCCTTGCCATTTTAAACGGTTAAATTATCAATCTTTTAAATTCCAACCTCCTTATGGATGCGGCCGCTCTTACCCATACTGCAAGCGACCACATTTACAGAAACATTTTGGGCACCATAATAGCCACTCGCCTGTTTCATCTTGTTCATTGCCTGTAGATTCTTCCCCAACCTCTAAATTTGGTTCCGAGATAAGCTCATACAATGTAGGCATTTTTGAATTATCAAAAATGGCCATGTCAGGGAAGACATGTGCCATCTTAACTTCTTTATTTACTTCAAATGCAACTGGAATAGCGCATTTGGAAAAAGAAATTGTCAGTGGATGATCATTCTCAATTGACGAGATGATGTTTAGCATAGCTTTTGTGAAGATTCTACTTTTATTTTATTTCGCTTTATCATCCCTTCAATTATATTCTTTAAGACATAACAATCCTTCATAGGATGGTTGACGATACGGTGACATCGTCAGTAGTTAGGATTATCAATCTTGTTAACTTCATGTGGTCTTTTGGGCTCAGGAAGTTTTATCGCTTTTCCACTAAGCAATTCATCAAAAATCTACTCGACATCCTCGTCATCGAATGAATATTTTACTCCTTCCTTTCTTTGAGAGTAAGTTTCTTTGACTCTGCGTTTTCACTTTGTCCCTATTGTTGTCACCTTTGACAAAGGTAGCCATGGTTTCTTTTTTCTTAAGTGGCTTCTTGTTTTCAACCTTTTTATCATCTGAATGAGGTTTAGGCATGGTGCCTCTTTGTCGGACAATTTGTCTTTTAATAACACCCGCTTTTGAAACTAGCTCATTGAACGACCACATCTATATTTTTCCAATAAATGTTGCTACGTCTGGAACAAGGTTGCTAGCACACATGGATACTGCAGAGCCCTGTGTCAATTTTTTTAGGCATTGGAGATTAAGCTTTCTCGATCATGTAATAAAGTCACTAGCTAGCACTTTCTCCAGGCCCTTGTTTTGTTTCTACTAGATTAGTAGTTGTCACCTTCTTCTTTGAACTAACAAATTGGGCCAAGAAAGCTTTCTGCATATCATCCCATGCGATGATATTGCTTGGTGGGAGTTGTGTATACTATGTGAATTCCAGTCCTTTAAGTGATTGGACGAATTGTCTTATGAACTATGCATCTGATTAGGTGCACTCTTCACATGAAGTAAAAACCAAATGTTCTTGCAGTGACCCATGTATTCCATCGAACTTTTGGTCTGGTATAAAATGGAGGAAAATGGATTTGAACATAACGAGTAGGGTAAGGTTAGTATCGAAGAGCTAGTATATTTATAGCTACTTGATATTCTCAAATACACTCAAAAATTAATGTCCTCAAGTCTGGTTGAGGCACTAGGTCCAACGGTATTTGCTCAGCTCTAGTTGTTTGTTGAGTACTCGTAGTTGCTAGCTGCCCTTGTTGTATCATGAGCTTCACAATTTTAGCCTTCTTTTCCGTTGATTTTCTTTGTAATTTTTGGAGGTATTCCCTTGTTTTTCAATACCTACATTCCAGTTACTCGTACTAGTATATTCCATGATTCTGTATTCTCATTGATTGTTAACATCCTTAACTCATTTGTTAGAGTATTAGGGAAGCCTTAATTCCCAATAGATGGATTGATCAAATTAATTGACGAGTGGTATCTTCAATTATCCCAAGACTAGAGGGTTCATGAGTCTAAAGTAAACGCATACGGTGAGCTCTTGATCGAGTTATTGGGCTTGTATATGATGTTACATCACCAGTTTCTCAGTGTTGATAACAATCCTTTTTGTTGGATGATGCGCAGTCATGAAGATCCATTCTTTGACATTTTATGCTGTGGCCCACTTATCATTATTGTCAAACAATGATGATGGTTGACTTTGAGGTATTATGAGCCCACCATTGGAGTAATTAGGCATGTTTAATTTGAGTCACTTCCTTTGGTGCACTCTTTTGAAAGATAAAATATCGGACGATGAAATCAAAATTTTGCCTCTTCTAATGTTGCGGAAGTAGGAACAAATCTCTCCTCAATATTTGTTATCATGAGTGCTGATATAGATTGGGATAAAAACAATCATAATCTGGCTTGAGCGCTAACCCTTCATGATGTTAGCTTCGTCAGAATGTGTCTTAACAGACTTCACCGTTCTCTTGTTTTTAGTATTCGCCATCTTAGGGGGGAAATCAGCCACAACCTTAAGAGCTTGAGTTACTTTCCTCTTTGTTGTTCTATCTTGTCTCTTCTTAAGGCCTTTCGTAGCTTTGCCTTTCAGGTTCTTAGTGTTAGACATGTATGCCCTAAGGAGTAAAATGTAATAAGTTTTTAGAGCCATTTTTTATCAATAAAGAATTTATTTATTGTTTATATACCAAATCTTGTCCTCTTTATGTTCATATTTGTTAAATGTATGTTAAGCAAACAAAAGTCTGAGACTGTCGGTCTAAACCTTAAGAATTGGGCATATGATGGACAGATTATGCAGAAGACACGATTCTTAAGGTGATGGTCTAAACCATAAGATCCGCAATCAAGGGAATAAAGTTGGGAACTTTATTCATGTAAAGATTGTTATGTTGTCTATATCTCAATTGGGAGATGGTTTGTCTTGGCCATCGGAGGTGGACTTCGTGAATAGAAACTTTGGCACATTGTCATAGGTGACGATGTGTTGGATCAGGACATAAAGTGAATTGATTTGGATTAATAATTATGTCTTAGCAAATCGATTCACTTTAGACAATCATTTGTATTGTATTTTAATCTTGAGATGAATAGTGGGCCCGTTGTCTTGACTTGTGTCTTTTGATGTACCAAAGGATGACACCCACATCTTAATAGTGGTATCCATGCCGGTACATTGGAGATATGACTCTTGATAGCGTAGACATATTATTCATAGATATGGAATCCATAGCTCTTCTTCAGGAGTAATGATATCCTCTTATATGTGTTATCCTATAATTAAAAAACTGGAGCGCTCAACCATTTGGATACATAGGTGTAACTGAATGGTATACTGTCTTTGGATGGTAAGTTTTTCGATGGTGAGATAATGGAACGTAAGATAAAAATAATCGGGAAGGTAAGACAGAACTTGTCCTTAAGCTGATTATGGATAATCATATGGGGATATGATACACTATGATATGTCATGGAGACTTAGTTATACGGGCTTCGTAATTCTATGTAGTTCGAGCGTGCAGCTCCAAGCTTTTAGTGGAGTAGCATTGGAGTTCATAATTATGAAATGTATATATGGGATATTGGGTTTCGTAATTATCAGGAGCTTGAACTATATAGGTCCATTTGGTCCCCTTTGCTAGCTCACAATATCCTGTAACGATACAGTGTGCTTTTTCAATAATTGGTAACTTATATCGGATTTATCAGATTGGTTAAAATTTGAAAGAACCAAATAATTCATGTCTGTTTATCGGTTGAATTAATTTTGTAATAAAATTAATTCAAGATAAACTTGTTAAATTATTGGGATCGGATAATCTTTGTCTGTTTATCGGTTGATTTAATTTTGGATAAATTAGATCAAGATAAACTTGTAGAATTATTGGAAATTTATTTATTTTCCTAGAGATTATCTAGATAAAGTTGTTTTGATCAGATAACTTCTCTATTGGGTTATTTGAATTAAAACTGAGATTTTATCTTATAGAATCTCGGGTGGAAAATAAAAGATTCGCTGAGATTTTTATTCGGTAGTTCGGCCTGCCGATGGGGCTGTTTGGCTTGCCGATCATTTTGATCGGCCTGCCAATGAGCGAAGGATAAGATCACGTGTTTTTACGCGGATCTTATCAGATATTGATTCGAATTTGATTCTGATCCAAATTTTTGAGACCTAATCTTATAAGGACTGATCCTAGACCCAACCTCTATAAATAGGGAGTAAGTCACATGATTATTTAGATCAATTGAGAGATTAAGAGTGATACTCTGCTAGTGAGAATCTAAAAACTCCCTAAGAGCTTTTGTTCACAAATCACGAGCACTAGCTTTAGGTTCTCTTAATTGGTTGGAAGGAGAGTCACCTAGTGGAAGAGCTGTACGTGTGAGCTCACACTCACTTCGGTCGTGGATAGAGAATAGTAAAGAAGACCAGTTGGTTGAGGCTCTTCTGGAACGTTACTTCACTTCACATTTTTCGAGGGTCAACATACAACGGTTAGTAAGATCTGGTTGATTTATGCATATAGCATGTCGAACTTGTGTTTTAGAAAATACTCTGATATAAAATTTTTAAAATTCTGCTGTGTACTATTTTTCCTATACTTAGCAGCCGTAGCAATCTTAGAAACTTTTTCTTTGCTTTGGTACCATGGCACATGTTGGTGTGCTGGGGAAAGTTGTCTTGAAACCCCTCTTCTTTGATTATCTAACAATTTGGATGGTAGGAAGTTGTTGGAAGCAAACACTAACTGGCGGTGCTATTGTGCAAAAGAAAATGGCGTACAAAATTATGTCTACTAAAATATTATCATTAAAATCGAGGATGAAAAGGAAAATGGGTCCCATCAAGCGTGCCAAAAATATGTTAGGAAAAAATATTAAAATAAAAATAAATATACAAATAAAGTAAATGTTCTAATATTCTGCACAACATAATTTAACATATTCTAAATTGGGACCATTTGAGCTTATTAAGTTACTTCGACTTATTCAAGATTATAAGAATAATCTTTTAATTGTAGTTTCTTGGTACAAGAGAAAACTTTTTGATTCCGATAAATAAATGAAATTATAAAATAAAATAAAATTGTAAACCAATTTAATTTTAAGAAATTTTGGGTTAATTTAAGATTGTGGCTAAGCTCGATATATAATTTTTTTATCAACTTGTCCGTTGAGGGATCAAATCACTCATAGTTCGAATGTTTGACTTTTGAATAGCTTAACAATTTTTTTTATAAAGTAAATGGCCTCCCTTTTAATCTAATTCCTTTTTTTGTGTGTTGTTTTGGAGATGAGTGAGACTTCATTTGAGATTTGCTTTCAGATCCGTCTGTTGGATTGAAGAAGAGTTCCCCCCTTGTAGCTAAATGTGTTGTCATTTATTCAAATTTGAAAGGCTCCAAATTATGCAACCAACGTGCTTTCCATAATTACTCCGTTAAATACTTGAGAAAGTATAAGTTTAGAATTTATTAACTGTTGGAAAAAAAACAGTGTGAGGTGCGCAGCGGGAATTTTAAAATTTTAACATTAGAGTATTTTTCTAAAACACAACTTTGACATGCTGTATGTATAAATTAAATAGATCTCACTAACCTTTATATGCCGAAGAACCTCCACAACCCTTGAAGAGAAATAACGTTCCAGAAGAGCCTCAACCAACTGGTCTTCTTTGCTATTCTCTATCCACGATCGGAGTAAGTGTGGGCTCACACGTACAACTCTTCCACTGGTGACTCTCCTTCCAACCAATCGAGAGAACCCAAAGCTAGTGTTAGTGATTTGTGAAGAAAAGCTCTCAGGGAGTTTTCAGATGCTCACCAGAAGAGTATCACTCTTAATCTCTCAATTGATCTGAGTAACTCATGAGACTTACTCCCTTTATATAGCGATTGGTCCTGGGGTCAGTCCTTATCAGATTAGGTCTCAAAAACTCGAAACAGAATCAAGTTCGGATCAATATCTGATAAGATCTGCGTGAAAATGCGTAATCTTATCTCTTGCTGATCGGCAGGCTGAACAGGCCCCATCGACAGGCCGAACACGTAGATCGACAGGCCAAACTGCCGCGTAAATATCTCCGCGAATCTTTTATTTTCCACCCGAGATTCTATAGGATAAAGTCTTAGTTTTGATTCAAATAACCCAATAGAGAAGTTATCTGATCAAAACACACTTTATCAAGATAATCTCTAAGAAAATAACTCAATTCACAATAATTCTACAAGTTTATCTTGATTTAATTTATCCAATTAAATCAACCGATAAACAGACAAGAATTATCTGATCCCAATAATTCAACAAGTTTATCTTATATTAATTTTATTACAAAATTAATTTAACCAATAAACAGACATGAATTATTTAATTCTTTCAAATTTTAAACCAATCCGATAAATCCGACATAAGTCACCAATTATTGAAAAAGCACGCCGTATCGTTATAGGATTTTATGAGCTAGCAAAGGGGACCAAAATGGACCTATAAAGTTCAAGCTCTTGATAATTATGAAACCCAATATCCTAGATATACATTTTACAATTATCAACTTTAACACTAGTCCACTAAAAGCTTGGAACTACACTCTCGAACTCTATAGAATTACGAAGCCCGTATAGCTAAGTCTCCATGACATATCAAAGTGTATGGTATCCCTATATGATAATCCATAATCAGCTTAAGGACAAGTTCTATTTGACCTTTCCGATTATTTTTTATCTTACATTCCATTATCTCACCATTAGAAAACTTACCATCCAAAGATAGTATACCATTCGGTTACACCTATGTATCCAAATGGTTGAGCGCTCCAGTTTTCAATTATAGGATAACGCATATAAGAGGATATCATTACTCCTAAAGAGGAGCTATGGATTCCATATCTATGAATAACAAGTCTACGCTATCAAGAGTCATGCCTCCAATGTACCGGCATGCATACCACTATTGAGATGTGGGAGTCGCCCTTTGGTATATCAAAAGACACAAGTTGAGACAACGGGCCCACTATCCATCTCAGGATTAAGATATAATACAACTAATTATCTAAAGTGAATCAATTTGCCAAGACATAATTATTAATCCAAATCAATTCACTTTGTGTCTCGATCCAACACGTCGTCACCCATGACAACGTGCCAATGTTTCTATTCACAGAGTCCAACTCCGATGGTCAAGACAAACCATCTCCTAATAGGGACATAGACAACATAACAATCTTTGCATGAATAAAGCGCCCAACTTTATTCCCTCGATTGCAGATCATATGTTTTAGATCGTCACCTTAAGAATCGCGTCTTCCGCATAATCAGTCCATCATATGCCCAGTTCTTAAAGGTTTAGACCGACAGTCTTAGACCACTGTTTGCTTAACATACATTCAACAAATATGAACATAAAGAGGACAAGATTTGGTATATATAAATGACTAAATTCTTTATTGATAAAAATGTCTCCAAAAACGTATTACATTTTTACTCCTTAGGGCATACATATCTAACAATCTCCCACTTGCACTAAGTGAGTAAATATAGCAAATCTCGCATACCCATAGCTTCCACATGTTTCTCGAAGACTCTCCCTGTAAGTGTCTCGTAAATGGATCAGCTTCCACATATCTAAAAACGTATGACATGCCCGCCCTCAACGAAGTCCTTTATCACATGACACTTCCGATCAATATGTTTACTCTTCTTGTGAAATCTTGGTTCCTTAGCATTAGCTACCGCCGTACTGTTGTCACAATATAGTGATACCGCCTTATCCAAACCAAGAACAACCTCAAGATCCCCAAGAAACTTGCAGAGCCATACTGCTTCTTTCGAAGCATCACTAGCTGCCACATACTCGGCCTCCATCATTGAATCTGAAGTGCAATCTTGCTTTGCACTTCTCCAACTGATGGCACCGCCACCCAAAGTAAACACAAACCCCGAAGTCGATTTCCTAGAATTCAGACAGGATTGAAAATCTGAATCAGTATATCCTAGAGGAGTCAGGTCCTCACCTGAATATACAAGCATATACCCTCAAGTCCTTCATAGGTCCTTGAAAATATGCTTTACCGCAACCCAATGGTTCGATCCTAGATCCGCCTAAAATCGACTTACAATCCCGACCACATAGCTAATATCCGGTCGTGTGCAAAGCATGGCATACATGAGACTACCCACTGCTGAAGCATAAGGCACCTTCTTCATGTATTCTCTTTCTTCATAAGACTTTGGAGAGTCTTTCTTAGAAAGAGTAATTCTAGACCTAAATGGTTACCCACTTTTCTTGGAATCCTGCATTACAAACCTCCTGAGAATTTTATCTATGTAGCCAGCCTGTGACAAAGCTATCATTTTGTTATTCCTATCCTGAAAGATCTGGATATCGAGAACAAAATTAGCCTCACCCAAGTCCTTCATATCAAACTGCTTGGTCAACCATAATTTGACCGATGACAACACCTCAACGTCATTGCCAATTAGCAGAATGTCATCTACATAGAGTAGTAGAAAAACCACCTTCTCATCCTTTATGTGTTTATAAACACATGGTTTATCCACATTTTGTGAGAACCCATAAATCTTGATCACCTGATCAAATCTTATGTTCCAAGAACGAGAAGCCTGCTTAAGTCCATAAATTGACTTTAACAGCTTACAAACCATACCCTCTTGACCCGTGACCTTGAACCCGTCTGGCTGTTCCATATAAATGGGCTCATCAAGATAGCCATTTAGAAAAGCCGTCTTGACATCCATCTACCAAATCTCATAGTCGAGAGCGGCAGCTATGGATAAGAGAATCCGGATGAACTTAAGCATGGCTATAGGTGAAAAGGTTTCCTCATAATCGATTCCTTCCTTTTGCGTATAACCCTTAGCTACCAGTCTAGCCTTAAAGGTTTCAACCTTTCCATCCACTCCTCTTTTCCTCTTGTAGATCCACTTACACCCTATGGGCTTCACCCCTTCGGGAAGATCCACAAGCTCCCAAATCTAATTAGTCTCCATAGACTTCATCTTTATGTTCATGGCCTCTGTCCAGAGTTTTGAATCAACATCCTCCATAGCTTCTGCGTAAGTATAAGGATCCCTATCATTTTCATCCGGTTCAGCCAAGAAGACCTCGCCATTGAACATATACCTCTCAGGTTGACGCCCGATCCTCCTACTACGCCGAAGCCCCTAAGATTGTTGTTCAAGTTTGTTTGATTTTTCTACACTAATTGGAACGGTTTCATTCGAAACCTGCGGAGTGATTTCATCACTCCTTAACTCCTCAAGCACCACTTTGCTTCGAGGTTTAAAGTTGTCCATGTAACTCTCCTCAAGGAAAGTTGCATTAGTAGAAACCACGACTTTATTTTCCTTCGGGTTATAAAAATAACCCCCTTTAGTCCCTTTTGGATATCCTACAAACACGTAAACTTTTGAATGTGCTTCCAACTTATTCGGATCCTTAAATAGGACATGAGCCGGACATCCCCGTATACGAATATGGTTTAAGGATGTCTTCCTTCTTGTCCATAACTCGTGAGGAGTTTTAGGGACCGATTTTGAAGGCATATTGTTCAAAAGATAACATGCAGTTTGTAGTGCATATCCCCAAAAGGAAAAAGGTAATGATGAATAACTCATCATGGACCTGACCATGTCCAACAAAGTCCTATTTCTTCTCTCCGCTATGCCATTCTGCTACGGAGTGCCCGGCGTAGTCAAATGGGATAAAATCCCATTCTCTAACAAGTATCACAAGAACTCATCAGAAAGGTATTCTTCACCTCGATCAGATCGAAGTGCCTTTATGGGTCTACCCAATTGCTTTTCTACTTCAGCCTGAAACTCCCTGAACTTGTCAAAAATTTCGCTTTTGTGGTGCATCAGGCACACATATCCATATCTTGAGTAATCGTCAATAAAAGTGACGAAGTACTCATACCCTCCTCGTGCCCGGATGTTCATCGGCCCGCAAACATCACTATGCACAAGTTCTAGAACCCCTTTGGCCCTATTGCCTTTAGACCCATATGATCTTTTGGTCATTTTACCCTCCAAACAAGATTCACATTGAGGTATAGATTCCACCTTTAAGTGACTTAAAGGTCCATCCCTTACCAACCTTTGAATCCTATTCAGGTTAATGTGACCAAGGTGCAAATGCCAAAGATAAGTCTTATTAGAGTGACAAGTTTTAAGTCTTTTAGAGTTATTATCATTCATCCCAGCATTAAGCAATAAGTCCATCTTAGGTTTGATAAAATATAGATTATTTTGCATCCATATAGAATAGAGAAAAGATTTGTTTTTACGAATCACCACTTTTTCATTAAAAGATACCATGTAGGAGTCTTTAAATAAACAAGATACAAAAATTAAATTCCTTTTAAATTTAGGAACATAAAAACAATCTTGCAAAAATAAATTCCTACAGTTATCAAAGTAAAGATGGACGTCTCCCACTGCTTCCGCTGAGACCAAGGATCCATCGCCCATTCGAAGTATGAAGTCTTCATGTAGCAGACTTCTCGTTTCTTTGAATCCCTGCAGAGAAACACAAACATGATTAATTGCACCAAAATCTATGACCTAAATGTCACTGGATTCCTCAACCAAACTTTGGAAATGAAGTCCTTGCAATGCTTCTTAATATGCCCGACTTTACCACAGAAGAAGCACTTAAGCTTCTTTGGGTTCTTCTTCTTCTTCTTCTTGCTCTTGGTATTAGTAGGAACAGAAGACTTCCTGTTCCTGGCCAGTTGTTTCTTTCCATTCCCAGAGTTAGAATTGAAACCAGAAGCAGCTACCATGTTGGCCTCACCACCCACAGGAGACTCCCTGATCAGCAGTTCAAACTCCTGCAACTGTTTCATCAGTTTTGTCAAGGTCATATCCCGTTTATTGCTCAAATTAAATGTAGCTCTAAACAGAATAAATTCCTTAGACAGAGCCTCAAAGACCATAGTCATCTGAGTTTCAGCATCGATGTCGGCTCCATTGGTTTGAGCCTCAGCGAGGTAACCCATGACCAACATGATATGCTTTTTTACAGATGTCCTCGGTCTCTGTCTATAGTTAAGAAGTTTCCAAAGCGCATCTTGCCATTTTGTTATGGCCTGGCCTTCAAACATGTCTTCAAGATTATCCAAGATCTGCTTCGCAGTCTCATAATCTTGATGTTGAGCCTACAACACATTATTCACGCTGGCCATAACATAGCAGCGGGCCTGATCATTAGCATCTTTCCAGCGGTCATACGCTTGGAATTACTCATTAGATGAGTCTCCCGTAGGCTCAGGAGGACAAGGGGTTGTCAGAACATATTTCAGTTTCTCAAAGGATAGGACAATATCCAAGTTCCGTTTCCAATCATTGTAATTCTCATCGGTTAATTGGTTTTTGTCAAGTATCGATGATAAAGCATTTTTAGACATTTTTAATCTACAATAAAGAATCATATACCAAACATAAGCAAACATATAATAATTTAGTAAGATACCACAATCATGTAAAATCATACAAATGTGTTTATGTGTCAAAACCTTAAAAATATCACAACTTTACAACGATAATTCCCAACTCAAAATTCAACAAGCTCCTAGGGGAGTTATGCCAAATTCAATCAGGAACACGGATCCCCTCTTGATTAATATATGCCATCCAGGACCCGTATGATCCAACATATATTAATAATCATTTGTTTAGCCATTAATTTTTTTAACATAGCTCCTAGGGGAGGTTAATAATAAAATTAACGTGAGTGTATAACCATCGTTTCAATATTTTATCCATGGTTTATAATCTCCACCTAGGGGTGTGCAACCATAAATCATGCTAAAATACCTTATCCTCTTAGAGATCCAATTTGGTACATGATAGAAATCCCTTCCTAGGGGTCGGGACCACCATGTTCTTCCTATGGACCAACGATGAAGGCCTTAGGTTCTCTCTTCGAAAACCTTCTTCCACTCAATCTTTTGAAATCAAGGTTTTATTTTAAAATTATGCATGAACAATTTTAATATGAGCGACACTTCCTATTCTACATGACATGTTATCAATATACATGGCAAATCATATTATAATGCAGACAAGCAAAGCTACAAGCAAAACAATAATAACCATAATATTATGGCTCCACCCTAGAGAATAGAAAACTAAGATTACAAGAGAATAATCGAGACATAAATCGATTCTTCATCCTTGAATCCTCAAGTTGTATCCTTCTTCACATAATTCCCATCTTCAAGTCTTAAATCCCGTATGAATCAAATACTTCATATTTCTGGTCATATCCAAATTTAATGTTTCTTAGAATCATCTCAAAAATAAAATTAAAACTACACCGCAAAAATTGCACCTTTTTTGGAAATTTTCCAGCTCTCGGTCGGTAGGCTGATCTGGGTGATCAGCCTGCCGGTCATGCTTCATCGGCTTACCAATCAAAAAGATCGGCCCGTCGACCCATGAAAGTTTGGCATGCCGAACTGGAAGTTCAACCTGCCGGCAGAGCCAGCCTATTTCTACCCCACTGACGGCCTACCGAACCACACGTCCGGTCTACCGATCTGTGACCATCGGCCTGCCGAACTGAAGGTTCAGCATGCCGACCGAGCAGAAATCTCTATTCCAGAAAATACAATTTTAATGCAATTCATCAATTTTATTTTTAACAATTCAAAAACATAAAATTAGAGACTAAGAAAATACCTGGGTGCGCCATCATCGATATTCTAGATCCGTCTTCTCCAAATAATTATTTAATTACAAAATTCTTACAAATTTAAATTTAAATAACAATTCCTAGACGGAGATGATAGTCCGCCATCTAATTAATGAAAAAACTTAGATACACATTCTAACTTCTAAGGAACCATAACCGGCATAAATTAATTAATTAATAAATAATTAAATAACAATTTAATCAACTATAATTAATTAATGAACATTCACCACATAATCCAGGACAACATATAATAATATAGAAACCTAGAGTGCGAACTCTCTTTGTAAAATTAAATTCAAGCATAGGAGAGATTAAGATCACAAAATTTATACATATAGTATGACCACAAACTCGTAAATTTATGTAAAAACCTTGTCTCTGATACCAATTGTTGGAAAAAAAAAAGTGTGAGGTGCACAGCGGGAATTTTAAAATTTTAACATCAGAGTATTTTTTTCAAAACACAAGTTTGACATGCTATATGTATAAATTAAATAGATCTTACTAACCTTTATGTGCCGAAGAGCCTCCGCAACCCGTGAAGAGAAATAACGTTCTAGAAGAGCCTCAACCAACTGGTCTTCTTTGTTATTCTCTATCCACGATCGGAGTGAGTGTGGGCTCACACGTATAGCTCTTCCACCGGTGACTCTCCTTCCAACCAATCGAGAGAACCCAAAGCTAGTGTTCGTGATTTGTGAACAAAAGCTCTCAGGGAGTTTTCAGATGCTCACCATAAGAATATCACTCTTAATCTCTCAATTGATCTGAGTAACTCATGAGACTTACTCCCTTTATATAGCGATTGGTCCTGGGGTCAGTCATTATCAGATTAGGTCTCAAAAACTTGAAATAGAATCAAGTTTGGATCAATATTTGATAAGTCTACGTGAAAATGCATAATCTTATCTCTCACTAATCGGCAGGCCAAACAGGCTCCATCGGCAGGCCGAACACGTAGATCGGCAGGCCGAATTGTCGCTAAATATCTCCACGAATCTTTTATTTTCCACCCGAGATTCTATAGGATAAAGTCTCAGTTTTGATTCAAATAACCCAATAGAGAAGTTATCTGATCAAAACAAACTTTATCAAGATAATCTCTAAGAAAATAAATCAATTCACAATAATTCTACAAGTTTATCTTGATTTAATTTATCCAATTAAATCAACCGATAAACAGACAAGAATTATCCGATCTCAATAATTCAACAAGTTTATCTTAAATTAATTTTATTACAAAATTAATTTAACCAATAAACAAACATGAATTATTTGATTCTTTCAAATTTTAAACTAATCCGATAAATCCGACATAAGTCACCAATTATTGAAAAAGTACACCGTATCGTTACAGGATTTTGTGAGCTAGCAAAGGGGACCAAAATGGACCTATAAAATTCAAGCTCTCGATAATTATGAAACCCAATATCCTAGATATACATTTCACAATTATCAACTCAAACGCTACTCCACTAAAAGCTTGGAGCTGCACTCCCAAACTCTATAGAATTACGAAGCCCGTATAGCTAAGTCTCCAAGACATATCAAAGTGTATTGTATCCCCATATGATAATCCATAATTAGCTTAAGGACAAGTTCTATCTTACCTTTCTGATTATTTTTTATCTTACTTTCCATTATCTCACCATTAGAAAACTTACCATCCAAAGATAGTATACAATTCGGTTACACCTATGTATCCAAATGGTTGAGCGCTCTAGTTTTTCAATTACAGAATAACGCACATAAGAGGATATCATTACTCCTAAAGAGGAGCTATGGATTCCATATCTATGAATAACAAGTCTACGCTATCGAGAGTCATGCCTCTAATGTACTAGTATGCATACCACTATTGAGATGTGGGAGTCACCCTTTAGTACATCAAAAGACACAAGTCAAGACAACGGACCCACTATCCATCTCAGGATTAAGATACAATACAAATGATTATCTAAAGTGAATCGATTTGCCAAGACAGAATTATTAATCCAAATCAATTCACTTTGTGTCCTGATCCAACACATCGTCACCTATGACAACGTGCCAATGTTTCTATTCACGGAGTCTAACTCCGATGGTCAAGACAAACCATCTCCTAATAGGGACATAGACAACATAACAATCTTTGCACGAATAAAGCACCCAACTTTATTCCCTCGATTGCAGATCATATGTTTTAGACCGTCACCTTAAGAATCGTGTCTTCCGCATAATCAGTCCATCATATGCCTAGTTCTTAAAGGTTTAGACCGACAGTCTCAGACCACTGTTTGCTTAACATACATTCAACAAATATGAACGTAAAGAGGACAAGATTTGGTATATATAAATGAATAAATTCTTTATTGATAAAAATGTCTCCAAAAACGTATTACACTTTTACTCCTTAGGGCATACATATATAACATTAACACATAAATTTGAAGGTCTTAATAGCTGTGAGACTTTAATAGTAAATAATATTATGAATGCACAAATTTATGTGCTTTACTTACAAAACATGAAACAAATATAATGTCATGAAAGTAATATTTAAAAAGAATTATTTATTGTTCTAAACTAAAAGTTTAAGATTCAATAATTTCATTTATGAGTCAAAGTAGTGACATTTCTACGAATCTCAAGTAGAATTTTTAAATTGAGATTATTGGACTAAAAAGTGAAATTTTCAACATACTATGATCCTGCTGAAATTTCTATATGATATCAGTTTAGTAGGAGAAACCTAGATCAATAGTGATCATCAGCTCAATACCAAAAATTCCAAAACGATGAGCGTAAAGCCTAAATAAGCAAGAATTGATCTTGATTTTTAGGAAATCACAAGGCATGACAAGAATGCATAATATTTTATACATTCATAGTAAATTACTTACCAATGTAAATAACTATATAACATTTATAATAATAATAATTATTATTACTATTATAAAAACGTTAATGGAATCCACAAATATTGACAAGCCTTTAACGCAATATAATTTCATAAATGGATTACTTTCAAAACCATAACGTGATTACGAAAAAGATTAAAAACCTCCATAGATTGCATAAAGGCCATAAGCGACTTTTTATGAAAAAAAGTTCAGGTTATACTGCAAAGTATGAAATTATGCTAAATCCAAAATTTTAATTTAGTTAATGTATAGATAGTCAAATTACATTAAAAAAAACTATTATAAATTTCAACTGTTATTTTTGTGGCAAAACTAAAAGTTTATGACACGAAAATTTGTATAATTTATGACGATCACTTTTATGATAAAATTATAAGTTTATAATTTGTTCTAATGTTAAGATTAAAAATATAGCTGTTAAAAGAAGTGATTTACAATGGGAAATATTTGTTTTATTCACGAATTAATGTTTTAAAATTTTAGAATTTACGAAAAAATTATTTTGATCAAGAAATCATATTTTAAGTTTTGATCAAAGTTCTTGAATACAAAAATATTATTTTTAGCAAATAAATACATACATGGTGAAATTTGTGAATCGGCGCTTTTAAAGACAATACTGTCTACGTTATCATGCCAAAATAAAATCATAAAAATTCATACAGTATGAATAAATTTATGGAAATGATTGTATGACAGTATGGAGATTGTAACAAGGCAATGACACAGCCAGAGAGTTAGAATCTATAAAATTATTTTTTTTGAAGAACAAAAAATTACAGTTTTAAAAGGTACAATTATGTTTATAGAAATTTCATGTTTGCAGATCAAAAAGTTGATCAAACCAACCATGACACAGTGTAGACTTCAAAGACCAATAATACTATCTATAAATAATGCAAATATAGCAAGAAGGGGGGATCACATAAAAAATCAGATTTTCACACTCAGTCTAAACTTTCTCTCTCTACACTTCCTCTCTCCTCCTACTCTGGTCAAGATTCTAGCATCTTTTTTTGACACCTCTTGCACCAATGGGAAGCTCTCGATGAGCTGAGTCCAATGAAATGCTATATAGATCGTCACTCCGCTGGAATAGTCCGCAATCACCGATCAAAGCTATGGAAAACCCATTATTTTTTGACTTGATTTCTCTGCTGTCCAACCACCAATCGACAAGATCTTGGTCTATGTAGACTCAGCTCGACAAGTAGAACAAAATATAGTAGGTGAAGCCCCCTAATTTTGGTTGGTGAAGCCTCGTCGGAGTTGCCTTTTGCCGCCCTCCAAGCCATCGTTGACCCCACCGTTAATGGTGGCAGTGAGGTGCACCGCTGCCACTGTTCAACTTACAAGGTGACGGAGAGTGAGAACACCTACCCAATTTTGCTTTTAGATGGCCGACCGACATAGTTCAGTGAGCCCCATCGAGCACCACTATGGGGCATGTCGTCTCCACTACTCTCGCCGTCGTTGGGTCCAATTGACGGCAGCAACACACTTAGATGAGGTCAGGGAAGATTTTCCCCCATCTAATTTCACGACCAACTAACTTTTGCTAGAGTTTAGGGTCCAATGCTGTCAACCACTGTGGCAGCCACCGTCACCGTTGTTCCCAACCCTATAGCCCGAAATCAGTTAGGGGAAAAGACTCAAAGGATCACGATGAAACTAATCTCCCGACCAATTTTGCAAAATCTCTATCGGAGGACCATGATGGGTCTCTGCCTTTACTTGCTGCTATGAGGCAGGTGGAACCATCTTTCTAGATGGTAGTAAAGTGCACCACTGTCGTCATCATGCTCAGACAGCCATGGGGAATGAAACCCCTAAGCCAATTTGGCCAAACGACCTTCAGAGGTTCGGGATCAAAGCTACTATTTTTCTCAAATTTCACAACTTTGATTGGTATAGTTAGAGGTCAAATTTGTGAAATGAAGGCTATCATCGAACTTGGTAGGTGGAAAACTAGTAAAACTTAAGATCTTAGCTCGATCTGGTCACCAAAGTTGCCACACGTGCCACATGCATGGCTGCGGGCAGCCAACCTTTGGCGAGCCTAGGATTTGGTGATTTCGACCACCGATCAATGGTCCGAGACCCCCTCCTGACTTATTTCGATGCTTTGAATGTGAAGGTGCCCTTTATTCAAGCTAATTCCACTCTGTTGAAAATCGTTTGGTACCAACTACACTCAGATTGAGACGAATTAAACTATAATAACAGAGTCTAGAATGATGTTTCCAACAATGCATGATCTCTAGGAAGCATTCTTAGCCATCCACTATTGCTCGAGGACCACTGTCAAGGATGCTTCACAGACTGTAGATACAACAATTTACAACTAGACACATTTAACTTGGAGTCCATGCAAGTAGGAATCTCGCCTACAGTATGAATGGTTTTAAAAATAAATTATCTTATATGCTTTCATAAAAATTTATAAAATGCATGATCAGTGATTTGTTGCACTGTGTTACATTATGATGTGCTGTTATGATAAAATTATGATTTATTACACCTATGTCATGCCAAGTCATATTATTTGTGATTGTGTCATGATTAATATATGACGTATGCAATATTTAAATCACATTGTTTGATCAACTTCAAGGTAAGCATAATTACGATTTATGGTTTATGATTTACGTAATTTGTGATGCTATGTAGTAACATGCCATACTACACACACACAATAAAGTAAATCAAATTAATAAGACAAGTTAATAATATCATACTAGCCTCCCGACCTACAGGAATGCTTCAAAAAAAATGATTTCGGTGTCGTTAGGGACCTCATGATCCTTGATGTCTTGAAGATCGAGTGCAACGGGTACGATCATCCAGCCCAATTAATAAAGATAAGTTTAGCTTAATATAAAAGCATAAAACAGGTTGATAAGCAAGCATAAAACGTTCATGCAAGTTTTTAATCAAATGATTTTTAATCATATTTTGCGAGTCTAATTTCCTACCTCCTGAGCGAAAGCTCATTTAAGTATGTTCATGTTGTAGATAAGAAAACTCTGTCATCGGCACTTAATGGGCAGTGGTGAGTGGCGGATGAATGGTGGAGATAGGAATGGATATCACTCATGTAATTTGTAATATTTTTGCATTTTTAGTTTACGAATTTCTACATCTTTTTATTTTACAAAATTATGTATGTCTTTAGTTTACAAAAGTTATGTACGTATAAATAGTAAATAAAATTACATAATTATGTTTTAAAAACTAAGGTTGAAATCATACAACCTCGGTCTATAGAATTTTAAGGTTTAAAAACGTTGCAATTGACAATGCAATAAACACACAAAAATATTCAAGTAAGAAAATTATAAGATTATTTAGAATTAAAAATGAATATAGGAGTTCTACGTCAAATTAAGAAATGGATTTTATGAATATGTTTTATAAATTTATTATTATGAAAGTTTGAATGATTATGCTTTAAGAAACCAATATGTTAGTTTTAAAATATTAAATTATAAGAAAAAAAACTATAACGATAATTTTAAGTAAGGTTTTAATGAACATGTTTTATGAATTTGTTATGAGAGTTTAAAAGAATATCTTTAGGTAACTAGTATATTAGTTTTAAAAATTTAAGTTATAAGAAATTATATTTTGTTTAGTTTAAAAAGATTAAGTTTTAAAAAATCATTATGTTAGTTTGAAGGTAATAAATTATAAGTAAAATATATAGATAATTTTTAAGAAAGTTATAAAGAGCATTTAAAATAGGATTTTATTACAACATTTAATTTAGAATTGTTTTAGAAGCATATTTATTTAAATTAAGGAATGTTTTAAAGGAAATAATTCTTAAATAATTATCTTTATGTTTAAAAAAAAGTTTTAAAGAATTTTCATTATTTTTATGTTTTAAGAGATTAATGTTATGAGGTATGTAGAGGATTAATTTTTTTAATGATTATGTGAAAATGTAATGATTATTATTACGCTATTATCATGGTTGAGAAATTAATATTATTATGTTAGATTTATGGAGTTAAGTTTTGGGAAACAATTATGATCTCTTTTCAGGTTCTATATTAAGAATTCAATAACAAGAACTCATCTTAAAAAAAAATTTATTCCGCAATTTCAATACTTCACATTACTACATGTTTAAGTTTACGATTATGTAGTTAAGTAACGGCTACGTAAGTAGGGTCATTACAGTCGGTATCTAAGTCGGTATCCTGCCATCCTACTTCACATCATCACACGCCTACTTTGCTACAATTCAAGTAAGTTAGGTTCATTAAATGTTAAATTAAGTTACAATAAATAATAGGTGCCAATATCTCAAATAGCGGCAATTAAGCTAACGACACACCAACATGGATTTAGACATCCTCTCAAGGCCCAACGCAAAGCCTAACCCTAATGACACATCAAATCATAGGAAGCAGTATTAGGTGCTGACTTCCTAAATCAGCTAGACAACACGTAGAATTAGGTGGACACTAGAATCGATGCTTCGAGATGATCGACACTTAGAGTACAAATTCAAGCAAGAATATTTAGAGTTACAACCACAGAAGAGGTTGATTGACTAGTCAACAGAGGATCTAGAGGTTCCATAGAAACTCCTTCGGACTTCAGAAAAGATTAATAAATCTCATCAATTTTAATGTAACCTTTTTAGCTAATATATTATAAAAAAAGTTTAAAATAACAACAAAATAGTCATTTTCTAAACTTCTTCTCTCTATTCCTTAAGACTTGCTTCGTATTCGTATTTTATCCCTCATTCCCTTTATATCAAATATGGAGCTACGATCAAGGTAGCTAGCCTCAGAAAGAAAAAAAGCCGGGAGGTCCTTTTCAGCTTGATTGCTAACGTATGATTAAAACAACCCATTATGCAGCACATGAGTAGATCTTCACTAAAGCCGATTCTATAGGCAGATGGACGATGCCCTGCTCTTTGTCATGAGAATAAAGAAAGTAACAATCAAGATACACAAAGGACAAAGAATGAAATCTTCTTCAAAGAACTACCACCAAAGGCAATGATGTCAAGATACTTCTTCGAAGCACGAACGAGCGCTTCGTTAGAAAGAATTTCTTAGCTTGGAACATTAATGAGGACATCAATATTTGACTTAGAGACGACGTCGAAGGATAGATAGGCATAATACCACTACAGGGTTAGTGGTGTGACATGCCATATGATGAACCAAGAATACATATAGTATAAAAAGTAAGATTTATGTATGAATAGTACAAGCTTTTGATAGGAAAAACTTTGAATAGTACAAGCTTCTGATAGGAAAAACTTTATGTTATGCCACCTGCTAGAGGTGAGTAAGATCTTGGTCTCAACAACGGTCTATGATATGCAATAATTGCTAACATAAAACTTTTTTTGTAATTTCATGATATGAAAGTATGATTGATATATGTATAAATGTTATGAACTATGATTGTTGTATGTATTATAAATACAATATAACTTATAAGTATAACATGAAATAGTTGCTAGCAAAAGGAAAAAAAAATGCTTAGCAACTCTCTAATACGAAAGTACAAATGACATGTATGTGTATGATATGTTTATGAATATTTTGTATATGTATAACATGAATACGAATGCTATGATGGATGCTTGTTATTTGTATTATAAACACGATATGGTTAAGTACTACAAAATGCATAATAAACATGCATAATAAAGTCCATAAGAAACCCATTAAGGACATAACCTCCTTGATTATGATGAATGCATAGATTATATAGAATCAAAATCTCAATAAGGATAAATACAAAAATCCTTACAAGAAATTTAGGATGTAAATAGAAGTCTAAGATATAAGATAAGAACTTCCCAGAGGTCAAAGACTATCTATGGGTGGTTTTTTTTAAACTAGTATGCGACCAAACAAACCTCACAAAAGTGATCTCAGAATGAGATAATTCCTCCCCAACCTAGAAAATAATAATAATAATATATATATGTATAACTAAATAGGTAAAAGAATAAACAATAAATAAGTTATGTGGATTGGTTGAACACCGTCCTATAAGAAGTTAAGATTATGTTAAGTTGAGATTGTTGAAGCAAAGTTGCTTCTACTCATGCAAGAGATATAAGAAACATCACAAGTGTATTATAAAAGAGTAAGAATGACAATATACAATCATTAACATAACCATTTAAGAATTAAAAAAGAAAAGACTTTAGGACAATTCACAATCTCAACCTCTCTAATCGAGCTACGTAACTAGGAAAGATTAACCATAACAAAGGGAAGCTAATAGAAATTCCTAAACAAAAGAATACAACCCATCATATGACTTGATGACATCTAGTCACCAATAGCCATAAAACCGAGTTTAAGATAAGCAGATAGCTATGTTCTTTCAAGGACACAGCCTGCCATGTCATTAAATGACCTTTAGTCATCAATAGGCAGATAACCAATTTAAGATAAATAGACAGACATCCATTTAAGGTAGCAAATAGAGAATTCTTAGAGGGAGTAGAAAACTTACCCCATCCTAGTTATTAAGCTAAGAAGACCACTTAAAGCAGATGTGCTCCCTTTAGTTTATAAAACCTGAAAATAGGAAAAAGTTAAGGAATAAACAAGATTGGAGACCTTGGAGTCAAACACCAAACCCTCGTTAGTAATCAGACGCTATGAAATGTGAGTTTAGGGATAAAAAACGCTTTGACCAGCTAAGACGTGCCATATTGAAGAGAAATCCTCTAGAATTAGAGCATACTAATTAAAGTATCGTTCAAATTTTTAAGAAAATTTAGTTATATAGCCGATGGTTGGAGTAACCCTAAGTTATTTTTATTTTAAAAAAACTATAAGTGTGCTTAGTCTGGTAAAATAAACCTAACTATGATGTCATCCTTAGAGAAGTATTTACTGGGACTCATAGCAAAGAACTTCCAAAGCTGAGGTTGCGAAGTTATGACATGTCCCTCAAGAAATGATAGACATGAAGGAGTAACATCCTTCGGGATTATCAATGCTATCTCCCTGATAAATATACAAATAGTAAAGACTGGAGAATCGATGATTTAGTTGATATGATTAGCAAGTTTAAGAGTAAGATGTCAAGGCTTGGGATGTTGCAGTGGTTTAAGGGCCATTTATTAGCCCATCTCAACGTCAATAAAAGGCATGTTAATATTAAGATTAGAGATAGTATACGTAGAGGATGGCACATGTAGTATCCATCAAGTAAAGTAGCACATCTGAAAGTTTTGTAGGCATGTCTCAATAGTAGGAATTGCATAATAGACATGTAAAGTTTATCGAAAGCCCTTTCAACCATGATAAGACCGACAAGATTCGTCATTTGACGAGTTGGAATACATTGTCATTAAATATACATATATATGTATATGTATTTAGCAATTAAACTCAAGGTTAGATTGTCATTAAGTAAAACAATAGAATCATTACTACAAATTAGAACATGAATTTCAAGTAAGCTCATAAGAATAAGTGTCAAACATGTATTATTCATCTAAATGATAGATGAACATATATATATATATATATATATATATAATCAATAGAATTCTTCCTGATAAAATATTATAGCCATCAAACCAATAAACTGTAAGTATACTTTTTAGTGATCTTTCCCGCATTATTCCCATCTATAAAAAAAAAAAAAAATATATATATATATATATACACAAAATACTCAACAGAAAGAGACTTCTAGTATACCTATCCTCCTCTTGGAAAGAAAAACCTTGTTAAGCTTAGTGTCACGCCCCGCCAAGCCACGAGGAGGCCACACACTTATCTTGGGCGTTTTTGGGGGAAAGCATAGCCCAAGTGAGATTCTAGAAGGGTCCAGACTGATCTACAATGTTTTGCAGCATTCCAGGAGGTTCCAGCACAGTCTAGAAGCATCCTGATGAATCTAGCAGATCCTGGAAGACTCAAGACTGCTCTAGAACTCTCTAGAATATTGTATTTGTAAATATCTTCCACACTTTGCTAGAACATTTTAGATAGTAAATAGTAGCCGTTAGATCGTTGTAAAGATCAATGTAATCTAGACCGTCCATTAGTTGGGAGGATGGCTATAAATAGGACCATCCCCTTCATTTGTAAAGCATCCAAAGAAATCCAAGAAGAGCCTTTCCAAAGTTCTCCTTGTTCTCTCTTGTGTTCCCTTGTGTTCAAGGCGAGAGCGTGAGTCAGTTAGGCTGACTTAGCATCGAGGCATTGCTAAGGCCGCACGAGTAGCTTGGAGAAAGTAAGCTCGTGATAGTTGGTATCAGAGCGAGGCTCAGGCTGAGACAATGGCTAAGAACAGTGCTGCTCAAAGGGCCACGGGATCCAACCCTTCCAACGTGGAGGTGATGCAAGAGCGAGGCTGCGAAGAGATAGTCGACCCCAATGTCGTGGCTAAGAGGGGTCGGTCTAAGGACGTGATCTCTAGTTTCGACTCACGCCTATCTCGGGTAGAGGAGGCCATGGGTGGCATGGAGACCCAGGTGGATGACCTAAGCCAACGGGTGGATGGCCTAGAAGCGGAGGATGCCGCTATCCACACTGCGATCTGAGGCATGTTGCTTCAACTAGAGGAGTCCTTGCGGGCCAAAATTGAGAAGGTTCGTGACGAGTTTGCGGGAGAGCTCACTAAAATGCGTCGAGCCCATGAGATGGAGTTGAATAGCACACTCACACGCATTGAGGATATGCGTGGGGACTTAGCCCTTTGCAAGCGGGCATTGGCGACAGGGTCCAACAGTAGCATCGTTGAGGCTAGGCGCATTGAGGTGCCAAAGCCCAAGAGTTTCAGAGGATCACGCAATGCACGAGAGGTGGACAACTTCTTGTGAGGCCTTGACCAATACTTTGGAGCCATGGGCATCACAGACGAGGACGCCAAGATCCAGTCTGCGGCTCTTTATCTCAATGACACAGCCATGCTGTGGTGGAGGAGAAGACGGGGAGACATCAAAAAAGGTACGTGTACCATGACTACCTTTGATGACTTTAAAAGAGAGCTTAAAAGGCAGTTTTATCCTGAGAATGCTGAGGATGAGGCTAGAGCTCGTCTGCGAAGGCTTAAACAATCAGGGTCTATTCGTGATTATGTTAAAGACTTTACTAACTTGGTACTTGAGATCCCTGATTTGTCGGACAAAGACGCACTCTTCAATTTTATGGATGGGCTCCAACAATGGGCCAAGATCGAGCTGAGGCGACGTGGGGTACAAGACCTTGCCACTGCCATAGCTGTGGCCGAAAGCCTAATCGACTATGCAAGCCAAAAGGAGTCCACCAACAAGCCTAAAGACAAGAAGGGTGGTCAAGCCAAAGGTGGGGAGACAAAGGCCAACGCAGAGATGAGCATCGCCAAGATAACACCTCAAGGGGCAAGGACAAAGGCAAGCAAAAGGACGGCAAGAGTTCGAGTAAGTCCAACAATAACAAATGCTTCCTTTGTGATGGTCCCCACTGGGCTAGGGATTGCCCACAGAAAAGAGCTTTGAATTCACTCCTTGCAAGTCATCAAGACGGGACAGAGGCCGATGGTGGCAACAATGGTGCACACATGGGGTCCTTGCAGCTACTCAATGTGATCCAATCTACTCCCAAGACCCAAGCGAAAGGCCTACTCTTTGTGAACGTGTCCATTGGAGGAAAACCAACGGTAGCCATGCTTGACACAGGTGCGACCCATAACTTTTTCTCGATCGAAGAAGCCCAAAGGTTAGGAGTTAAGGCGACTGGTGGAGGGGGCTCCATCAAGGCAGTTAATTCAGCTGCCCAACCCACTCATGGCATAGCTCGAGGAGTTAAGACCAGCATGGGAGCCTGGTCCGGACATATGGACTTCTCTGTCGTTCCAATGGATGACTTTAGGGTTGTCTTGGGATTGGAATTCTTGGATCAAGTCAAAGCATTCCCAGTACCATTCGCCAACAGCATGTGCATCATGGACGACGATAAGGCTTGTGTGGTACCAACAACAAGGACCAACAAGCAAGACATAAAGGTGCTCTCGGCAATGCAATTTAAGAAAGGCATCCGAAGGGATGAGGAAAGCTATTTGGCTATTCTTAAGGAGCATGATGATGAAGAGCAAGGGCCACTAGAAGTCGAGCCAATGGAGGTAGCAGCTGTCCTCGAGGAGTTCAAGGACGTTGCACCAGCGGAGTTACCAAAGAAGCTACCACCAGGGAGGGAGGTAGACCATCAGATCGAGTTGGAACCAGGAACAAAGCCACCAGCCATGGGTGCATATCGTATGGCACCACCAGAATTGGCGAAACTAAGAAGACAACTCAAGGAGTTACTTGATGCAGGGTTCATCAGGCCTTCCAAAGCCCCATTCGGCGCACCAGTCCTGTTCCAGAAGAAGAAGGATGGTTCCTTGCGCATGTGCATCGACTACAGGGCTCTCAACAAGATCACTGTAAAAAACAAATACCCCATTCCTCTGATTGCTGACCTATTTGATCAACTAGGTCATGCCCGATACTTCTCAAAGTTAGATCTTCGCTCGGGGTATTACCAAGTTCGCATAGCCGAATGAGACGAACCAAAGACCACATGTGTTACAAGGTACGGGTCTTATGAATTCTTGGTTATGCCATTTAGACTAACCAATGCACCTGCTACATTCTGTACTTTGATGAACAAGTTGTTCCATCCGTATCTCGATCAATTTGTGGTCGTCTATTTGGACGACATAGTGGTGTATAGCAAGACCTTGGAAGAGCACGTGCAACACTTGAGAGAGGTGTTTAAGGTGCTACGAGACAACGAGCTATACATCAAGAAGGAGAAGTGTTCCTTTGCCAAGCCGGAGGTAGTCTTCTTGGGGCACAAGATCAAGGATGGCCAACTAATGATGGAGGACGACAAGGTGCATGCAATCCAAACTTGGGAGCCACCAACCAAGGTACATGAGGTGCGATCATTTCTTGGGCTAGTAAACTACTACCGCCGTTTTATCAAGAGTTATTCGGCGAGGGCTACTCCACTAACCGACCTTCTCAAGAAAAACAAAGCATGGGACTGGACAGAGCAGTCCCATGAGAAGTGTCAAAAGGCCTTTGAAGATCTTAAGAAAGCAATCAGTGAGGAGCCCGTACTCAGCCTACCCAACCACACCAAACCATATGAGGTACACACAGATGCCTCAGACTTTGCCATAGGAGGCGTTCTTATGCAAGAAGGACACCCAATTGCTTACGAAAGCCGAAAGCTCAATGAGACTGAACGACGCTACACCGTACAAGAGAAAGAGATGATAGCCGTCGTCCATTGCCTTAGAGTGTGGCGCCACTATCTACTTGGGTCAAAGTTCGTGATAATGACGGACAACATTGCAACAAGCTACTTCCAGACCCAAAAGAAACTCAGTCCAAAGCAAGCTAGATGGCAAGACTTCTTGGCTGAATTCGATTATGTCATGGAGTACAAGCCAGGAAGGGTGAATATGGTAGCTGATGCGCTGAGTCGAAAGGCCGAGCTATCGAGCATCTCTCAAGTCACTAGCCCACTATTAAGCAAAATCAAGGAGGGACTAAAGGCGGACCCTCAAGCACAAAGTATCATCGCCTTGGCGAACGAGGCAAAACACGAAGGTTTTGGCTAGCTGATGACATCCTCTACACCAAGGGCAACCGAATGTACGTACCAAAGTGGGCCAATTTGAGGAAAGACTTAATAAAGGAGTGTCATGACCCCTTATGGGCGGGCCACCCAGGTATGAAGCGCACACTTGCTCTCTTGAAGTCTGTCTACTATTGGCCCGACATGCGAGATGGGGTCGAGGAATATGTGAGGACCTGCCTTGTTTGCCAACAAGATAAGGTAGTCCAACAGCAACCAGGTGGCATGCTCAACCCACTACCCATTCCAGAGAGGCCATGAAAGCGTCTCTATGGACTTCATCACCTGCCTGCCGAAGTCCGATGGATGTGGAAGCATCATGGTCGTGGTGGACAGGTTTAGCAAGTATGCAACCTTTATTGCAGCGCCAACTGACTGCACCGCAGAAGAGGCAGCCAGACTATTCCTTCGCAACGTAGTCAAACTTTGGGGCGTTCCAACAAGCATCATCAGTGACCGAGACCCTCGTTTTACTGGAAGGTTTTGGACGGAGCTGTTCAAGATGCTAGGGTCAGACTTGAACTTCTCAACAAGCTTCCATCCGCAAAGCGACGGCCAAACAGAACGCATCAATGCTCTTTTGGAGCTCTACTTGCGGCACTATGTGAGTGCCAATCAACGGGACTGGGCCAAGCTTTTAGATGTTGCACAATTTTCCTACAACTTGCAACAAAGTGAGGCCACCAACAAGAGTCCTTTTGAGATCATCATGGGACAACAGCCAACAACTCCTCTTTCCCTTGCCACTCGCTATGAAGGGAAGAGCCCTGCTGCATTCAAATTTGCTAAGTCATGGCATGAGCAGGCAGAACTAGCTCGGGCATCATTGCACAAAGCGGCGAAGCGCATGAAGAAATGGGCCGACAAGAAGAGGAGGCACGTAGAGTTTAAGGAAGGAGACCTTGTCTTAGTAAAGCTTTTGCCACAACAATTCAAGACATTCAGGAAGGTCCACAAGGGTCTAATACGCAAGTATGAAGGACCTTTCGAGGTAATCAAACGGGTAGGTAAGGTCTCATATAAACTCCACCTCCCACCCAAGCTAAAGATTCATCCAGTCTTCCATGTAAGTATGCTCAAACCATACCATGAAGACATGGAAGATCCAGCAAGGGGAGTCTCCCATCGAGCACCCACAGCCGTGGTCACCTCCTTTGACAAAGAGGTGGACGAAATACTAGCGGATCGAGTCATCCGAAGATGAGGCGTACCAAGCTACAAGGAGTACTTTATCAAATGGAAGGGACTGCCGGACACCGAGGCTAGCTGGGAAACTGAGGAGGCACTTTGGCAATTCAAAGATCGGATCCAACAATACCATGAGGACGTGACGAGGGCGTCACGAGCATAGGTGGGGGAGAATGTCACGCCCCGCCAAGCCACGAGGAGGCCACACACTTGTCTTGGGCGTTTTTGGGGGAAAGCATAGCCCAAGTGAGATTCTAGAAGGGTCCAGACTGATCTACAATGTTCTGCAGCATTCCAGGAGGTTCCAGCACAGTCTAGAAGCATCCTGATGAATCTAGCAGATCCTGGAAGACTCAAGACTGCTCTAGAACTCTCTAGAATATTTTATTTGTAAATATCTTCCACACTTTGCTAGAACATTCTAGATAGTAAATAGTAGCCGTTAGATCGTTGTAAAGATCAATGTAATCTAGACCGTCCATTAGTTGGGAGGATGGCTATAAATAGGACCATCCCCTTCATTTGTAAAGCATCCAAAGAAATCCAAGAAAAGCCTTTCCAAAGTTCTCCTTGTTTTCTCTTGTGTTCCCTTGTGTTCAAGGCGACAGCGTGAGTGAGTTAGGCTGACTTAGCATCGAGGCATTGCTAAGGCCGCACGAGTAGCTTGGAGAAAGTAAGCTTGTGACATTAGGGTTCAAAATCAAAGATTGGATTAAGAACAATTTGAACGTAGTTGATAAAACTACTACCTATAAACAAAAATAGAAAGAACATGGCGTTAGACCATTCAACCCATGAACTAGGACCATCAACGGGAGCTTTTGTTTCAAAATGTTGATGATAGAGACCCATGATATAAAAAAAAAACCTAAGAACCCTATTTAGTTAAGATTAAGATGACAAGAAGAGAGTGAAACAAGCATATGATGCCTCATTGAATAAGTTCGTAGCTCTTAATCTGGCTCAGACTTGAAAATGAGATATAATAGGAGTAAAAGATGATCTAGGAAGGCTATTGAAACCTAATATAGAACTTTTCCCAGAAGTAGTAAGGAAGCCTTAGAACGACATAGGACATTAAAGTGGCCTAGAAAGAAGGAACATGTAGCCAACTATAGACACGAAATACACATTTAGAGAAGGTTAAGACACATCATGAATGTTTCTATAATGGAAACAAGATTGATTAGAATCCCAAATAAGAGATAAGCTTTACGAATTGTAAAATGCCATAAGATAGCGTACGCATGATTATGCCATTGAATAAGTTGACACAGTTAAGGCTAGAATGACACCTATTTTCTAAAGAAATAGGTCCTCAAAAGACTAGAATTTCAATCTCAAGGTGGGTAGAACTTAGACAAGACTTTAATAAATCTCTTACAAGTTAAGGGAAATGGTATAGTTTTACTCTTCTAGAACCATTTAATAGCAAAAGATTTAGATCTAGAATGATTTCTTATCCATAAATAGGCCGTGAAAACTATAAAACTGCCCAAGCATTTAGGTATGCTATGGTAGCATGTCCTAGATTCTAGCATAAGTACAAGTAAAGGAAATCAATAGTACAATTTTATACACTATGAAAACTTATTTGCCTTGATATGTTGCGATAATTTGCCGAGATTTCTAGAATAAGCCCGCCTATGGAGACTATGGTACGACCTCCATATGTCAAAAGACTCAGTGTACCCCATTATATAGTATCGCAGTGGGATTTTCTGCTAGAAGAAAAAATAAAACCTCCAAATTACCTTTAAGAAACTAAAAGAAATCACTATAAGACACACTAGTTTCGATTAGAAACGTTAGAACGATTTAGATAATCAAGTAGAAGTTAGAAGATTCCTCATGACCAACAGAGGGGTTACATGAGCAAAACCATGAAATACACTATGAATATGAAAAATAGGAACGAATTCCCTCTTACTCGCACACCTAAGGGGGAGCTAGATATGTATGAAAGAAATATGAGAAGGTAAATTCAACTGTTATGAACCCTTAGAAGTTTTGAAACAAGTAGATAAACAAGTTTAGATAATCATTACCACTTGTTCGGATGATTGGATGATAAAAACCTATAAATTGAGTAATAAAAAGATGAACTTTTTGGCCAGTTTCTATGTACTAGATCATGATCTGGATGCAGATATGCAACCAAAGATACAAAATAAGATTAGTACAACTCTTGGAACCATAGAAATATACCCTTAGGAAAATGAGGTCATATTTCCATATCAAGATACTTGGGGTGGAATAGCTAAAAGAAAGGAAACCCCATGATGTTAAGTTACAGAGCCGTAGGATACCCCTAGTTTATCCTAATTTTTGAGGACAAAAATTTTACAAGCCAAGTAGATTATAATGACCGAAAAAATCCAAGAATTAATAAGAATGATTAATTAAGGATTTTTTCATAATTACTCCATTACGTACTTGAGAAAATATAAGTTTAGAATTTATTAACACGCAAATTTGAAGGCCTTAATAGTTATAAGACTTTAGAAATCAATAATATTATGAATGCACAAATTTATGTGCCTTACTTATGAAACATGTAACAAATATAATGTCATGATAGCACACTTAAATAATTAAAAATAATTATTTATATGCTAAACTAAAAGTTTATGATTCAATAATTTCATTTATGAGCCAAAGTAGTGACATTTATAGGGATCTCAATTAGAATATTTAATTGAGATTATTTGATTAAAAAGTAGAATTTTCAACTTATTATGATTATATGGAAATTCTTATATAATATAAGTTTAATAGGAGAAACCTAGATCAATAATGATCATCAACTCAATACCCTAAATTCCAAAATGATGAGTATAAAGCCTAAATATGCAAAAATTGATCTCGATTTTTATAAGATCACAAGACATGACAAGAATGCACGATATTTTGTACATTCATAGTAAATTACTTGCCAATGTAATTAACTATATGACATTTATAATAATAATAATAATAATAATATTATTATTATTATTGACGAGCCTTTAAGGCAATATGATTTCATAAATTGATTACTTTGAAATCCATAATGTGATTAAGAAAAAGATTAAAAATGTCCATATATTGGATGAAGACCATAAATGGCTTTTTATGTAAAATAGTTCAGGTTATAACATAAAGCACGAAATTATGCTAAGTTTAGAATTTTAATTTAGTTGATGTATTGTTAGTCAATTCAAATTACAAACAATAAACTATTATAAATTTCAACCATTATTTTTATAACAAAACTAAAAGTTAATGATACGGAAATTTGTATAATATATGACTATCATTTTTATGATAAAATTATAAGTTTATAATTTGCTCTAATATTAGGTTTAAAACTATTAAAAGAGAAGATTTACAATGGGAAATATATGTTTTATTTACTAATTAATGTCTTACAATTTTAGAATTTATGAAAATGTTATTTTGATCAAGAAATCACATTTTAAGTGTTAATCAAAGTTCTTAAATACAAAAATATTATTTTTAGGAAATAAATACATACATGGTGAAATTTGTGAATTAGTGATTTTAAAGATAATACTCTCAAAGTTATCTTGCCATAATAAAATCATAAAATTCATACAGAATGAATAAATTAATGGAGATGATATTATGATAGTATGGAGATTGTAATAAGACAATGATACAACGAGAGAATTAGAATATATGTCATTATGTTTTTAAAGAATAAAAATATAACAGTTTTAAAAGTTATAGTTATGTTAACAGAAATTTCAAGTTTGCAGACAAAAAATTTGATCAAACCAACCATGGCATAGTATAGATGTCAAAGACCACCAATAGCGTCTATAAATGTATGAAACGTAGCAAAAAGGGGGGATCACACAAAAAAAAAATCAAATTTTTGCACTCTCTAAATATAGCAAGAAGGGGGGATCACACGAAAAATTAGATTTTCACTCTCTTTATACTTTCTCTCTCCTCTAACTCCTGTCAAGTTTCGATGTCTATTTTTGACATCTCCTGCACCAACGAGAAGCTCTCAATGAGCTAGTTCCAATGAGGTGCTATGTAGACTGTAACCCTGTTAGAATAGTCCGCAATCGCCAGTCAAAGCTATGAAAAATCCATTTCTTCTTAACATGATTTCTCTGTTGTTTGACCACCAATCAACAAGATCTTGGTATTTGTAGACTCAGCTCGGTGAGTAGAACAAAATGTAGTAGGTGATGCCGCTTGATTTTGGCCAGTGAAGCCTCGCTAGAGTTGCCTTTTGCCACCCTTCAAGCCACTATGGACCCCATCGTTTATGGTAGCGGTGCACCGCACCGCCGCCACCGTTCGACTTAGAGGGCGACGGGGAGGGAGAACCCCTACACAATTCTACCTTTTAGATAATCGAGTGAGGAAGTTCAATGAGCGCCATCGAGCATCGCCATGGGGCATGTCGTCCTTGCCTCTTCCTCTGTCATTGGGTCTAATTGTCGTTCGTAGCACACTCAAAGGAGGACAGGGAAGATTTTTCCCCACCTAATTTCATGACCTAACTAACTTTCACTGGAGTTTGGGGTCCAACACCATCAATCAATGCGGCAGCCACTATCATGACCCCGTAGCCTAAAATTGGTTGGGGAAAATGACTCAGAGGATCACGACAAAACTAATCCTTGACCAATTTCATGAAATCTCCATTGGAGGACCACAATAGGTCTCCGCCTTTGTGTGCCACCTTGAGGCACATGGGACCGTCATTCTAGTTAGCGGTGAAGTACACCACCATCGTCATTATGCTCAGACAGCCATGAGGAATGAAACCCCTAAGCCAATTTGGCCAAACCACTGTTGGAAGTTTAGAATTGAAGTTGCCATTTGTCCCAAATTTCACCACTTCAATTGGCATAGTTAGAGGTCAAATTGTGTGAAATGGAGGCTACCATCAAACTTAGTGTCTGAAAAATAATACACAGTAGAATTTTAAAAATTTGTCTTAACAAAGTGTTTTCCAAAACACAAGTTTGGCACACTATATGCGTAAATTAACTAGATCTTACAAACCTTTGTTTGCCAAAAAAGCTCCGCAATCGATGAAGAGAAAAAGACGTTGTAGAAGGCCTTTTTTGCTATTCTCTATCTGCGACCGGTATATGTGTGGGTACACTCGTACAACTCTTCACCAGGTGACTCTACTTCCAACCAATTGAGAAAACCCAAAGCTAGTGTTCATGATTTCTGAACAAGTGCTCTTAGGAAGTTTCAGAGTCTTAGCATCAGAGTCTCACTCTTAATCTCTTAATTGATCTAAATAACAATAAGTTTCACTCCCCTTTTTATAGAGGTTAGGTCCAAGGGTTAGTCCTTATTAGATAAGGCCTCAAAAATTTGAATTAAAATCAATATCAGATAAAATTCGTGTGAAAATACATGATCTATTGATCGCTCAGTTGCTAGGCCGAACTGGTAGATCAGCTTGTTGAAGTTACTCCATCGGTGGGCCAAATTGGAAGACCGACATGCCAAACTTATGATAAATGATCCCTGCAAATCTTTATTTTCCACCTGAGATTCTTGAGATAGAGCCTCAGTTTTAATTCAAATAACCCAATAGAAAAGTTATCTGATTAAAACAGTCATATCTAAGATAATATCTAGGAAAATAAATATTTCTAATAATTCAACAAGTTTATCTTGAATTAATTTATTCAAAATTAATTCAACCAATAAACAGACATGAATTACCTAATCTGATAATTGAACCAATCTGATAATTTGACACAAGTCACCAATTATTAGAAAAGCACGCTATATCGTTACAGGATTTTTTATGAGCTAGCAAAAGTGACCTGATGAACCTATATAGTTCAAGCTCTCGATAATTATCAAACCCAATATCCTAAATATACAGTTTATAATTATCAACTCCAACGCTATTCCACTAAAAGCTCAGAGCTGCACTCTCAAACTATATAGAATTACGAAGCCCCTATAGCTAAGTCTCCATGACATATCATAATGGATTGTATCCCCATAGGATTATCTATAATCGACTTAAGGATAAATTCTATCTTACCTTCTCAATTATTTTTATCTTACGTTCCATTAACTCACCATTAGAAAACTTACTATCCAAAGATGGTCTACCATTCGGTTACACCTATGTATCCAAATGGTTGAGCGCTCTAGTTTTTTAATTATAGGATAACGGATATAAGAGGGTATTAACTACTCCTAAAGAGGAGCTATGGATTCCATATCTATGAATAACAGGTCTACGCTATCAAGAGTCATACCTCCAATGTACCGGCATACGTACCAATAAATAATGTGAATGTCACCCTTTTGGTACATTAAAAGACATAAGTCAAGACAATGGGCCCACTATTTATCTTAGGATTAAGATACAATACATATGATTATCTAAAGTGAATCAATTTGCCGAGACAGAATTATTAATCCAAATCAATTCATTTTATGTCCCAATCCAACACATCGTCACCTATAACAATGCGCCAATGTTTCTATTCGCGGAGTCCTCCTTCGACGGCCAAGACAAACCATCTCCCGTTAGGGATATAGATAACATAACAACCTTTGCATGAATAAAGTGCCCAACTTTATTCCTTTGATTGTGGATCTTGTGATTTAGACCGTCACCTTAAGAATCGTGTTTTTTGCATAATCTATCCATCATATGCCCAATTCTTAAAAGTTTAGACCGATAGTCTTAGACTTTTCTTTGCTTAACATATATTCAACAAATATGAACATAAAGAGGACAAGATTTGGTATATAAATAATAAATAAATTCTTTATTGATAGAAATGTCTCCAAAAACATATTACATTTTTACTCCTTAGGGTATACATGTCCAACAATCTCCCACTTGCACTAAGTGAGTAAATATGACAAATCTCGCATCCCCATAGCTTTCACATGCCTCTCGAAGACTCTCCCAGTAAGTGTCTTCGTGAATGGATTAGCTAAATTGTCCTCTAATTTGCACATAGTTACATACCCGCCTTCTAGGAAGTCCTTCATCACATGATACTTGCAGTCAATATGCTTACTCTTCTTGTGAAATCTTGGTTCCTTAGCATTAGTTACTGCTGCACTATTATCACAATACAGCGATACCGCCTTATCCATACCAGGAACTACCTCAAGATCCCCAAGGGACTTGTAGAGCCACACTACTTCTTTCAAAGCATCACTAGCTGCCACATACTCGGCCTCCATCATTGAATCCAAAGTGCAATCTTGCTTCACACTTCTCCAACTGATGGCACCGCCACCCAGAGTAAATGCAAAATTAGAAGTCCCCTCAAATCCAGACAAAATTAGAAATTTGAATCAGTGTATCCTAGAGGAGTTAAGTCCTCACCCGAATACACAAGCATATACCCTCGAGTCCTTCTCAGGTACTTGAAAATGTGCTTGACTGTAACCCAATGGTTCTATCCTTGATCCGCCTGAAATCGGCTTACAATCCTGACCGCATAACAAATATCCGGTCGTGTGCAAAGTATGGCATACATAAGACTACCCACTGCCGAAGCATAAGGCATCTTCTTCATGTATTCTCATTCTTCCTCAGACTTTGGAGAGTCTTTTAGAAAGTGTAATTCCAAACCTAAATGGTTACCCACCTTTCTTGGAATCCTACATTGCAAACCTCCTGAGAATCTTATCTATGTAACCGAACTAGGACAAAGCTATCATTTTGTTCTTCCTTCTAGATACCGAGAACAAAATTAGCCTTACCCAAGTCTTTCATGTCAAACTGGTTTGTCAACCATAACTTGATCGATGACAACGTCCTAATGTCATTGCCAATTAGTAGAATGTCATCTACATAAAGCAGTAGAAAAACCACCTTCTCATCCCTAATGTGTTTGTACACACATGGTTCGTTCACATTTTGTGCAAACCCATAAGTCTTCATCACTTGATCAAATCTTATATTCTAAGAACGGAAAGCCTGCTTAAACCTTGAACTTTAGCAGCTTACCTCCTGACCCTTGACCTTGAACTTGTCTGGTTGCTCCATATATATGGACTCATCAAGATAGCCATTTAAGAAAGCTGTCTTGACATCCATCTGTCAAATCACGTAGTTAAGAGCGGCAGCTATGGACAAGAGAATATGGATGGACTTAAGCATAGTTATAGGCGAAAAGGTCTCCTTGTAATCGATTCCTTCCTTTTACGTGTATCCCTTAGCTACCAGTCTAGCCTTAAAGGTTTCGACCTTTCCATCAACTCTTCTCTTTCTCTTGTAGATCTACTTACACCCTATGGGTTTTACGCCTTTGGGAAGATCCATAAGCTCCCAAACCCGACTAGTCTCCATAGACTTCATCTTTGTGTTCATGGCCTCTGTCTAGAGTTTTGAATCAACATCATCTATAGTCTCTAAATAAGTGTAAGGATCCCAGTCATGTTTATCCGATTCAGCCAAGAAGGCCTCACTATTGAACATATACCTCTCAGGTTGACGCCCGATCCTTCCACTACGCCGAAGCCCCTTAGGTTGTTGTTTGGGTTCGTTTGGTTTTTCTACACCGATTGGAGTGGTTTCTACCGAAACCCCCAGAGTGATCAAATCATTCCTTAACTCCTCAAGCACCACTTTGCTTCATGGCTTAAAGTCTTCCATATAAATTTCCTCAAGGAAAGTTGCATTAGTTGAAACCATGAATTTATTTTCTTTTGGGTTATAGAAATAACCCCCTTTAGTCCCTTTTGGATATCCTATAAACACATAAACTGCCGAATGTTCTTCTAGCTTATTCACATCCCTAAACAGGACATGATCAGACATCCCCATATATAAATATGGTTTAACGATGTCTTCTTCCTTGTCCACAACTCGTGAAGAGTTTTAGGAACTGATTTCAAAGGCACATTGTTTAAAAGATAACACGTGGTTTGTAGTGCATATCCCCAAAAGGACAAAGGCAATGATGAATAACTCATCATAGACCTGACCATGTCCAACAAAGTCCTATTTCTTCTCTTTGCTATGCGCTTCTACTATGGAGTGCCCAGCGCAGTCAAATGGGATAAAATCCCATTCTCTAATAAGTGTCCCAACAACTCATCAGAAAGGTATTCACCACCTCGATCGGATCGAAGCGCCTTTATGGGTCTACCCAATTGCTTTTTCACTTTAGCCTAAAACTCTCTGAACTTGTTAAAAGTTTCACTTTTATGGTGCATTAGGTACACATACCCAACCTTTAGTAATCGTCAATAAAAGTAACGAAGTACTCATACCCTCCTTGTGCCCGGATGTTCATCGGTCCACAAACATCACTATGCACAAGTTCCAGAACCCCTTCAGCCATATTGCCTTTAGACCCAAATAGTCTTTTAGTCATTTTACCCTTCAAACAAGATTCATATTGCAATATAGATTCCACCTTTAAGTTACTTAAAGGTCCATCCCTTACTAACCTTTGAATCCTATTCAAGTTAATATGACTAAGTCGCAAATGCCTAAGATAAGTCTTATTAGAGTGAGAAGTTTTAAGTCTTTTTGAGTTATTATCATTCATCTCAGCATTAAGCAGTAAGTCCATATTAGGTTTGATAAAATATAGATTATTTTGCATCCATCGAGAACAGATAAAAGATTTATTTTTGTAAATCATTACTTTATTATTAATAGAAATCAAATAGAAGTCTTTATATAAACAAGCTACAGAAATTAAATTCCTTTTAAATTTAGGAACAAAAAAATAATCTCACAAAATTAAATTCCTATAATTATCAAAATACAGATGGACGTCTCCCACTACTTCCGCTAAGACTACAGATCCATCACTCATTCGAAGCGTGAAGTCTTCTTGCAACAAACTTCTCGTTTCTTTGAACCCCTACAAAGAAATACAAACATGATTAGTTGCTCCAAAAATCTATAACCCAAATGTCACTGGATTCCTCAACCAAACAAGTTTCTAAATACAGAAGATCACACATACCTCCACGGAGAGGAAGTCTTTGCAATTCTTTTTTATGTGCCTGATTTTCCTATAGAAGAAGCACTTTAGCTTCTTCAGGTTCTTCTTCTTTTTCTTCTTGTTCTTGTTATTTGTAGGAATAGAAGACTTCTTGTTCTTAGCCCGTTGCTTCTTTCCATTCCCTGGGTTAAGATTGGAACCAGAGGCAGCTGCTAAGTTGGCCTCTCCAGCAAGAGATTCCCTGATAAGCAGTTCAAACTCCTGAAACTGCTTCATCAACTCAGTCAAGGTTATATCCTGTCTATTGCTTAATTTAAATGTATCTCCAAATGGAATAAATTACTTGGATAGAGTCTCAAAGACCATAGTCATCTGACTTTCAACATCGATGTCAGCTCCATTGGTTTGAGTCTCAGCGAGGTAACCCATAACTAACATCATATGCTCCTTTACAAACATCCCTGGTCTTTATTTGCAATTCAAAAGTTTTTGAAGCGTACCTTGCCATTTTGTTAGGGTCAGACCTCCAAACATGTCTTCTAGATTATCCAAGATCTGCTTAGCAGTCTCATAGTCTTCATGTTGAGCGTACAACATATTATTCATGCTGGCCATAACATAGTAGCGGGCCTGATCATTAGCATCTTTCAAATGATCATATGCTTGGATTTGATTATTGGTGGAATCTCCTGTAGGCTTAGGAGGACAAGATGTCATCAACACAAATTTCAGTTTCTCAAAGGACAAGATGATGTTTAAGTCCCATTTTCAAACATTATAGTTCTCACCGGTTAATTGGTTTTTGTCAAGTATCAAAGATAAAACATTGTTAGACATTTTTAATTTACAATGAGGAATCATATACCATACATAAGCAAACATAAAATAATAGTTTAGTAAGATAACAAAATCATGTATAGCATACAAATGTGTTTATGTGTCAAAACTTTGAAATATTACAACCTTACAATGATAATTTGCAACTCAAAATCCAACAAGCCGCCTAGGGAAGACTTGCCAAATTCAATTAGGAACACAGATCCCCTGCTATTAATATATGCCATCTAGAACTCGTATAATCCAGCATATATTAATAATCATTTCTTTGACCATTAATTTTATTAACAGAGCTCCTAGGGAAGGTTAATAATAAACTTAACAAGAGTGTATAACCATCGTTTCAATATTTTATACATGATTTACAATCACCACCTAGGGGTGTACAACATAAATCATGCTAAAATATCTTATCCTCTCGGAAATCCAACTCGGTACATGATGAAGTCCCTTCATAAAGGTTGGAACCAACATGTGCTACCATGGACCAATGACATAGGTCCTCTCTTTGAAAACCTTTTCTCATTCAATCTTTTGAAATCAAGGTTTTATTTTATAAATGCATGAACAATTTTTAATGAGCGGCACTCCCTATTCTATATGATATGTTATCAATACACATGGCAAATCATATTATAATGCAGACAAACAAAGCAATCATGCAAAGCCACAAGCAAAATAATAATAAATAACCGTAATATTATGGTTCCACCATAGAGAAAAGAAAACAAAGATTACAAGAGCATAATCAAAACATATTATCGATTCTTCATCCATGAATCTTTAAATTGTATCCTTCTTCATGTAACTTCGATCTTCAAGTCTTCAATCCTGCATAGATCAAAAACTCCATTTTTTTGATCAAATCCAAATTTAATGTTTTTCAAAATTGTCCTAAAAATAAAATCAAAACTGCACCAAAAATGCACATTTTCTGAAAAATTTACAACTTTCTACTGGCATGCCAATCTATGTAATCAGCCAGCCGGTCATGACCTTTTGGCCTACTGAACCTCACAGTCCAGCCTGCCGGTCATGACAGATTCGCCTGCCAAACTTGGAAGTTTGGCCTACTGCCAGAACCATCATAATTCTGTCCCGCGGATGGCCTGTCGATCTTAGAGGTTTCGCTTGCCGGTTTGCGACCATCGACCTGCCAAACTTGAAGGTTCGGCATGCTGACCAAGCAAAAATCATGTTTTTTCAGAAAATATAGTTTTAATGCAATTTATCAATTTTATTTTCAACAATTCAAAAACATAAAATTAGAGACTTAGGAAATACTTGGGGAACGCTATTATCCATCTTCTCAATCCATCTTCTTTGAATGATTATTTAATTATAAAATTCTTATAAATTTAAAATTAAATAATAATTCTTAAACAGGGATGATAGTTCACTATCTAATTACATGAAAAACCTAGATACACATTCTAACCTCTAAGGAACCATAGCTGGCATTAATAAAAAAACAAATAATTTAATTAACCATAAATAATTAATAAACATTCACCATATATTCCATGACAACATATAAATATATAAAAATCTTAGAGTGCTAACTCTCTAAAAAATTAAATTCAAGCATAAAAGAGAACAAGATCACATAATTTATTCATATAGCATATCACAAACTTGCAAATTTATGTAAAAACCATAGCCCTGATACCAATTGTTGAAAAAATAGTATGTAGTTGAATTTTAAAAATTTTTCATACCAGAGTATTGTTCAAGATATAAGTTTGACATGCTATATACATAAAGTAACTAGATCTTACTAACCTTGTTTGCTGAAAGGCTCCTGCAATCCGTGAGGAGTATAACGTTCTCGAAGAGCCTCAACCAATTGGTCTTCTTTGCTAGCCTCTATCCACATTCTGTGTATGTGTGGGCACACTCATGCAACTCTTTCATAGGTGGCTCTCCTTCCAACCAATCGAGAAATATATAGTTCATGATTTTTGAACAACAGCTCTCTGGGGAGTTTTAGAGTCACATAGCAGAGTACTCGCTCTAGATTTCTTAGCTAATCTAAATAACAATGAGTCTCACTCTCCTTTTATAAAGGTTGGACCTAGGGGTTAGTCCTTATCAGATAAGGCCTTGAAAATTTGAATCAGAATCAATATCAGAAAAATCACATCCAAAAATGGATGACTAGCCAGCCGAACTGACAAATCGACTTGCCGAACTTACTCCAGTGGCAGGCCAAACCTAAAGACCGGCTTGCTGAACTTACAATTTTTGATCCCTACAAATCTTTATTTCCCACCCGAGATTCTTGGAATAGAGCCTTAGTTTTAATTCAAATTTTGTTAACCGTCATATCTAGATAACTCAAAATAAATATTCATGATAATTTAACAAGTTTATTTTGAATTAATTTATTCAAAATTAATCCAACTGATAAACAGACATGAATTATCTGATCCAATAATTCAACAAGTTTATCTTAAATTAATTTTTAATTTTTTTTCACAAAATTAATTCAACTGATAAACAAACATGAATTATCTTATTTTACCGAATTTTAGCCAATCTGATAATTTCACAGAAGTCACCAATTATTGAAAAAGCACGTCGTATCGTTATAGGATTTTTTATGAGCCAGTAAAAGGGACCTGATGGACCTATATAGTTCAAGTTCTTGATAATTATGAAACCCAATATCCTAGATATACCTTTCATAATTATCAACTCCAACGCTACACCACTAAAAGCTCAAAGCTACACTCTCAAACTATATAGAATTACGAAGCTCGAATAGCTAAGTCTCCATGACATATCATAATGTATCGTATTCCTATAGGATTATCCATAATCGGCTTAAGGATAAATTATGTCTTACCTTTCTGATTATTTTTCTCTTACGTTCTATTATCTGACTATCAAAAAACTTACCATCTAAAGACAGTATACCATTCGGTTATACCTATGTATCCAAATGGTTGAGCACTCTAGTTTTTTAATTACAAAAAAACATATATAAGAGGATATCAATGACTCCTAAAGAAGAGTTATGGATTCCATATCTATGAATAACAAGTCTACACTATCAAGAGTCATGCCTTCAACGTACTGGTATACGTTCCAACATAAAAATGTGGATGTCACCCTTTGGTACATCAAAATACATAAGTCAAGACAACGGGCCCACTATTCATCTCAGGATTAAGATACAACACATATGATTGTCTAAAGTTAATCGATTTGCCAAGAAAGAATTATTAATCTAAATTAATTCACTTTATGTCTTGATCCAACACATTGTCATCTATGACAATGTGCCAATGTTTCTATTTACAGAGTCCACCTCTAATGGCCAAGACAAACCATCTTGTGGTAGGGATACAGATAACATAACAATCTTTGCATGAATAAAGCACTCAACTTTGTTCCCTTGATTGCGGATTTTATGATTTAGACTGTCACCTTTAGAATCATGTCTTCCCCATAATCTATCCATAATATGCCTGATTCTAAAGGTTTAGACCAACAGTCTCAAACTTTTGTTTGCTTATCATACATGCAACAAAGGACAAGATTTGGTTTATAAATAATAAATAAATTCTTTATTGATAAAAATGTCTCCAAAAACATATGACATTTTTCCTCCTTAGGGCATCCATGTCTAACAGTTCAAAAATTTGATCAAGGAAACTCCTGTGGGTGGCGAGGCCAACTTGATAGTTGCATCTGGTTCCAATCCCAACCCTATGAATGGAAATAAGTAATAGGCTAAGAACAGGAAGTCTTTTATTCTTGCAAACAACAAGAACAAGAAGAAGAAAAAGAAGAACCCAAAGAAGCTCAAAGGCTCTTTTTGTGGAAAGGTCGAGCACATCAAGAAGAATTGCAAGGACCTCTTTTCCCAGGTGTGATCTTCTGGTTATTGAAACTTGTTTGGTTGAGGAATCCAATGACACTTGGGTCATAGATTCTTGAGCAACTAATCATACTTGTGTTTCTCTGCAAGGGTTCATTGAAACAAGAAGTCTGCTACATGAAGACTTCACACTTTAGATGGGCAATGGATCCTTAGTGTTGGCTGAAGTAGTGGGAGACGTCCATTCTTATTTTAATAATAATAGGAGTTTAATTTTGTGAGATTGTTTTTATGTTCCTAAACTGAAAAGGAATTTAATTTCTGTAGCTTGTTTATTAAAAAATTCTTATGTAGTTTCTTTTAATAATAAAGTGGTGATTCGTAAAAATAAATCTTTTATTTGTAGTAGATGGATGCACAATAATCTATATTTTATCAAACCTAAGATAGACTTACTGCTTAACATTAGGGTTAAAGATAATAACTCTAAAAGACTTAAACCTTATCACTTTAATAAGACTTATCTTTGGCAATTGTGACTAGGTCATTTTAACCTGAATAGGATTCAAAGCTTGGTAAGGGATGGACCTTTAAGTCACTTAAAGGTGGAAACTATACCATAATGTGAATCTTGTTTGGAGGGTAAAATGACCAAAAAACCATTTGGGTCTAAGGGCAATAAGGCCAAAGGGGTTTTGGAATGTGTGCATAGTGATTTTTGCGGTCCTATGAACATCCAGGCATAAGAAGGGTATGAGTATTTTGTCACTTTTATTAATGATTACTCAAGTTATAGATATGTATACCTAATGTACCACAAAAGCAAAACTTATGACAAGTTTAAGCAGTTTTTGGGCCAAAGTGGAAAAGTAATTAGGTAGACCCATAAAGGCACTTTGATCTGATCAAGGTGGTGAATACCTTTTTGATGAGTTCTTGGAGCACTTATTAGAGAATGGGAATTTATCCCATTTGACTACACTGGGCACTTTACCGCAGAATGGTGTGGCTGAGAGAAGGAATAGGACTTTGTTGGACATGGTTAATTCTATGATGAGTTATTCATCATTGCCTTTATCCTTTTGGGGCAATATGCCTTCAAAATCAGCTCCTAAAACTGCTCACAAGTTGTGGATGGGGAAAAAGACATCCTTAAATCATATTTGCATAAGGGGATGTCTGGCCAATGTCCTTTTTAAGGAAGCAAATAAGTTAGAAGCACGTTCAAAAGTTTGTGTGTTTGTAGGATATCCAAAAGGGATTAAAGGTTTCTATAATCCAAAGGAAAATAAAGTCGTGGTTTCAACTAATGCAGCATTCCTTGAGAAAAGTTACATGGACGACTTTAAGCCTCGAAGCAAAGAGGTGCCCGAGGAGTTAGTGAGTGATTTGAGCACTCCAAGGGTTCCAAATGAAACCGTTCCAATCAGTGTAGAAAAACAAACCGAACAACAACCTAAGGGGCTTCGGCATAATAGGAGGATCGGGGTCGTCAACTCGAGAGGTATATGTTCAATGGTGAAGTCTTATTAGCTGAACCAATTGAACATGACAGGGATTCTTACACTTACAAAAAGGCTATGGAGGATGTTGATTCAAAACTCTAGACAGAGGCTATGAACACAAAGATGAAGTCTATGGAGACTAATCGGGTCTGGGAATTTACGGATCTTCCCAAAAGGGTAAAACCTATAGGGTGTAAGTGGATCTATAAAAGAATAAGAGGAGTGGATAAGAAAGTCGAAACCTATAAGGCTAGACTGATAGCTAAGGGATACACATAAAAAGAAGGAATCGATTACTAGGAAACTTTTTTGCCTGTAGCCATGCTTAAGTCCATCTGTATTTTCTTGTCCATAGCTGCCGCTCTCAACTACGAGATTTCACAGATGGATGTTAAGACAGCTTTTCTAAATGGCTATCTTGATGGGTCCATATATATGGTATAGCTAGACAAATTCAAGGCTAAGGGTCAAGAAGGTAAGGTTTGTAAGCTGTTATAGTCAATTTATGGACTTAAGCAGGCTTCCCATTCTTAGAACATAAGATTTGATCAAGTGATCAAGACTTATGGGTTTACACAAAATGTGAATGAACCATGTGTTTATAAACACATTAAGGATGGGAAGGTGGTTTGTCTACTACTCTATATAGATGATATTCTGCTAATTGGCAATGACATTGGGGCGTTGTCATCGGTCAAATTATTGTTGACCAAGTAGTTTGACATGAAAGACTTGGGTGAAGCTAATTATGTTCTCAATGTCTAGATCTTTTGGGATAGAAAGAACAGAATGATAGCTTTATCCCAAGTCGGCTACATAGAAAAAATTCTCAAAAGGCATGCAATGAAGGATTCTAAGAAAGGTGGGCAACTATCTAGGTTTGGAATTACTCTTTCTAAGAAAGACTCATCAAAGTCTAATGAAGAAAGAGAATGCATGAAGAAGGTGCCTTATGCTTTGGCAATGTCTAGTCTCATGTATGCCATGCTTTGCACATGACCAAATATTAGTTATGCGGTCTAAATAGTGAGTCGATTTTAGTTGGATCCATGACCGAACCATTGGGTTATGGTCAAGCATATTTTCAAGTACATGAGAAGGACTCGAGGGTATATGCTTGTATATTTGGGTGAGCATTTAACACCTGTAGGATATACTGACTCAGATTTCCAATCCTGTATAGATTCGAGGAGATCGACTTTTGGTTTTGTGTTTGCTTTAGGTGGCAATGCCATTGTTTAGAGAAATATCAAGCAAGATTGCACTTTGAATTCAACAATGGAGGCTAAGTATGTGGCAGCTAGTGATGCTTCAAAACAAGCAATGTGGCTCCGCAAGTTCCTTGGGGATCTTATGGTAGTTCCTGGTATGGATAAGGCGCTATCGCTACCTTATGACAACACTGCAACGATAGCTAACGCTAAGGAACCAAGATTTTACAAGAAGAGTAAGCATATTGTTAGGAAGTATCATGTGATAAAGGACTTCGTAGAGGGCGGGCATGTTGCTGCATGCAAAATTGCATCCGAGGATAATTTATCTGATCCATTCACAAAAACACTAACTGTGAGAGTTTTTGAGAGGCATGTGGAAGCTATGGGGATGTGGGATTTGTCGTATTTACTCACTTAGTGCAAGTGGGAGATTGTTAGACATATGTATCCTAATGAGTAAAAATGTGATATGTTTTTGAAGACTTTTTTTATCAACAAAGAATTTATATATTATTCATATACCAAATTGTTGTCCTCTTTATGTTCAAATTTGTTAGATGTATGATAAGCAAATAAAAGTCTGAAAGTGTCAATCTAAGCCTTTAGAATCAGGCATATAATGGACAGAATATGGGAAAGACATGATTCTAAAGGTAACGGTCTAAATTATAAGATCTACAATCAATGGAATAAAGTTGGGCACTTTATTCATGCAAAGATTGTTATGTTGTTTATATCCCTAATGGGGGATGGTTTGTCTTAGCCATCAAAGGTGGACTCCCTAAATAGAAACATTGGCGCATTGTCATAGGTGACGATGTATTGGATTAGGACATCAAGTGTAATTGATTTGGATTAATAATTCTATCTGAACAAATCAATTCACTTTAGACAATTATATGTGTTAGACCTTAACCTGAGATGAATAGTGGGTTTGTTGTCTTGACTTATGTCTTTTTGATGTACCAAATGGTGACATCTATAATTTAATGTTGGTACGCATGTCGGTACATTGGAGACATGACTCTTGATAGCATAGACTTGTTAATCATTGATACAGAATCCATAGCTTCTCTTTACGAGTCAATGATATCCTCTTTTATGCGTTATCTTGTAATTAAAAAACTGGAGCGCTCAACCATTTGGAGTCATATAGGTCCATCAAGTCCCCTTTGCTATGCAGTTTGGGAGTGCAACTCTAAGCTTTTAGTGGAGTAGCTTTAGAGTTGATAATTATGAAATTCATATATGGGAAATTGGGTTTATAATTATGAAGAACTTGAACTATATAGGTCCATCAAGTCCCTTTTGCTAGCTCATAATAAATTCTGTAACAATATGGTGTACTTTTGAATAAATTGGTGACTTATGTTAAATTATCAGATTGGTTGAAATTCGATAGGATCAGATGATTTATGTTTGTTTATCGGTTGAATTAATTTTGTAAAAATTAATTCAAGATAAACTTGTTGAATTATCTGAAATATTTATTTTCCTAGAGATTATCTAGATATGGTGGTTTTAATTAGATAACTTCTCTATTAGGTTATTTGACTAAAAAACTGAGGCTTTTTCCAAAGAATCTCAGGTAGGAAATAAAATATTTGCAAGGATCATTTATCATAAGTTTGGTAGGCCAATCTTCAGGTTCGGCTTGTCGATGGAGTAAGTTTAGTTTGCCGACCAAGCGAGAATCTAATCACGTGTTTTTGAGCAATTTTATCATATATTGATCCAAATTTGAATTTTTGAGGCCTTATCTAATAAAGACTAACCCTTGGGTTCAACCTTTATAAATAGGGAGTGAAACTACACAGTTAAGTAGATTAGTTGAGAAATCAAGAGTGAGCACTCTATTCTATGAGTCTCTGAAACTCCCCTGAAGAGCTATTGTTCACAAATCATGAATGTTAGTTCTGGGTATTTTCTCAATTGGTTGGAAGGAGAGTCATCGGGGAAGAGCTGTACATTGTACACCTACACGCATTATGATCATGGATAGAGAATAGCAAAGAAGACTAGTTGGTTGAGGCTCTTCTAGAACATTCTTCTCTTCATCGATTGTAGGAGCTCTTTGACAAACAAGGTTAGCAAGATCTGGTTAATTTATGCATATAGCGTGTCAAACTTGTATTTTGAAAAATACTCTGATTTAAAAATTTTAAATTTTTGCTCCGCACTGTTTTTCTGACATGATCAATGATATGTTATGCCACGTTATGTATGGTATGTTGTATTATGGTAAATTATGTCATGGCATATCATAATATGTCCTGTCATGTATGTCATGATATGCTATGTTATGTTATCTTATGATTATGATTCCTTAAGTTATGTTTTGCCATGTCTTGTTATGTTATAATTATTCCTTAGCAGTATGTGATGTGAGCAATATTAAATTATATTTTAAACTTACTTTCAGAAAAGTATGTTTATAATTTATGATTTGTGATGCTATGTAGTAACATGTCATACTGCCTATACATAATAAGATAAGTGAAACAAAAAGACAAGACAAGTTTAAGGGGTCGTACCAACCTTTCGATCTATGGGGAGGATTCAAGACCGCTCAACCTTCGCGAACCTTAATTTCCTAAAGATCACATGCAATTTGTATGAATACCCATGTCTATTTAGTATGATTAGATGTGTTAAACAAGGAAGTACAAAACAAGTCAATAAGCAAGCATAAAATGTCCATAATTCAAGATAAACTTGTTGGATTATCTAGAATATTTATTTTCTTAGAGATTATCTAAATATGGTTGTTTTAATCAGATAAGTTTCCAACTAGGTTATTTCAATTCAAACTGAGACTTTGTCCTAAAAATCTCGTGTGGGAAATAAAAGATTCTCAAGGATCATTTACCGTAAGTTTAGCAGGCCGATCTTCAAGTTTGGCCTACCAATGGAGTAATTTCGATAGGCTGATCTGGTTAGCTTATGCATATAGCATGTCAAACTTGTGTTTTGAAAAATACTTTAGAATAAAAATTTTAAAATTTCTACTTCGCACTATTTTTCTAACAATTGGTATCAGAGCTATAGTTTTCACATAAATTTACAAGTTTGTGATCTGCTATATGTATAAATTATGTGATCTTGATCTCTTATATGGTTGAATTTAATTTTTTTAGAGAGTTGGCACTCTAAGCTTTCTATATATTTATATATTGTCATGGATTATATGGTGAATGTTTATTAATTAATTATGGTTGATTAAATTATTATTTAATTATTAATTAATTTATGCTGGTTATGGTTCTTTAGAGGTTAGAATGTGTATCTAGGTTTTTTATATAATTAGATGGTAGTCATCATTACTGTCTAGGAATTATTATTTAATTTTAAATTTATAAGAATTTTGTAATTAAATAATTATTCAGAGAAAATGGACCTAGAAGATGGATCTAGAAGATGGATGATAGTAGTACCAAAGGTATTTCCTGAGTCTCTAAATTTTAATATTTTTGAATTGTCAAAAATAAGATTGAAAAATTATGTAAAAACTGTATTTTCTGAAAACGTGAATTTAGCTCAGTCGATAGGCCGAACCCTCATATTTAGAAGGCCGATGGTCTCAAATAGGTAAGCCGAATTGCGAGGTTCGATAGGCCATCCGTGGGGCAAAATTTTGACCGCTCTAGTGGCAAGCCAAACTTTCAAGTTTGGTATGTCGATCTGTCATGACCAGCAGGCTGGACTGTGAGGTTTGGCAGACCAAAGAGTAGTGACGGGCAGGCCGATTACACAAATCGGCATGTCTGTAGAAAGTTATGTTTTTTTAGGAAAGGTGCGTTTTTTTGTGCAATTTTGATTTTATTTTTGAGATAATTTTGAGAAACATTAAATTTGGATATGATTGGAAATATTAAGTATTTGATCTATATGGGATTGAAGACTTGAAGATGGATAATACATGAATAAGATGCAATTTGAGGATTTAAGGATGAAAAATTGATAATATGTTTCGATTTATTTATTGTAATCTTTAAGTTCTTTTCTCTAGGGTGGAACCATAAAATTTACGGCTATTTATTATTGTTTTGCTTATAGCTCTGTATGATTGCTTTGCTTGCCTGCATTATAATATGATTTACAATGTATGTTGATAATATGTCATATATAATAGGGAGTGCCGCTCATTAAAAATTGTTCATGCATGATTTTAAAATAAAACATTGATTTCAAAAGATTGAGTATGAGAAGATTTTCGAAGAGAGGACCTACGGCCTCTATCGTTGGTCCATAAATAGCACATGGTGGTTTCGACCCCTAGGAAAGGACTTCATCATGTACCAAGTTGGATCTCTGAAAGGATAAGGTTTTTTAGCAGGATTTATTGTTGCACACCCCTAGGTGGTGATTATAAATCATGGATAAAATATTAAAACGATGATTGTACACTCATATTAATTTTATTATTAACCTCCCCTAGGAGCTCTGTTAATAAAATTGATGGTCAAAGAAACGATTATTAATATAAAATGGATCAAACGGGTCCTTGATGGCATATATTAATAAGAAGGGGATCTGTATTCCTAATTGAATTTAGTAAGTCTCCTCTAGACGGCTTGTTGAATTCTGAGTTAGGAATTATCGTTGTGAGGTTGTGATTTTTTTTTCAAGGTCTTGACATATAAACACATTGTATGTTTTACATAATTGTGTTATCTTACTAAATTTTTATGGTTTGTTTGCTTATGTTTGGTATATGATTCTTTATTATAGATGTCTAAAAATGTTTTATCTTCAATACTTGATAAAAACCAATAATTAACCAGTGAGAATTATAATGATTGGAAATAGAACCTAAACATCATCCTATCCTTTGAGAAACTAAAATTTGTGCTGACAACTCTGTGTCCTCCCGAGCCTATAGGAGATTCCACTAATGAGCAAATTCCAGCGTATGATTGCTGAAAAGATACTAATGATCAGGCTCGTTGTTATGTTATGGCCATCATAAATAATGTGCTGCAGGCTCAACATGAAGATTATGAGACTGCAAAACAAATTTTGGATAATCTTGAAGACATATTTGGAGGCCAGGCCCTAAGAAAACGGCAATGGGCACTTCAGAAACTTCTTAACTACAAACAAAGGCAGGGGACGTCTATGAAGGAGCATATGATGTTGGTCATAGGTTACCTTGTTGAGGCTCAAACCATCGGAGCTGACATTGATGCTGAAACACAAATGACTATGGTCCTTGAGATTTTGTCTAAGGAATTTATTCCATTTAGAGCTACATTTAATTTAAGCAATAGACAGGATATGACCTTGCCTGAGTTGATGAAGCAGTTACAGGAGTTCAAAATTCTGATTAGGGAAACTCCTGTTGGTGGTGAGGCCAACTTGGTAGCTACGTCTGGTTCTAATCCTAACCCAGAGAATGGAAAGAAGCAATAGGCCAAGAATGAGAAGTCTTCTATTCCTGCAACTGGCAAGAATAAGAAGAAGAAAAAGAAGAAAAGAAGCTCAAATACTTTTTTTGCGGGAAGGTCGGGCACATCAAGAAGAATTGCAAGGACTACCTTTCCCGATGAGGTAGGTGTGATCTTCTGGTTGTTGAAACCTGTTGGTTAAGGAATCAAGTGACACTTGGGTCATAGATTTTGGAGCAACTAATTTTGTTTGTGTTTCTCTATAGGGCTTCAAAGAAACGAGAAGTTTGCTGCATGAAGACTTCACGCTTTGGATGGGCGATGGATCCTTAGTGTTGGCTGAAGCAATGGGAGACATCTACCTTTACTTTGATAATTATAGGAATTTATTTTTGCGAGATTGTTTTTGTGTTCCTAAACTTAAAAGGAATTTAATTTCTATAGCTTGTTTATTTAAAGACTCTTATTTAGTTTCTTTTAATAACAAAATAATGATTTGTAAAAAATAAATCTTTTATCTATTATGGATGGATGCAAAATAATCTATATTTTATGAAATATAAGATGGACTTATTGCTGAACACTAAGGATAATGATAATAACTCTAAAGACTCAAAACTTTTCACACTAATAAAACTTATCTTTAGCATTTGTGACTAGGTCATATTAACCTGAATAGAATTCAAAGGTTGGTAAGGGATGGACCTTTAAGTCACTTAAAGGTGGAATCTATACTACAATGTGAATCTTGTTTAGAGGGTAAAATGATCAAAAGACCATTTAGGTCTAAGGGCAATGGGGCCGTAAGGGTTCTAGAACTTGTGCATAATATATGTAGACCTATGAACATCTAGGCACGAGAAAGGTATGAGTATTTCATCACATTTATTGATGATTACTTAAGGTATGGTAAGTGTACCTGATGCACCACAAAAGCGAAACTTTTGAGAAGTTTAGGAAGTTTTGGGCTGAAGTGGAAAAGCAATTGGGTAAAACCATGAAGGCACTTTCTAATGAGTTCTTAGGGTACTTATTAGAGAATGGGATTTTATCCCATTTGACTGCGCCATGCACTATGCAGCAGAGTGGCATAGTTGAGAGAAGAAATAGGACATTTTTGGACATGGTCAGGTCTATGATGAGTTATTCATCATTGCCTTTATCCTTTTGGGGATATGCATTATAAACCGCATGTTATCTTTTGAACAATGTACCTTCAAAATTGGTCCCTAAAACTCCTCACGAGTTGTGGATGGGGAAAAGGACATCCTTAAACCACATTTGCATATAGAGATGTCCGGCTCATGTCCTGTTTAAGGATGCGAATAAGTTGAAAGCACGTTTAAAAGTTTATGTGTTTGTAGGATATCCAAAAAGGACTAAAGAGGGTTATTTCTATAACCCAAAGCAAAGTAAAGTCTTTGTTTCAACTAATGCAACTTTCCTTGAGGAAAGTTACATCGACGACTTTAAGCCTCGAAGCAAAGTGGTGTTTGAGGAGTTGGCGAGTGATTCGATCACTCTGGGGGTTCCAAATAAAACCATTCCAATTAGTGTAGAAAAACCAACCGAAACCAAACAACAACCTAAGGAGCTTCAGTGTAGTGGGAGGATCGGGCATCAACCTGAAAGGTGTATGTTTAACGGTGAAGCCTTTTTAAGCAAACCGGCTAAACATGACAGGGATCCTTACACTTATGAAGAAGCTATAGAGGATGTTGATTCAAAACTCTAGACAGAGGCCATGAACACAGAGATGAAGTCTATGGAGACTAATCGGGTCTAGGAGCTTGTAGATCTTCCTAAAGGAACAAAACCCATAGGGTGTAAGTGGATTTATAAGAGAAAGAGAGGAGTGGATGGAAAATTCAAAACCTATAAGGCTAGACTGATAGCTAAGGGATACACGTAAAAGAAATGAATCGATAACGAGGAAACCTTTTTGCCTGTAGCCATGCTTAAGTCCATTCACATTTTCTTGTCCATAACTACCACTCACGACTACAAGATTTGGCAGATGGACTTCAAGATGGCCTTTCTGAATGGTTATCTTGGTGAGTCCATATATATGGTACAACTAGATAGGTTCAAGGCCAAGGGTCAAGAGGGTAACGCTTGTAAGCTGCTAAAGTCAATATATGGACTTAAGTGGGCTTCCTATTCTTAGAACATAAGATTTGATTAGGTGATCAAGACTTATGGGTTTGAACAAAATGTTGACTAACAATGTGTTTACAGATACATTAAGGATAGGAATGTGGTTTTTTTACTACTCTATGTAAATGACATTCTGCTAATTGGCAATGACATTGGGGCATTGTCATTGGTCAAATAATGGTTGATTAAGCAATATGACATGAAAGACTTGGGTGAAGCAAATTTTGTTCTCAGTATCTAGATCTTTTGGGATAGGAAGAACATAATGATAGCTTTATCCCAAGTCGGCTACATAGATAAAATTCTCAAAAGGCCTACAATGTAGGATTCTAAGAAAGGTGGGCAACCATCTAGGTCTGAAATTACTCTTTCTAAGAAAGACTCGCCAAAGTCTAATGAAGAAAGAGAATGCATGAAGGAAGAGCCTTATGCTTTGATAGTGGGTAGTCTCATATATGCCATGCTTTGCACACGACCGAATATTAGTTATGCGGTCGGGATAGTGAGTCGATTTTAGTTAAATCCAGGACCAAACCATTGGATTGTGGTCAAGCATATTTTCAAGTACCTGAGAAGGACTTGAGGGTATATGCTTGTATATTTGTGTGAGGTTTAACACCTCTAGAATATATTGACTCAGATTTCGAATCCTGTATAGATTCGAGGAGATTGACTTCAGTTTTGTGTTTACTTTAGGCGATAGTGCCATTGTTTGGAGAAGTATCAAGCAAGATTGTACTTTGGAGTCAACAATAAAGGCCGAGTATGTGGCAGCTAGTGAAGCTTCAAAAGAAGCAGTCTAGCTCTGCAAGTTCTTTGGGGATCTTGAGGTAGTTCCTGGTATGGATAAGGCGATATCGCTGTATTGTGACAACACTACAGCGATAGCTAATGCTAAGGAACCAAGATTTAATAAAAAAAGTATGCATATTGATAGGAGGTATCATGTGATAAAGGACCTCGTAGAGGGCAGACATGTTGCTGTATGCAAAATCGTATCTGAGGACAATATAGCCAATCCATTCACGAAGACACTAACTGCGAGAGTTTTTGAGGGGCATGTGGAAGCTATGGGGATGCAAGATATGTCACATTTACTCACTTAGTGCAAGTGAGAGATTGGTAGACACGTATGCCTTAAGGAGAAAAATGTATTATATTTTTGGAGACATTGTTATCAATAAAGAGTTTATTTATTATTCACATGCTAAGTGTTGTCCTCTTTATGTTCATATTTGTTGGATGTATGATATGCAAACAACAGTCTGAGATTATCGGTCTAAGCTTTTAGAATCAGGCATATGATGGACAGATTATGTGACATATGATAGACAGATTATGTGAAAGACATGATTCTAAAGGTAACGGTCTAAATTATAAGATCCGTAATCGAAGGAATAAGGTTGGGTGCTTTATTCATGCAAAGATTGCTATGTTATCTATATCCCTAACGGGAGATGATTTGTCTTGGCCATCGGAGGTGGACTCCACGAATAAAAACATTAGTGCATTGTCATAGGTGACGATGCATTGGATCGAAACATAAAGTATAATTGATTTGGATTAATAATTTTGTCTCAGCAAATCAATTCACTTTAGACAATCATATGTGTTGTACCTTAATCTTAAGATGAATAGTGGGCCCTTTGTCTTAACTTATGTCTTTTGATGTATCAAAGGGTGACATTTATATTTTATATTGGTACGCATGTCGGTACGTTGGAGACATGACTCTTAATAGCATAGACCTGTTATTTATAGATACAAAATCCATAGCTTCTCTTCAGGAGTCGATGACATCCTCTTATATGTGTTATCCTGTAATTGAAAGACTGGAGCGCTTAACCATTTAGATATAAACGTGTAACCAATTGGTATACTATCTTTAGATGGTAAGTTTTCTGATGGTGAGATAATGGAACGTAAGAGAAAAATAATTAGGAAGGTAAGATAGAATTTATCCTTAAGCCAATTATGGAAAATCCTATAGGGAAATGATACATTATGATATGCCATGGAGACTTTGCTACAGGCTTCGTAATTTTTTATTGTTCAAGAGTGCAACTCTAAGCTTTTAGTGGAGTAACGTTAGAGTTGATAATTATGAAATATATATTTGAGGTATTGGGTTTCATAATTATCAGGAGCTTGAACTATATAGGTCTATCAGGTCTCTTTTGCCAGCTTATAATAAATCCTGTAATTTTCAATAAATTGGTGACTTATGTTAAATTATTAGATTGACTGAATTTCGATAGGATCAGATAATTCATGTCTGTTTATCAATTAAATTAATTTTGTAAATTATTTAAAGATAAACTTGTTGAATTATTCATAATATTTATTTTCCTAGAGATTATCTAGATATGATTGTTTTAATCAGATAACTTCCCTATTGGGTTATTTGAATTAAAACTAATACTTTATCCTAAGAATCTTAGGTGGGAAATAAAAGATTCTTAAGGATCATTTATCGTAAGTTGGGCCGACTGATCTTCAAGTTCAGCCTACAGATAGAGGAATTTCGGCAGGCCGATTTGCCAGTTCGGCTTGCCGACCAAGCAATAATCTGATCTCGCGTTTTTACGCATTTTTATCAAATATAAATCCAGATTCAAATTTTTGAGGCCTTATCTGATAAGAACTAACCCCTAAGTCTGACCTCTATAAAAGGGGAGTGAGACTTCATAATCATTTAGATCAGTTGAGAGATCAAGAATGAACACTTTATTTTATGAGTCTCTCAAACTCCCCTGAAGAGCTATTGTTTACAAATCACGAATGAAAGTTCTGGGTATTTCTCAATTGGTTGGAATGAGAGTCACTAGGGAAGAGCTGTATATTGTGCGTCCACACGCACTTTGATCGTGGATAGAGAATAGCAAAGAAGACCAGTTAGTTGAGGCTCTTCTAGAATGTTCTTCTCTTCATCAGTTGCAAGAGCTCTTTGACAAACAAGGTTAGTAAGATCTGGTTAGTTTATACATATAGTGTGTTAACCTTGTGTTTTAGAAAATACTCTAATATAAAAATTTTAAAATATCCGCTGCGTACTATTTTTCTAACGCTGTAGGGCTCTGATAGTGTTGAATCTCTGTCAACTCTCAATTGATGTATGAATCTCCATCAAACTCCACCCAATCTCTTTGCGACGCCCTCCCCAGTTCTCCGACATCGTTGACGAAGAAGAAGGTCTCGTGATGTTACTCGAACTCCAACGGACCTTGAGCGACGTAGCTGCGTGCGATTTTCTGTCGCTAATTTTGTTGGAGCAATGCCTGCTAATCTCGGTTGTCATTGGTTCTAGAGCCATCACGATTGACAACGATCTTTTGGTGATATCCCAACGGATGACATCTCTGGTCCAGATCTGCGTCGGAGAGTAATGGTCTCTTGGAGAAACCAGAGAGAGAGGAAGAGAGAGAAAGCAAAAAGAGAGAGGAGAGAGAAGGAAATAATATTTTGAAATTAGATCCATTTTGTGGCTTTTAAGGGTGGTTGGTCTTTTTTGTGTTTTAAGAATCTAATTTATACTAAATATGTATTATTTATACATTTTTAAAATACATAACATTATTTACTGACGGCTTATTAAAATATATTATTTCTTGCCATATCTCTAAAAAAAACGCAAAACACAACTTAAAAGCAAAAAAAAAAAAAAGAAAAAAAGAAAAATCAAGGCGCACTTTCAACGGTACACCTAGCAGAGCTGAATGCACATGGGGAGAAAATCCTCCGAAGCAGAACTGAGACACGTTGAAAAGGCATGGTCTCAACACCATTGGAATCTTCTACTGGGCCCACAAAGTGAAAAAATTCAATATCCTCCACGACCAGAAAGCCAACAAATGGTAATAATGGAGCCAAGATCGTCAGCATCGACGACAGCCTTTATGAAGCGTAAAAGTTTTTGGTCAAAAAAAGAAAAAAGGTCTCTGACTCACGTAAAATACAAAAGTGTCATGCCATCCTAATACACCGTTGTGGACAGGTAAATTAATAGGAAATTCTTAGAGGATTACAATTTTGTTTCACTAGAAAGGAGGGTATTTTAGCTATTGGATCAAGACTTTAACGGTTTAATTTATGATTATTTTTAAAAAAATTTTATAATACGTGATAAAAAATCACTTTCAGTCAACACATTAAACCGTAAAAAGTTTAATCAAACAGATAAAAATTAGAACATTTATGCTGTATTGGCAGAGCAAGATTGGCTTGCCTAGCGTAAAACTTGCCAAATAAATGAGAATGGTTATGGTGGAGTTTCCCAAGCGAACTGATAAAGTGGAGTTAAGAGTAGAGATGTGGGGCGTCTCTCTCTCACTATTTGCTCTTGTTGTGAGCTTGGAGTTAAGAGTCACAGTTTGTGGTGGGATTGGGAATGGAAACGTTAGCAGAGATGATTTCCCAGATGGTTTTGTGTTTGGTGCTGCCTCCTCAGCTTATCAGGTCCGTTAATTTTGATCAACATCTGACTTTTCAACAATTTCTGACCATAGAAAAATCAATAATGATATGTTGAGTTTTTAAGGTTTTGAGGATGTGGAGTTGTTCTGTTTTTTTTTTTTTTTTTTTTTTGTGGTTTGTTTTGTTTTGTTTGTATTGAGCAGACAGAGGGAGCTGCAAACGAAGATGGAAGGACTCCAAGCATATGGGATACCTTTGCCAAAGCTGGTTGGTTCTCTTTTGTTTGTTTTTGGTGCTAATAATACAGTCGGTTCTTATGGTTAACTAGTTCTCCTTTCTTTTACTTTTATTTTATTTTAATTGATATGCAGAAGTTTTATTATTTTTCTGGAGGGATTATCGGCGGCTTTTCATAAAGAGAGAGAAAAAAAACTTTTTTTTTGAAGATTCGTGTTTCTATTTCTGTTCTATTATATTCCTTTCAGATCAAACTAAGGGAGATGTAACTGTCAAGGGAGAAAAACTGAGGATGAGTACTAAAAGAAAAAAAAAAAAAGAAAGTTATTGGGACTATTTTTTGGTTAGTTATACCAAAAAAAGGGTAGATTTTGACGAAAGGGCAAAAAAAAATTCTTAATTGAGTAAAAGTTTTTTTTTTTTTAAACAAAAAAATACGTTTTTTTGTGTAGATAAATTATTTCAGTTTTTTTTTAAAAAATAAGAAAAATAACTGTAGCAGGACGAGGAACCTTAACAAGATGAAAAAAAAAAAATTGAAACCGTTTTGATGTCTAAAAAACTTTTTTAGTGTCAAAAACTGTCAAAAAAAAGTCATTGACCAAAAATTTTTTTTTCAAAAGGTCATTTTTAAAAATCTCCCAAAAAAAGTTTGTTGTTTCTCTTAAAGCGTGCCACAAATTCTCTACCAAAAAAAGTAGTTCTTCGGGACTTTTTTCCTTAGTTATACTTAAAAGAAAAAAAGAAAAAAGAAAAAAAGTGAGAGTAGGTATATTACGATGTCATCCAAGAGTACAGTCAAGGTTGGCAAAATGGCACTAAAACTAATTTGATGGTTGTTCAAAAATGTCTAAAGAGTAAGTGAATAAAAAAGAGATATCAGTCTCTATGACCTTTTAGGAAAGTTTCGTCACTGCCCAAGTTTCTGAATGAAAGTTTGTTAATGTTCAGGGCACATGAAAGAAGACACGGGAGACATAGCATGTGATGGATATCATAAATACAAGGTTTAGTTCTGTAGAAAGCTTGACTCATTTTTAATCATTATAATTATAATTTTTTTTTTTACCATCGTTATCCTTTTCTTTTGTAGTTACATCTTAAAGTTAAGAGCACTCTTATTTAATCATGCAAGGTTAAAATCCTATCACTCACAAAACAGTGAATCTCAGTCTAAAAAGTAAACTATAAACTAGATTGGATCTCAATGCTTTAATCCCGTGTAGATGAAAATGATTTTTCTAAAGTCAATGCATTAATCTTTTTTTTAATTACTGTAAATAAAATATTTTACTTCTTGCTACCCCTATGCGATCATGACCTAAAAGCCAACTAAAATCTAGGCTGGTTTGGTTCAAACCACACATTTGTGCTGTGGTAAGACTGTGATCAATGCATTTCTAAGAGTCCATAGAAAGTCACTTGCAGGAAGATGTTGGACTTATGGCCGAGACAGGTTTAGAAGCGTATAGATTCTCCATTTCATGGTCAAGACTTATCCCAAGTATGATCACAACAAACTAAATTACTTGTGTAGTAAGCAAAAAATCGAGTTGATTTTTGATTCACTTTCTAACACATTGATCATTCTTTGTTTTCCAGATGGAAGAGGACCTGTAAATCCCAAGGGTTTAGAATATTACAACGACTTCATCGATGAATTAGTCGGCCATGGTCAATACCAGCATGTGATATATGAGTTTCTTTTTACTTTTGCCCCTTAACATAGACAAGATATAATGCTAAGATTGCTTGTTTCTCATCAACCAGGAATCCAACCACACGTTACATTACACCATTCTGATCTCCCACAGATACTTGAAGATGAGTACGGTGGCTGGGTTAGTCGAAAGATTGTGTATGTCTCTACATCTTGTTGGAAATTTTATGACAATAGTAGAAAACTGGGCAATTGACATGTTTGAATAACATTTATGTGGATGCAGAAAAGACTTCTTGGAATATGCAGATGTGTGCTTCAGAGAGTTTGGTGATAGAGTTAAACATTGGACTACCATGAATGAACCCAATGTGTTTGTATTGGCGGGTTATGACATGGGAGCTCTACCACCTGGACGATGTTCGATTCCATATGGTTATTGCTCCAAAGGAAACTCCACAACTGAGCCATACCTTGCAGCTCATCATATCTTGTTGGCGCACGCATCGGCTTATAGATTGTATGAGAGAAAGTACAAGGTAATTTTCAAGCTCTTTCGTATCAAACCATGGAAATAGCTTGATCAATATCTCTTGAACCTCCAATGTCAACTATACGTGTGCAAAGTCAATTTCCTCTTTGATCCTATAAGCTTGACAAGACATTTTGGTTTGCTTGCTCAATTTTCATTAAGTATGATGTTTGATCTGATTGTGAATATTTAAAATTTTCAACTAAGAAAAAGCATTTATCATAAATATTGATCACTGAAGAAGAATATTTGGGCAATGCAGGACAAACAACATGGATTTATAGGATTCAACATCCTTTCTTTCTGGTTTATCCCTCTAACAGACAACAGTGATGATGAACTTGCTACTGAAAGAGCAAATGAATTTTTCTTTGGTTGGTAAGTTACAAATTACCCCTTCCCCCGATCTCCTCCTCTTTAGTTTGTTTCTTTTTGTTTATTCTTTTTATTTTAGTGGTCTTTGTCAACAGGCAATGTCCTTACAGTTTCAACACAGAATTAGCATAATCCTCTCTATCACACTAGTAGTGGAAAATCGAGATTGCCATTTTGCGATGCCTTTGAGAACTTATTTTCCACTTTGTGTTATAGGTTTTTCAATCCCTTGGTATTTGGAGATTACCCTGATTTAATGAAGAAGAATGCAGGCTTGAGGATTCCGGCCTTCACCATCCAAGAATCCGAAAGCGTTAGGGGTTCCTTCGACTTCTTAGGACTGAATTATTACTTTGGAAAGTACGTCAAGAACAGACCTAGCACCCTTCAGGCGGAAAACAGGGACGTTATGGCAGACATGAGAATACAAATATTGTGTAAGCCTCTTTTGCTTGAACAGTTTACATGCATCAAATTCAAAACAGTTTAGGATTTGTAGCTTGAACAGCATGATATTTCAGTAACCAATCTTTTTCCATCCTTCTATTTCATTTGTGAGGCTTTGGTGTACCTGCTAAAATTCAAGCGTTTAGTTGGCTACTACCGCTTGGTAAACTTGATTCTTATAATTTGATACATAGAAGAATATAAACTTTTACCAGGATTTTGCGCGCTTTGTAGGAAGAAGTTTGTCTTTAGATCATCTTGATTTTCCGTTCCACGTACTTGTTTAGCATTTGGTATAAATTTTCATCCAAAGTCGCAGAATTGTTGAATGGTATTCTAATTGGAAGAACAACAGGTGCAAGGCCTTATTGAAAGTGGTTGTACAAGCTGTTACATGGACTTTATAGATATATAGGAACAGATGAACCTTTGAAGGATTAGAGGAAGATACAAAGGATGTGTGATTAACTTTCCAAACAAAAGACTTCAAAAACTTTTCTAATTTGTTGAGGGTGGGGATATTCGCTGTTGCAGACTTGTTAATTTGTGAAACTGGGAGCAGGCTTAGGTCCATATCGTCGGATCTTGATGTTAGTTTTGTCCGTTGCTTGTTTGGTGTTTGATTCATGAGGACACCTTTGTTATCTTTATGTGTACTTTTTCTGATATTCATTGAAGTTCTTTGTTTCTTATAATAAAATTTATCATCAACAGAATTATATTAGTTGCACTGCTTAAGGTTGTCTTCAACGTATAGTATTTACACATCTATAATTGCATTCAATAGTTGCACCTAGAATTCTGACCATTCAATACGTTCTATTTTACTGAACCAATCAGTCACATGAGGTTCAAATGCCACTAACTGCAGCAGGTTTTGCAATTTTATTGACTCATTGGAGCTTTCTTTTTTTTTTTTCCCCCTTTGTGGTGGCAGTTCCGGAATTTAGTTCGTCGAAATTTGAGGTAAAAACTGGAATATTACATTTTTTTGTTAATTTATGTATGAGAATTCTCTAGTTTGTCGTTGATTCTCTAGTTTGATACAGTATCCAATTGCACCCTGGGGTCTGGCAGGAGTTTTGGAGTATATCAAGCAACATTATAACAATCCTCATATTTATATCCACGAAAATGGTAGTCTCTCTTTCACACTCCTTATGACGTTAATTTTATTTCAAAATAATTTTGGGGAAAAGTCATTGGATGAACATAAACACCAAAAATACTAAAATTTCAAACATTATAGATGGTGAATTAGTGATTAACTTTCTTTAAAAAAAAAACAGTAATTATCACTACTGAATTTTTCAAGGAAATTGATCTCAAATTGTGTGGATCCTTGTGTAATAGTCCCTTAATTCTAAAGTTAGAATATAAATCACCTTTTATTAAAGCCAGTTATTTGAAGATCACTAATTCGGTGATGATGCATAGCATATTAACATTTATTAAAGGGTTATTTACCTTTTTTCTACTTTTATGTTTTAAGTTCATTAAAACAGGGCATTTGTTCTGCAAATATACCCTTAGTTTACCGTAGATCACTGCCACTAAGGTCAACTTGGTATTTCAAGGGTTAAATATATGGACCATTAAAAGGTATAGATTTTCATATTAAATTCAATTTTCAATAATTAAAAATTAAAGATATGTTTTTTAACAAATCTAAAATACAAGGTATAAAAAGATAAATTACCCTATATAAAACAGAAAGAAGAAGTCTGATGCTGTTTTCACTATTTGATCATACTGCCTCTTCAACTAATTTTATATATACTGGATATTTCCCAACAACTCCAATTCATTTACGGCTATTGCTTATGTGAACATAGTATAAGCTAAATAATCCCAACACATAACACAAGACAGATGTGTACAATTCTTCAATCTTCTGCATTTTTTCCATTCCTAAATATCCATAGTCTAATATTGGTTCACAGTCAATAACTTCTTGCCCATCAAAAGAAACAATAACAATGATTCGAAGAACACCATGCATACGTAATGCCTGTTGGGGACCCACATTTACTATCATTAGGTCTTTTCTTGGAGTTGGGATATTTATAGGTTTTTTCTTTATCCTCGATTGATTCTTTCGTGAATTACTGAAAAGCTAAAATAAGTCCATTAAAAATCAAAGATGTCAAATAATTCAATTATTTAAAAGTCTCTTGACATTCAAATAAATGCATTTTGGAGTTTGGAGCCAAATGCAGTTGTGTTTGTTAGGTGGGGCTGAAGCATGTAAAGTCTTTTATGTTCTAATTATGACAATGTGTTCCACAGGTCAAAGAACTCCACGTAATTCAACATTAGAAGATTGGTCCAGAGTCGAATACTTGCAGGCATTTATTGGGAGTATCGTTGATACTATAAGGTATATGTTTTGGACTAACATGAGTAGTGATTAATTAATTATCACCTTTTATCTTCTTACTTACATAATACTAGCGATTTTTTAAGCTATCTGAAACTTTTCCACAAAATGGTCATTAATTTTTATTTAGCTGAGTAGTCTTTGAATTTAAGTTTTTTTTCTTTCACTGTTTTAGTCATAGGTTTATACAATTAATATTAGTGGTAATCTTTACTCATTCCACTAAACCCGTATTAATTTAAAAAAGAAAAAATAAACACTAAAGTTTTAATAGGGGTATTTGTTTAATTACTTTTTAATTACATAAATTACCATGTATGAATCTTTTCTTTTTATTTTTGAGAATTGGGTTGAAATTTATTTTTCTATTTTAAAAATGTAGGAATGGGACGAACGTGAAAGGGTGTTTTGTATGGTCATTCATGGACTCTTTTGAGTTGTTAGACGGCTATGAATCCCGCTTTGGCTTGTACTATGTAGATTTTGATGATCCAGAATTGAAAAGAACACCTAAGCTCTCTGCCCATTGGTATTCCCATTTCTTGAAGAGAAAAAGCATCACTTTAGATGGCATTGTTCAATCTCCATCACATATGTACTTCTAAAGTCTTGTAAATCAATTATGTATGGATCCCACCATTTGGTGCTTGGTAAATCATACTCGAGCAATTAAGCTAAGGGTTGTCAAAATAATACGGAGGGACTTTTCAAAAAAATAAATAATAAAGTTGAGGGACAACATTTCTGTACTGGACAGATCCTAGATATAGCAATTCCACCTTTTTTTTTTTTTTAAGATGTGGATAGACCCTCAACATATCATAATTCATAAATCTCAATTATATGAGACAAAACAAAAGAGAAAGAAAGGAGATCTCAATCATATCAAACAATCAGCATGGGGCTATTACAACGAAAACAAAAACTAAAAAGAACCATCCAGCTTTGGCAAAGGTGTCCCATATACTTGAAATCCTTCCATCTTGGTTTGCAGCTCCCTCCGTCTGCACAAAACAAAACAAAACAAAAACACACAAAACGACAAAAAATCACAACAACCCCACATCCTCAAAACCTTAAAAACTCAAAGAACATATAATTATTGATTTTTCTGCGGTCAGAAATTGCCATAAGTGAAAATAAAATGTTTGATCAAATGGACCTGATAAGCTCAGGAGGCAGCACCAAACACAAAACCATCTGGGAAATCATCTCTTCTAACATTTCCATTTCCATTTTTACCACAAGCAATCACTCCTATTCCCAAGCTCACAATAAGAGCAAAGAGTGAGAAAGAGAAGCTCCACATCTTAACTTTTTTAACTTTTCTTGATAAAAAAGTGTTTCAGAAACTCAAGTCAAATACTCATTGAGGAGTACTAAACCGTAAGCGTTCACTGATTCACGTGGGTTTCTACCAAAAACGTACACAGACTTTTAGAATATGAGGCATATTTGTCAAATAGATAATGTAGTAGGCTGTCTGTTATACTTTTATTTTTGTTTCTTTTTTAGCTATTAGTAAGGAGCTAGCAATATGGTGAAAAGGTGTGACTAGCCATTATATAACAGATTTCTTTTAGTCTTTTTGTCGGTTAAGAGATGCAATTCAGCCATAAGCTTTTTCTTTGCTCCACTTTATCGTCTCTTTTGTAATATGGTATCAGAGAGATTTTTCCTCTGCTCATTTCTGTATTCTGTCCTTCCTTCATGCTCGAGGAAGTCAGAACAATAATCGTGTGGTTGTGGGTTCTTCGTCTACCTCCCCCATGGAAGATTCCACGAGTCCTTTCTTTCTTCACAATGGGGATCATCCCCGGACTTGTGTTGGTTTCTCATCCACTCACAGGATCCAACTACAATTCGTGGAGTCAAGCTATGCTCATGGCGTTAACGGCCAAGAGCAAGCTCAGATTTGTTGATGGAAGCATTCCTTGTCCTGCCGATGACAATCTTCTTTTTGGTGCTTGGATTCACTACAACAGCATGGTGATTTCATAGATGCTAAATGCTGTTAGTCGCGAGGTCGCTGATAGCTTGCTCTGCATCAACAATGCACCTGAGATTTGGTCCGATCTTCATGATCGATTTCACCAGAGCAATGGGCCACAAATTTTCCAGATCAAGACTCGCCTCGTTGGTCCGCATCAAGGCTCCATGGATGTAAGTTCCTACTATACTCGACTCAAAATTCTTTAGGATGAGTTGAAAGATTTTCAACCCGTTCCTGTTGGCCATTGTGGAGGTATGAAACCATGGATGGATTATCAATAGCAAGAATATGTTATGAAATTTTTGATGGGACTTAACGAATAAAATGCTCAAACTTGCACCCAGCTTCCTCCTCTGGCTGTTAATCATGGTGGCTTTTGATCTCCAATTTGTAACTCTCCTTTGTCTCCTGCAAGTGCTTCGGCTGTGAATTTCAATCCAAACTAAAACGTGAGCATCCTCTCTACTCACATTATGTCTTACAAGGTCATACAGTGGACAAACGCTATAAACTGCATGGCTATCCTCCCATTTACAAGGCCAATCCATGTTACCTTCACCAAAGACGCTAGGGACTCGTATTGCTGCTGTGAGTACGGATGAACCTGCTTCTGATCACTCACTTGGTTCTTTGACCTCTTCTCAGTGCCAACAGCTCATTACTCTCTTGAGCTCACAATTTCAGCTTAGCTCTCATGCTACTCCGGAATCGCCATTGTTGAGGCTTCCATGTCAAATTTGAGTGGCATTCTTTCTTTTTCCTCCGGTTCATCTTCTAATTAATTTCCTAGCTCTTCTTGGATTTTAGAGACAGATGCTACTCACCATGTTTTTGTTCTTTTATCTCATTTCATTTCCATTATTTCTGTCACAAATTCTTTTGTCACACTGTCCACTGGTCAATCTGTTCATGTTGTCAAAACTGGTTTTGTTCTTTTGTCTAATCATTTAGTTCTTCATAACATTCTTTTTGTTCCTCAATTTCGATTCAATATCCTTTCTGTTAGGGTCCTCACACAATACCATCCTTCTTCTGTGAATTTCCTTTCTGCCTCTTGTGTTATTTAGGACTGTTCATAGCCCAAATGATTAGGATGGGTAGAAGACAAGGAAATCTATATAACTTGGAATCGTCAAGTCTTTTTTCTTCATTTTCTACAAGTTCAGCTAAATGTAATAATGTTTCATTGGCTGAAACTCAACTTTGGCATTATAGGTTGTGTCACGCCCCTAATTTGGAGTGGCAGAGTGGTGACATGGCGGTTTCATTAAGAATAATTAACTAAAATTAACTTAAATTCCATAGGTTTCCTTTATTTTTTAAATCATTTTCAGGAATTTATAAAGACACAAAGATGAATGAATAAATAAAACAATAATTTTAATTCATGGCATAAAGAGAAATTACTAAAATAATCTCAAATTATTGAAAACTTGAAATCTGCGAGTTTTAGTTTGTGTCCCACTGGACCATATAGCAGTGCATACATAACTTAGACATAAAAAAAAGGAAATACAAGCAAACCACAGTCGGACAAACACAAATCAAATAACATGATCAAAGTCTCATTATTACATGCTTGATAAAAACAGATAATTAAAGCAACTCATAGATTCATCGATTGCGTATCTTATGATTTAGGCAATCACCTTTAAGATTCATGTCTTCCACATATTTTGTCCATTATATGCACTATTGTTAAAGGTTTAGACCAACTTTTGTCTGCTTATTATATATTCAACAAATATTAACATAAAGAGGACAACTTTTGGTATATGAAAAATAAATAAACACTTTAGTCAATAAATGTCCTCAGACACGATCAAACATATTTTCACATTTCCACTCACCATGTTGTCCTTTATCTCATGATACTCCCGATGTATATGCTTACTCTTCTTGTGAAATCTTGGTTCTTTAGCATTAGCTATCACTGTAGTGTTATTATAACACAGTGATACTGCCTTATCCATACAAGGAATTACCTCAAGATTCTCAAGGAACTTGCAGAGCCACACTACTTCTTTCGAAGCATCACTAGCTGCCATATACTCAGCCTCCATCGTTGAATCCAAAGTGCAATCTTGCTTGACACTTCTCCAAACAATGGCACTGCCCCCTAGAGTAAACATAGAATCAGAAGTCGATCTTCTCGAATCTAGACAGGATTGAAAATCCGAATCAATGTATCCTAGAGGTGTTAAATCCTCACCCGAATACACAAGCATATACCCTCGAGTCCTTCTCAGGTACTTGAAAATATACTAGACCGCAACCTAGTTGTTTGGTCCTGGATCTCACTGAAATTGACTTACTATCCCGACCGCATAACAAATGTCCAGTTATGTGCAAAGCATAACATACATGAGACTATCCACTGTCGAAGCATAAGGCACCTTCTTCACGTATTCTCTTTTTTCATCAGACTTTGGTGAGTCTTTCTTAGAAAGAGTAATTTCATACCTAGATAGTTGCCCAACTTTCTTAGAATTCTGCATTTTATACTTCTCGAAAATTTTATCTATGTGTGAAGCTTGAGATAAAGCTATCATTTTGTTCTTCCTATTCTAAAAGATCTTGATATCGAGAACATAATTATCATCACCTAAGTCTTTCATGTCAAACTGCTTGGTCAACCATAATTTGATCGATGACAATGCCCCAACGTCATTGTCAATTAGCAGAATGTCATCTACATAGAGCAGTAGAAAAACCATTTTCCTATCCTTAATGTGTTTATAAACACATGGTTCATCCATGTTTTGTTGAAACCTATAAGTCTCGATCACATGATCTAATCTTATGTTCGAAGAACGAAAAGCCTACTTAAGTCCATAAATTGACGTTAGCAACTTACTGACCTTACCCTGTTGACCCTTAGCCTTAAACTCGTCTGGTTGCACCATATATATGGACTCATCAAGACAGCCATTCAAAAAGGCCATCTTGTTGGTAAAATAGTACGTAGCAGAATTTTAAAAATTTTTACATCAGAGTATTTTTCAAAACACAAGTTTGACATGCTATATGCATAAATTAAATAGATCTTACTAACCTTTGATTGCCGAAGAACCCTTGAAAAACGTAAAGAGAAGTAACATTCTAGAAGAGCCTCAACCAACTGGTCTTCTTTGCTATTCTCTATCCATGACCGGAGTGAGTGTGGGTTCACATGTACAGCTCTTCTAGTAGGTGACTCACCTTCCAACCAATCGAGAGAACCCAAAGCTAGTGTTCGTTATTTGTAAACAAAAGCTCTCAGGAAGTTTTCAAATTCTCACTAGCAGAGTATCGCTCTTAATCTCTCAATTGATCTAAGTAACTCTTAAGACTTACTCCCTATGTATAGAGGTTGGTCCCAGGGTCAGTCCTTATCAGATTAGGTTTCAAAAATTCAAACTAGAATCAAAATAAGATCAATATCTGATAAGATCTGCATAAAAAAGTGTGATCTTATCCTTTGCTCATCGGTAGGCCGATCAGAATGATTGGCAAGCCGAACAGCCCCATCGGCAGGCCGAACACGTAGATTGACAAGCCGAACTGCTGAATAAATATCTCTGCGAATCTTTTATTTTCCATTTGAGATTCTATAGGATAAAGTCTTAGTTTTAATTCAAATAACCCAATAGAGAAGTTATCTGATCAAAACAACTTTATCTAGATAATCTCTAAAAAAATAAATGAATTCCCAATAATTTTACAAGTTTATCTTGATCTAATTTATCCAAAGTTAAATCAACCGATAAACAGACAAGAACTATCCGATTCCAATAATTCAACAAGTCTATCTTGAATTAATTTTATCACAAAATTAATTCAACCAATAAACAAACATGAATTATCTGATTCTTCCAAATTTTAACTAATTTGATAAATCCGACATAAGTTACAAATTATTGGAAAAGCACGTCGTATCGTTACAGGATGTTGTGAGCTAGCAAAGGGGACCAAATGGACCTATATAGTTCAAGCTCCAGATAATTATGAAACCCAATATCCCAGATATACATTTCATAATTATCAACTCTAATACTACTCCGCTAAAAGCTTGGAGCTGCATTCTCGAACTACATAGAATTACGAAGATCATATAGCTAAGTCTTCATGACATGTCATAGTGTATCGTATCCCCATATGATTATCTATAATCGGCTTAAGGACAAGTTCTGTCTTACATTCCCTATTATTTTTATCTTACGTTCTATTATCTCACCATCGGAAAACTTACCATCCAAAGACAGTATACCATTCGGTTACACCTATGTATCCAAATGGTTGAGCGCTATAGCTTTCCAATTATAGGATAATGCATATAAGAGGATATCATTACTCCTAAAGAGGAGCTATGGATTCCATATCTATGAATAACAGGTCTACGCTATCAAGAGTCATGTCTCTAATGTACCAGCATGCATACCACTATTTAGATGTGGGTGTCACCCTTTGGTACATCAAAAGACACAAGTCAAGACCACGGGCCCACTATTCATCTTAGGATTAAGATACAATACAAATGATTGTCTAAAGTGAATCAATTTTCCAAGACAAAATTATTAATCCAAATCTATTCACTTTATGTCCTGATCTAACACATCGTCACCTATGACAACGTGCCAATGTTTCTATTCACGGAGTCCACTTCTAATGGTCAAGAAAAACCATCTCCCAATAGGGATATAGACAACATAACAATCTTTACATGAATAAAGTGCCCAACTTTATTCCCTCGATTGCGGATCTTATGATTTAGACCATCACTTTAAGAATCGTGTCTTCCGCATAATATGTCCATCATATGCCCAATTCTTAAGGTTTAGACCGATAGTCTCAGACTATTGTTTGCTTAACATACATTCAACAAATATGAACGTAAAGAGGACAAGATTTGGTATATAAACAATAAATGAATTCTTTATTGATAAAAATGTCTCTAAAAACTTATTACATTTTTACTCCTTAGGGCATACATATCTAACAATCTCCCACTTGCGCTAAGTGAGTAAATATGTCAAATCTTGCATCCCTATAGCTTCCACATGTTTCTCGAAGACTCTCCCAGTAAGTGTCTTCGTAAATGGATCAGCTAAATTGTCTTCTAACGTGATTTTGCACACCATGACATGCCCGCCCTCAACGAAGTCCTTTATCACGTGATACTTCTGATCAATATGCTTACTCTACTTGTGAAATCTTGGTTCCTTAGCATTAGCCACCGCTGCATTATTATCACAGTACAGTGATATCGCCTTATCCATACAAGGAACTACCTCAAGATCCCCAAGAAACTTACAGAGCCATACTGCTTCTTTCGAAGCATCACTAGCTGCCACATACTCAGCCTCCATCGTTGAATCCGAAGTGCAGTCTTGCTTGGCACTTCTCCAACTGATGGCACCGCTGCCTAAAGTAAACACAAAACCTGAAGTCGATTTTCTAGAATCCAGACAGGATTGAAAATCTAAGTCAGTGTATCTTAGAGGAGTCAAGTCCTCACCCGAAGACACAAGCATATACCCTCGAGTCCTTCTCAAGTACTTGAAAATATGCTTTACTGCAACCCAATGGTTTGGCCCTGGATTCGCCTGAAATCGAGTTACAATCCCGACCGCATAACTAATATCCGGTCGTGTGCAAAGCGTGGCATACATGAGACTACCCACTACTGAAGCATAAGGCACCTTCTTCATGTATTCTCTTTCTTCATAAGACTTTGGAGAGTCTTTCTTAGAAAGAGTAATTCCAGACCTAGATAGTTGCCCACCTTTTTTGGAATCCTGCATTGCAAACTTTCTGAGGATTTTATCTATGTAGCCAGCCTGGGACAAAGCTACCATTTTGTTCTTCTTATCCCAAAAGATCTGGATACCAAGAACAACATTAGCCTCACCCAAGTCCTTCATGTCAAACTGCTTGGTCAACCATAATTTGATCGATGACAATGCCCTAATGTCATTGCCAATTAGCAGAATGTCATCTACATAGAGTAGTAGAAAAACCACCTTTCCATCCTTAATGTGTTTGTAAACACATGGTTCATCCACATTTTGTGAGAACCCATAAGTCTTGATCACCTGATCAAATCTTATGTTCCAAGAATGGGAAGCCGACTTAAGTCTAAAAATCAACTTTAGCAGCTTACAAACCTTACCCTTTTGACCCGTGACCTTGAATCCGTGTGGTTGTTCCATATAAATGGACTCGTCAAGATAGCCATTCAGAAAAGCCGCCTTGACATCCATCTGCCAAATCTCGTAGTCGAGAGTGACAGCTATGGACAAGAGAATCTGGATGGACTTAAGCATGGCTACAGGCAAAAGGTTTCCTCATAATCTTTTCCTTCCTTTTGCGTATAACCCTTAGTTACCAGTTTAGCCTTAAGGGTTTCAACTTTTCCATCCACTCCTCTTTTTCTCTTGTAGATCCACTTACACCCTATGGGTTTTACCCCTTCGGGAAGATCCATAAGCTCCTAGACCTAATTAGTCTCCATAGACTTCATCTCAATGTTCATGGCCTCTGTCCAGAGTTTTGAATCAACATCCTCCATAGTTTCTGCATAAGTATAAGGATCCCTATCATGTTCATCCGGTTCAGCCAAAAAGACCTCCCCATTGAACATATACCTCTTAGGTTGACGCCCGATCCTCCCACTACGTCGAAGCCCCTTAGGTTGTTGTTTAGGTTCGCTTGGTTTTTCTACACTGATCGAAACTATTTCATTCGGAACCTCTGGAGTGATCGGATCACTCCTTAACTCCTCAACCACCACTTTGCTTCGAGGTTTAAAGTCGTCCATGTAACTCTCCTCAAGGAAAGTTACATTTGTTGAAACCACGACTTTATTTTCCTTTGGGTTATAAAAGTAACCCCCTTTAGTCCCTTTTGGATATCCTACAAACACGCAAACTTCCAAACATGCTTCCAACTTATTCGGATCCTTAAACAGGACATGAGCCGGACATCCCCATATGTGAATATGGTTTAAGGATGTCTTCCTAGCCGTCCACAACTCATGAGGAGTTTTAGGGACCGATTTTGAAGGCACATTGTTCAAAAGATAACATGCGGTTTGTAGTGCATATCCCCAAAAGGATAAAGGCAATGATGAATAACTTATCATGGACCTGACCATGTCCAACAAAGTCTTATTTCTTCTCTCCGCTACGCCATTCTGCTGCAGAGTGTCCGACGCAGTCAAATGATATAAAATCCCATTCTCTAATAAGTGTTCCAAGAACTCATCAGAAAGGTATTCCCCACCTTGATCGAATCGAAGTGCCTTGATGGGTCTGCCCAATTGCTTTTCCACTTCAGCTTGAAACTCCCTAAACTTGTCAAAAGTTTCACTTTTGTGGTGCATCAGGTACACATACCCATATCTTGAGTAATCGTCAATAAAAGTGACAAAGTACTTATACCCTCCTCATGCCCGGATGTTCATCGGTCCGCAAACATCACTATGCACAAGTTTTATAACCCCTTCGGCCCTATTGCCCTTAGACCTGAATGGTCTTTGGTCATTTACCCTTCAAACAGTATTCACATTGAGGTATAAATTTCACCTTTAAGTGACTTAAAGGTCCATTCCTTACCAGCCTTTGAATCCTTTTCAGGTTAATATGACCAAGGCGCAAATACCAAAGATAAGTCTTGTTAGAGTGAGAAGTTTTAAGTCTTTTTGAGTTATTATCATTTATTTCAGCATTAAGCAATAAGTCCATCTTAGGTTTGATAAAATATAGATTATTTTGCATCCATCCAGAACAGATAAAAGATTCATTTTTATGAATCACCACTTTATTATTAAAAGAAACCAAACAGGAGTCTTTAAATAAACAAGTTATAGAAATTAAATTCCTTTTAAATTTAGGAACATAAAAACAATCTTGCAAAATTAAATTCCTATAATTATCAAAATAAAGATGGACGTCTCCCACTGCTTTTTTTGAGATCAAGGATCCAACGCCCATCTGAAGCGTGAAGTCTTCATGCAGCAGACTTCTCGTTTCTTTGAACCTCTGTAGAGAAACACAAACATGATTAGTTGCACTAGAATCTATGACCCAAATGTCATTGGATTCCTCAACCAAACAAGTTTCTAAATATAGAAGATCACACCTCCCTCCTTTGGAAAGGAAGTCCTTGCAATGCTTCTTGATATGCCCGACCTTTCCACGGAAGAAGTACTTAAGCTTCTTCGGGTTCTTCTTCTTCTTGCTCTTGGTGCTAGCAGGAATAAAAGACTTCCCATTTTTAGCCCGTTGCTTCTTTCCATTCCCAGAGTTAAGATTGGAACCAGAAGCAGCTACCATGTTGGCCTCTCCACCCGCAAGAGACTCCCTGATTAGCAATTCGAACTCCTGTAACTGTTTCATTAATTCTGTCAAGGTCATATCTCGTCTATTGCTTAAATTAAAAGTAGCTCTAAACAGAATAAATTCCTTTGATAGAGTCTCAAAGACCATAGTCATCTGAGTTTCATCATCGATGTTGGGTCCATTGGTTTGAGCCTCAGCGAGATAACCCATGACCAACATCATGTGCTGCTTTACAGATGTCCCTGGTCTCTGCTTACAGTTTAAGAGTTTTCGAAGCGCCCCTTGTCACTTTGTTATGACCTGGCCTCCAAACATATCCTCAAGATTATCCAAGATCTGCTTCGTAGTGTCATAATCCTGATGTTGAGCCTGCAACACATTATTCATGTTAGCCATAACATAATAGCAGGCCTGATCATTAGCATCTTTCCAGCGATCACACGCTTAGAATTGCTCTTTTGTTGAGTCTCCCGTAGGCTCGAGAGGATAAGGGGTTGTCAGTATATATTTTAGTTTCTCAAAGGACAGGACTATCGATGATAAAATCATATACAAAAACATAAGCAAACATATCATAATAATTTAGTAAGATAACACAATCATGTAAAAACATACAGATGTGTTTATGTGTCAAAACTTGAAAATATCACAACCTTACAACGATAATTCCCAACTCAAAATTCAACAAGCTCCTAGGGGAGTCATGCCAAATTCAATCAGGAACACGGATCCCTTCCTGCTTAATATGTGTCATCCAAGACCCGTATGATCCAGCATATATTAATAATTGTTTCTTTGGCCATTAATTTTATTAACAGAGCTCCTAGGAGAGGTTAATAATAAAATTAATGTGAGTGTATAACCATCGTTTCAATATTTTATCCATGATTTACAATCACCACCTAGGGGTGTGCAACCATAAATCATGCTAAAATACCTTATCCTCTCAGAAATCTAATCTGGTACATGATAGAAATCTTTTCTTAGGGGTCGGGACCACCATATTCTGCTTATGGACCAACGATGGAGGCCTTAGGTTCTGTCTTCGAAAACCTTCTCCCACTTAATCTTTTGAAATCAAGGTTTTATTTTAAGATAATGCATGAACAATTTTAATATGAGCGGCACTCCTAATTCTATATGACATGTTATCAATATACATGACAAATCATATTATAATACAGACAAGCAAAACAATCAAGTAAAGTTACAAGCAAAATAATAATAACTGTAATATTATGGTTCCACCCTAGAGAATAGAAAACTAAGATTACAAGAGAATAATCGAGACATATTATCGATTCTTCATCCTTGAATCCTCAAGCTGTATCCTTCTTCATGTAATATCCATCTTCAAGTCTTCAATCCTGTATGAATCAAATACTTCATATTTTCGGTCTTATCCATATTTAATGTTTCTCAGAATTGTCCCAAAAACAAAATTAAAACTGCACCAGAAAAACTGTACCTTTTTTGGAAATTTTTTAGCTCTCGGTTGGCAGACCAATTTGGGTGATCGACCTACAGGTCATGCAGGTTCGGCCTGCCAAACTAGACGTTAGGCTTGCTGCCAGAGCCTCTTGATTTCTGCCCTGTTGACGGCCTGTCGAACCTCACGTCCGGCCTGTTGATCTGTGACCATTGGCCTGCCGAACTTTGAGGTTCAGCATGCTGACTAAGCAGAAATCTCTCATTCTAGAAAATACAATTTTTAATGCAATTCATTAATTTTATTTTCAACAATTCAAAAACATAAAATTAGAGACTCAGGAAATACCTAGGAACACCATAATCAATATTCTAGATCCGTCTTCTAGATCCGTCTTCTCCGAATGATTATTTAATTACAAAATTCTTACAAACTTAGAATTAAACAATAATTCCTAGATAGAGATGATAGTCTACCATCTAATTATATGAAAAACCTAGATACACATTCTAATCTCTAAGGAACCATAACTGGTATAAATTAATTAATTAATAAATAATTAAATAATGATTTAATCAACCATAATTGATTAATGAACATTCACCACAAAATCCATGACAACATAAAAATATATAGAAACCTAGAGTGCCAACTCTCTATAAAATTAAATTCAAGCATAGTAGAGATTAAGATCACAAAATTTACACATATAACATGATCACAAACTTGTAAATTTATATAAAAGCCATGGCTCTAGTACAAATTGTTGGTAAAATAGTACGTAGCAGAATTTTAAAAGTTTTTACATCAGAGTATTTTCCAAAACACAAGTTTAACATGCTATATGCATAAATTAAACAGATCTTACTAACCTTTGATTACCAAAGAACCCTTGCAAAACATGAAGAGAAGTAACGTTCTAGAAGAGCCTCAACTAACTGGTCTTCTTTGCTATTCTCTATCCACGACCAGAGTAAGTGTGGGCTCACACGTACAGCTCTTCCACCAGGTGACTCTCCTTCCAACCAATCGAGAGAACCCAAAGCTAGTGTTCGCTATTTGTGAACAAAAGTTCTCAGGGAGTTTTCAGATTCTCACCAGCATAGTATTGCTCTTAATCTCTTAATTGATCTAGGTAACTCTTAAGACTTACTCCATATTTATAGAGGTTGGTCCCAGGGTCAGTCCTTATCAGATTAGGTCTCAAAAATTCATGCCAGAATCAAAATCGAATCAATATCTAAAAAGATCCGTGTAAAAACGCAATGATCTTATCCTTCACTCATCGGTAGGCCGATCAGAATGATCGACAGGCTGAACAGCCCCATCGGCGGGCCAAACGTGTAGATCGATAGGCCAAACTGTCGAATAAATATCTCCACGAATCTTTTATTTTCCATCCAAGATTTTATAGGATAAAGTCTCATTTTTAATGCAAATAACCCAATAGAGAAGTTTTCTGATGAAAAACAACTTTATCTAGATAATCTCTAAGAAAATAAATGAATTCTCAATAATTCTACAAGTTTATCTTGATCTAATTTATCCAAAGTTAAATCAACCGATAAACAGAAAAGAATTATCCGATACTAATAATTCAACAAGTTTATCTTGAATTAATTTTATCACAAAATTAATTCAACTGATAAACAGACATGAATTATTTGATTCTTCCAAATTTTAACCAATCTAATAAATCTGACATAAGTTACCAATTATTGAAAAAGCACGCCGTAACGTTACAAGATGTTGTGAGCTAGGAAAGGGGACCAAATGGACCTATATAGTTCAAGCTCCTGATAATTCTGAAACCCAATATCCCATATATACATTCCATAATTATTAACTCTAATGCTACTCCAATAAAAGCTTGGAGTTGCACTCTCGAACTACATAGAATTACGAAGCTCATATAGCTAAGTCTCCATGACATATCATAGTGTATCGTATCCTCATATGATTATCCATAATCGGCTTAAGGACAAGTTCTGTCTTACATTCCTGATTATTTTTATCTTACGTTCCATTATCTCACAATTGAAAAACTTACCATCCAAAGACAGTATACCATTCGGTTACACCAATGTATCCAAATGGTTGAGCGCTCCAGTTTTCCAATTATAGGATAACGCATATAAGAGGATATTATTACTCCTAAAGAGAAGCTATGGATTCCATATCTATGAATAACAGGTCTACGCTATCAAGAGTCATGCCTCCAATGTACCAGCATGCATACCACTATTAAGATGTGGGTGTCACCCTTTGGTACATCAAAAGACACAAGTCAAGACCACGGGCCCACTATTCATCTTAGGATTAAGATACAATACAAATAATTGTCTAAAGTGAATCGATTTGCTAAGATAGAATTATTAATCCAAATCTATTCACTTTATGTTCCGATCCAACACATCGTCACCTATGACAACGTGCCAATGTTTCTATTCACAGAGTCCACCTCCGATGGTCAAGACAAACTATCTCCCAATAGGGATATAGACAACATAACAATCTTTACATGAATAAAGCATCCAACTTTATTCCCTCGATTGCGGATCTTATGATTTAGACCATCACCTTAAGAATCGTGTTTTTCGCATAATCTATCTATCATATGCCCAATTCTTAAGGTTTAGACCGATAGTCTTAGACTATTGTTTGCTTAACATACATTCAACAAATATGAACGTAAAGAGGACAAGATTCGGTATATAAATAATAAACGAATTCTTTATTGATAAAAATGTCTCCAAAAACTTATTACATTTTTACTCCTTAGGGCATACATGTCTAACACATCTTGACATCATCGACCAAATCTCGTAGTCAAGAGCGATAGCTATGGATAAGAGAATATGGGTGGACTTAAGCATGGTCACAAGCGAAAAGGTTTCTTTGTAATCGACCCCTTCTTTTTACGTGTATCCCTAGCTACCAGTCTAGCCTTATAGGTTTCAACCTTCCCATTTGCTCCTCTTTTTCTCTTATAAATCCACTTACACCCTATGGGTTTTACCTCTTCGGGAAGATCTACAAGTTCCCAGACTTGATTATTCTCCATAGACTTCATCTCATTATTCATAGATTTGTCCAGAGCTTTGAATCAACATCCTCTATAGCCTTTGCAAAAGTGTAAGGATCCCTGTCATGTTCAACTGGTTCGGCCAAGTAGGCTTCACCATTGAACATATACCTCTCGGGTTAACGCCCGATCCTCCCACTACGCCAAAGCCCCTTTAGTTGTTGTTCAGTTGGTTTTTCTACATTGATTGGATTGGTTTCAAACAGAACCCCTAGAGTGATTGAATCACATACCAACACCTCAAGTACCACTTTACTTCGAGGCTTAAAGTTATTCATGTAACTTTCCTCAAGGAATATTGCATTCGTTGAAACCACAACTTTATTCTCTTTTAGGTAATAGAAATAACCCTCTTTAGTCCCTTTTGAAAATCCTACAAACACACAAACTTCCTGTAACACCCACCTATTTTTATGTAATGAATCACATTAAGTTAGTAAAGACGTTAAGGAAATTTTATTAATAATTTATGTTATATGTTATGATATATGATTTTTAATGTTACTAACCTTTATGTCAAGTTTTATGACAAGTGACTACCGCATGGAATCGTTGTGCTCAAGTGTTCATGAGTATTTTAATGTATGTTTATTTATGATGCAATGATGAATTGAATGCTTTAATGTATGACATTTAAGGACAGTTTGATAGGCCGAAACGTCTGCCCAAGATCGGTAGGCCAAAGGAAACCATCGGCAGGCCAAACTTGGTGGAACCGGCAGGCCGAAGGGGAAAATCGACAAGCCGAACACAGCTAACGAGCAGTCAGCAGAAATCTCTCCAAATTTATGGCTAAGATAATTACGTTAAATGGGTGATTTATTGTGATTAATTGACATATTAATGGAATAATTTTGTCAGTTAAGGAAATTAAAAGGTTGACTTCACATTGATTTGTGTCATTTTAAATGGTTTCCTATTTTTAGAGGGCAAAAATATGGCAAGTAAGACTAGAGTTTTGACTTTCCCTCTTTTCTCTCCTTCCTCCATGCCAATTGCTGTCAAACACTCAGAAAATTTTGACTTAATGGAGGGTAATGAATTTTCATTATGCTCATTACGTTAAAAAAATTTTTAACATTCTATTCCTTAGTTTTTTTTCTCTCATCTTCTCACTCTTCTCTCTCTCAGTTCTGAGACGATTTCTAATTTCTTTCTTTCTCTTCTTTTCTCCACGAATTCCATCCTCCTTCTCTCTTAAAAAAAAAATTCTCTGTATGTATTGAAAGAAAAAGTTATATTTCGTTGGTTAAATTCAAGAAATTTGAGAAGAAAATTGTGAGGTAAGGACTCAGTTTTCTGGTGTTTTTGTAAAGCATTTCTCCTCCTCCAATCGTCTGCAATATCTTTCCCCAGGTATTGTATTTTGTCTTGAGTTTTTAATATGATGTTCATGTATGTATTATGTGATGTTTATCCAAGATTCATGTCATTTCGGTGTTCTATGAAAAATATGAATTTTCTATCCTCTACCCTTCACAGTAAAATATTACTGTTTGACTATGATGCATGAAAAATGTAATGTTTATTCAAGGGGTAAATGAATGATGTTTTTCATGAAAATTGACAAGAATGATTATATGTTATGTTACGAAATTTCTATGAGAAAACTGTTTTAATAATGTTATTTTTAGATTTTTGTTTTATAAAATGTTTTATATGTTTAAATGATTTTGATTGATGATGAAATAATTCTATGATATTGAAATGCATGATAATAAGATGTTTCTATGAATTTTAAAATATATGTATTTTAAATTATTAGAAAAACGTTTTCAAAAGATTTTCATGTTTATAATGTATGAAATGTTTTGATGATAATATTTAAGGAAGCATGTTGTGAATGATGTTTATATGAGATGAATGTATATATGAATGAATGTTATATGAATTGATGTTTTATGATAAGTATTAATTTTATTGTATTTTTAAATGGATGAATGACATGAACACTCAAAGGAATGAGCACATCGAGACCGTGACGTCACCACCAAAAGTATATTAAGGTTAAGTAAGTTAGCGTTAAGGTAAGTACATTCTCACCTGCAATATGACATGTTTTACAAGGTTTGATGATATGGTCACAATGATATTCGTGATGATTTATGGTTATTTTCCTTAAAGGATTTCTTATGAAAGATTATCATGATTTAAAATTATGCATGTATGATGATGACATGTTTTAAAGTTGAAAATTATGTATATATGTATCACCTAATAAGTGTTGCACACCAATGTTATGAAATGATATGTTATGATGTCATGTTTGGTTTGGGATTAGCTACCCTTCTCCTCTCATGATGGCGTGCCTACAATGATGTTCATGGTGCAACACTTGGGCCCTTAAGATAAAATGGAACAAGTTTTATTATGGTCAATGTAATAGAAGATATGTTTATATGAAATTGTGCTTAAGGCACTTTTATATTATGATGATGACAATGATGATGTATATGAAATGTTTTAAATTGTGAGAATTATATGTACTTACTAAGCATTAGCTAAATCATGTTTTATGTCATGTTGCAGATAAGGGTAAGAAAATCATGGACTAGGTGGAGGACATGGGAAGGCGTGTGAGCACTAAGCATGATGAATTGTAACCGGAAGAATGCCAAGGAAAAATGATTTTATGTTTTAAATGAAGTTTTATATTTTGAACATTATTTTTATGTTAAGTTTTAAGAATACTTGAACTATGATTTTATATTTTATTTTACCATTTTAAAGAATTTTGATCTTTCGCATTTTTATTAAAAAGTTAAATCTGTTTTACAAAATAAGTTTTTCTCAAGGATTTCGGCTCGGTCGGCCTGCCGATGTCCGAAAGTTTGGCCTGCCGATTACATTTTAGGCCTACCGGACAATGATGAGTTTTTAAGCCAGGTTTGCAAAGTCTCTGCCAGCCTGCCAGTTGAGAAACTCTGGCCTGCCGAAGTCCCATGTTCGGCCTACCGAACTATGGGAGCAAGTAATTTTTAAGTGATGTGATGATTAATGAGATATGATGTGATGTTTTTATAAGTTATGATTTTACAAAGTGGTATATCTATTTTATTAAAATAAGTCTATGATTAACTTAAAGTATAATTGCATTATTTATGGTATGGAATAAGTTAAGCAACGTTATTTAACAATGTTAAGTTATAAAAAAAAAAAACATATGAATGAATGGATCCTAGTTATGTATGTTTAAATATATTTACAAATTAAAGTATCGTATAAGTTTTTGTAATTATGTTTATGTTTAAAGTTTAAACAAGTATGAATGTATGAATGTAACGACATCTGTGACGTCCGTAAGGGGGGCGTTACACTTCCAAACGTGCTTCCAACCTATTCACTTCCTTGTACAGGAGATGAGTCAGACATCCCCATATGCGAATATGGTTTAAGGATGTTTTCCTACCTATCCACAACTCGTGACGAATTTTTGTTAGAAAAAATAATACGCAGCAGAATTTTAAAATTTTTATATTAGAGTATTTTTCAAAACACAAGTTTGACATGCTAGATGCATAAATTAACCAGATCTTACTAACCTTTGAATGCCGAAGAACTCCAACAATCCGTGAAGAGAAGTAACGTTCCAAAAGGACCTCAACCAACTGGCCTTCTTTGCTATTTTCTATCCACAATCAGAGTGAGTGTGGGCTCATACGTACAGCTCTTCCACCAGGTGACTCTCCTTCCAACCAATTGAGAGAACCCAACGTTGGTGTTTGTGATTTGTGAACAATAGCTCTCAGGGAGTTTCAGAATCTCACTATCACTAGTAGAGTGTCACTCTTAATCTCTCAATTTATCTAAACAATAATAAGACTCACTCTTTTTTTATAGAGGTTGGGTCCAGGAGTCAGTCCTTACTAGATAATGCCTCAAAATTCAAATTAAAATCAAATTCAGATCAATATCTAATGAAATCCACGTGAAAACACGTGATCTGTTTATCGTGCGGTCGGCATGCCGATTTGTCTAACTGGCATGTCGAACATGCCCCATCGACAGACCAAACTTGAAGATCAGCATGCTAAACTGTTGAAAAAAGATCTCAGTAAATCTTTTATTTTCCACCTGAGATTCTATAAGATAAAGTCTCAGTTTTAATTCAAATAACCCAATAAAAAAGTTATCTAATTAAAACAACTTTATCTAAATAATCTCTAGGAAAATAAATGAATTCCTAACAATTCTGGAAGTTTATCTTGATTTAATTTATTCAAAATTAAATCAACTGATAAACAGACAAGAATTATCCGATCCCAATAATTCAACAAGTTTATCTTGAATTAATTTTGTCACAAAATTAATTCAACTGATAAACAGACATGAATTTTTTGATTCTTTCGAATTTCAACCAATCTAATAAATCTAATATAAGTCATCAATTATTGAAAAAGCACGCCGTATCGTTACAGGATTTTGTGAGCTAGCAAAGGGGACCTGATGGACCTATATAGTTCAAGCTCCCGATAATTATGAAATCCAATATCCCAGATATACATTCCATAATTATCAACTCTCACACTACTCCACTAAAAGCTTGGAGCTACACTCTTGAACTAGTTAGAATTATGAAGCCTGTATAGCCAAGTCTCCATGACATATCATAGTGTATCGAATCCCTATAGGATTATCCATAATTGGCTTAAGGACAAGTTCTGTCTTACCTTCCTGATTATTTTTATCTTATGTTCCATTATCTCACCATCGAAAAACTTACTATCCAAAGACAGTACACCATTCGGTTACACCTATGTATCTAAATGGTTGAACGCTCTAGTTTTTCAATTACAGGATAGCGTATATAAGAGGGGTATCACTACTCCTAAAGAGGAGCTATGGATTCCTTATCTATGAATAACAGGTCTACACTATCAAGAACATGCCTCCAACGTACCGGCATGCACATCACTATTAAAATGTGGGTGTCACCATTTGGTACATCAAAAGTCACAAGTCAAGACAACAAGCCCACTATTCATTTCAAGATAAAGATACAATACAAATGATTGTCTAAAGTGAATCGATTTGCTGAGACAGAATTATTAATCTAAATCAATTCACTTTTTGTCCCGAACCAACACATTGTCACCTATGATAATGTGCCGATGTTTCTATTCACGGAGTCTACCTCCGATGGCCAAGACAGACCATCTCCCAATAGGGATATAGACAACATAACAATATTTACATGAATAAAGTGCCCAACTTTATTCCCTTGATTGCAGATCTTATGATTTAGACTGTCACCTTAAAAATCGTGTCTTCCACATAACCTGTCCATCATATGCCTAATTCTTAAAGGTTTAGACCGACAGTCTCAGACTATTGTTTGCTTAACATATATTCAACATATATGAACATAAAGAGGATAAGATTTGGTATATAAACAATAAATAAATTCTTTATTAATAAAAATGTCTCCAAAAACTTATTATATTTTTACTCCTTAAGACATATATGTCTAACAATCTCCCACTTGGACTAAATGAGTAAATATGACAAATCTCGCATCCCTATAGCTTCCACGTGCCTCTCAAAGACTCTCCCAGTAAGTGTCTTCGCAAATGGATTAGCTAAATTGTCCTCTAACGTGATTTTGCACACCGTGACATGCCCGCCCTCAATGAAGTCCTTTATCATGTGATACTTTCGATCAATATACTTACCCTTCTTGTGAAATCTTGGTTCCTTAGCATTAGCTACCACCATACTGTTATCATAGTACAGTGATACCGCCTTATCCATAATAGAAACTACCTCAAGATCCCTAAGGAACTTACGGAGCTGCACTGCTTCTTTTGAAGCATCACTAGCTGCCACATACTTGGCCTCCATTGTTGAATCTGAAATGCAATCTTGTTTCACACTTCTCCAACTGATGGCACCGCCGCCAAGAGTAAACACAAACCCCAAAGTCGATCTCCTAGAATCAAAACAGGATTGAAAATCTGAGTCAGTATATCCTAGAGGAGTTAAGTCCTCACCCAGATACACAAGTATATACCCTCGTGTCCTTATCAGGTGCTTGAAATTATTCTTAACCGCAACCCAGTGGTTCAGTCTTGGATCCACCTGAAATCGACTTACAATCCCGACAGCATAACAAATATTCGGTCGTGTACAAAGCGTGGCATACATGAGACTACCCACTGTCGAAGCATAAGGCACCTTCTTCATGTATTCTCTTTCTTCCTCAGACTTTGGAGAGTATTTCTTAGAAAGAGTAATTCTAGACCTAGATGGTTGCCCACCTTCTTGGAATCCTGCATTGCAAACCTCTAGAGAATTTTATCTATGTAGCTAGCTTGTGACAAAGCTATCATTTTGTTAATCCTATCCCAAAAGATCTGGATACCGACAACAAAATTAGCCTTACTTAAGTCCTTCATGTCAAATTGCTTGGTCAACCATAGTTTAACCAATAACAATGCCCCAATGTCATTGCCAATTAGCAAAATGTCATCTACATAGAGTAGCAGAAAAACCACCTTTCCATCCTTAATGTGTTTTTAAACACATGGCTCATCCACATTTTGTGAGAACTCATAGGTCTTGATAACCTAATCAAATCTTATGTTCCAAGAACGGGAAGCCTGCTTAAGTCTATAAATTGACTTTAGTAGCTTACAAACCTTACCCTCTTAACCCTTGACCTTGAACCCGTTTGGTTGTTCCATATAAATGGGCTCATCAAGATAGCCATTTAGAAAAGCCGTCTTGACATCCATCTGCCAAATCTCGTAGTCGAGAGCAGCAGCTATGGACAAGAGAATCTAGATGGACTTAAGCATAGCTACAGGCGAAAAATTTTTCTCATAATCGATTCCTTCCTTTTGCATGTAACCCTTAGCTATCAGTCTAGCCTTAAAGGTTTTGACCTTTCCATGAACTCGTCTTTTCCTCTTGTAGATCCACTTACACCCTATGGGTTTTACCCCTTCGGGAAGATCTATAAGTTCCCAGACTCGATTAGTCTCCATAGACTTCATCTCTATGTTCATGGCCTCTGTCTAGAGTTTTGAATCAACATCCTCCATAGCCTTTGTGTAAGTATAAGGATCCCTATCATGTTCATCCGGTTCAGCCAAAAAGGCCTCCCTATTGAACATATATCTCTTGGGTTGACGCCCGATCCTCCCGCTACGTCGAAGCCCCTTAGGTTGTTCTTCAAGTTTGTTTGGTTTTTCTACACTGATCGAAATGGTTTCATTTGGAACCTCTAGAGTGATTGGATCACTCCTTAACTCCTCAAGCACCACTTTGCTTCGAGGTTTAAAGTCATCCATGTAACTTTCCTCCAGGAAAGTTGCATTAGTTGAAACCACGACTTTATTTTCCTTTGGGTTATAGAAATAACCCCCTTTAGTCCCTTTTGGATATCCTACAAACACATAAACTTCCGAACGTGCTTCCAACTTATTTGGATCCTTAAACAAGACATGAGCCAGACATCACCATATGCGAATATGGTTTAAAGATGTCTTCCTGTCTGTCCACAACTCGTGAGAAGTTTTAGGGACCAATTTTGAAGGCATATTGTTCAAAAGATAACATGCGGTTTGTAGTGCATATCCCCAAAAGGATAAAGGCAATGATGAATAACTCATCATGGGCCTTACCATGTCTAATAAAGTTTTATTCCTTCTCTCTGCTATGCCATTCTGTTGTAGAGTGCCCGGTGCAGTCAAATGGGATAAAATCCCATTCTCTAATAAGTGTCCTAAAAACTCATCAGAAAGGTATTCTCCACCTCGATCGGATCAAAGTGCGTTTATGGGTTTACCCAATTGTTTTTCCACTTTAGCCTGAAACTCCTTGAAGTTGTCATAAGTTTTGTTTTTGTGGTGCATCAGGTACACATACCTATATCTTGAGTAATCATCAATAAAAGTGATAAAATACTTATACCCTCCACGTGCCTAGATGTTCGTCGGTCCACAAACATCACTATGCACAAGTTCTAGAACCCATTCGGCACTATTGCCCTTAGTTCCGAATGGTCTTTTGGTTAATTTACCCTCCAAACAAGATTCACATTGAGGTATAGATTCCACCTTTAAGTGACTTAAAGGTCCATCCCTTACCAGCTTTTGAATCCTATTCATGTTAATATGACCAAGGTACAAATGCCAAAGATAAGTCTTATTAGAGTGAGAAGTTTTAAGTCTTTTAGAGTTATTATCATTCATCTCAGCATTAAGCAGTAAGTCCATTTAGGTTTGATAAAATATAGATTATTTTGCATCCATCCAGACCAGATAAAAGATTTGTTTTTACGAATCACTACTTTATTATTAAAAGAAACCAAATAGGAGTTTTTAAATAAACAAGCTACAAAAATTAAATTCCTTTTAAATTTAGAAACATAAAAACAATCATGCAAAATTAAATTCCTATAAGTATCAAAATAAAGATGGACATCTCCCATTGCTTTTGCCAAGACCAAGGATCCATCGTCCATCTGAAGCGGGAAGTCTTCATGAAGTAGACTTCTCGTTTCTTTAAACCCCTACAGAGAAACACAAACATGATTAGTTCCACCAGAATCTATGACCCAAATGTCATTAGATTCCCTAACCAAACAAGTTTCTAAATACAGAAGATCACACCTACCTCCTTTGGAAAGGAAGTCCTTGCAATGCTTCTTGATATGCCCGACCTTCCTATAGAAGAAGCACTTAAGCTTCTTTGGGTTCTTCTTCTTCTTTTTCTTGCTCTTGTTGTTAGCAGGAGTATAAGACTTCCCACTTTTGGCCCGTTGCTTCTTTTCATTCCCAAAATTAGGATTGGAACCTAAAGCAGCTGCCAAATTGGTCTCTCCACCCGTAAGAGACTCCTTGATTAGCAATTCAAACTCCTGCAACTGTTTCATTAATTCTGTTAAGGTCATATTCCACCTATTGCACAAATAAAAAGTAGCACAAATTAAATGTTGGCTCCATTGGTTTGTGCCTCAGCAAGGTAACTCATGACCAATATCATATGCTCTTTTCTAGATGTCCCTGGCCTCTTCTTATAGTTAAGAAGTTTCGAAGAGTCCCTTGCCTCTTAGTTAAGGCCTGGCCTCCAAACATGTCTTTTAGACTTATCCAAGATCTGCTTAGCAGTCTCATAATCCTCATGCTGAGCCTACAGCACATTATTCATGCCAGCCATAACATAGCAGCAGGCTTGATCATTTGCATCTTTTCAACGATCATATGCTTGGAATTGATTTTTGGTGGAATCTCCCATAGTCTTAGGAGGACAAGGGGTTGTCAGCACAAATTTTAGTTTCTCAAAAGAAAGGATGATATCCAGGTTCTGTTTCCAATCATTATAATTCTCTCCGGTTAATTGGTTTATGCCAAGTATCAAAGATAAAGCGTTTTTAGACATTTTTAATCTACAATAAAGAATCATATACCAAACATAAGCAAACATACCATAATAATTTAGTAAGATAACACAATCATGTAAAAACATACAAGTGTGTTTATGTGTCAAAACATACAAGTGTGTTTATGTGTCAAAACATACAAAATTAACATGAGTGTATAACCATCGTTTCAATATTTTATCCATGATTATAATCACCACCTAGGGGTATGCAACCATATATCATGCTAAAATACCTTATCCTCTCGGAGATCCAACCTGGTATAGATAGAAATCCCTTCCTAGGGGTCGAGACCACCATGTTATTCCTATGGACCAACGATGGAGGCCTTAGGTCCTCTCTTCAAAAACCTTCTCCCACTCAATCTTTTGAAATCAAGGTTTTATTTTTAAAAAAATGAATGAACAAATTTTAATTGAGCGGCATTCCCTATTCTATATGGCATGTTATCAATATATATGGCAAATCATCTTATAATGCAGACAAGTAAAGCAATCAAGTAAAGCTACAAGCAAAATAACAATAAATAACCGTAATATTATGGTTCCACCCTAGAGAATAGAAAACAAAGATTACAAGAGAATAATCGAAACATTTTATCGATTCTTCATCCTTGAATCCTCAAGCTATATCCTTCTTCATGTAATGTCCATCTTCAAGTCTTCAATCCCATATGAATCAAATACTCCATATTTTCGGTCATATCCAAATATAATGTTTCTCAGAATTGTCCCAAAGTAATATTAAAATTACACCGAAAACTACACCTTTTTTGAAAGTTTGACCTACCAAACTAGAAGTTTGACCTGTCGCCAGAGCCACCTAATTTCTGCCCCACTGACGGCCTATCGAACCTCAAGTCTGGCCTGTCGATCTGTGACCATCGGCTTGCCGAACTAGAGGGTTCGACATGCCGACCGAGCAAGAATCACCCTTTTCTAGAAAATACAGTTTTTAATGCAATTTATCAATTTTATTTTCAACAATTCAAAAACATAAAATTAGAGACTCAAGAAATACCTGGGGACGCTATCATCCATCTTCTAAATGCGGTTCTAGGTCCGTCTTCTCCGAATGATTATTTATTTACAAAAATTGTTACAAATTTGAAATTAAATAATAATTCCTAGATGAAGATAATAGTCCGCCATCTATTTACATGAAAAACCGAGATACATATTCTAACCTCTAAGGAACCATAACCGGTATAATTTAAATTAATTAATAATTAATTAAATAATAATTTAATCAACCATAATTAATTAATAAACATTCACCATATAATCCATGACAACATAAAGTTATATAGAAACCTAGGGTACCAACTCTCTATAAAATTAAATTCAAGCGTAGGAAAGATCAAGATCACATTATTATACATATAGCATGATCACAAAATCGTAAATTTACGTGAAAACCATGGCTCTGATACCAATTGTTGGAAAAAAAGTACACAATAAAATTTTAAAATTTTTATACCAGAGTATTTTCTAAAACACAAGTTTGACATGCTATATGCATAAATTAACCAGATCTTGCTAACCTTTGAATGCCGAAGAACTCCTGCAATCTGTGAAGAGAAGTAACGTTCTAGAATGACCTCAACCAACTGGCCTTCTTTGCTATTCTCTATTCATGATCGGAGTGAGTGTGGGCTCACACGTACAACTCTTCCACCAGGTGACTCTCCTTCCAACCAATTGAGAGAACCCAAGGTTAGTGTTTGTGATTTGTGAACAAGAGCTCTCAGGGAGTTTCAGAATCTCACTAGTAGAGTATCACTCTTAATCTCTCAATTGATCTAAATAATAACGAGACTCACTCCCTTTTTTATAGAGGTTGGGTCTAGGAGTCAGTCCTTATTAGATAATGCCTCAAAATTTGAATCAGAATCAAATTCGGATCAATATCTAATGAAATCTGCAAGAAAACGCGTGATCTTTTTATCACGTGGTCGGCATGCCGATCTGTCTAACCGGCATATCAAACTTGCCCCATCGATAGGCCAAAATTGGGGATCAGCATGCCGAACTGCTGAAAAAAGATCTCAGTGAATCTTTTATTTTTCACTCAAGATTCTATAAGATAAAGTCTAAGTTTTAATTCAAATAACCCAATAAAAAAGTTATCTAATTAAAACAACTTTATCTAGATAATCTCTAAGAAAATAAATGAATTCCTAATAATTCTACAAGTTTATCTTGATTTAATTTATTCAAAATTAAATCAACTGATAAACAGATAAGAATTATCCGATCCCAATAATTCAACAAGTTTATCTTATATTAATTTTGTCACAAAATTAATTCAACCGATAAGCAGACATGAATTTTTTGATTCTTTCGAATTTCAGCCAATCTAATAAATCTGACATAAGTCACCAATTATTGGAAAAGCACGTCGTATCGTAATAGGATTTTATGAGCTAGCAAAGGGAACTTGATGGACCTCCATAGTTCTAGCTTCGGATAATTATGAAATCCAATATCCTAGATATACATTCCATAATTATCAACTCCAATGCTACTCCACTAAAAGCTTGGAGCTACACTCTCGAACTATGTAGAATTACGAAGCCCATAAGCTAAGTCTCCATGAGATATTATAGTGTATCGAATCTCCATAAGATTGTCCATAATCGACTAAAGGACAAGTTCTGCCTTACTTTTTTGATTATTTTTATCTTGCGTTCCATTATCTCACCATCGAAAAACTTACCATCCAGAGATAATATACCATTTAGTTACACAAATGTATCCAAATGGTTGAGTGCTCCAGTTTTTCAAGTACAGGATAACACATATAAGAGGATATCACTACTCCTAAAGAGGAGCTATGGATTTCTTATATATGAATAATAGGTCTACGTTATTAAGAGTCATGCCTCCAACGTATCAGCATGCATACCACTATCAAAATATGGGTGTCACCCTTTGGTACATCAAAAGTTACAAGTCAAGTCAACGGGCCCACTATTCATTTTAGGATAAAGATACATACAAATGATTGGCTAAAGTGAATCGATTTGCCAAGACAAAATTATTAATCCAAATCAATTCACTTTATATCCCGATCCAACACATTGTCACCTATGACAATGAGTCAATGTTTCTATTCATGGAGTCCACTCTGAGGGCTAAGACAGACCATCTCCTAATAAGGATATAGACAATATAACAATCTTTACATGAATAAAGCGCCCAACTTTATTTCCTTGATTGCAGATCTTATGATTTAGACTGTCACCTTAAGAATCATGTCTTCCGCACAATCTGTCCATCATATTCCCAATTCTAAAAGGCTTAGACTGACAGTCTTAGACTATTGTTTGCTTAATATACATTCAACAAATATGAACGTAAAGAGGACAAGATTTGGTATATAAACAATAAATAAATTCTTTATTGATAAAAATGTCTCCAAAAACTTATTACATTTTTACACCTTGGGCATTTATGTCTAACAGTTTTAGGAATCGATTTTGAAGGCATATTATCCAAAAGATAACATACGGTTTGTAGTGAATATCCCCAAAAGGATAAAGGTAATGTCGAATAACTCATCATGGACCTAACCATGTCCAACAAAGTCCTATTTCTTCTCTCAACTATGCCATTCTGCTACGTAGTGCCCGACGCAGTCAAATGGGATAAAATCCCATTCTCTAATAAGTGTTCCAAGAACTTATTGGAGAGGAATTCACTGCCTCAATCGGATCAAAGTGCCTTTACAGGTTTACCTAATTGCTTTTTCGCCTTAGCATAAAAGTCCCTAAACTTGTCAAAAGTTTCACTTTTCTGATGCATTGGTGTTGAAAAATAGTACGCAATGGAATTTTTAAAATTTTATATCAGAGTATTTTTCAAAACACAAGTTTGACATGCTATATGCATAATTAACCAGATCTTACTAACCTTTGTGTGCAGAAGAACTCCCGCAAAACATGAAGAGAAGTAACGTTCTAGAAGAGCCTCAACCAACTGGTCTTATTTGCTATTTTCTATCCTTGATCGGAGTGAGTGTGGGCTCACACGTATAGCTCTTCCACCAGTGACTCTCCTTCCAACCAATCGAGAGAACCTAAAGCAAGTGTTCATGATTTGTGAACAAAAGCTCTTAGGGAGTTTTCAGATTCTCAATAGCAGAGTATCACTCTTAATCTCTCAATTGATCTAAGTAACTTGTGAGAATCACTCCCTATTCATAAAGGTTGGTCCTAGGGTCAGATCCTTATCAAATTAGGTCTCAAAATTCAGATCAGAATCAAATTCGGATCAATATCTGATAAGATCTGCGTAAAAATGTGTGATCTTATCCTTCGCTCATCGGCAGGCCGAATAGTCCCAATCGGTAGGCCGAATAGTCCCAATCGGCAGGCCGAACTGCCAATAAAAAATCTCTGCAAATCTTTCATTTTTCACCTGAGATTCTATAGGATAAAGTCTCAATTTTAATTAAAATAACCCAATAGAGAAGTTATCTGATCAAAACAACTTTATCTGGATAATCTCTAAGAAAATAAATGAATTCCCAATAATTCTACAAGTTTATCTTGAGCTAATTTATCCAAAATTAAATCAACCGATAAACAGAAAAGAATTATCCGATCCAATAATTCAACAAGTTTATCTTGAATTAATTCAACCGATAAATAGACATGATTATTTAATTCTTTCAAATTTTAACCAATTTGATAAATCCGACATAAGCTACCAATTATTGGAAAAGCACGTCGTATCGTTACAGGATGTTGCAAGCTAGCAAAGGGGACCAAATGGACCTATAGAGTTCAAGCTCCCGATAACTACGAAACCTAATATCCCAGATATACATTTCAAGAAAATCAACTCCAACGCCGCTCCACTAAAAGCTTGGAGCTGCACTCTCAAAGTACATAGAATTATAAAGCTCGTATAGCTAAGTTTCCATGACATATCATAGTGTATCATATCCCCATATGATAATCCATAATCGGCTTAAGGACAAGTTCTGTCTTACCTTCCCGATTATTTTTATCTTACGTTCCATTATCTCACCATCAGAAAACTTACTATCCAAAGATAGTATACCATTCAATTACACTTATGCATCCAAATGGTTGAGCGCTCCAGTTTTTCAATTACAGGATAATGCATATAAAAAGGATATCATTACTCCTAAAGAGGAGCTATGGATTCCATATATATGAATAATAGGTCTATGCCATCAAGAGTCATGCCTCCAATATACCGGCATGCATACCACTATTAAGACGTGGGTGTCATCCTTTGGTACATCAAAAGACACAAGCCAAGACAACGAGCCCACTATTCATCTCAGGATTAAGATACAACACAAATGATTGCCTAAAGTGAATCGATTTGCCAAGACAAAATTATTAATCCAAATCAATTCACTTTATGTCCCGATCCAACACATCGTCACCTATGACAACGTGCTAATGTTTCTATTCACGGAGTCCACCTCCGATAGTCAAGACAAACCATCTCCCAAAAAGGATATAGACAACATAACAATCTTTGCATGAATAAAGCACCAAACTTTATTCCCTTAATTGCGGATCTTATGTTTTAGACCATCACCTTAAGAATCGTGTTTTCTGCATAATTTGTCCATCATATGCCCAATTCTTAAGGTTTAGACCTACAGTCTCAGACTTTTGTTTGCTTAACATACATTCAACAAATATGAACGTAAAGAGGACAAGATTTGGTATATAAATAATGAATAAATTCTTTATTAATAAAAATGTCTTCAAAAACTTATTATATTTTTACTCCTTAGGGCATACATGTCTAACATTAGGTAGACATACCCATATCTTGAGTAACTATCAATAAAAGTAATGAAGTACTCATACCCTTCTCGTGCCCAAATGGTTCATGGGACTACAAACATCACCATGCACAAGTTCTAGAACTTCTTCGGCCCTATTGCCCTTAGACCTAAATGGTCTTTTGGTCATTTTTACCTCCAAACAAGATTCACATTGTAGTATAGATTCCACATTTAAGTGTCTTAAAGGTCCATCCCTTACCAACTTTTGTATCCTATTCAGACTAATATGACCTAATCATAAATGCCAAAGATAAGTCTTACTAGAGTGAGAAGTTTTATGTCTTTTAGAGTTATTATTATTAACCTTAGTGTTAAGTAGTATGCCCATCTTAGCTTTGATAAAATATAGATTGTTTTGCATCCATCTATCACACATAAAAGATTTTTTTTTATGAATCATCGCTTTATTATTAAAAGAAACTAAATAAAGATCTTTAAATAAACAAGCTGTAGATCAAATTCCTTTTAAGTATTGGAACATGAAAACAATCTTTCAAAACTAAAATCCTATAATTATCAAAATAAAGATGGATGTCTTCCACTGCTTTAGCTAATATTAAGGATCCATCGCCTATCTGAAGCGTAAAGTACTCATATAGCAAACTTCGCATTTCCTTAAATCCCTTCAAATAAACACAGACATGATTAGTCACACCAGAATCTATGACCCAAGTGTTACTTCATTCTTTGACTAAACAACTCTTAATTACCAAAGGTTCGGACCTGCTTCCGTTAGACAGGAAGCCCTTGTAATTCTTCTTTATGTGCCTAACCTTCCAATCTTTAGGCCTTTGCTTCTTTCCATTCCTAAGGTTATGATTGAAACCAGATGCAACCGATAAGTTAGCCTCACCACTATAGGAGTTTCCCTGATCAAATTTTCAAACTCCCATAATTGCTTCATTAACTCAGTCAAGGTCTTATCCTGTCTATTACTCAAATTATATGAAGCTCTAAACGGGATGAACTCCTTAGATAGAGTGTCAAAAACTATAGTCATCTATGACTTGGTATCGATATTAACTCCATGGGTTTGAGCCTTAGCAAGGTAACCCATGACCAACATCATATGCTTCTTTACAAGAGTCCCTAGTCTTTGTTTATAGCTTAGGGCTTGGCTTTCAAACATATCTTCAAGATTATCCAAGATTTATTTTGTAGTCTCATAATCTTCATGTTGAGCTTGCAGCACATTATTCATGCTAGCTATAACATACTAGCGGGCCTAATCATTAGCATCTATCCAACAATCATACGCTTGGATTTGCTTATTAGTGGATTCCCTAGTAGGCTCGGGAGGAGACGGTGGTGTTAGCATAAATTTTAGTTTCTCAAAGAATGGGATGATAGTCAGGTTCCTTTTCCAATCATTGTAATTTTCACTAGTTAATTGATCCTTATCAAGTATCGAAGATAAAGCGTTTTTAGATATTTAAATCTACAATAAAGATTCATATACCAAATAGAAGCAAACATTCCATAACAGTTTAGTAATATAACACAAATATACAATTGTGTTTATGTGTCAAAACCTTGAAAAAATCACAATCTTATAATGACAATTTCTAACTCAAAGTTCAAAAAGTTGCTTAGAAGAGACTTGTCAAATTCAATTAGGAATACGGATCCCCTCCGATTAATATATGCCATCCAAGACCTGTTTGATCAAGCATATATTAATAATTGTTTTCTTTGGCCATTAATTTCATTAATAGAGCTCTTAGAGGAGGTTGATAATAAAATTAAACTTGAGTATATAAACATCATTTCAATTTATCCATGATTTATAATCGTCACCTAGGGGTGTAAAACGATAAATCATGCTAAAATAAATTATCCCTTTGAAGATCCAACCTTGTACATGATGAAATCCTTTCCTAGGGGTTGACCAACGATGGAGGCCGTAGGTCCTCTCTTTGAAAACCTTCTCCCACTCAATATTTTGAAAACAAAGGTTTTATGTTAACATACATGAACAATTTTTAATGAGCAGCACCCCCTATTCTACATAGCATGTTATCATCATACATAGCAAATCATATTATAATGCAGACAAGCAAAGCAATATGCAAAGCCACAAGTAAAATAATAATAAATAAACCATCATAATATTATGGTTCCATCTTAGAGAAAAGAAAATAAATATTACAAAAGATTAATCGAAACATATTATCGATTCTTCATCTTGTATCTTCAAGTTGTATCCTTCTTCATGCAGCATCCATCTTCAATTCTTTAATCCCTCATATATCAAATGTTTTATTTTTCTTGTCATCATAAAATTTCATGTTTCTCAAAATTGTCTCAAAAATAAAATCAAAACTGCACCGAAAAACACACCTTTTTTGGAAACGTGTTGCTCTCTACTGGCCTGCTAAATTTTATCATCGCCTTGCCGGTCATAACCATCGGCCTGCCAAACCTATGGGTTTGGCCTACCGTTAGAGCTGAAAGAATTTTGCCCCACAGACGGCCTGCAGAACTACGACCATCGGCATGCCAAACTTGAAGGTTCGGTCTGCCAACTGAGCTAAATTCATGTTTTTCTAGAATATAGTTTTTAAGTAGTTTTTCAATCTTATTTTCAACAATTCAAAAACACAAAAATTTTAGAAACTAAAGAAAATCAATTGAACTCCTATCATCTTCATCTTCTAGATCCATCATCACTTCTAATTTTTATTTAATTACAAAACTTGACAAATTTAAAATTAAAATAATAATTCCTAGACGGTGATGATAGACCGTTGTCTAATTACATGAAAAACCTAGATACACATTTTAATCTCTAAGGAACCATAACCAGCACAAATTAATTAATTAAATAATAATTTAATTAACCATAATTAATTAATAAATATTCACCATATAATCTCATGACAACATTTAAGTATATAAAAACCCTAGAGTGCTAACTCTCTAAAAAATTAAATTCAAGCATAGAAGAGAACAAGAACACATAATTCATGTATATAGCAAGACCACAAACTCGTAAATTTAAATAAAAACATTGACTCTAATACCAATTGATGGAAAACGGGTACATAGCAAAATTTTAAAAATTTTTAAACCAGAGTATTTTCTAAAACACATCTTAGACATGTTATATACATAAATTAATTACAGATCTTACTAACCTTTTGTATACCGAAGTAGGCTCGAATTTGTGTGAAGAAGAACATTCTAGAAAAGCCTCAACCAACTGGTCTTCTTTGCTATTCTCTATCCACGATCGAAGTATGGGTAGTCACATTTCGTACAACTCTTCCTCCGGTGACTCTCCTTCCAACCACTTAAGAAGACCTAGAGCTAACGTTCTTGATTGTGAATAATAGCTCTCAAGGAGCTTTAGATTTTTTCAAAGTAGAGTACTCACTCTATGCTTCTCAACTGATCTAAATAACTAAGAATCTCACCCTTATTTGTCGAATTTGGGGTTAATCCCTATTAGATAATGCCTCAAAATTCAAATCTGGATCAACTTCTAATGAAAAATGAGTCTAAAATGCATATATAGATTATCGTAGGATCGACAGGATTTATTATGAGTTAGCAAAGGGGACCCAATGGACATACATAGTTCAAGCTACTATAATTATAAAAAAAACAACATCTTAGATACATATTTTATAATTACCAACTCTAGCGTTACTCCATTAAAAGCTTAGAGCTGCACTCTCGAACTATATAAAATTACAAAGCTTCAATAAGCTAACCGTCCATAACATATCATAATGTGTTACATCCCTATAGGATATTCATAATCGGATTAAGGATAAATTCCACTTTACCTTCCCGATTATTTTTATCTTATGTTCATTATCACAACATTAGAATACTTACTATCCAAAGATAGTATACCATTTAGTTACATCTATGTATCCAACTAGTTGAGCACTCTAGTCTTCCAATTATAAGATAACGCATATAAGAAAATATCATTAACTCTACGAAGAGGGCTATGGATTCCATATCTATGAATAATAAGTCTATGCAATCAAGAGTCATGTCTCCAACGTATCGGTATGCATACCATCATTAAGTCAGGATGTCACCCTATGGTACATCAAAATACATAAGTCAAGATAACCGGCCTATTAGTCATTTCAGGATTAAGACACAACGTATATGAATGTCTAAAGTGAATTGATTTGCACAAATGGAATTATTAATCCAAATTAATTCAACTTTTATGTCTTTGATCCAATATATTGTCACCTATCACCAATGTTTCTACTTGCAAAGTCCTACTTCGATGACCCAAACAAGCCATCTCCCGTTATGGATGTAGACAACTTAACAATCTTAGCATGAATAAAGCGTCCAACTTTATTTCCTCAATTGTGGATCTTATGATTTAGACAATCAGCTTTAAGATTCATGTCTTCCACATAATCTATCCATCATATGCACGATTCTTAAAGGTTTAGACTAACAGTCTTAGACTTTTGTTTGCTTATCATATATTCTACAAATATGAACATAAAAAGGGCAACATTTGGTATATGAATAACAAATAAACTATTTGTTGATAAAACGTGTCTAAAACATATTACAACATTTTACTCCTTAGGGCATCATGTCTAATAAGTTCCACTTCAACTCGTCCTACTCATAATGTTAAGCCTCCTTCTTACTACAAGGATTACCATTGTTATTCCTTTTTTCACTCTCTTGCTTCTTTTACTCTTCCTCTATCCAATATTTTCGGCTATAAGAAATTATCCTTAGCTCATAGGTGTGTATATATGAGCCAACAACATATTCTCAGGCCGCGGCCATTCTTGAGTAGCAGGATGCCATGGCAGCTAAATTGCAACCACTTGAGAGCAATGGCACTTGGTCCATTACCACTTTAACTCTTGGCAAACATCCTGTTAGCTGTATGTTGGCGAATATGCTTAAATACCAAGTTGATGGTTCTCTTGAACGGTACAAAGCATGTCTCATAGCTAAGGGCTATACACAGCAAGAAGGTATTGATTACCTAGAAACTTTTTCCCTAGTTGCCAAAATGGTAATATTGAAGGTTCATCTCGCCTTAGCTGCAGTGTATGGTTGGCATCTCACTCAATTAGATGTCAATAATGCTTCTCTTCATAGTGATATATATGAGGAAATCTATATGTCATTACCTTCTGGTTATCACCATGAGGGGGAGCCTTTTCCACCTAATGTTGTTTGCAAGCTTCACAAGTCCCTTTATGAGCTTAAGTAAGCTTCGCATTAGTGGTTTTCAAAGTTTTCAATTGTTCTTCTTGACAATGGCTTTAAGAATCAACAACAAATAATTCCTTATTTATCAAGCAAACTAGAAATTATTTTATTGCGTTACTTATGTATGTTGATGATAGTCTTGTCTAGCAATGATCCAAAGCAAGCTGAAGACTTGAAGTGCTTCCTTGATAGTCATTTTGAGCTTAAAGATTTGGGGACTTTGAAGTATTTTCTTCATCTTGAGGTGGTGAGATAAGATAAAGGGATCTCTATCAGTCAAAGACACTATGCACTCGAATTTCTTTAAGAAGCAAGCTATCTTTGTTCCAAACTGAGGAAAACACCTATGGATTTGTTAGGGATAAACATAGGAATAGCACACATGAACAAGAAATGCAAGAAAGAATAGAAAGAAAAATTGACACAGGTATTTTATATTTGGTTTGGATCAATGTGATCCTAGATTCAAGTTAGGGTAGTTTCAGCCCTAGTTGAATCCACTAATGAAAAGAATTACAAACTGAGAGCAACAACACTCTCATCAAGCTCTCTCACTCTGTATTTAAGGGAATTTTCTTAGGAAACAAATGTTCCTCACACCCCTACACAAGAAAGAAATCCAACGCTTAAAATAACCAAAGAAAAAACCAAAAGCAAGAATAGAATACAACTCTGCTTCTTTGTTTCTTTCTTCTTAGCTCTCATATACATTAAACAAGTGTAATTCTTCATCAAGCTCTCTCACTCTATATTTAAGGGAATTTTCTTAGGAAACAAATGTTCCTCACACCCCTACACAAGAAAGAAATCCAACGCTTAAAATAACCAAAGAAAAAACCAAAAGCAAGAATAGAATACAACTCTGCTTCTTTGTTTCTTTCTTCTTAGCTCTCATATACATTAAACAAGTGTAATTCTATATGATAGTGCATATCGTAACATTCTGCTATAGCCATTAGACATTGACACGTTATTAAGTGAAATCCTACATAAGCTACAGTCTTGGACAGAGACTCACAAAATAAATCCCTTATAACTACCTTCTAAGCCGTTGTAACAACTTTAATTAGAGACAATATCTCCACAATTCTCCACCTTGGCTCTAGATTGCAAGTTGTAGCACACAGTAAAATTCAACTTTTAGTAGCCCTTGAACATGAGTTAAAAAGCAAGCTCAAGGCTTCCTTGAACTTACTCACCAGAATTATCTCAGTATGAAATTAGGAGGATTAACTTTAGTAGCAATCTTTTCTACAATCACTAATTGCCTTGCCACAATATCCCTTAAGAAATATAATTTGACATCTATGTGTTTTGTCCTCTCATGAAAGAATGTATTCTTGGACAAGTAACTAGCAATTTAAAAGTCACAAAATACTACAACCTTCTCTTGCTTCATGCCCAATTCACTGATCAGACCCTTCAACCAGAGAGCCTCTTTTACAGCTTCTGTCAGAGATATATACTTTGCTTTATTAGTTGATAAAGCAACCATATGTTGTAAGCTTGACTTCTAGCTTATAGTGTTACCTTCTAAAGTGAAAACATTTCTAAACAATGGTCTTTTTTTGTCTAAATCCCCAGCAAAATCAGAGTCACAATACCCTTTTATTTCACAATTGATCTCTGTGTTACTAGAGTATGTAAGCTTCAAATTTGTAGAACCTTTTAGGTACCTTAGAAGCCATTTTATAGCCTGCCAATGTTTTCTTCCTGGTCTGCTCATAAACCTACTAATCAAGCCAATCCTATATGCAATGTTAGGTCTAGTTGAGACCATTACATACATGAGACTCCCAACGGCATTTGAATATGGTACATCCTTCATATAAGTAGCTTCCAACTTTGAGTCTTGTTCCTTTATTGAGACAAGTTTGAAATGGGCTCCAATAGGTGTGTTAACAGCTTTTGCTTGTTGCATTCCAAAAGTTTAAGTTACCTCATTCACATAACTTGTTTGTGATAAAGTTAACAGTCCATGTCCTCTATCTCTTGTGATGTCCATGCCAAGTATTCTTTTAGCTGACCTAAGATCCTCCATTTCAAATTCAAAACTCAGCTCCTCCTTCAACTTTTGAATTTCAGATTTGTGCTTACATGCTATGAGCATGTCATCAACATAAATTAGTAAGTAAATGAATGACGTATCACTTAGTTTTGCTAGGTAAACACAGTTATCATACTTTAATCTTGAAAACCATTTTGCAAGCATGAACTAATCAAACCTATGGTACCATTACCTAGGTGACTGTTTTAACCCATATAATGACCTGTAGTAAACAAACTTTGTGAGCAGTCTCTATCTTAATAAATCCCTTAGGCTGACTCATATAGATCTTCTCATCAAGAGTGCTATGTAAAAAAGTTGTCTTGACATCAAGTTGTTCCAATTCTAAGTTTTGAATTGCTGTTGGAGCCAAAATGATTATAATTGAAGTGTGTTTCATTACTAGTGAAAACACCTCATCAAAATCCACTCCTTCAACTTGAGAGTACCCTTTTGCTACGTGTCTTACTTTGAAGCTTACTTCTTCAACTCCAAGAATACCTGGTTTCTTCTTGTAAATCCATTTGTAGCCAATCAACTTTTTTCCTTTAGGCCTATGAACTAAGGTCCAGGTATTTTTTTTAATAATGATCCCATCTCTTCCTCCATAGCCCTCTTCCAATGTAACCAATCTAAGCTTTTCCTTGCTTCAAAATAATTTGCAAATTCATTTAAATCATAAGTGATCAGATTTGCAGTAGCAAACCTCAAAGGTGGTCTTATTTGTCTTCTTGTCCTATCTCTGGTCAATAAATAGTCTCTTTGTTGATCATTTGATCCTAGATTAGTTGTTGCCTCATCATCAAGAGGTACTTCTTGACGTGCTTCCACAAGATCAGGAACATTAGGAAATTGTTCTTGTTCTTGTATTGCAGCTCCACCTTCTTCAGGTGAACCTTTAATTTTTCCTTGAACTTTAACCTATTGAATCAGAGTCTGCTTAGCTTGTTTAGAGCTGCCTATTCGTTGAGAATTAGTGTTAGTTTCATAAATGACATTTTCATTAAAAATTACATCCTTCCTAATAACACATTTTTTCTCTTCTAATAACCATAACTTATATCCTTTAACACCATGAGGATAGCCAAGAAAAACTCCTTTATTGGCCCTAGGATTTAGTTTACCCTGATTTATATGCACATAAGCAATACAGCCAAAAGTTTTAAGGTGTTTATATTCAGGTTTCTCATTTGACCATTTCTCTTTAGGAACCATAAAGTCTAATGCAGCATGAGGTGATCTATTAATTAAATGGCATGTAGTAGAGGCAGCCTTTGCCCAAAATTTTTTTGGCAAACCAGATTCATCAAGCATACATCTCACTTTGTTCAAAATAGTTTTATTTATATGCTCAGCTAAGCCATTTTGTTGTGGTATTTTAGTGCAAGTGTGGTGTCAAGCAATACCATTTTCATAACAGTATAATTTGAATTGATTGCTACAAAATTCTAAGCCATTATCTATTCTTAACCTCTTAATTTTCTTATTGGTTTGATTTTCAATGAAGATTCTCCATTCCACAAACTTATTAAAAGCATCATACTTGGTCTTAAAAAAATAAATCCACACCCTTTCTACAATAATCATCCAAAAAAGTAATGAAACATTAACAATTAGATAAAGACATAGGTACCTTTGGTGAGCCCCACAAGCCTGAGTGAATGTAATCTAGGGTGGATTTAGTCTTGTGAATTGCAGCTATAAATTTGAGGCTTTGAGCTTTTCCAAGGACACAGCTTTCATAAAATTCCAGGTTGGTAATGTGCTTTTGATCCAAAAGACCTTGCTTACCTAGTTCTTGTAAGCCTTTGATGCTCATGTGGCTGGGTCTTCTATGCCACAAAACTATCTGATCATTCTTAGTTACTGACATAGCAACTTCTCCAATCATAGTTGTCCTTTGTAGCGCATACAGCCCCTGTTTTAAAGTACCTTTCATTACCACCATGAAGCCCTTTACCACCTTTGGAACGCCTCTTTCAGCTTTGTACGAATAACCATTTAAATCCAAGCTTCCAAGTGAGATCAAATTTCTTTTCAAATCTGGTATATCCCATGCATATTGCAAGACACATAGTTGCCCATCAAGACTTTTCCTGTGGACACTTCTTTATAGTCAAAGAACCACTCTTTTTTGGGTGCCATGTGGAAAGATCACCCAGAATCCAAGATCCATTCCTCATTAAGATCATCACAAGGAACTACAAGAACATCCATAGTCTAATTACCATTTGAGACATTACCAGTTTTCACAGTGCTGAGTTGATCCATTTTAGGAGTATTTGCCTTTCTTTGAAGGCAATTTCTCCTGAAATGACCTTCCTTCGTGCAAGTCTAACATGTTCTGTTAGTTCTTGATTTTGACCTTGAAAAATTCTTATTTCTACCAGATTGGTCTTTTCTTTCTATAGATCTGCCTCTGACATTCAAACCTTCAACATTTGTCCTTGTTTGCTTAGACCATGAATAGATAGCCCCTTGACCTCTTCAAGAGATGAAGTCTCTCTTCCATACTTTAGTGTGTTTCTCAATTGTTAGTATTGTCTAGCCAGTGAATTCAATAGAAAAATTACTTGATTTTTCTCCTCAATCTTAACTTCAAGATTTTCTAAGTCTAATAAGAGTTTAGTGAATTCATCTATATTTTTGTCTATGGTTTTATTTTCATCCATTCTAAAACCATAAAAATGTTGTTTCAGATAAATGCTATTGGGAAGGGATTTTGTCATATACAATTACTCTAGCTTATTCCACGTATCACAAGCAGATTTCTCTTTAACAACCTTCCTTAAAATATGATCACTGAGACTCAAAACAATTGTATTTCTAACCTTTTTTCAGAATTTCACCTTTGTTTTGCATAGAATCTGGAATCTTTGATTCTTCTTATAGTGCTTCATCTAGTCTAAGATTGCCGAGATATGCAATCATTTTCTCCCTTCACAGATTGAATTCATTTTTCTCATCAAACTTCTAGATCTCATATTTGGAAGTCGTCATTGTTGATTAGAGTTTTTGGCCAAGAAGTACTCACACAAGATTTGACGATGATGTAGATTTGATCAGAGAAGCCAGATGGAAACGGCGACTTCAAATCAGCCCCAAAATTCTCTTTCAATCTTTACAAATCCCATCTCTAATACCAATTTGTGAGGGATAAACACAGGAATAGCAACTCAAACAAGAAATGCAAGAAACAACAGAAAGAAAAATTGACACAAGTGTTTTATACTTGGTTCGGATCAATGTAATCCTACATCCAAGTCAAGGCAGTTTCAGCCTTAGTTGAATCCACTAATGAAAAGAATTACATACTCAGAGCAACAACATTCTCACCAAGTCTCTGTCTTTGTATTAAGGGAATTTTCCCAAAAAACAAACATTCCTCACACCCCTATACAAGAAAGAAACCTAGAGCTCAAAATAACTAGAGAAAAAACCAAAAGCAAGACTAGAATACAACTCTGCTTCTTCGTTTCTCTGCATCTTAGTTTCTTTCTTCTCAGCTCTCATATACATTAAACATGTGTAATGTTGTGTGACAGTGCATATCGCAACTTTCAACTATAGCCAATTGGATGTTGACACATCATCAAGTGAAATCCTACACAAGCTGCAGTCTTGGATAGAGACTCATAGAATAAATGCCTCGTAATTGCCTTATAAGCCGTTGTAACAACTTCAAATAGAGACAATATCTTCATAGGATCCTAATGATAAGATCTCACAATACAAAGGAGAACTTCTTGAAATGCAACACAATACAGGAGGCTAATTGGAAAGTTGTTTTATCTAACCATCACTAGACCATATTTGTCTTATTCAGTAAATTGATCAAGTCAATACTTAGTACAACCACGAGTTCCTCATTTGCAAGCAGTACAGTGTGTGCTTTAGTACATCAAAGGAACAGTTGGACAATGTCTCTTTCTTTCATCTTCATCGTCTCTTGAATTAAAGGCCTTCGCAAACTCAGATTAGGCCTCATGTCCTGACACCAGGAAATTGTTCAGTGGCTTTTGTGTATTCACTGGAGATTCCTTGGTTTTCTTGAAATCCAAGAAACAACATAAAATTTCAAGGTAGAAGCCGAATATAGGTCCATGTCTAATGCAACATGTGAATTGATGTGATTTCTCAGTTTGTTCAAAGATCTCAGTGTGGCACATGAGAAGGCAACCACTTTATTCTATGACAATCATGTACCTTTGTACATTACTGCCAATCCAGTTTTCGTTGAAAGAAAAAAGCACATCAAAATTGACTATCATTTAGTAAGGGAGAAAATTCTTTCTAGGCGCTTGAAAACTCTCCATGTGTCTTCTCAGCACCAAGTGGCAAACCTATTGACTAGACCTCTTTTCCTAGCACAGTTTGAATATCTTATCAACAAGATGGGCCACACAATATTTACTGTCCATCTTGGGGAGAGTATTAAAATATGACGACATATTTGTCAAATAGATAATGTAATAGTTGTTATACTTTTATCTTTGTTTTCTTTTTTTAACTATTAGTAATGAGCTGGCAATATGGTGATGTGACCAGCTATTATATAATAGATTTCTTTGTCTTTTTGTCTGTTAAGAGAAATGCAATTCAGCCAGGACCTTTCTCTCCACTCCACCTTGTTGTCTCTTTTGTAATACAGAATCACGTGGGTTGTTACCTCAAAAAATTATATCTTAAACATATATAAAAGTCTCCAAGGGCAAGTCATCCTCCTCTTGACATGTAAGCATCCGTTTTGCTCTTCTTCTTTTTCCCCTCTTTCTTCTTTCTCCATTAATTTTTGTGTCATCTTCTTTGTTTCTCCTCTTCTTTTCTTTCATTTTCTTTTTCATTTTTTGAGGTCTTCTTCTTCCTTTTTTCTTTAATATTCATTTTCTTTTTAATTTTTTTTTCTTCTAGGTATTTCGCTCTTCTTTTTTACTTTTTTTTCCTCAACTCTTCTCTACGTTGTCTTCTTTCTCGTTTCTCCTCTTTTTTTCCTTCATTTGCTCTTTCTTTTTTTGAGGTCTTCTTCTTCTACCTCTCTTTCATTTTCATTTTTTTTTTATTTTTGCTTTTGGGTATTCTTATATTGTTGATGTTTAGGGCTCTGTTGCACAAATTTATGTGGGTTTTGATCATAGTTTGGGGGAGAGAGATGGAGATGTGGATTAAGGGGAAATAATTTTGATGTAAGGAGTAGAAAGTGTAAAGGTTCCATTTTACTCTTTTTTCTTTTTCCTTTTCTCTACTTTACATCTTCTACTTTCTTTCATTTCTTTTCTTTCCCTTCATTTTTTGAGGTATTCTTCTTCTTCTTTTTCTTTTTTTCTTTCATTCTTCTTTATTTTTTTAATTTTTCCTGTAGGTTATTATGGTTAAGTTACTTTGTCATTGTTTCTATCTCACTCCCTATGAAGCCAAAACTTTCCTTTCTTAATCAATCGTTCCATGTCTTCATTATTTGCTTCAGAGCTCTCTCTCATCCCCATAATTTTTTAACCATCGTCTTCTTTCAATTTGTTTTTAGTTAAATCCTTTGATTTTTTTCTTTAAACTGTTTCTTTCTTCGTTGGGTTCCAAAAGGGCAAGAGGCTTTTGTAAAAATGACTTAATGAGATTCTTTAATTATTAAAATGACTTTCCAAAAGTTTAAATTTGTAAAATGACTTTCTTCTTTAAGAAAAAGTTAAAATAAAATCTTAAATAACTTAACTAACTAAGAGGTTAAAAAAAGCGAAGGACAAAAAAAAAAAAAAAAAAGAAAAGAGATTTGAGCGTGCAGGATGCATAACCCATAGAATAAAGAGAAATTTAAAGCCTCTTTCTTCTTCAAATAAGCATTTTCCTTCCCATTTTTTGGAAGCCACATGCTCGCATAAAGATTGACATCCTAAAAACTTGAAAAAATTCATCTTAGCCCTTGAATAGAAGATTACTTTGAACAGGAAGGAAATCCAATTTCTTGCTAAAGTTTTGAAGGTTAATGATCGAGTTAAATCTCCCTTTATAAGTTAAGTTTTAGAAGTTCATTTCGAATTGTATGCTTACATTTAGCCTAAAAATAAAATTTTTTGCAGAAAAAAGATGTGATTTTAGAGATTTAAAGCAGAAGGTCAAAGGTTGAAGATGACCCAAATTAGAGCAACCAGCACTAGTTGTTTTAACCAGGCATCGGTTGTTTCGTGAGTTTTTTTAGTCGTTCAATGATTTTATTAGGTTTTTTGGATAGTTTTCTCATTTGTTTAGTTTTGTTTAGATATTAATATTTTCAATGATCGTATTTGGAATCCTATGCTTATACATAGGCTAAAAATAAGCTTTTGTACAATAACAATAATAATAATAATAATAATAAAACATTACCATGATGAAGATTGAACATAACTGAAATTGGAATGACTAGAACAACTGGCACTTGTTGTTCTAATCAGGCATTAGTTGTTCTGTAAGTTATTTTCAGTCATTTAGTGATTTTATTGGGTTGTTCGAAGAGTTTTATGGGTTGTTTACCTTTGTTTGGACTTTAATAGTTTCAAGGATGATATTTGGAATTATATACTTATACTTAGGCTAAACATAAGCCAAAAAAAAATAACAATGCCATGACGAAAGTTGAAGATGACTAAGATTGGAATGACTACAACAACAAGCACGTGTTGTTTTAATCATATATAGGTTGTTCCAAGAGTTTTGTCGACCATTCAATGAATTTATGGGGTTGTTCAAAGATTTTCTCTATTGTTCAAGGTTACTTTGATAATATTTTGAAAATGATGATCTAATATATTTTAATCAAATTATTTGTTTTTTAATTGTTTAATTTATTGATTTATATACATAAATTATTGTAGGTATGGATCATATCTACATTCTTATGGACTACAAGGGGAAATGGGAAAATGCGGATAACAACTCTTCGAAGCACCGATCAATGATCTATTTGATTTTATTTATGTTGTATTGCCAATCTTTTTTGTGGTATCATTACTATATGAGACACTATTTATCTTTTTAATTAAGGTGTAAGTTAAATGAATTGAAGGAACAACCTGTTAGTTGTTCCAACTGATTTGTCAGTTGTCCTTACTAATTATAGGTTGCTCCTACATTTTTTATAGATTAAATTATTGGAATTAATTGTTGTTCTAATATTTAGATATGATATTGGGTGTTAGTAGTTATACATGAGTACTTTGATGAGGAGTCTAATAATCCACTGTGAGCAAGAATACTTAGACTAGTGTAAACAAATATAGAATTTCAAGTGGAATAGTAAAAAGAACTCTAGAACTTAATCAAATAGCTTAAAATGTGCGTTAAAGTCACCTAATATATTTTATTTAGCTTTATGGGCATTAAATTAAATGTTAAATGAAATATTTGAAAGGAACAATCCATAAGTTGTTCCAACCGATTTTTCAATTATTCCTACTATATCTTCGTTGTTCCTAGTTTTTCATTCATTAAATCAATGAAATTTATTGTTGCTCTAATATTTAGATGTGAAAGATTATTTTGTATATGTGTGTTTTTGTTTCCGATAAATTTTTTCATTATATATTAAACTTTTTAAAAAATAAAATTATTCTTCCTAATATTTACTAAATATAATTTACAACATTATTAAATCAGAATACCAAATAAAATCAATATTATAAAGTTAGAAACTCTCAAAATAATCAAAATATTTGTTTGGTTAAAATATTTATTAGAACATTCTAAACTACCTTTTCTTTAGTTTTTAAATCAAGATACATTCAAAATAACATTTAATATATACTAGAAAGGACAATCTTAGAATTTTTTAAAAAAATTAATTGCTTCAGGGAGTATTTTGAGTATGATTTTAAAAAAAACAAGGGATTTTTTAGGCATTCTAATAAAAAGATGAGCAAAAGTGATATTTTGGCAAAACACATGGAGTGTTTTAGGCATTTTAATGTCGTTGTGGTTATCGATCAATGTCTAATATCTGCTAAGGTTACTAAATGTGAAACCTGTTATTTTCCTTACGAGTATTATGATAATTAAATTAATTATTAGTGTGCGAATTAAAAATTTGTTTCATCTAAACCTATTTCACATTATTTATTTTTACCTATTTTTAAATTTCCTAAAATTTTACTAAACTTATTTAGTATATTGACCAAAATATTCTTGCAACTTTTAAATTATTTCAAAGGTGCCATTTGGCATTATATGGCCTAAAGTCTCTGAAGGAGACTCATTCTCACCTACTTCCTCAATCATTCTCATCTACTCCTTCAATCGTTCTCTCTACCTTCTTTTAATAACAATCTTCACTCTCCCCTGCCCCCTTTCTCTTTCTTCTCTCACATTTCTCTTCCTTCATCTGCATCTCTTTTCTCCTTCTTCATTTCTTCTTCCATGGTGAGACAAGCAGAGAAGACCAAAGGAAGAGCTTAAACATTCTTCATGAATTTCAAGTTACTTTCTCATAAATCATCACAAAACAAAATCAAGGATTTTTACAACCAAAATCACGATCTTCTTCATGCTTGAGGTAAGGTTTTCTAAGCTAAAAAAAAATTTTGATTTAAATTTGTGTTTTTAGTGTGAGATTTATGAGAAATGTGTTCTTGATGTTTGTGGGTAATTATACAACTTTTTGAAGCTTGATTTATATAGATCCTTGTTTAAAATTAGTTTTTGAGCTAGTTTTGAAGAATTTTGATTTTTGTTTTAGATTTGCATGTTGAATATAAAAACTTTGAGAAAAATGACATGCATGTGTTTAAGGGTGATATTTCATAGTTTTTATACATTTACTAGGTCTTGGAAGTTGATAAAAAGGATTGGATTGAGTTTTAAAGTTTGAAACCTTCAAAAACATATATTAGGAATTTACAGGTATTGTTCTATCGACGAGTCGATGAATAGTACCTTAGGCCGATGAACAGTACTAGCAGGCTGATGAACAATACCAGTAGGCCAATATACAATGCCGATGAACAATATTAACAGGCTGGCAAAGAGTTCAAAAATAGCTGTTTTATTCAGAAGGTCGAAAATAGTGATCTGTAGGCCGATCGGGCAGTCTAAAGTCATTTGTTTTTTATCATTTTGTATTACAAAATGTTCCAAGGATTTTATAGAAATGATTATGGTACACAAATAAGAATAAATGGTAAATCTGTTGGAAAAACAGTATGCAGCGGAATTTTAAAATTTTTTTATCAGAGTAATTTTCAAAACACAAGTTTGACATGCTATATGTATAAATTAGACAGATCTTACTAACCTTCGTGTGCCAAAGAACCTCCGCAACCTGTGTAGAGAAATAACGTTCTAGAAGAGCCTCAACCAACTAGTCTTCTTTGCTATTCTCTATCCACAACCGGAGTAAGTGTGGGCTCACATGTACAACTCCTCCACCGGTGACTCTCCTTCCAACCAATAGAGAGAACCCAAAGCTAATGTTCGTTATTTGTGAACAAAAGCTCTCAGGGAGTTTTCAGATGCTCACTAGACGAGTATCACTTTTAATCCCTCAAATTGATCTGAGTAAATCATGAGACTCACTCCCTTTTTATAGCTATTGGTCCTGGGGTCAGTCCTTATCAGATTAGGTCTCAAAAACTCGAAACAGAATCAAGTTCGGATCTATATCTGATAAGATCCGCGTGAAAACGTGTAATCTTATCGCTTGCTGATCGACAGGCCGAACACGTCATTCGTTAGGCCAAACTCCTGCGTAAATATCTCCGCGAATCTTTTATTTTCCACCCGAGATTCTATAGGATAAAGTCTCAGTTTTGATTCAAATAACCCAATAGAAATTTATCTGATCAAAACAAACTTTATCAAGATAATCTCTAAGAAAATAAATCAATTCACAATAATTCTACAAGTTTATCTTGATCTAATTTATCCAAAATTAAATCAACCGATAAACAGACAAGAATTATCCGATCTCAATAATTCAACAAGTTTATCTTAAATTAATTTCTTACAAAATTAATTAAACTGATAAACAGACATGAATTATTTGATTCTTGCAAATTTTAAACCAATTTGATAAATCTGACATAAGTCACCAATTATAGGAAAAACACGCCGTGTCGTTACAGGATTTTGTGAGCTAGCAAAAGGGACCAAAATGGACCTCTAAAGTTCAAGCTCATGATAATTATGAAACCCAATATCCCAGATATACATTTCACATTTATCAACTCCAACGCTACTCCACTAAAAGCTTGCAGCTGCACTCTCGAACTTTATAGAATTGTGAAGCTCGTACAGCTAAGTCTCCATGACATATCAAAGTGTATCGTATCCCAATATGATAATCTATAATCGGCTTAAGGACCAGTTCTATTTTACCTTCCCGATTATTTTTATCTTATGTTCCATTATCTCACCATCAGAAAACTTACTATCAAAGATAGTATACCATTCGGTTACACTTATGTATCCAAATGGTTGAGCGCTCCAGTTTTCCAATTACAGGACAATACATATAAGAGGATATCATTACTCCTAAAGAGGAGCAATAGATTCCATATCTATGAATAACAAGTCTACGCTATCAAGAGTCATGCCTCCAACGTACCGGCATGCATACCACTATTGAGATGTGGGTGTCACCCTTTGGCACATCAAAAGATACAAGTCGAGACAACGGGCCCACTATTCATCTCAGGATTAAGATACAATACAAATGATTGTCTAAAGTGAATCGATTTGCCAAGACAGAATTATTAATCCAAATCAATTCACTTTATGTCCCAATCTAACACATCGTCATCTATGACAACATGCCAATGTTTCTATTCACGGAGTCCAACTCTGATAGTCAAGACAAACCATCTCCCAAAAGGGATATAGACAACAAAACAATCTTTACATGAATAAAGCGCCCAACTTAATTCCTTCGATTGCGGATCATATGTTTCAGACCGTCACCTTAAGAATCCTGTCTTCCGCATAATCAGTCCATCATATGCCCAATTCTTAAGGTTCAGACTGATAGTCTCAGACTACTGTTTGCTTATCATACATTCAACAAATATGAACATAAAGAGGACAAGATTTGGTATATATATAAATAAATAAATTCTTTATTGATAAAAATGTCTCCAAAAATGTATTACATTTTTACTCCTTAGGGCATACATGTCTAACAATCTCCCACTTGCACTAAGTGAGTAAATACAGCAAATTTTGCATCCCCATAGCTTCCACATGTCTCTCGAAGACTCTCCCAGTAAGTGTCTTCGTAAATGGATCAGCTAAATTGTCCTCTGACGCGATCTTGCACACCGTGACATGCCCGCCCTCAACGAAGTCCTTTATCACATGATACTTTCGATCAATATGCTTACTCTTCTTGTGAAATCTTGGTTTCTTAGCATTAGCTACTGCCACACTGTTATCACAGTACAGTGATACCACCTTATCCATACCAGGAACTACCTCAAGATCCCCAAGGAACTTGCAAAGCCACACTGCTTCTTTCGAAGCATCACTAGCCGCCACATACTCAGCCTCCATTGTTGAATCCGAAGTGCAATCTTGCTTCGCACTTCTCCAACTGATGGCACCGCCGCCCAGAGTAAACACAAACCCCGAAGTCGATTTCCTAGAATCCAGATAGGATTGAAAATTCGAGTCAGTGTATCCTAGAGGAGTCAAGTCCCCACCCGAATACACAAGTATATACCCTCGAGTCCTTCTCAGGTACTTGAAAATATGCTTTTCCACAACCCAATGGTTCAGTCCTAGATCCGCCTGAAATCGACTTACAATCCCGACTGCATAGCTAATATCTGGTCGTGTACAAAGCATGGCATACATGAGACTACCCACTGCCGAAGCATAAGGCACCTTCTTCATGTATTCTCTTTCTTCATAAGACTTTGGAGAGTGTTTCTTAGAAAGAGTAATTCCAGACCTAGATGGTTGCCCACCTTTCTTGGAATTCTGCATTTCAAACCTCCTGAGAATTTTATCTATGTAACCGGCCTGTGACAAAGCTATCATTTTGTTCTTTCTATCCCGAAAAATCTAGATACCGAGAACAAAATTAGCCTCACCCAAGTCTTTCATGTCAAACTGCTTGGTCAACCATAATTTGACCGATAACAACGCCCCAACGTCATTGCCAATTAGCAGAATGTCATCTACATAGAGCAGTAGAAAAACCACTTTCCCATCTTTAATGTGTTTGTAAGCACATGGTTCATCCACATTTTGTGAGAACCCATAAGTCTTGATCACTTGATCAAATCTTATGTTCCAAGACGGGAAGCCTGCTTAAGTCCATAAATTGACTTTAGCAGCTTACAAACCTTACCCTCTTGACCTGCGACCTTGAATCCGTCTGGTTGTTCCATATAAATGGACTCATCAAGATAGACATTTAGAAAAAGCCATCTTGACATCCATCTGCCAAATCTCGTAGTCGAGAGCGGCAGCTATGGACAAGAGAATCCGGATAGACTTAAGCATGGCTACAGGCGAAAAGGTTTCTTCATAATCGATTCCTTCCTTTTGCGTATAACCCTTAGCTACCAGTCTAGCCTTAAAGGTTTCGACCTTTCCATCCACTCCTCTTTTCCTCTTGTAGATCCACTTACACCCTATGGGTTTTACCCCTTCGGGAAGATCCATAAGCTCCCAGACCCGATTAGTCTCCATAGACTTCATCTCAATGTTCATGGCCTCTGTCTAGAGTCTTAAATCAACATCCTCCATAGCCTCTGCGTAAGTATAAGGATCCCTGTCATGTTCATTCGGTTCAGCCAAGAAGACTTCCCCATTAAACATATACCTCTCAGGTTGACGCCCGATCCTCCCACTACGCCGAAGCCCCTGAGGTTGTTGTTCAGGTTTGTTTGGTTTTTCTACACCGATCGGAATGGTTTCGTTCGAAACCTCCAGAGTGATTTGATCACTCCCTAACTCCTCAAGCACTACTTTGCTTTGAGGTTTAAAGTCGTCCATGTAACTCTCCTCAAGGAAAGTTGCATTAGTTGAAACCACGACTTTATTTTCCTTTGGGTTATAAAAATAACCCCCTTTAGTCCTTTTTGGATATCCTATAAACACACAAACTTCTGAACGTGCTTCCAACTTATTCGGATCCTTAAACAGGACATGAGCCGGACATCCCCATATGTGAATATGGTTTAAGGATGTCTTCCTACTCGTCCACAACTCGTGAGGAGTTTTAGGGACCGATTTTGAAGGCACATTGTTCAAAAGATAACATGCGGTTTGTAGTGCATATCCCCAAAAGGATAAAGGCAATGATGAATAACTCATCATGGACCTAATCATGTCCAACAAAGTCCTATTCCTTCTCTTTGCTACGCCATTCTGCTGCGGAGTGCCTGGCGCAGTCAAATGGGATAAAATCCCATTGTCTAACAAGTGTTCCAAGAACTCATCAGAAAGGTATTCCCCACCTCGATCTGATCAAAGTGCCTTTATAGGTCTACCCAATTGCTTTTCCACTTCAGCCCGAAACTCCCTGAACATGTCAAAAGTTTCGCTTTTGTGGTGCATTAGGTACACATACCCATATCTTGAGTAGTCGTCAATAAAAGTGACGAAGTACTCATACCCTCCTCATGCCCGGATGTTCATTGGTCCGTAAACATCACTATGCATAAGTTCTAGAACCCCTTCGGCCCTATTGCCTTTAGACACGAATGGTCTTTTGGTCATTTTACCCTCCAAACAAGACTCACATTGAGGTATAAATTCCACCTTTAAGTGACTTAAAGGTCCATCCCTTACCAACCTTTGAATCCTATTCAGGTTAATATGACCAAGGCGCAAATGCCAAAGATAAGTCTTATTAGAGTGAGAAGTTTTAAGTCTTTTAGAGTCATTATCATTTATCTTAGCATTAAGCAATAAGTCCATCTTAGGTTTGATAAAATATAGATTATTTTGCATCCATCCAGAACAGATAAAAGATTTATTTTTACGAATCACCACTTTTTCATTAAAAGATACCACGTAGGAGTCTTTAAATAAACAAGATACAGAAATCAAATTCCTTTTAAATTTAGGAACATAAAAAAAATATTGCAAAATTAAATTCCTATAATTATCAAAGTAAAGATGGACATCTCCCACTGCTTCCGCTAAGACCAAGGATCCATCGCCCATCCAAAGCGTGAAGTCCTCATGTAGCAGACTTCTCGTTTCTTTGAATCCCTGCGGAGAAACACAAACATGATTAGTTGCACCGGAATCTATGACCCAGATGTCACTGGATTCCTCAACCAAACAAGATTCTAAATATAGAAGATCACACCTACCTCCTTTGGAAAGGAAGTCCTTGCAATGCTTCTTGATATGCCCGACCTTTCCACAAAAGAAGCACTTAAGCTTCTTTGGGTTCTTCTTCTTCTTCTTCTTGCTCTTAGTAGTAGCAGGAATAGAAGACTTCCCGTTCTTGGCCCGTTGCTTCTTTCCATTCCCTGAGTTAGGATTGGAACCAGAAGCAGCTTTCATGTTGGCCTCTCCACCAGTAGGAGACTCCCTGATCAGCAGTTCAAACTCCTGTAACTGTTTCATCAGTTCTGTTAAGGTCATATCCCATCTATTGCTTAAATTAAAAGTAGCTCTAAACGGAACAAATTCCTTAGACAGAGTCTCAAAGACTATAGTCATCTAAGTTTTAGCATTGATGTCGGCTCCATTGGTTTGAGCCTCAACGAGGTAACCCATGACCAACATCATGTGCTCCTTTACAGATGTCCTTGGTCTCTATCTACAGTTTAAGAGTTTCTGAAGCGCCCCTTGCCGCTTTGTTATGGCCTGGCCTCCAAACATATCCTCAAGATTATCCAAGATCTGCTTCATAGTCTCATAATCCTGATGTTGAGCCTCCAGCACGTTGTTCATGCTGGCCATAACATAGCAGCGGGCCTGATCATTAGCATCTTTCTAGCGATCGTACGCTTGGAATTGCTCATTACTTGAGTCTCCCGTAGGCTTGGGAGGACAAGGGGTTGTCAGTACATATTTTAGTTTCTCAAAGGACAGGACGATATCCAGGTTCCGTTTTCAATCGTTATAATTCTCACCAGTTAATTGGTTTTTGTCAAGTATCGATGATAAAGCATTTTTAGACATTTTCAATCTACAATAAAGAATCATATAACAAACATAAGCAAACATATAATAATAATTTAGTAAGATAACACAATCATGTAAAATCATACAAATGTGTTTATGTGTCAAAACCTTGAAAATATCACAACCTTACAACGATAATTCCCAATTCAGAATTTAACAAGCTCCTAGGGGAGTCATGCCAAATTCAATCAGGAACACGGATCCCCTCCTGATTAATATATGCCATCCAGGACCCGTATGATCCAATGTATATTAATAATCGTTTCTTTGGCCATTAATTTTATTAACAGAGCTCCTAGGGGGGGTTAATAATAAAATTAACGTGAGTGTATAACCATCGTTTTAATATTTTATCCATGATTTATAATCACCACCTAGGGGTGTGCAACCATAAATCATACTAAAATATCTTATCCTTTCAGAGATCTAATCTGGTACATGATAGAAATCCCTTCCTAGGGATCGGGACCACCATGTTCTTCCTATGGACCAACGATGGAGGCCTTAGGTTCTCTCTTCGAAAACCTTCTCCCACTCAATCTTTTGAAATCAAGGTTTTATTTTTAAATTAATGCATGAATAATTTTAATATGAGTGGCACTTCCTATTCTATATGACATGTTATCAATATATATGGCAATTATATTATGATGCAGACAAGCAAAGCAATCAAGCAAAGCTACAAGCAAAATAATAATAACCGTAATATTATGGTTCCACCCTAGAGAATAGAAAACTAAGATTACAAGAGAATAATCGAGACATTTATCGATTCTTCATCATTGAATCCTCAAGCTGTATCCTTCTTCATATAATTCCCGTCTTCAAGTCTTCAATTCCGTATGAATCAAATACTTCATATTTTCGGTCATATCCAAATTTAATGTTTCTCAGAATCGTCCCAAAAATAAAATTAAAACTGCACCAGAATATTGCACCTTTTCTGGAATCTTTTTCCAGCTCTCGGTCGGCAGGCCGATCTGGGTAATCGGCCTGCCGATCCAAAAAATCAGCCTACCGATCCATGAAAGTTCGGCCTACCGGCAGAGCCAGCCAATTTCTGCCCCACTGACGGCCTGCTGGACCACATGTCCAGCCTGCCGATCTGTGACCATCGGCCTGCCGAACTGAGATGTCTGGCATACCGACCGAGCAGAAATACCTTATTCCAAAAAATATAATTTCAATGCAATTCATCAATTTTATTTTCAACAATTCAAAAACATAAAATTAGAGACTCAAGAAATACCTGAGGGCGCCATCATCCATCTTTTAGATCCGTCTTCTACATCCGTCTTCTCCGAATAATTATTTAATTACAAAATTCTTACAAATTTAAAATTAAATAACAATTCCTAGACGGAGATGATAGTCCGCCATATAATTATATGAAAAGCCTAGATATACATTCTAACCTCTAAGAAACCATAACTGGTATTAATTAATTAATAAATAATTAAACAACGATTTAATCAACCATAATTAATTAATAATCATTCACCACATAATCCATGACAACATATAATTATATAGAAACCTAGAGTACTAACTCTCTATAAAATTAACTTCAAGCATAAGAGAGATTAAGATCATAAAATTTATGCATATAACATGATCACAAACTTGCAAATTTATGTAAAAACCTTGGCTCTGATACCAATTGTTGGAAAAACAGTACGCAGCAGAATTTTAAAATTTTTTCATCAGAGTAATTTCCAAAACACAAGTTTGACATGCTATATGTATAAATTAGACAGATCTTACTAACCTTCGTGTGCCGAAAAACCTCCGCAACCTGTGTAGAGAAATAACGTTCTAGAAGAGGCTCAACCAACTAGTCTTCTTTGCTATTCTCTATCCACAACCGGAGTAAGTGTGGGCTCACACGTATAGCTCTTCCACCGGTGACTCTCCTTCCAACCAATAGAGAGAACCCAAAGCTAATGTTCGTTATTTGTGAACAAAAGCTCTCAGGGAGTTTTCAGATGCTCACTAGACGAGTATCACTCTTAATCTCTCAAATTGATCTGAGTAAATCATGAGACTCACTCCTTTTTTATAGCTATTGGTCCTAGGGTCAGTCCTTATCAGATTAGGTCTCAAAAACTCGAAACAGAACCAAGTTCGGATCAATATCTGATAAGATCTGCACGAAAACGCGTAATCTTATCGCTCGTTGATCGACAGGCCGAACAGGCCCCATCGGTAGGCCGAACAGGTCATTCGGTAGGCCGAACTCCCGCGTAAATATCTCCGTGAATCTTTTATTTTCCACCCGAGATTCTATAGGATAAAGTCTCAGTTTTGATTCAAATAACCCAATAGAAAGTTATCTAATCAAAACAAACTTCATCAAGATAATCTCTAAGAAAATAAATCAATTCACAATAATTCTACAAGTTTATCTTGATCTAATTTATCCAAAATTAAATCAACCAATAAACAGACAAGAATTATCCGATCTCAATAATTCAACAAGTTTATCTTAAATTAATTTCTTACAAAATTAATTCAACCGATAAACAGACATGAATTATTTGATTCTTACAAATTTTAAACCAATTTGATAAATCTGACATAAGTCACCAATTATAGGAAAAGCACGTCGTGTCGTTACAGGATTTTGTGAGCTAGCAAAGGGGACCAAAATGGACCTATGAAGTTCAAGCTCATGATAATTATGAAACCCAATATCCCAGATATACATTTCACAATTATCAACTCCAACGCTACTCCACTAAAAGCTTGCAGCTACACTCTTGAACTTTATAGAATTACGAAGCTCGTACAGCTAAGTCTCCATGACATATCAAAGTGTATCATATCCCCAAATGATAATCCATAATCGGCTTAAGGACAAGTTCTGGTCTCTCGTCAATTTACGCATTTTAAACTAACCTCAAGTATAAGGTTGTCTCAAGTAATATTTTCTCAGTGAATCCGAGGTCGAACCCACAAGGAAGGATTTATTCAGTTCCAGTACATGTATTATATTAACTTTTTCTTTTTATTTAAACTGAAAATTTTGAGGATTAATATTTATTATTCACATAATGTATTTACAATATTTACACTTTTTTTTTACAACATTTTTCATCTTTAGATTTTGATAATTTGGAACTTTAATAACAAGAAATGAAATAATAACTTAAGCAGAGTATCAATAATAATAACGACAATTTAAAGAAGTGAAACAACAATAATAACAGGGCTGAGGTTCAAAAGTTCCATTCTGACGATTATCTTTAATATATTTTAGTTTCTCTTTTTATTTATTAGTTGGTTTAAGTATACACTATGCCATCCTACGTCGACAATAAATCAAGAATTACCAAGCATTTACTGTGCCATTTCATGTCTATAATGCAGCAAAAACATAACTTAATAAATAAGCAACATTTCAACATAACTTAACTAAAATAACAACCAAGATAGTAAGTTAAGCATTTACCGAGCCATTCTCTATCTATGAGTAATCAAGGTCCTCCCAAGCATTATCCGTGTCAGTCTATGTCGTCGATAAATCAGAACCGTAATTTTGGCAGAGTTCTAGCTAAGGAAATATTGAAATTCTAGGTTTTCTAAGAGAATATTTTGGCATTACAACAGCTTAGAAAACTAAGAAAAACCAAAAAATATTTAAGATAATTTTGTCAGAATTTCTCCCTCTCCCCTCAGCTAAAAAGAAATTTAAAAAGACATAATTAATAAAATACTACTAATATTATTGAGCATAATTTTTACAACATAAACTAGGAAATATTTTACAAGAAACTAGACTAAAAACTGGAATAAAAACTAGGCTATAATTATTACAACATCATTTTTATGCTGCGGCAGGGGCTCTCTAAACTGAGGCAAATGCCTCGGTATTTATAGGAGATTGATTTCGTAAACGTCCACTTATAATCAATGCTATTTCCTGTTGAAAGTTGACGATTTTTGAATTATTTCCTCCTTCTTTCACGCTGATCTGCGTTCGTGAGAATGCAAATTTGAGTTTGTAATCCAGTGTGACGCAAACCAAATCAACACGAAACAGGCACGATCTGAACCGTTCAAAACGAGATCCAATGGCTGTCAGACGCGGGCAAGATGGGCTAGGTGGGACCAAGATTTAAGGCCAATGGATGAGTCAAAGTATTCAGATCTGACGGTTCAGAGAACGGATGCACGTGGACACGACCGTACACGATCGGACACGCCTGCTGCACCCTCTGAGACACGCTGCAGCTTTGTCGGCGCGTGTGATGCACGCGCCAATCATATCTCGACATGTGGACCGCACTTTGAGATTTTGCTGACACACTGAATGACGCGTTGACACGCGTCTCTTCCTCGGACGGCTGAGATTGATTTGGTAGGTGATCGAACGGCTCTTATGATGCCATGTGTCCCATTTAATTTAAATTTGAATTCTCTTTTATCTTTTTGATGCATTTGATGTCCGATTTTATCCGTTTTGGTGTCGTTTTGCTCCATTTTTCCTCCAGATTTCAAATCTAAAATCACAAACACACTAATATTAATTATTTTACAGACATAATATTTATTACAAATATTTATTTTATAATAAAACACACAAAAATAGATAAAACTCCTAAAATTTCCAGTCTCTTGCAGTTGTGTACAGATATAATTTTTATGACTTGGAAATATTTTTAAAAATTGCTAAAAATATAATAAGACATATTTATAAACTTAAAACACACTACCAAACACACTAAAACTCAAAATAAAATAACCGCATTACTTTTATGGTTTTGACTATTTACAGACTAGACACTTATTTAACACACCAAAATGACTCTAATAATTACTAAAAACATAAAAACACACTAAAAACATATTTTCACACCAAGACACAAAAATACTTATTAACACAAAATGCTATAAATTAGAGGATTTAATGAGAAATAAAAGCGTAAACAAATGATTTAAGCCTTAGAAAATGTACACTCTTACAGTCTCATCACACCCCCCAACCAGCTTATTGCTAGTCTCTAGCAACTAAAGCGATAAAACTTAAAACAGACAAAAGATTTTTTTTTTTTTGAAATTGCGATTCCTCACTGATTTTCCTCAGGGTTTATCTCATATTCATGCCCCAAAGTAAAGATGCAAACACTAATTAAGTTATGATTCATTTCTAGAGTTCGTCAATTATTTAAGATGAATTTTTCTCTCTGTGTGTGTGAATTTCTATTACTAATCAATGCATATTAACTAGATAAATTTATATTAATATATCTTAATTTATTTAAATAAATTCTTATAAATTTGTTTTTCATCCCTCTCTCCACTATTGTAGAATAACACCTTGTTAAAGACTTTTAGGACTTTATTCGGCTTGTAATGTAAGGCTTGGGTTAAAGGTATGATGGAAGATATGTTTGAGGCTTAGTTCACCCATAAGACATTTACAAAAATCCTGAACCTTTAAAATGTACAATTCAATTCCCAAAGTTTACAATCCCAAACTCGAAATGAAATTTCCTTTGTCAACCACTTTTTATTTAACTTTCTTCTTTTTTTTCTTTTTTTTTTGTTTTTTTTTTATAACTGAAGAGTTACAATAAACGTACATATTTTACAGAGGTAGCAGATATTCCTAACTCATCCTAACCTCATAAACCCGAATTCACTTGAAAGAACAAATGCCTTATGAGTGAGAGGTGCAAGAAAAGGATTATGAACTTATTAAAAAGGCTAAGCTAAATATATGGGTAACAAAGAAAACAGGACATTAAGCACAACGAGGTAACTAGGGATATGAAATGTAAACAGGTTAGCTTCAAAGGCTCAAACGATTCAAAGATGGCCTAAATTATATCTATAACTTAGTGTTATCTAGGATTTCGTCTCAAGAGGGATTCAAACAAGTTATAAGATTTTATAAAAATAAACCAAATTATACTAACATAAACAGTCTCTAAATTAATATAACAAATCATAGTGCAAGATTAAGTGTTCAAATTTTGGAATGTAAACACACAGTTTTTACAATCATGTAGAAACACGTTTCAAGAATGCTAGTCACTCCATTACTCAGCTATTTCTACCAAGATGAAGATGCGTTTCAAGAATAATATGTACTCCTTACCTCAGCCATCTTCAAACTTTTATGCTACAAAAGAAAAATGCAGAGATGAGAATTTTACAAACACAAAGAACTTCATTTTCGGACCATTATCGAGACGCATTTCAGGTCAAAACCTTCACTCAGCCATCTCGACCTATGAACACATTAATCTTAAAGTCTTACAAACAACACACTTTTTTTTTGCTTGGTTTTTTTAAAACTAGTCCCAGATTCAATCACAAAAGAAAAAAAATTGACACAACCTTCTCCCCCCAACCTAGATTGAACACTATTCTAAAGTTTAACAAGATTAAATAAGAAGAGTAACAACATATAATTACCAGAGCGGTTATTCAAAGACAAACACATAAACAAAGACAAAAACAACAATGCTGTAAGTAAAACTAGAAGAGGTAGAGTTTAGAGAGAAAGATCCCAATCTCGTTTGCGTTTTCCGCAGAACTTTGATGTTGCAGTGTCCGTTTCAGGATCAATGACGTGCATTTTTTCAAGCAATTCCTCTACAGTAGTGGCAAAGATAAAAATCTTTCTTCCTAACTCATCAAGAAACTTTTGTTCCACAGCATGATCTAAAAAACTAAGCAAACTATCAAAGTAACCATTTATATTTAACAAACCAACAGGTTTAGAGTGTAGTCCTAACAATTTCCAACTAGCAATGGCAAAAAGTTCCTCTAGAGTTCCTAAACCTCTAGGTAAGGCAATGAAAGCATCAGAAGCAAACTCCATGTCTCTTATTCGCTCAGGCATACCTGCAACTATTTTTTCAACACCAATGGTAGGACCACATAAACGACTTTGAGCAAGGACACCTAGAATAATACCTAGAGCTCCAGTACTTCCAGAACGTCTTCCAGCAGAGACACTACCCATTAAACCTAGACTACCTCCTCCATAGACAAGGTTTATCTTTTTCTTAGCCAAGACATAGCCTAAATGAAATGCATTTTCTATGTAATCAATGCCTCTTCCTGATTTAGAACCACAAAACACACAGATATTGTTGAACTTTAAAGATGACTGGGATGAGAAATCCATGATAGTTACTAAGACTAAGGCTTTTTTTTTTTTATTGCTCTATCTTACAAATTCGCTCTGAGAAAAACTTAAGAACTGAAAGGATTTTATAGACACCTAAAGAGAACGTTGGGTAAAATTAAATAAAGACAGCTGTGATGACAGACAAGGATAGATAAATATGACACCCCTGCAGACAACTTGTACCTGACAGCACTATTAACCTTTTGACAAACTAGACTTTACTGTACAACTTTTGACAAATGGGACTAAATTTTAAAATTTGAAGCAAAGCTTATCTTACACGACACACAAGACACCTACCGAATAAAATTATGCATCTAACAAAAGAAGAAAAGTCAAGATATTATTATTATAAGATAAATGGTACGATCACAATTATTAAACAACAACTGTATAAATCACAAAAATAAAAATTTTTTGTTGATGAAATTTTATTCGAGAATGAGTTGAAGAAAACTTTTGTTCATCAAAACGCGTTTCCAGAAATTCCGTTACTCAGCCATTTTGATGATTTTTTCATTAAAACCATGATCATACCTCGAATAAATCTTCAATCAAATTTTTTTTTTTGAAAAACACACAGAGAAACAAAGAAAATACCTTACAGACCTTGTTCTGAAGTGGAAGGATCATGAGTCTGTTTTCCATCTAACATTCTCGCAAACTGAACAGTTGGGTCTTTTAGCGTCAGATTCCCAAGACGTTTTTTTTCTTCATGAAATTGAGGCCAGAGTTGTTTCATAGCCCCCTAGATGTATCCACTTGGATGGGACTCAAGAGAAACTCGGAGATCTTCTAAGTTTTCATTCCTAAGACCATTTTTACAGAACTGAATTTTATCTTCCCTATTTCTAGATATGAAACCAGGTGAGGGACATTTTCCAGAACAAGTTTGACGAGAACATTTATGACATTTTGACTCCATAGGACGAGCTCTTCTTTTTCTAGCACACAGACTTGTACCCATACCAGGCAAACCTACATTATTTACATCACTTGAACGAGCAAGACCTTCTATGTACATCTTGATATCAGTAGGAAGCTTAAAACGTGAAAGTACCCAAAGACGAGTGATTCTGGTTTTATACTTCTTTCTGATCTCTCTTTGAGAAAGTGAAGGGAAATATTTCTTTAAGTACTCATATTTCGGATCCATGATTGAGAAATTAAGATTTTTGAGAGTGAATTGAAAGCTTTAAGAGAGAGTTCGAGAGAGAATTGCAAAGATTTTTGTGGAAGCAGAAGAAAAGAAGATTGAAAAGTGTTTGAAAGATTGAAGAATTTTGAAAGAGTTTTGAAGAATTTCTTGGAATTTTAGCGAAAAGACAGAGAGAATTTGAGAGAGAGAACAAGAAATTTAGAGAGGGAAAGAACAAAGATTTCTGAACTTGGATGCATAGTAACAAATTTTATAAATAAGGGGTAGGCTTCTGTTCAGACACAGGGAAGATTACTCAGACGCATGCGAGAGTAATGGGCTGAACTAAAACGGGCCAAAGAAAAGTAACCTAACAGATTATTCAGACATGAAAATATTTTTGTGTTTTTGAGTTTTTTTTTTAATTTTTTTAATTTTTTTATTTTTAGAGATCTAAAATTCAAAAAAATTCATTGAAAATTATTTCATTAAAATGCGTTTCTAGAGGCCGTTGGTACAAAAATACCAACTAATCGTGCTGATTATAACCTCCATAATTTCTACCATTTTAATGAATTTTTGAAATTATTTTTTTGATTTTTAGGAAAAACAAAGAAAATAAAGATACGACAAACAAATACAAAAAAAAAAAAAAACATAAAGACAATACAAACATTAATCTATAACTATGATTTCAGTTTCTGGTTCGGAGTCAGAATCGTCAATGTTGATGACTGTTGGAAGAGTTGCTCTAAACCTTCCCAAAAGATAGCACTCCTAAAAAGTTAAGTTGCCAGCAGCTGCAAAGAATCTTTGCTGAAATTCTTCTTCATCCATGAGATCATACATGAGGTCATCCATAGTGTCACCCATCACCACATCCTCAGGTTCTTCTTCAAAAACTTCATTTTCACATTCAGCCTCAAAATTCGAAATGTTTGCTTCAAGAGATTGGTCAGAAACATTCACAGGATAGTTATCAACCTTGGGTGAAACATTCGAGTCAAAAGAATTAGCCAAATCAGCCAAGGGATCAACAAATGTTCCTGAAGTATTGCTCTCAACAAAATTCACTTCACACTTTCCAGAGGGTGATTGTGCCATGTTAAAAACGTTGAATTCTGAAGTCATATTCCCAAAAGACAATTTTAGTATTCCATTTCTACAATTAATCAAAGCATTAGAAGTTGCAAGAAATGGACGACCCAAAATGACAGGAATTTGAACATTTGTATTTGTGACAGGTTGTGTATCCAAAACAATGAAATCCACTGGGTAGTAAAATTTATCAATTTGGACTAACACATCCTTGACAACACCTCTTGGAGTTTTTACAGATCGATCAGCTAGTTAAAGTGTGACAGAAGTTGGCTTTAGTTCACCTAGACCTAATTGCTGATAAACAGAATAAGGTAAGAGGTTGACACTAGCACCAAGGTCTAACAAAGCATGTTCAATTTGAGTATTTCTGATGATACAAGAAATTGTGGGACAACCAAGATCTTTCTATTTCAATGATGAGTCATGTTGAATGATGGAACTAACATTCTCAGCTAAAAATGCAGTTTTAGTCACATTATGCTTTCTTTTAATTGTACAACAATCTTTCAAAAATTTCGCATAAGATGGGACTTGTTTGATTTCATCTAAAAGTGGAATGTTAATTTTGACTTGTTTAAACAGTTCAAAAATTTCAGCATTTTTGTCAAACTTCTCTTTTGAAAGCAAAGCTTGAGGAAATGGAATCTTTGGAACAAATTTCTCTTTTGAAACACTCTTTTCTTTTTCAGAATTTTCCTCATCACTATTAATTTTATCACCACTTTTCAAAGTTGAATTAACGTTTTGATCTTTTAAAAGATTAGTTTTATCAACAGTTTTTCCACTTCGAAGAGTTGTAACAAAATTAACAGTTTCTTGTTGTGCCTTTGAACTAGAAGATGCAATTTCATTTGCAGATGGATAATGTACAGGTTGAGTAGGAAATTTGCCTTTTTCTTGAATGCAAAGAGAAGAAGTGAGTTTAGAAATGGATTCTTTAATTTCATGAATGTCTTGAGAAGTGCGAGTGTTATGAACTTCCTATTTTTGAATGAATGATTTTTGAGCTTGAATGAAAGTTTGCAAAGTGTCTTTAAGAGTTTTGACTCGAGAATGGAGATTTTTAGAAAAATTTTGTGGAGGCCTTTGAAAATTTTGAGAATTTGATGGAAATGGTGGACGGCCTTGAGAGTTTTGTGGTGGAAATGGTGGTGGTGGTTGATATTGCTGTTGTGGTTGATCATTTCTCTAACTGAAATTGGGATGGTTTTTCCATTGTGAATTGTATGTGTCAGAATGTGGGGATGGAAATGGCTTTCTAGGTGGGTCCAATTGATTTGTGTAATTCACCTGTTCATGGGACTCTTCCTTAAAAATTGGGCATTCATAAGTTGAGTGTCCTAGAGTTTGGCAAACACTACACAAAATTTCAATTTTGGGTTCTTGGACATTCCTTCGTTCCATGGCTTCAATCTTTTTAGTCAAACATGCAATTCTAACAGTTAGATCATTTTCTTGACTAAGTTGATGGACACCTCTTTGAGCATTAGCAAGATTAGATCTAATTGAGCCTTCAGAATTACTATGTTGCCAGTATTGAGAGTTATTAGCCAAATTATCAAGGAAATCTAACGCTTCATCAGGTTCTTTATCAAGGAATTCTCCATTACACATTGTTTCAACAAATTGACAGGTTTCAAGAGTTAAGCCTTCATAAAAAAACTAATGTAATGCCATTTTTCAAAACCATGATGTGGGCAAGAATTCAACAAATCTTTAAATCGTTCCCAACTTTGGAAATAAACTTCTTTTGCATTTTGGGAAAAATTTTGAATTTTTTTTTCAAAGCATTGGTCTTATGTGTTGGAAAGAATTTTTTTAGAAACTCAGATTGCATTTCTTGCCATGTACCTATTGACCTAGGTTTTAAAGAAGTAAGCTAAGTTTTAGCTTTGTCTTTTAAAGAAAAAGGGAAAAGCTTAAGCTTAACAATTTCATTTGAAACTTCCTGGTCAGTGAAGGTAGCACAAACATCTTTAAACTCTCTAAGGTGCAGATATGGATTCTCAGATTCTAAGCCATGAAAATTGGGAAGCAAGTTGATCATTCCAGGTTTAAACCTAAAGTGATGAGCATTGAGAGGAAAAACCAAACATGATGGAGTGGATTCACAGGGTGGTTGCAAATAATCTCTCATTGAGCGAACAACAAGATTGATGATTTGTTGATTAACAATATCTTCATTATGAACACTTTCATCATCAGCCATTTTTGGTGAATTTGAAGACACAACAGAGATGAAATGTGATTCTAAACTTTTCCTAACTAACCTACGACTATTAGACTCACGAAACCAAACTGGCATACAAATTATTTAAATATTTACAAAATTTTATAGACAAATACTAAGCTTTTCTTCACTCAAGGAGAGTAGAGTAGTGAATGAAAAGTATCTACCTTATTGATTTTGTGAAGTTGCGAATTATATTTTTCAAGAATGTCCCCAGGAAAAATTGGTGGTGCTAAGGCTCCTTAAGAATCAATCTCCTTGACAGAACAACATTTCAGGAATGACTGGTGTTGGGAGAATCTCCAAAAGTGAACCGGTTATGGGAAACAATTCTGAACCAGTACCAATCCCCAAACAAAACTTTCTCAAAAAATACTTTTCACAAAAACACAATTTGTTTATTAAGTATTATGGAAAACCTAATCTAAAATTTTATGAAGTTTTATTTCTAAGGCAAAAACCTAAAACTAGCAAAAGAAATATTTTACAGAAGAAATGAGAGAAAATAAAATTTTTATGATTTTTTTTATGATTTATGATTTTTATTTTTTTTAATTATTTATTTATATATATATTTTTTATTTTCTAAAAAACAAAAGTGACGTGAATAGTAACTACTACAAATAGTTACTTATAGAAAATGCATACAGATTTCTACGTGAACAGTACTTAATACCTGCAAAATAGAAGATATTAACAAAAGAAAAGAAATGAAACAAAAGAAAAAAAAAGTTAGTAATATATAAAAGAAAAATAAAAAAGAAAAAGAAAATATATTACACAATATTATACTGCACTAAAAACAATACCTTCCCCGGCAACGGCACCAAAAATTTGGTCTCGCGTCTATTTACGTATTTTAAACAAACCTCAAGTATAAGGTTGTCTCAAGTAATATTTTCTCGGTGAATCTGAGGTCGAACCCACAAGGAAGGATTTATTCAGTTCCAGTACATGTATTATATTAACTTTTTCTTTTTATTTAAACTAAAAAATTTGAGGATTAATATTTATTATTCACAGAATGTATTTACAATATTTACACATTTTTTTTACAACATTTTTCATCTTTAGATTTTGATAATTTGGAACTTTAATAACAAGAAATGCAAATAATAACTTAAGCAGAGTAACAACAATAATAACGACAATTTAAAGAAGTGAAACAGCAATAATAACAGGGCTGAGGTTCAAAGGTTCTGTTCTGACGATTATCTTTAATATATTTTAGTTTCTCTTTTTATTTATTAGTTGGTTTAAGTATACACTATGCCATCCTATGTCGACAATAAATCAAGAATTACCAAGCATTTACTGTGCCATTCCATGTCTATAATGCAGCAAAAACACAACTTAATAAATAAGCAACATTTCAACATAACTTAACTAAAATAACAACCAAGATAGTAAGTTAAGCATTTACCGAGCCATTCTCTGTCTACGAGTAATCAAGGTCCTCCCAAGCATTATCCGTGCCAGTCTATGTCATCGATAAATCAGAACCGTAATTTTGGCAGAGTTCTAGCTAAGAAAATATTGAAATTCTAGGTTTTCTAAGAGAATATTTTGGCATTACAACAGCTTAGAAAACTAAGAAAAACCAAAAAATATTTAAGATAATTTTGCCAAAATTTTCCCCTCTCCCCTCAGCTAAAAAGAAATTTAAAAAGACATAATTAATAAAATACTACTAATATTATTGAGCATAATTTTTACAACACAAACTAGGAAATATTTTACAAGAAACTAGACTAAAAAATGGAATAAAAACTAGGCTATAATTATTACAATAGCATTTTTATGCTGCGGGAGGGGCTCTCTAAACTGAGGCAAATGCCTCGGTATTTATAGGAGATTGATTTCACAAACGTCCACTTATAATCAATGCTATTTCCTGTTGAAAGTTGACGATTTTTGAATTATTTCCTTCTTCTTTCACGCTGATCTGCATTCGTGAGAATGCAAATTTGAGTTTGTAATCCAGTGTGACGCAGACTAGATCAACATGGAACAGGCACGATCTGAACCGTTCAAAACTAGATCCAATGGCTGTCAGACGCGGGCAAGATGGGCCAGGTGGGACCAAGATTTAAGGCCGATGGATGAGTCAAAGTATTCAGATCTGACGGTTCAGAGAACGGATGCACGTGGACACGACCGCACACGATCGGACATGTCTGTTGCACCCTCTGAGACACGCTGCAGCTTTGTCAGCGCGTGTGATGCACGCGCCAATCATATCTCAACACGTGGACCGCACTTTGAGATTCTGCTGACGCACCGAATGACGCGTTGACACGCGTCTCTTCCTCGGACGACTGAGATTGATTTGGCAGGTGATCGAACGGCTCTTATGATGCCACGTGTCCCATTTAATTTAAATTCGAATTCTCTTTTATCTTTTTGATGCATTTGATGTCTGATTTTATCTGTTTTGGTGTCGTTTTGCTCCATTTTTCCTCCAGATTTTAAATCTAAAATCACAAACACACTAATATTAATTATTTTACAGACATAATATTTATTAAAAATATTTATTTTATAATAAACCACACAAAAATAGATAAAAACTCTTAAAATTTCCAGTCTCTTGTGGTTGAGCACAAATATAATTTTTATGACTTGAAAATATTTTTAAAAATTGCTAAAAATATAATAAGACATATTTATAAACTTAAAACACACTACCAAACACACTAAAACTCAAAATAAAATAACCGCATTACTTTTACGATTTTGACTATTTACAGACTAGACACTTATTTAACACACCAAAATGACTCTAATAATTACTAAAAACATAAAAACACACTAAAAACGTATTTTTAAGCATATTTTCGCACCAAGACACAAAAATACTTATTAACACAAAATGCTATTAATTAGAGGATTTAATGAGAAATAAAAGCGTAAACAAATGATTTAAGCCTTAGAAAATGTACACTTTTACAGTCTCATCAAGTTTTGTCTGAACTTTCGGATTATTTTTATCTTACATTCCATTATCTCACCATTAGAAAACTTACTATCAAAGATAGTATACCATTCGGTTACACCTATGTATCCAAATGGTTGAGCGCTCCAGTTTTCTAATTACAGGACAATTCATATAAGAGAATATCATTACTCCTAAAGAGGAGCTATGGATTCCATATTTATGAATAACACGTCTACGCTATCAAGAGTCATGCCTCCAACGTACTGGCATGCATACCACTATTGAGATGTGGGTGTCACCCTTTGGCACATCAAAAGACACAAGTCGAGATAACGGGCCCACTATTCATCTCAGGATTAAGATACAATACAAATGATTGTCTAAAGTGAATCGATTTGCCAAGACAGAATTATTAATCCAAATCAATTCACTTTATGTCCCAATCCAACACATCGTCATCTATGACAACATGCCAATGTTTCTATTCACGGAGTCCAACTCTGATAGTCAAGACAAACCATCTCCCAAAAGGGATATAGACAACAAAACAATCTTTACATGAATAAAGCACCCAACTTAATTCCTTCGATTGCGGATCATATGTTTCAGACCGTCACCTTAAGAATCGTGTCTTCTGCATAATCAGTCCATCATATTCCCAATTCTTAAGGTTCAGACTACTGTTTGCTTATCATACATTCAACAAATATGAACATAAAGAGGACAAGATTTGGTATATATATAAATAAATAAATTCTTTATTGATAAAAATGTCTCCAAAAATGTATTACATTTTTACTCCTTAGGGCATACATGTCTAACAAAATCAACCTGATTATGGATTGGGGATTCAGTTAAAGTGTGGTTATTTTATACATCGTAGGATGATAGAGTACTTGGAGCTTAAGTTGTGTGCTGGAAGTTATTGGCATAGTATTCGCCAAGAGGTAGGGATTCTATTTCTCATCTTTTGTGAGTTTTTATGGAATTAAAATTGGTTATTTTACTACAACATATATATATATATATGTATGTTGAACTGCTATTTTATGAGTATCACATATGAAACTATAACATGAGTGCATCCTCCATTGTACAATGAGGAATATATTGATTTGACATATGTTGTTGTAAATTGGGAAGCATGGTTAGGAAAAACTGACTCTATAAATAATGAATGATAACAGAGGAATGGTACGATGTGAAGAGGGTGACGATTACGTCGTTGGGCACGAATACCCTAAAAGGTAAAATAGGGGAGAGGTGATGACGCTCCCTTGGGTCAAAAGTCCCAGAACGTATTGTACAGGAATCGACTTGATGAGGATTCGGGGCTTGGTGTCCCCTCACCGGAACACCCTTGGAATGATTGTAGGGTGGTCAAGCATGCCCATTTGAGTTTCGTTGAGTTGAGTAATAGGATATTCTACTGCACGGTGGATACAGATAAGCATAATTAAATCCTGAATTAAAATGTATATATATATGTATGGAACTTGGTAAGAATAATCATAAGATATCCACTAAAATTGAACATGATAATATTGATGAATAATATTAAGAACTAACTAACCATGCAGGTTTTGATCTGACAATAATAAAAACCAAAAAGTGAGTAATGTTTTCCCTATTGAGCATGTTGTCGTTCACTTCCCTCTATTTCTATCTTTTCAGGACTCACAGTGTGTAAGGTGGTGACAAGAAACATAGTTGAGGAAGCTATGTAGCTGTGTATCGTTTGATTTGCTTCATCTGATAAGAATGTCCACCATGTTAACGTAAGAGTCGAATGTTACTTCCTATGACTGTATTTAAATATGTTGAGGGTTGGAATGATGATGATGACAGTTTTGTATTATTAAACTTAAGGTGCTACATTAAACTATGGTTTAATTGTTGTTTATATTTTTACTTTGTTTTGAGAGTTTTTATTTAAGTCCTAGGCAAATTTCTTTTGATGTTTATTTATATTTTTTTATTTGTATTTTATTTATTAATACTGTTAACCCTCACTTAGGGGTGTTATAGAATTTTTGGTATCAAAGCCTAGGCTCGGTTAACCTAGGGAGTATAGCACTACTTTAAATATCAGTTTTTGAGATGGTTTTTAAGTTGAATTTTCAATATCATCATCAAAATGAACCTTCAGGTTAATTTATACAGTCCAGGAGGATGTAACATAGAAAGGCCCCAAAATAAAAGTATTAATGGTTATGTGGGAATGATAATTATATGAAATGAAATTTGTGCGTAGATTGCTTGAGGGAGATTCGTATAGTTAAAAAGATCTATAAGTCTTTATCTCATGGGAAATGGTGAGAAATATAAGGCTTGATTTGTTGATTTCAAAGTTTGGCATAGATGTGCCAAATTCTTCATAATTGATTTAAACCCATATAGTGATTGTGTGTAGACTCGATGGGGTACTTAAGTGTCAATAACTTTCCTTGAAAGTTCTATTTACTTGAGCAATATGAGATAGGTTTGGAATACATGGTATTGAACCTTGAGAGAGATAAACGTTAGTCTTTTGGTCTGTTGAGACTGTGTAAAGGCAAATAATGTATGAATTTCAAGGTTGAAATATTTTGTTGCGTACCTTGTGTTTAAGTGGTGATATTAGTCCTTCAAAATAGATGTAATGTAAAAATGTCTAATAGAAGTTTCCTTAAGTAGATCATAATACTTAAGGCACCATTGATGATTTTGGACCTTTATGATGAAAAGGTCTAACTTTTAGATGTTTTGATGTGAATCTCTTGGTTACTTGAGGTATGGTTGTATGAGAAAATTTAAGATTGTATAAGTGAGATTATGAGAATAGTACATGTCCTTAAATAATAACATCTATAGTTTTTGCTCCTTAATGTGGTCTATGTTGGAAGACAGAAAGTATATTGATTTTAAGGCTAGTTACATTCAAAACCCTTCGTAGTGTTAATGGTAGATCTGTATTAACGGATATCGAGTATTAAGGATAAGAGAGGAGTGTTTGTATTGTTCAATAATGTTTTGATTAAAAAAAATTATTTAAGTTCCAATAGGATTTTGTTGTAATGGAATGATTTGGATAACATTAAGGGGAACTTATGATTTTTATTAAATTGGGTTTTGTAATTTATTTTGGTCAATTGTGTTTTAAGCAGGCTTTGAATTAGGCTTAAGATTTGTATAAGTTGGGTTTCAATTTCATGCTTGTTATTTAAACTCAGCCCATCTCAGTTTAGAACATTTGGGCCTAGTCTAAATCCTAAAACAGTTTGATCCATGCTATCATTCGTACGTGGTCTCTACATATGTCATTTACAGTGGTTTAATCATTGTCTATATATATACATCTACTGTGCATAGGATTTCATTTCGCTGAGTTCACTCTCTCTCTAAACTTGTCATGCTCTCTCTAATTTGTAAATCCTCTTCCTTCTTTCTAGAGCTTCTTCTTTCCCTTTCTAAAAGAAGAAGGAATTCCAAGAATCTGTAACCTATTGTCTCTACTTTTCTTCTCTATTTACTCTTCTTTCATATCATTATGGACCTAAAGTACCAACAATTGAGAAAGTATTTCCCATCACTCTCCCAAAAGATTCTCAAAATGAAATACAAGACTAGGATCACTCGGTTGTGGATTCTTATGCGTTGTGGCATCCCTAATGATGTGAGAATGTTGATAGAGGGGAAGATCCATCTAAGTGACTTCAATCAAGATGTCGGTTTACTAGGTACAGGTACCAGCCATAGTGCGATGAAAAGAAGAGCTTGTGCCATCGCGGTCACTTGTAACAAATATGGATGACAAAATTGTAAAGATACATGTATTTCACCTGAATATGTGTCTGTAAATAAAGAGGATAAAATAAGGTTTTACAGGGATGGACTCTCTAAGGAAAACTTGGATAACCTCCATCCTTATCTTCAATATCACCCTAGTGGATATGTTCAAGGTGTTATCTTTAAACTTTGAACCAAATTACATGCAAAAAGACAATGTCTCAAGAATATGGTATTTCAAGATCCTATTTGCCAAATCACAAGGAAATTTGATGGGGAATAAGCAATCGGTATATAAAGGTTGTTTAGTCTTTGTTTATTTGAAATCATTTCATTTGGTATTCAATAATCTGTGTCATTCTTTTACTCATAATATTTGCTTTTGTGTCCAAAATAATTGTCATTATTAAATTGATATAGTAAGTGTTAGTATCTTTTTTAATTTATGGTTTTATTTAATATATATAATAAAATATATTATCCTATTAGACACATCACATGCGGCATTGTAGCATGTTTGAATATTTGAAATGTATCCAGATATTTCAAGATTTGTGTCTCCAATTTCAAAAGTTTAATAGTAGTAGTCGTTTATATTGATTTTCTAGATTCATTGTACATTTGTCACAAAGGTCTATAGTTGTGTTGGAATGCCTTTTGACGAACCATTCTTAATTGTCAAAAGTTATATAGTTTGAGTTAAAAATTTTCAAAAAGTGAATTGGGCTTTCTGTAAACTGTCAGTCGCTTTTCTTACTTACTTACCTACACAATATTTTGTTTAGATTTTTGGATTACCTTTTCATTACCTACTCATCTGTCACTCTAGTCCTTTTTGCGTATCCCTCATCTTTAAAATTACATGTAAAACCTTGAATCTAAATGAAGCAGACATAAAGCAATCACTCATAAAACCAAATATGTCTACCTCCCAGTCCACCAAGAAAATAAAGAATGTCTATGTCTTTTGTGATTCTAGCTCTAGAAAAGATAAAGTCTATCTAGAAGCTACAAAACACTTAAGGCAAGCCTTAGCATGCAGGAAGCTTAACCTGACCTATAAGAGTGGTAGTTTAGGATTAATAGGCAATGTGGCAACAACAGCTAAGTCTGGTGGTGTCGAAGTCCTAGGGGTTATTCCTTGACTCCTAGCTGAGGGGAACCTTTGTGGAAAAACAATAGGTAGGGAGAAAAGAGTTTTGGACACCCCTGAATGTCATAAAATCATGATTGATAATTCTGATGCTTTTATAGCATTACCTGGTGGTATAGGTACCCTTAAGGAAATATTCGTAGTTGCTTGTAGGCAATTATTGGGCATTCATTCTAAACCCTTGGGACTTTTAAATGTAAATGGTTTTTATGATGGTCTCTAGATTACGCTATGGAAGAAAACTTTATTATAGAATCAGAGAGACAAATCTTTGTTACTGCTTCAACAGCCAAGGAATTGCTAGATAAGATGCAAATCACCCATCTGGAGTCCGACACTACAACATCCAAGCTTGAATGGAAAAAGGAAAGCTGGGAGCGGCCATTGATTTGAATCTCCATCTACAATCTTTTGGTTTCACCATTGGCATGTATGTCCATATTTCATGTGTCACGAATAACCGTTTTCCCCACACTATATTTTCTTGTGGTATGTTGTTAAAACTTTTAGATTCATTGACCTTAATCCCGAGATGGCTGATGATATAGAGTACTTGATGCTCTCGAAACGTATCTCATTTAAGGTTCAACCTTTTGTTTATCGATGTTTTTGTATTCTATAAGCATATATGATATGGATAGTTGTTATACAGAGTGCCTTGTACTCTCGAAATGTCTCTATTTCATGTTTGCAATGTGTAGTATTCTGTTAATGTTTTGTGGAAGTACCAAACTCAACTGTGGGGATACTCTGTAGAAAATATGAGTGTGTTATGTGGGTGAAATGTTTGTGTGTTATGAAGGTAATTATTTAATGAAAAATATGTCAAGTTTGCTATAATTATGAGATTCCCTCTAATATCTCTACGTACAAGTTTAATGTATGACTTTGAATAGAAGCACTTGTGTTATGTATTTTATGATTATGTTTTTGTCTCTTAGTTAGAATATGAAATCAAACATCTTTTTTTATTATTATTATTCATAGAGGAAACGGGAACTCAAGAATGAAGTACATAGAATTACTCTAGTAATTGCCTTAAATGTAATTGTAAATCATAGTCCATGGATAGTGAAGGGCTGGAAAAAAAATATGATCAACATGTGTGCTTTTCTGATCTGATTCCTAAACCATAATACGGTGTTGTAAATTGAAACCTGTTAGAAATACTCTTGTTGAGGGATTTGATGTTTAAAGCATGGTTGATACATGGTAACCTACATATGGAGACAAATAACTAAAAGGGTGTTTAATATACAATAATCTTGAGGTGGGAATGGGAATTTTACAGATTCCCATGCTTGGTATGTAGTAATTTGAGTTTTGGATTCTTAGGAAACTCATTCCTATAGGATTCAGATTACCCCATTTTGAGTAATCAGAATCTCATACAACAAGGTGATATTCATAACTCTAGGAATCTTAAAACTATGGAAATCTTACCTTTTTTTTTCATGATGATGATGATAATAATAATTATATTATTATTAAATTATTATAATAATAATTTATTATAAATTAATAATTTTATACAGTATAAATATAAAAATTATACAATATAAAATAATAATTTGATAATAAGGCTGATAATAACATTAATAATAATAATAATAATAATATATAATATATTACATATACGATATCTAAATATAATATATATTATTAATTAATGTTAGAATATAATATATATAAATAGTATAAGAATAAAATAAAATAATTTCATACTATTATTTTAAATTAATATTAATATATGATATGAATATAAATATTATATCAATATAAAATTATAATTTAATAATAAGGATAATAATAACATTAATAATAAAAACATAATAATATAATATTAATATGAATAGTATAATATTAATATTCATAGTAATATCAATATTAAATTATATAAATACTATTATAATAATTATGAATATGAAATATAACTAAATATGTTTAATATCTTTTATAAAAATATTTTTATTTAATGTTAATATTAATACAAATAATAATATGTTATTATGAATTATATTTTTAATATTATTTATATTCATATCAATATATTATATATTATATACAATTTTTAATATTAATATATTGTTAAATAGTAATTCTATGATTATTATAAATTAATATTTTTATATAATATAAAGAAAGTATTATATTAATATAAATAATAATTATTTAATAATAATGATAGCAATAACATTAATATTCATAGTAATATTAATGTTAAATTATATAATATTATTTTATTATTCATATTTATATTATTATTATTTAATATTAGCACTAATATATTATATTGATACATTTAATATTAATACTATAAATTATTTTGTCAATTATACACAATTCCTATGTACAACCAAATATAGTAATGTATTATTCTTAGAAATCTAATAGAATATTCCTATGTACAACCAAACTTGATAATCTTGGTTCTAAGGAATTATATTCCCTATAATTATTTTCCCAAGAATATAATTCCTACTAATTACTGCATACCAAACACCCCTTAAGGGTGTAGAGTCGAAAGCAAAATCATTACAAAATAAAGATTTTTTTCTAGTATTATTAGATTTGAAATTTTAAGGACAAAATTTCTTTAAAGGGGGTAAAGCTGTGATATCTATTATTTTTCTAACGGGTATTATGGTAATTAAATTAATTATTAGTGTGCGAATTAAAAATTTGTTTCATCTAAACCTATTTCACATTATTTATTTTTACCTATTTTTAAATTTCCTAAATTTTACTAAACTTATTTAGTATATTGACCAAAATGTCCTTGAAACTTCCAAATTATTTCAAAAGTTCCATTTGGCATTATATGGCCTAAAGTCTCCAAAGGAGACTCATTCTCATCTACTTCCTCAATCATTCTCACCTACTCCCTCTATCATTCTCTCTACCTTCTTTTCAGATCAATATTCACTCTCCCCTGCCCCTTTCTCTTTCTTCTCTCACGTTTCTCTTCCTTCCTCTACATCTCTTTTCTCCTTCTTCATTTTTTCTTCCATGGTGAGACAAGCAGAGAAGACCAAAGGAAGAGCTCAAAAATTCTTCATGAATTTCAAGTTATTTTCTCATAAATCATCACAAAACAAAAATCAAGGATTTTCACAACCAAAATCACGATCTTCTTCAAGCTTGAGGTAAGGTTTTCTAAGCTAAAAAAAAATACTTTGATTTAAATTTGTGTTTTTAGCATGAGATTTGTGAGAAATGTGTTCTTGATGTTTTGTGGGTAATTATACAACTTTTTGAAGCTTGATTTATATAGGTCTATGTTTAAAATATGTTTTTGAGCAAGTTTTGAAGAATTTTGATTTTTGTTTTAGATTTGTATGTTGAATATGAAACTTTGAGAAAAATGAGATACATGTGTTTAAGGGTGATTTTCATAGTTTTTATACATTTTCTAGGTCTTGAAAGTTCATAAAAAGGATTGGATTGAGTTTTAAAGTTTGAAACCTTCAAAAATAGAAATCAAGAATTTACAGGTATCTGGCGATAGGCCGATGAACAGTACCACAGGCCAATGAATAGTACTGACAGACCGATGTATAGTACCGATGAGTAGTACCGACAGGCCAACAGAGAGTCCAAAAATAGCTTTTTGTTTAGAAGGTTGAAAAAAGTGATCGATAGGCAGATCATGCAGTCTAAAATCATTTGTTTTTCATCATTTTGTGTTATAAAATGTTCTAAGGATTTCATAGAAATGATTATGGCACACTAATAAGAATAAATGGTAAATCGACATGATTATGGATTGGGGATTTAGTTAAAGTGTGGTTATTTTATACATCGTAGGATGACGAAGTACTTGGAGCTTACGTTATAAGCTAGAAGTTATTGGCATAGTATTCGCCAAGAGGTAGGGATTCTATTACTCATCTTTTGTGAGTTTTTATGGAATCAAAATTGGTTGTTTTACTGCAAGATATATATATGTATGTTGAACTGCTATTATATAAGTATCACATGTAAAACTATGACATGAACTCGTCCTGTATTATACAACAAGAAATATATTGATTTGACATATGTTGTTGTAAATTGAGAAGCATAGTTAAGAAAAACTGACTCTATAAATAATGAATGATTATAGAGGAATAGTAAGACGTGAAGAGGGATGCGGTTACGTCATTGGGCACGAATACCCTAAAAGGTAAAATAAGGTGGAGATGATAACGCTCCCTTAGGTCTAAAGTCCCAAAACGCATTGTACAAGAATCGACTTGATGAGGATCCGGGGCTTGGTGTCCCCTCACCAGAACACCTTTGGAATGATTGTAGGGTGGTCAAGCTCTCCCATTTGGGTTTCGTTGTGTTTTGTGATAAGGTATTCTATTGCACGATGGATGTAGATGAGCATTTGAAGCCTGAATTAATATATATATATATATGTATGGAACTTGGTAAGAATAATCATAAGGTATCCATTGGAATTGAACATGATAATATTGATGAATAATATTGTGAACTAACTAACCATACAGGTTTTAATCGGGCAATGATAAAAACCAAAAGGTGAGCAATGTTTTCCCTAACGAGCATATTGTCGCTCATTCCTTTATATTTCTATCTTTTCAAAACTTACAGTTTTTAAGGTGGTGACAAGAAACATAGTTAAGGAAGCTATGTAGCTGTATACCGTTGGATTTGCTTCATTTGATAAGAATGTCCATCATGTTAACGTAAGCATCGAATGTTACTTTCTGTGACTGTATTTAAATAGGTTGAGGGTTGGAATGATGATGATCACAGTTTTGTATTATTAAACTTAAGGTGCTACATTAAACTATGGTTTAATTGTTATTTATATTTTTACTTTGTTTTAGAGTTTTCATTTAAGTCCCGAGCAAATTTTCTTTTGATGTTTATTTATATTTTCTAATCTCTATTTTATTTATTAAAAACTGTTAACCCCCACTTAAGGACGTGACACTAAACCCCAAAAGTAGAGTTTTAGGTGTTTGGTAAATTATGTATAAAATTGTTGTGGACATATATAATGACGGAAATTGATATGCTTTACTAAGCATGTTTATAGTTTTAGTTTTTAATTTTAATTTTAAGATTGACATTCATAATATTTGCACATTAAAAGGCTAATAAAATATTATTTTATTTTTATTATATATTTTTAGACAAATAAATTACTTTTATTAAACCAGATAAAGTATATATCCATGTAAAAAATCACTTTAAAAAAAGCAACGAAATTAAAAATGTTATAAAAAACATGGATAGATTGAGAATTTTGTATTATTATTAAGGTTAGTTTATAAATTACACTACAACAATTATATGATTTAGCGACAAAACTTTCAAAGACGACATTTTGTCGTCGCTAAAAAAAAGATATATTTGTCGTTGCTAATGGTCGCTAATCTGTGTCCACATTACTAACATTCAACGACAACTTATATCATCACTGAATATTTTAGGGAAAAATTTACCCATCAAAATTTTCAAACACCCACCATAAATTCGCAGGCTATGTTTCAGCAGATTCAACGACGACAAATAATTTGCTACGTTGTCGTTTTTATAAGTTGAGATTTAGCGATGACATATGTCGTTGCTGAAAAAAACAATAATTCCTCGATCAATTTTTCCTCTGGATCCCTCTTCTTTAACACTGAGAAATACCTTCCCTTCTCTCTCTTGAACTTTCTCTCACTCCTCACCTCCTTTCTCTCTCTGTCAAATTTTTTTGGAAAAACCACTCTACCAATCAACCTTATGACCCCCGCGAGCTCCGTTAGTGTAGTTCATCAGCCAAATTGTCGCCATATACTATGCTCTATTGGGGTTCTTCGTCTTCCTAATTTTTGTTGTCTGTCGTGCTAGTTGCCATCTACCACCCTTTACTGTAAGTTTTTTTTAATTTTTGCTATCATTTTGTGTGTGATCAAATGGGTATTTTTGCTTTTTGTTTTATTACTTTTTTTTTTTTTTTGCTTATTCTTGGAAATAGGATATTGGAAATTAGGTGTGTGCAAATTTTATGTATGCATGGTTTTTTTTAATGTTTCTTTTATGAAGTTTTTGTGTGTGATTGGATTGGAAGTTGTCAGATGATTTTGGATTGCATGACACTACAAGAAAAACTACATTTAACGACATTATTTATGACATGTAGTATTTGAATGTCGTTGAAAAGTACAAACAACGACATCTTCAACAACGATATCATTAACGACATTTGAAAAAATAATTAACGACGTCTATGCGAATGTCATATTAAAGGTCTCCTTTTAACGACAATAGTTTAGTGTCGTTAATTATTGTTTCAAATGTTATTAACGACATGTTTGTTGGAGATGTCGTTGTATGTACTTTTCAACGACATTCAAAAACTACATGTTATATAAAATATGTCATTAAATGTAGTTTTTCTTGTAGTGTGAGGACTTAGACATGATTGTAGTTTGTGGGATAATTGTTCATAAGAAAGTCCTTTATGTTGTACCAACAGTATCTTTCTCCTCGTAATCTATAAGCTATATCTACTACAAATTTATTGTTCGTTTCTACTTCATGTGTAGCACTTTTCAGCCCCTGATACAAATTTATGTCTTATTTTCTTATTTGACCAATTTATTTATATGTGATTCTACATATAGACTTGCTAATTAGTGTCAAGTTTTTAAAACTTGTATGGACTTTTTTGAAGTTGGTAATCCAGTTATTTGTTTTGGAAATTGATTTGCGATTTGGTTAGAGATGATATGTGACTTGTGTTAATTTAAGCGTTATAATGTGGTGGATGACCAGCAGTAATTTAATAGATTACTTTGTGTGGAAAAAGGTAGCATAATATGATAGATAACTGGCAGTCATTTACGATAGTAGTGGAATTTTTATGATACCTTGTTAAAGTAACATTCATGATGATTCTAGAGAACTTGTTTAGAACTTTCATTTCGACTCTTAGAGTACTATCTTTCATGACTCTTTTCAATGTCTCAAAGTTTTACCTTAGGTTTTCTCTCTTTTTAATTTCAATTTGATTCTCTCTCTCTTTCTCCCACTCTCTCTCTCTCTCTGAGTATCATCTTTCGCAATTCATCTCAATGTCCTAAGGTCTCAGCCTAAATATTCTCTCTTTTTAGTTTCAGTTTCGTTCAATCTCTCTCTTCCTAGTTTTAAGAGAAACTCACACTATTTGCCACACTTTTAAAAAATTTTATCTACTCGTGTCATATTAACACTTATATTACTTTCTTAAAATAATTAATATGAATTGTTTAAATATTATTTTTCCCGACCAACGCTCTCTTCCTCTCTCTCCCATCTCATAAAATTTATCAGTAACATAGTAAGTGTCAAATATATATGGCATTTATAAAGTAGTAAGTGTCATAAGGTGATATATATGGCATAATAAGTATTTATCCATGTACTTGTTCATTGGTTGGTTCTTTTTGTAGAACTTTATTATATCATAAGAGTGATTTTAATGGCAATTTTACAAGGCGCACAAACTTGTTTAATGACAATTTTCCATTTGACATTTAATCATCCGATTTTAATTGCCATGCATTTTGCTTTGTTTGTATTATGTAACCAAATATTGTGAAGGGAATATCCTGTTCGATTCTACGTTCGATGAAAAGGCCTTTTGTGACATTTATCCAAATTTACTTACTTAAAAATTTTACATATTAATGAGTTACTTTTACATTTGACAATAGGATTGAAAACATCAAAATGACGATTGACAAGAGTTGGATTTTTGAAAATGATTGTTTTTGGGACCGATACTAGAATGGGGCAATGGCATTTTTTGGAAATAGCAAAAAACTGCATGAATAAGGATGGGGAAGTTAGCTGTCCATGCATTAATTGTCTGAATGCAGCAATGCAAACATTACCGGTGGTTGAATGTCATATAATCGACAAGGGATTTAGTCGAACATATATTAAGTGGATATACCATGGAGAATCTTATAATGCAAACATTTATGGTGATGAAACACGTGAACAAGCTATTGATGAGATGCGAAACATCTTAGATGATGTAGTGGGGACCAGCAATCATGTCGAACTAGAAGGGTCAAGTCCAACCAAATACCAGTCTGGGTAGTTGAAGAACTTTTGGCTAAGCGTGAGGCAAAGTTGTATCTTGGAAGCGAAACCTTTTCATCTCTAGATTTTTTAGTAAAATTGATGCATTAAAAGGTGCTTCATAGATGAACCAACAAATATTTTGACTCTCTGCTAAAGCTTTTAAAGGAGGCATTACCAAAATGAAACAATATTCCTACTTCACACTATGAGGCCAAGATGAAGTTACGCAAGTTAGGTTTAGGTTACGAGACAATTCATGTATGCAAGTATGATTGTGTTTTTTTTGGAAAGAATATGCTGATCGAAACACTTATCCTATATGTGGTGAAAGTTGATGGGTGAATCCGAATGCTAAAGGAAAGAAAGTGCCTCATAAAGTATTATGATATTTGCCTTTAAAGGATTGGTTGAAGCATTTGTATGCATCAAGGCATACTGCAAGAGAAATGAGATGGCACGTAAATGGTCGATCTATGCAAGAGTTCTGGAAAATCCAGTAAATAGAGATGTTAGACATGTATGCCCTAAGGAGTAAAAATGTAATATGTTTTTGGAGACATTTTTATCAATAAAGAATTTATGTATTATTAATATACCAAATCTTGTCCTTTTTACATTCATATTTGTTGAATGTATGTTTAGCAAACAATAGTCTGAGACTATCGGTTTAAACCTTTAAGCATTGGGCATATGATGGATAGATTATGCGGAAGACACGATTCTTAAGGTGACGGTCTAAATCATAAGATCTGTAATTGAGGGAATAAAGTTGGGCGCTTTATTCATGTAAAGATTGTTATGTTGTCTATAACCCTATTGGGAGATGGTATATCTTGGCTATCGGAGATAGACTCCATGAACAGAAACATTGGCATGTTGTCATAGGTGAAGATGGGTTGGATCGGGACATAAAGTGAATTGATTTGGATTAATAATTCTATCTCGGTAAATTGATTCACTTTAGACAATCATTTGTATTGTATCTTAATCTTGAAATGAATAGAAGGCTCGTTTTCTTGATTTATGTCTTTTAATGTACCAAAGGGTGACACCCGCATTTTAATAGTGGTATACATACCGATACATTGGAGGCATGATTCTTGATAGCATAGACATGTTATTCATAGATATGGAATCTATAGCTCCTCTTTAGGAGTAGCGATATCCTCTTATATGCGTTATCATGTAATTGGAAAATTGGAGCACTCAACCATTTGGATACATAGGTGTAACCGAATGGTATACTGTGTTTGGATGGTAAGTTTTTTGATGGTGAGATAATGGAGCGTAAGATAAAAATAATTAGGAAGGTAAGACAAAACTTATCCTTAAGCCGATTATGGATAGTATTCCATATATAATTCGAGAGTGCAGCTCCAAACTTTTAGTGGAGAGGCTTTGGAGTTGATAATTATGAAATGTATATCTGGGATATTGGGTTTCATAATTATCGGGAGCTTGAACTATGTAGGTCTATTTGGTCCCCTTTGCTAGCTCACAACATCCTGGTAACGATACGGCGTGCTTTTCCAATAATTGGTGACTTATGTCAGATTTATCAGATTGGCTAAAATTTAGAAGAATTAAATAATTCATGTTTGTTTATTAGTTGAATTAATTTTGTGATAAAATTAATTCAAGATAAACTTGTTGAATGATTAGGATCGGATAATTCTTGTCTGTTTATCAGTTAATTTAATTTTGAATAAAATAAATCAAGATAAACTTGTAGAATTATTAGGAATTCATTTATTTTCCTAGAGATTATCTAGATAAAGTTGTTTTAATTTGATAACTTCTCTATTAGGTTATTTGAATTAAACCTGAGACTTTATCCTATAGAATCCCAGGTGGAAAATAAAAGATTTGTTGAGATTTTTTATCGGTAGTTCGACATGTCGATCTTCAAGTTTGGCTTGCCGATCGGGCAAGTTTGGCCTGTCAATGGGGCAAGTTTGGCCTGTCGATGGGGCAAGTTTGGCCTACCAGTTAGACAAATCGGCCTGCCTATGCGTGATAAAAAATCACATGTTTTCACGTGGATTTCATTTGATATTGATCCAAATTTGATTCTGATTCAAATTTTGAGGCATTATCTAATAAGGACTGACTCCTAGACCTAACATCTATATAAAGGGAGTGAGTCTCATTATTATTTAGATCAATTGAGAGATTAAGAGTGATACTCTACTGGAGAGAATCTGAAACTCCCTGAGAGCTCTTGTTCACAAATCACGAACACTAGCTTTGGGTTCTCTCAATTGGTTGGAAGGAGAGTCGCCTGGAGGAAGAGCTGTATGTGTGAGCCCACACTCACTCCAATCGTGGATAAAGAATAGCTAAGAAGACTAGTTGGTTGAGGCTCTTCTAGAACGTTACTTCTCTTCACGGATTGTGGGAGTTCTTCTGCATTCAAAGGTTAGTAAGATATGGTTAATTTATACATATAGCTTGTCAAACTTATGTTTTGGAAAATACTCTGATATAAAAAATTTTAAAATTCTGTTGTGTACTATTTTTCTAACAATCGATATCAGAGCTAGGTTTTTACGTAAATTTTTAAGTTTGTGATCATGCTATATGTATAAATTATGTGATCTTGATCTCTCCTATGCTTGAATTTAATTTTATATAGAGTTGGCACTCTAGGTTTCTATATAATCTTATATGTTGTCATGGATTGTATGGTAAATGTTTATTAATTAATTATGATAGATTAAATTATTATTTAATTATTTGTTAATTAATTAATTTATACCGGTTATGGTTTCTTAGAGGTTAGAATATGTATCTAGGTTTTTTATATAATTAGATGGCGGATTATCATCTCCGTCTAGGAATTATTATTTAATTTTAAATTTGTAAGAATTTTGTAATTAAATAATTATTCAGAAAAGATGGATCTAGAAGCGGATCCAAAAGATGGATGTTGGTATTCCCAGGTATTTCTTGAGTCTCTAATTTTATATTTTTGAATTGTTGAAAATGAAATTGATAAATTGCATTAAAAAATTATATTTTTTGAAAAGGATGATTTCTGCTCGATCGGCATGCCGAACCCTTCAGTTCGGTAGGTCAATGGTCGCAGATCGACAGGCCGAACGTGAGGTTCGGCAGGCCATTAGCGGGACAGAAATCAGGTGGCTCTGGCGGCAAGCCAAACTTTTAGGTCGGCAGGCCAATTTGTCATGTATCGGTAGGCTAACCTGAAAAGATCAACAGGCCAGTGGGTCATGACTGGTGGGCCGATCACACAGATCAACTTGTTGACAGAGAGTTGAAATTTTTTTCCAAAAAAAGTGCAATTTTTGGTGCATTTTTAATTTTATTTTTGGGACAATTATGAGAAACATTAAATTTGGATATGATCAAAAATATGAAGTATTCGATTCATATGGGATTGAAGACTTGAAGATAGGCATTACATGAAGAAGGATACAGCTTGAGGATTCAAGGATGAAGAATCGATAACATGTTTCAATTATTCTCTTGTAATCTTTGTTTTCTATTCTCTAAGGTGGAACCATAATATTACGGCTATTTATTATTTTGCTTGTAGCTTTGCTTATCTGTATTATAATATGATTTGTCATGTATATTGATAACATACCATATAGAATAGGGAGTGCCGCTCATATTAAAATTGGTCATGCATGTCTTTTTAAAATAAAACCTTGATTTCAAAAGATTGAGTGGGAGAAGGTTTTTGAAAAGAGAACCTAAGGCCTCCATCGTTGGTCCATAGGAAGAACATGGTGGTCCCAAGCCCTAGGAAGGGATTTCTATCATGTACCAGATTGGATCTCGGAGAGGATAAGGTATTTTAGCGTGATTTATGGTTACACACCCCTAGGTGGTGATTATAAATCATGGATAAAAAATTGAAACGATGGTTATACACTCATGTTAATTTTATTATTAACCTCTCCTAGGAGCTCTATTAATAAAATTAATCCCCAAAGAAACGATTATTAATGTATGTTGGATCATATGGCTCTTGGATGGTATATATTAATCAGGAGGGGATCCGTGTTCCTGATTGAATTTGGCATGACTCCCCTAGGAGCTTGTTGAATTCTGAGTTGGGAATTATTGTTGTAAGGTTGTGATATTTTCAAGGTTTTGACACATAAACACATTTGTATGATTGTGTTATCTTACTAAATTATTATGATATGTTTGCATATGTTTGGTATATGATTCTTTATTGTAGATTAAAAATATCTAAAAACATTTTATCTTCGATACTTGATAAAAACCAATTAACCAGAGAGAATTATAATGATTGGAAACAGAACCTGGATATCATCCTCTCTTTTGGGAAACTGAAATTTGTGTTGACAACCCCTTGTCCTCTCGAGCCTACGGGAGATTCCACTAATAAGCAATTCAAAGAGTACGATTGCTAGAAAGATGCTAACGATCATGATCATTGCTATGTTATGGCCAGCATGAATAATGTGTTGCATGCTCAACATGAGGATTATGAGACTACAAAGTAGATCTTGGATAATCTAGAAGACATGTTTGGAGGCCAGGCCATAACAAACCAGCAAGGGGTGCTTCGGAAACTTCTTAACTATAAGTAGAGACCGGAGACATCTATAAAGGAGCACATGATGTTGGTCATGGGTTACCTCGCTGACGCACAAACCAATGGAGCCGACATTGATGCTGAAACTCAGATGACTATGGTCTTTGAGACTTTGTCAAAGGAATTTATTCTGTTTAGAGTTACTTTTAACTTGAGCAATAGGCGGGATATGACCTTAACAGAATTAATGAAACAGTTACAGGAGTTTGAACTATTGATTAGGGGGTCTCTTGCGGGTGGAGAGGCCAACTTGGTCACTGCTTCTGGTTCCAATCCCATTCTGGGAATGGAAAGAAACAACAGGCCAAGAATGGGAAGTCTTCTACTCTTGCTAACAACAAAAGCAAGAAGAAGAAGAAGAAGAACCCAAAGAAGCTTAAGTGCTTCTTCTGTGGGAAGGTCGGGGACGTAAAGAAGCATTGCAAGGACTTCCTTTCCAAAGGAGGTGGGTGTGATCTTCTGTATTTAGAAACTTGTTTGGTTGAGGAATCCTGTGAAATTTGGGTCATAGATTCTGGTGCAACTAATCATGTTTGTGTTTCTCTATAGGGTTCAAAGAAACGAGAAGTCTGCTACATGAAGACTTCACGCTTCAGATGGGCGATGGATCCTTGGTCTTAGCGGAAGTAGTGGGAGACGTCCATCTTTATTTTGATAATTATAGGAATTTAATTTTGCGAGATTGTTTTTATGTTCCTAAATTTAAAAGGAATTTAATTTCTGTAGCTTGTTTATTTAAAGACTCCTATTTTGTTTCTTTTAATAATAAAGTGGTGATTAGTAAAAATAAATCTTTTATCTGTTCTGGATTGATGCAAAATAATCTATATTTTATCAAACTTGAGATGGACTTACTGCTTAATACTAAGATGAATGATAATAACTCTAAAAGACATAAAACTTCTCACTCTGACAAGACTTATCTTTGGCATTTGCGCCTTGGTCATATTAACCTGAATAGGATTCAAAGGCTGGTAAGGGATGGACCTTTAAGTCACTTAAAGGTGGAATCTATACCGCAATGTGAATCTTGTTTGGAGGGTAAAATGACCAAAAGACCATTTGGGTCTAAGGGCAATAGAGCCGAAGGGTTCTAGAACTTGTGACAGTGATGTTTGCAGACCGATGAACATCCGAGCATGAGGAGGGGATGAGTACTTCGTCACTTTTATTGATGATTACTCAAGATATGGGTATGTGTACCAGATGCACCACAAAAGCAAAACTTTTGACAAGTTCAGGGAGTTTCGGGCTGAAGTGGAAAAATAATTGGGTAGACCCATAAACGCACTTTGATCTGATCGAGGTGGAGAATACCTTTCTGATAAGTTTCTGGGACACTTATTAGAGAATGTGATTTTATCCCATTTGATTACGCCGGGCATTCCGTAGCAGAATGGCGTAGCAGAGAGAAGGAATAGGACTTTATTAGACATGGTAAGGTCCATGATGAGTTATTCATATATGAGGATGTTTGGCTCATGTCCTGTTTAAGGATGCGAATAAGTTGGAAGCACTTTTGGAAGTTTGTGTATTTGTAGGATATCCAAAAGGGACTAAAGGGGGTTATTTCTATAACCCAAAGGAAAATAAAGTCATGGTTTCAACTAATGCAACTTTCCTTGAGGAGAGTTATATGGATGACTTTAAACCTCGAATCAACATGGTGCTTGAGGAGTTAAGGAGTGATCCCATCAGTCTAGAGGTTCCGAATGAAACTATTCTGATCAGTGTAGAAAAACCAAACGAACCTAAACAACAACCTGAGGGGCTTCGACGTAGTGGGAGGACGAGCGTCAACCGGAGAGGTATATGTTCAATGGGGAGGCCTTCATGGCTGAACTAGATGAACATGACAAGGATCCTTATGCTTACATAGAGACTATGGAGGATGTTGATTGAAAACTCTAGACAGAGGCCATGAACACAGAGATGAAATCTATGGAGACTAATCACGTCTGGGAACTTGTGGATCTTCCCGAAGGGGTAAAACCCATAAGGTGTAAGTGGATCTATAAGAGGAAAAGAGGAATGGATGGAAAGGTCGAAACCTTTAAGGCTAGACTAGTAACTAAGGGTTATACACAAAAGGAAGGAATTGATTATGAGGAAACCTTTTCACCTATAGCCATGCATAAATCCATCCGGATTCTCTTGTCCATAGCTGCCGCTCTCAACTATGAGATTTGGCAAATGGATGTCAAGATGGCTTTTCTAAATGGCTATCTTGATGAGTACATTTATATAGAACAACTAGACGGGTTCAAGGTCATGGGTCAAGAGGGTAAAGTTTGTAAGCTGCTAAAGTAAATTTATGGACTTAAGCAGGCCTCTAGTTCTTGGAACATAAGATTTGATCAGGTGATCAAGACTTATGGGTTCTCACAAAATGTGGATGAGCCATGTGTTTACAAACACATTAAGGATGTGAAGGTGGTTTTCTACTGCTTTATATAGATGACATTCAGCTAGTTGGTAATGACGTTGGGGCATTGTCATCAGTCAAATTATGGTTGACCAAGCAGTTTGACATGAAGGACTTGGGTGAGGCTAATTTGTTCTTAATATTTAGATCTTTCAAGATAGGAAGAACAAAATGATAGCTCTGTCTCAAGCTGGCTACATAGATAAAATTCTTAGAAGATTTGGAATGCAGGATTCCAAGAAAGGTGGGCAACCATCTAGGTTTGGAATTACTCTTTCTAAGAAAGACTTTCCAAAGTCTGATGAAAAAAGAAAATACATGAAGAAGGTGCCTTATGCTTCGACAGTGGGTAGTCTCATGTATGCCATGCTTTGCCCACGATCGAATATTTGTTATGCGATCGGGATTGTAAGTCGATTTCAGGTGGATCTAGGACCGAACCATTGGTTTGTGGTTAAGCATATTTTCAAACACTTGAGAAGAACTCGAGGGTATATGCTTATATATTCGGATGAGGACTTGACTGCTCTAGGATATATTGACTTGGATTTTCAATCTTGTTTGGATTCTAAGAAATTGACTTTGGGTTTTGTGTTTACTCTAGGCGACAGTGCCATCAGTTGGAGAAGTGTGAAGCAAAATTGCACTTTAGATTCAACGATGGAGGCCGAGTATGCAGCAACTAGTAATGCTTCAAAAGAAGCAGTGTGGCTCCACAAGTTCCTTGGAGATCTTGAGATAGTTCCTGGTATGGATAAGGCGGCATCACTATACTGTGATAACCGTGCAGCAGTAGCTAATGCTAAGGAACCAAGATTTCACAAAAAGAGTAAGCATATTGATCAGAAGTATCATGTGATAAAGGACTTCATTGAGGACGGACATGTCACGGTGTAGAAAATTACGTCAGAGGACAATTTAGCTAATCCTTTATGAAGACACTTACTGGGAGAGTCTTTAAGAGGCATGTGGAAGCTATGGGGACGCGAGATTTATCATATTTACTCACTTAGTGCAAGTGGGAGATTGTTAGACATGTATGCCCTAAGAAGTAAAAATGTAATATGTTTTTGGAGACATTTTTATCAATAAAGAATTTATTTATTAGTAATATACCAAATCTTGTCCTCTTTACTTTCATATTTGTTGAATGTATTAAGCAAACAATAGTCTGAGATTGTCAAGCTAAACCTTTAAAAATTGGGCATATGATGGATAGATTATGCAGAAGACACGATTCTTAAGGTGATAGTCTAAATCATAAGATCCGTAATCAAGGGAATAAAGTTGGCCACTTTATTCATGTAAAGATTGTTATGTTGTCTATATCCTTATTGGGATATGGTCTATCTTGGCCATTGAGGTGGACTCCATGAATAGAAATATTGGCATGTTGTCATAGGTGACGATGTGTTGGATCGGGACATAAAGTGAATTGATTGGATTAATAATTATGTCTCAACAAATCGATTCACTTTAGACAATCATTTGTATTGTATCTTAATCCTAAAATGAATAGTAGGCCCATTGTCACGACTTGTGTCTTTTGATGTACCAAAGGGTGACACTCACATTTTAATAGTGGTATACATGCCGGTATGTTGGAGGCATGACTCTTGATAGCGTAGACTTGTTATTTATAGATATGGAATCCATAGCTCCTCTTTAGGAGTAATAATATCCTCTTATATGCGTTATTCTGTAATTGAAAAACTAGAGCGCTCAACAATTTGGATACATAGGTGTAACTAAATGGTATACTGTCTTTGGATGGTAAGTTTTTCAATGGTGAGATAATAGAACGTAAGATAAAAATAATCAGGAAGGTAAGATAGAACTTGTCCTTAAGCCGGTTATGGATAACCCTATGGGGATACGATACACTATGATATGTCATGGAGACTTATCTATACAGGCTTTGTAATTCTATATAATTCGAGAGTGCAGCTCCAAGCTTTTAGTGGAGTAGCGTTGGAGTTGATAATTATGAAATATATATTTGGGATATTGGGTTTCATAATTATTAGAAGCTTGAACTATATAGGTCCATTTGGTCCCCTTTGCTAGCTCACAACATCCTATAATGATACGACATGCTTTTTCAATAATTTGTGACTTATGTCAAATTTATCAGATTGACTAAAATTTGGAAGAATCAAATAATTCATGTTTGTTTATCGGTTGAATTAATTTTGTGACAAAATTAATTCAAGATAAACTTGTTGAATTATTAGGATCAGATAATTCTTGTCTGTTTATCAGTTGATTTAATTTTGAATAAATTAAATCAAGATAAACTTGTAGAAATATTAGGAATTCATTTATTTTCTTAGAGATTATCTAGATAAAGTTGTTTTAATTAGATAACTTCTCTATTGAGTTATTTTAATTAAAACTGAGACTTTATCCTATAGAATCTCAGGTGAAAAATAAAAGATTCGTTGAAAAAATAAATGCCGATCATCAAGTTTGGCTTGCCGATGGGGCAAGTTCAGCCTACCGGTTAGACAGATCGGCCTTCCTATGCGCGATAAAAAGATCATGCATTTTCATGCAAATTTCATCATATATTGATCCGAATTTGATTTTGATTCGAATTTTGAAGCATTATCTGATAAGGTCCCGAACCTCTATATAAAGGGAGTGAGTCTCATTATTATTTAGATCAATTGAGAGATTAAGAGTGATACTCTACTAGTGAGAATCTGAAACTCCTTGAAAGCTCTTGTTCACAAATCATAAACACTAGCTTTGGGTTCTCTCAATTGGTTGGAAGGAGAGTCACCTAGAGGAAGAGCTGTATGTGTGAGCCTACACTCACTCCAATCATGGATAAAGAATAGCAAAGAAGACCAGTTGGTTGAGGTTCTTCTGGAAGGTTACTTCTCTTCACAGATTGTGGGAGTTCTTTTGCATTCAAAGGTTAGTAAGATCTGGCTAATTTATGCATATAGCATGTCAAACTTGCGTTTTGGAAAATACTCTGATATAAAAAATTTTAAAATTTCGCTGCGTACTATTTTTCCAACAGGAGAGGCTTGGAAGGCATTTGATCGTAGGTATCCTGATTTTGCTTCTAAGGTAAGAAATGTTTGTTTGGGTTTAGCGGCTGATGGGTTTAGTCCATTTGGAAATATGAGTCAGCCTTACAGTATATGGCCATTTATCTTGTTAACATACAATCTACCACCTTGGCTTTGTACAAAGGAACCATACCTAATGTTGACTTTGTTAATTCCAGGACCTAATGCTCCTACAAAGGATATGGATGTGTTTTTGAGACTAGTTGTAGATGAGTTGAAAGAGCTTTAGGAGCATAGATTGGTAATTCATGATGCCTATGATAATACATCATTTAGGATGCATGCTGCGTTGTTATGGACTATCAATGATTTTCACGCCTAAAGTAGTTTGTCCAGTTGGAGTGGCCAGGGATACAATGCATGTCCAACATGCAACATGCATACTCCTTCTAAGCGTTTAAGGAGTAAGACGTGTTATACAAGCCATTGGCGATTCCTTCCAACTTCAAGTAGGATGAAAAGAGACAAACAATTTGATGGTAAAGTAGGAAAAGACCCCTACCTCCACGCTTGTTTATTGTTGAAATATTAAATTAGCTACAATATGTACGAAGTAGACTACTAGGCAAGCACATTGATTTTGGTGGGAAGAAACGTAGACGAGAACCTTCCGAGTTAAACTGGAGTATATTCTTTGAATTGGAATATTGGTAAGATTTGTTATTAAAGCAAAACTTAGATGTCATGCATATTGAGAAGAATGTCTGTGATAGCTTGTTGGGCACAATATTGAATATTGATGGGAAGTCAAAGGACCCGGACAAGGTAAGAATGGATCTAGCCAACATGAATTTAAAGAATAAATTGCATCTTTATAAGGATAGGGAATGGTGGATGAAATCTCACGCAGACTACACTTTAACTCCTGTAGAGCGGAAACAATTTAGTGCCTTTATTAAATCCGTAAAGTTTCTTGATGTGTTTATGACAAATTTGAAAAACAACGTCGATACTGATGGTAAGATCACTGGACTTAAATCACATGATTGTCATGTGATCATGCAACATCTATTACTAGTCAGTATTCATCCATTTCTAAAAAAAAGATATCACTGATACAATTGTTGAACTTTGTTATTTCTTTCAACAAATTTGTTCCAGATCCCTAAAGATCTCTAATTTAGGGAAAGCTGAAGACCAAATTGTCATAATATTATGCAAGTTGGAAAGAATTTTTCTGCCTGCATTTTTCACCTGCCTTTGTAATTGCTGAAAGAAACCATGCAATGAGGTCCTATTCATACAAGGTGGATGTACCCCTTCGAGCGGTATATTGGGTCACTTAAGCAGTATGTTAGAAACCGAGCATGACCAGAAGGGTCAATTGTAGAGGCTTATGTTGTGAATGAGGCTTTGACTTTCTGTTCACATTACTTTCATGGTATCGAAACTAAGTTCAATCGGCCTGAAAGGACCTACCTGATCGTGATTCTACTCCAAAGAAAAACTTATTGGTCTTCCAATCACAATGCCAACCAATGAGAAAGATTGCAGCAACTCAATTAGATGAGTAATTAAGGAAAAAGGTCGAGTGGTATATTTTAAATAGTTGCCCAGAAATCCGAAGATACATAGAGTAAGTTTAGCTCTTTAATTGTTAACTTTCTAGTACGTAATATAAAATAATTTTTATGAGACCCATTTCGTGTATAGAGAACACATAAGTGAGCTTGAAATTACTAGTAGAAGAAACTTAAATAAGGTTCAGATTGATGAGTTTCCAGCGTGGTTTTCCAAGAAGGTAAAAAATTATTTTTTACCTTTTTTGGCCAAAAAAAATCATATTTAAAGATTTTTCAACAATAATAGATTTCTCATTGTAGGTGTACAATTTGCAGAAAAATCATTCACCTGAGGCCACTGATGAATTACTTGCCTTGGCATCTGGTCTTAATGATAATGTATTATCGTACTTCACTTGTGTGGTAAATGGCAAGTTTGTGTGCAACAATGGTGATGTTTGGCAAAAAACACAAAACAGCAGGGTTTATGTACCTGGTGTTGATGACAACACATATTACGATCGGCTAAAAGATGTATTGGTACTCCGATATGTGAATTATTGTTCAGTTGTGTTGTTTAAGTGTAAATGGTTTGACATTGATCCAAGAAAGAAAAGGATCTTACATAATAAAAACTTGACGAGTGTGGTTGTCAATGCTGAGGCTTATAAAGATGATCCCTTTATATTATCATCAGAAGCAAAACAAGTGTTTTATCTTGAAGATCAGCTTAATAGACCTAATTGGAAAGTGGTCCAACAGTTTGGTCATGGACATAAATGGGATCTTTCTGACACTGAACATGGAGATTCTAGTTCAGTTGAGGTATTACAAGATGCTTTTTCAAATTTTGATCTGGTAGTTAAGCTATCCAATTTGGAGTCAATAACATTTAGAAGAAATGATGCTGATCCTAATGTCATTGAGAATGCAACATTAATCGAAGTGGGTCATGCAACTGATGACATTGAGGTTGACCTTGAGGTGGATGATACTTTACTAGAGTACAACAATGATACAAGCGTAGAAAATGAAGATGAAGACGATGATGTCAGTTTTGAACAAACTAACAACAAGAGTAGAAGTGATGAGGAATAATTTACTTGTAAATTTAACTTGTTTCCATCAATACTAGTTCTCAATGAACTTCATTTTTTATATTATTCTTTTAAATAAATACTGTCTGAATAACTTGTTGTTATCAATAGGTGATCCTAATGACTGGACCCGTTGCTACATGTGCTGGATCTTCTAGAGGTACAAAACCTCCCCCAGGGCCAAGAAGACTTCCAGTAGCTTGTGAGTCAGGTACGACTGAATACAATATGTCTTCTATTAAATGTATTATAACTTTTATATAAAATCTAACACTCTTGTTTTAACTTTTTTTTTGTTTTTGTTTTTCAGTCCCTGCCGCCGGTAAGAAAGTTCGTGGGCGCACAAAGAATAAGGATGTCCACAAGATTGTTGGTGCTAGTAAAGGGAAACTTCCGGTATTCCTAGACACTCAAGGGAAGACATATAAAGGCTTAGGGGACAATACAACTTGCTTAAGTAATTGTATAGGTTAGGCGGTGCAATCCAAAATTCCTCCATATTATGATAGTTGGAAGAATGTTCCCGCAGTATACAAGGATCAAGTTTTACCTCAAACATGAGTAATAGTATTTCATATTTTATTTATAATATATTATTTTAGCGACCTTGTATTAATTGTGGTATTTATAATGAAATTATAGGATCTTTTTATTTTGATTTGACTCCTATATTGGCAGCATCAATAGATCGTAATGCACAGGACCAGTATAAGGAATAGAAAAATGACCTTCATGAATACTTCAAGCAATTAGGGAGGGCGAAAAATGTAGTTAATGTGAAGAAGCAACATCCCGACAATATACAAACACAAATAAATTGGGAGGTTGCTTATGATCGCTTCTACAGTGAAGCTTTTTAGGCTTAAGGTTATAAACTCTATTTTTGATGATCACTACATATATCGATATAACCTACAAATTTTAATAATTCATCTTTGTAACAAGAAAGGTCAACGACAAATAAAAGAAACAGAGCAAACGTGAAGTAGCCAAGTTGTTATGGAACGCAATCATATGCTAATTTGAGATATCAAAAGGTAGTAAATAAAAATTTATTTAACTATGTTTCATTTTTCCTTTAAGATATGTATTGTTTTAACACAAGTCTAACACAAGTTTATCCCCTCTATGGAGAAATCCTAAGACAAGTGAGTTGCTTTCAATTTTGGAAAATTGGCATCAGTATCATCAATATTCAAATGGCAAATGGGTTAATGACGCTGCGGAAGCTAGATATGTAAGTCATATAACTTATTAAGTTTTAGTTATGAAATTTTAAGTCGGATGTAATTTACTTTGTTAAACGGAACGTGTAAAATGAAATGCTTCAGATGCATACTCAACAAACCCAAGCTGCTGCAGCATATGCTTCTGCTTCTAGTTTGGGCATATCTCAGACAACACATCTCGTGACTGAAGAAGAGATAGTAGAGAATATGCTTGGATCACACAGAAGACATCAGAAAGGAGTGTGCCCGAGGATGAGAAAAGACATCATTGCAGTAGCTACTCTTGTGGAGGCTCGTTCACAGCAACCATAAGTCCCTCCACAGGTGCAACAATGGATGGAGGAACAATCTTAGTATAACACACAACAAAGTCAATATCAAAATCAAATGACAGCTATAACCAAGCGTTTAGTACTAGATCTAGATTTACCAATGCCTCCCCCCCTCCACCACGACCACCACCTCCACCTGTTATGCCTTCCTATCCACCTCAAGAAGAAAACAATGATGATGATGAAACCGCTAATTTAGGAGATTAGTTTCTACTTTTATGATTTAGACTTACTAGTTGACTTAATGTACATATAAACTTATTGTTTATATAGTTCTATTTTGTTTATATCTAATTTTATTAGTTATTAGTATCATCAGAAATGAAATCAATGTATATGTTGAATTGGCAGTTATTTGCTTACAGGTCTATTATGGCTGGGAATGAAAATTTAGAACAATTTAAACAAAAACCACAAACAAACACCGACAACAATTGTCATCGCTGAAAGTTAATTTTAGTGACACAATTGTCATCGCTAAAATTAACTTTAAGCGACAACAATTGTTGTCGGTGTAAATATTCAACAACGACAATTGTCATCTCTGAATAAGAACAAATGTCATCTCTGAATATATTCAATGACGACATTTGTGGTCTCTGAATCAAAATTTACAGTAGCTGAAAGTATAAAGTGACAACAAATATCATCGTTGAATTTAGAATAATTTTGAAAATTTTCAAATTTAGTTCTTAATTAGCGACGATAAAATGTCGTCGCTAAATGTCTTTGGCCTCTATTTATTAGCGACGACATGTTGCGATGACAATGTCATCACTGTTGAGTATTAGCTACAACGATTTTTGTTGTAGCTACAACAATTGTCATCCCTAAACGATTTTTTTTCTTGTAATGTTATAACGGCAGAAGTTGTTGGAAAAAAGCAACCATTGACCAACTTCTCAACTTTTGCTATCGGGTAGTAGTTTTAGAAAGTAACTTTATAAAAACAAGTTTTATCAAACACCCTAAACTGCTATAGTTGGTTACAGAAGCTAAAAATAACATATGAAAGCAATGTCAAAAGGGTCTTATATTTCATGGTTACATGTATTTATTTATTTCTTATTATTATTATTATTATTACCACTACTACTATTACTGCTACTTTCTTTTTTAGCATACACTATATTTGGAATACCAAATATATCCTTGAGTTACTAGTTAGCATCTGTCGTGGTTATCAAACAATGTCTAATATCTGCTAGGGTTACTAAACACTATTCACTTGTATCCATCACAATTACCGACGCTAATATGCACCAAGTTGTTGGCTCGTACTGCCTCAATCTGTGGGAAACCGCCATTACCTTTACCAAATAATCAAAAAAATTCACTTGAAACCATCATTTTCGATGATGAATAATGGCCTTACCACCCCAAATTCACCAAAAGTCACATAAAATTCAAAGAATCCACAAAAATTACAAAAAAAAAAAAAATTAGAAAAAGGACAAAATCCACGACTAAGAGAAAAAAAGTCTTATCATCAATCTTCGAATCTTGCCTCTGAAGCTTGACGAGGACTTGACAATTGCTTGTACAGGAGAGTGGAGATCCAACAATGTCCTCTGCATGGTAGGGGCGATGGCAATAGGGAAACTTGAAATTTGCCCATATTTTGAAATTGAAACTTGAAACTTGAAATTGCATGTAGGGGTGATTTGCATCTCACTATGACATGATCCACGTCACTGATAGTAAATAGAGGGGGTTTTTTGACCTGTTTTTCATGGGGATGGGGGAGTGCTTTGAACGACTTTCAAAAAATCACAAAGAAAGTGAAATAAGGAATATAATAGAAAAAATCCAATATCCCTTATTTTTACAAAACAATACACCCCTTGTGTCTACAAAATCAAGAGTAAAATGATATAGAGCATATTATCCTAGTAATAATAAGGAATAAATTCATGGATAGTCCTTGAACTCTTTTCTCTCTCTCGAGTTGGTCTCTGTAGCCAATTTTGTATCATAAATAGTCTTTGAACTCAAAAAGTGTCACATGAATGGTCTCTCTATTAAAGTTGCACCTATTTATGAGACAAAATTAAGTATAGGGACCTAATAACAATAATAATAATAATAAGGGAGAACGAAAGAAATGTCAGATTTTTATAACTTTTGAAGTAAATATTAGATTTTGAAAACATTTGATGTAAATAGTAGTTAAAAGAAAATTTACCAGCAAAACTTTTTTTAATCATAGTAAATAGATAAGTAAAAAATATTTTTATAGAGTAAATTTTTTATTTGCTGCTATTTATTATAAATATTTTTAAACCTTTCTATTTACTTCAATAAATTTTGAAAAATAACATTTATTACCATTTCCATATAAAAAATAGAGAAAGAGCAAAATAACATATTTAGGTTAAAACATAATACATAATCACAGATAGTTTCAAAATATATTATAAGAAATTGAATAATATCTCATAAGAAATAAAGAACAAAACCTTAAATACATGTATATCTTTACCCCTACATCCACCCTTTTCCCTCGTCGACATCAGCGATGATCGAAAAATACAATATTTACTGAGAAATATTGTATTTACCATATAGATACAAAAATTCACTAGCGACATTGTTGGATTGATAGTGGCCAAAGAATACAATATTTACCGAGAAATACTGTATTTACCGTGTAAATACAAACCATCACTGACAACTTGTTAGGCGACTAACAGCTGAAAAATATAATATTTATCAAGAAATACCATATTTATTATATAATACAAAAATTTATTGGCAACTTCATCGGACCGCTAAAAACCAAGAGATACAATATTTATCGAGAAATATAATATTTACTATGCAAATACAAAAATTCACTAGCAACTTCGTTGGATTGCCAACAACCAAGAAACACCATATTTACTATGTAAATACAAAATTCATCGGTGACTTTGCCAGCCGATGGCTGCTATGAAATACAATATTTACCGTATTGATACAAAAATTCACCAACGACTTTGTCGAACTATAAGCGGCCAAGAAATACAATAGTTACTGGGAATATTGTATTTACTGTGTAAATACAAAAATTCACCAACGACTACACTAACCTCTGGTGGTCGAAAACTATAGTATTTTCTTGGTAATATTGTATTACTGTATAAATACAAAATTTCACCGGCAACTTCTGTCACGCTTCGGAATATGGGAGGTGACATGGCGGTTTATTTAAGTTAATTAAATGAAAATTTAATTAAAATATGAGCTTAAGTCTTTAAATTAAATCATGAAAATATGGAAATTTTAAATTCTTTTTTGAGACAAGCATTTTTAATCATTAAACAAATAAAGACATTGAAATGAACATTAAGAAAATAATAAAGTAATAAAAGATGCGAGAATGGGTCCCACTGACCCACAACTTGTGCACACACATAGTACTGACAATATAGTAATACAACCACAGTCTAAGTAAAGAAAAAAGTTAAATGTTACATGCCTCCCCCCACAGAAGACATCAGAAAGGAGTGTGCCCGAGGATGAGAAAAGACATCATTGCAGTAGCTACTCTTGTGGAGGCTCGTTCACAGCAACCATAAGTCCCTCCACAGGTGCAACAATGGATGGAGGAACAATCTTAGTATAACACACAACAAAGTCAATATCAAAATCAAATGACAGCTATAATCAAGCGTTTAGTACTAGATCTAGATTTACCAATGCCTCCCCCCCTCCACCACGACCACCACCTCCACCTGTTATGCCTTCCTATCCACCTCAAGAAGAAAACAATGATGATGATGATGAAACCGCTAATTTAGGAGATTAGTTTCTACTTTTATGATTTAGACTTACTAGTTGACTTAATGTACATATAAACTTATTGTTTATATAGTTCTATTTTGTTTATATCTAATTTTATTAGTTATTAGTATCATCAGAAATGAAATCAATGTATATGTTGAATTGGCAGTTATTTGCTTACAGGTCTATTATGGCTGGGAATGAAAATTTAGAACAATTTAAACAAAAACCACAAACAAACACCGACAACAATTGTCATCGCTGAAAGTTAATTTTAGTGACACAATTGTCATCGCTAAAATTAACTTTAAGCGACAACAATTGTTGTCGGTGTAAATATTCAACAACGACAATTGTCATCTCTGAATAAGAACAAATGTCATCTCTGAATATATTCAATGACGACATTTGTGGTCTCTGAATCAAAATTTACAGTAGCTGAAAGTATAAAGTGACAGCAAATATCATCGTTGAATTTAGAATAATTTTGAAAATTTTCAAATTTAGTTCTTAATTAGCGACGATAAAATGTCGTCGCTAAATGTCTTTGGCCTCTATTTATTAGCGACGACATGTTGCGATGACAATGTCATCACTGTTGAGTATTAGCTACAACGATTTTTGTTGTAGCTACAACAATTGTCATCCCTAAACGATTTTTTTTCTTGTAATGTTATAACGGCAGAAGTTGTTGGAAAAAAGCAACCATTGACCAACTTCTCAACTTTTGCTATCGGGTAGTAGTTTTAGAAAGTAACTTTATAAAAACAAGTTTTATCAAACACCCTAAACTGCTATAGTTGGTTACAGAAGCTAAAAATAACATATGAAAGCAATGTCAAAAGGGTCTTATATTTCATGGTTACATGTATTTATTTATTTCTTATTATTATTATTATTATTACCACTACTACTATTACTGCTACTTTTTTTTTTAGCATACACTATATTTGGAATACCAAATATATCCTTGAGTTACTAGTTAGCATCTGTCGTGGTTATCAAACAATGTCTAATATCTGCTAGGGTTACTAAACACTATTCACTTGTATCCATCACAATTACCGACGCTAATATGCACCAAGTTGTTGGCTCGTACTGCCTCAATCTGTGGGAAACCGCCATTACCTTTACCAAATAATCAAAAAAATTCACTTGAAACCATCATTTTCGATGATGAATAATGGCCTTACCACCCCAAATTCACCAAAAGTCACATAAAATTCAAAGAATCCACAAAAATTACAAAAAAAAAAAAAATAGAAAAAGGACAAAATCCACGACTAAGAGAAAAAAAGTCTTATCATCAATCTTCGAATCTTGCCTCTGAAGCTTGACGAGGACTTGACAATTGCTTGTACAGGAGAGTGGAGATCCAACAATGTCCTCTGCATGGTAGGGGCGATGGCAATAGGGAAACTTGAAATTTGCCCATATTTTGAAATTGAAACTTGAAACTTGAAATTGCATGTAGGGGTGATTTGCATCTCACTATGACATGATCCACGTCACTGATAGTAAATAGAGGGGGTTTTTTGACCTGTTTTTCATGGGGATGGGGGAGTGCTTTGAACGACTTTCAAAAAATCACAAAGAAAGTGAAATAAGGAATATAATAGAAAAAATCCAATATCCCTTATTTTTACAAAACAATACACCCCTTGTGTCTACAAAATCAAGAGTAAAATGATATAGAGCATATTATCCTAGTAATAATAAGGAATAAATTCATGGATAGTCCTTGAACTCTTTTCTCTCTCTCGAGTTGGTCTCTGTAGCCAATTTTGTATCATAAATAGTCTTTGAACTCAAAAAGTGTCACATGAATGGTCTCTCTATTAAAGTTGCACCTATTTATGAGACAAAATTAAGTATAGGGACCTAATAACAATAATAATAATAATAAGGGAGAACGAAAGAAATGTCAGATTTTTATAACTTTTGAAGTAAATATTAGATTTTGAAAACATTTGATGTAAATAGTAGTTAAAAGAAAATTTACCAGCAAAACTTTTTTAATCATAGTAAATAGATAAGTAAAAAATATTTTTATAGAGTAAATTTTTTATTTGCTGCTATTTATTATAAATATTTTTAAAACTTTCTATTTACTTCAATAAATTTTGAAAAATAACATTTATTACCATTTCCATATAAAAAATAGAGAAAGAGCAAAATAACATATTTAGGTTAAAACATAATACATAATCACAGATAGTTTCAAAATATATTATAAGAAATTGAATAATATCTCATAAGAAATAAAGAACAAAACCTTAAATACATGTATATCTTTACCCCTACATCCACCCTTTTCCCTCGTCGACATCAGCGATGATCGAAAAATACAATATTTACTGAGAAATATTGTATTTACCATATAGATACAAAAATTCACTAGCGACATTGTTGGATTGATAGTGGCCAAAGAATACAATATTTACCGAGAAATACTGTATTTACCGTGTAAATACAAACCATCACTGACAACTTGTTAGGCGACTAACAGCTGAAAAATATAATATTTATCAAGAAATACCATATTTATTATATAATACAAAAATTTATTGGCAACTTCATCGGACCGCTAAAAACCAAGAGATACAATATTTATCGAGAAATATAATATTTACTATGCAAATACAAAAATTCACTAGCAACTTCGTTGGATTGCCAACAACCAAGAAACACCATATTTACTATGTAAATACAAAATTCATCGGTGACTTTGCCAGCCGATGGCTGCTATGAAATACAATATTTACCGTATTGATACAAAAATTCACCAACGACTTTGTCAAACTATAAGCGGCCAAGAAATACAATAGTTACTGGGAATATTGTATTTACTGTGTAAATACAAAAATTCACCAACGACTACACTAACCTCTGGTGGTCGAAAACTATAGTATTTTCTTGGTAATATTGTATTACTGTATAAATACAAAATTTCACCGGCAACTTCTGTCACGCTTCGGAATATGGGAGGTGACATGGCGGTTTATTTAAGTTAATTAAATGAAAATTTAATTAAAATATGAGCTTAAGTCTTTAAATTAAATCATGAAAACATGGAAATTTTAAATTCTTTTTTGAGACAAGCATTTTTAATCATTAAACAAATAAAGACATTGAAATGAACATTAAGAAAATAATAAAGTAATAAAAGATGCGAGAATAGGTCCCACTGACCCACAACTTGTGCACACACATAGTACTGACAATATAGTAATACAACCACAGTCTAAGTAAAGAAAAAAGTTAAATGTTACATGCCTCCCCCCACAGAAGACATCAGAAAGGAGTGTGCCCGAGGATGAGAAAAGACATCATTGCAGTAGCTACTCTTGTGGAGGCTCGTTCACAGCAACCATAAGTCCCTCCACAGGTGCAACAATGGATGGAGGAACAATCTTAGTATAACACACAACAAAGTCAATATCAAAATCAAATGACAGCTATAATCAAGCGTTTAGTACTAGATCTAGATTTACCAATGCCTCCCCCCCTCCACCACGACCACCACCTCCACCTGTTATGCCTTCCTATCCACCTCAAGAAGAAAACAATGATGATGATGATGAAACCGCTAATTTAGGAGATTAGTTTCTACTTTTATGATTTAGACTTACTAGTTGACTTAATGTACATATAAACTTATTGTTTATATAGTTCTATTTTGTTTATATCTAATTTTATTAGTTATTAGTATCATCAGAAATGAAATCAATGTATATGTTGAATTGGCAGTTATTTGCTTACAGGTCTATTATGGCTGGGAATGAAAATTTAGAACAATTTAAACAAAAACCACAAACAAACACCGACAACAATTGTCATCGCTGAAAGTTAATTTTAGTGACACAATTGTCATCGCTAAAATTAACTTTAAGCGACAACAATTGTTGTCGGTGTAAATATTCAACAACGACAATTGTCATCTCTGAATAAGAACAAATGTCATCTCTGAATATATTCAATGACGACATTTGTGGTCTCTGAATCAAAATTTACAGTAGCTGAAAGTATAAAGTGACAGCAAATATCATCGTTGAATTTAGAATAATTTTGAAAATTTTCAAATTTAGTTCTTAATTAGCGACGATAAAATGTCGTCGCTAAATGTCTTTGGCCTCTATTTATTAGCGACGACATGTTGCGATGACAATGTCATCACTGTTGAGTATTAGCTACAACGATTTTTGTTGTAGCTACAACAATTGTCATCCCTAAACGATTTTTTTTTCTTGTAATGTTATAACGGCAGAAGTTGTTGGAAAAAAGCAACCATTGACCAACTTCTCAACTTTTGCTATCGGGTAGTAGTTTTAGAAAGTAACTTTATAAAAACAAGTTTTATCAAACACCCTAAACTGCTATAGGTGGTTACAGAAGCTAAAAATAACATCTGAAAGCAATGTCAAAAGGGTCTTATATTTCATGGTTACATGTATTTATTTATTTCTTATTATTATTATTATTATTACCACTACTACTATTACTGCTACTTTCTTTTTTAGCATACACTATATTTGGAATACCAAATATATCCTTGAGTTACTAGTTAGCATCTGTCGTGGTTATCAAACAATGTCTAATATCTGCTAGGGTTACTAAACACTATTCACTTGTATCCATCACAATTACCGACGCTAATATGCACCAAGTTGTTGGCTCGTACTGCCTCAATCTGTGGGAAACCGCCATTACCTTTACCAAATAATCAAAAAAATTCACTTGAAACCATCATTTTCGATGATGAATAATGGCCTTACCACCCCAAATTCACCAAAAGTCACATAAAATTCAAAGAATCCACAAAAATTACAAAAAAAAAAAAAAATTAGAAAAAGGACAAAATCCACGACTAAGAGAAAAAAAGTCTTATCATCAATCTTCGAATCTTGCCTCTGAAGCTTAACGAGGACTTGACAATTGCTTGTACAGGAGAGTGGAGATCCAACAATGTCCTCTGCATGGTAGGGGCGATGGCAATAGGGAAACTTGAAATTTGCCCATATTTTGAAATTGAAACTTGAAACTTAAAATTGCATGTAGGGGTGATTTGCATCTCACTATGACATAATCCACGTCACTAATAGTAAATAGAGGGGGTTTTTTGACCTGTTTTTCATGGGGATGGGGGAGTGCTTTGAACGACTTTCAAAAAATCACAAAGAAAGTGAAATAAGGAATATAATAGAAAAAATCCAATATCCCTTATTTTTACAAAACAATACACCCCTTGTGTCTACAAAATCAAGAGTAAAATGATATAGAGCATATTATCCTAGTAATAATAAGGAATAAATTCATGGATAGTCCTTGAACTCTTTTCTCTCTCTCGAGTTGGTCTCTATAGCCAATTTTGTATCATAAATAGTCTTTGAACTCAAAAAGTGTCACATGAATGGTCTCTCTATTAAAGTTGCACCTATTTATGAGACAAAATTAAGTATAGGGACCTAATAACAATAATAATAATAATAAGGGAGAACGAAAGAAATGTCAGATTTTTATAACTTTTGAAGTAAATATTAGATTTTGAAAACATTTGATGTAAATAGTAGTTAAAAGAAAATTTACCAGCAAAACTTTTTTTAATCATAGTAAATAGATAAGTAAAAAATATTTTTATAGAGTAAATTTTTTATTTGCTGCTATTTATTATAAATATTTTTAAAACTTTCTATTTACTGCAATAAATTTTGAAAAATAACATTTATTACCATTTCCATATAAAAAATAGAGAAAGAGCAAAATAACATATTTAGGTTAAAACATAATACATAATCACAGATAGTTTCAAAATATATTATAAGAAATTGAATAATATCTCATAAGAAATAAAGAACAAAACCTTAAATACATGTATATCTTTACCCCTACATCCACCCTTTTCCCTCGTCGACATCAGCGATGATCGAAAAATACAATATTTACTGAGAAATATTGTATTTACCATATAGAGACAAAAATTCACTAGCGACATTGTTGGATTGATAGTGGCCAAAGAATACAATATTTACCGAGAAATATTGTATTTACCGTGTAAATACAAACCATCACTGACAACTTGTTAGGCGACTAACAGCTGAAAAATATAATATTTATCAAGAAATACCATATTTATTATATAATACAAAAATTTATTGGCAACTTCATCGGACCGCTAAAAACCAAGAGATACAATATTTATCGAGAAATATAATATTTACTATGCAAATACAAAAATTCACTAGCAACTTCGTTGGATTGCCAATACTCAAGAAACACCATATTTACTATGTAAATACAAAATTCATCGGTGACTTTGCCAGCCGATGGCTGCTATGAAATACAATATTTACCGTATTGATACAAAAATTCACCAACGACTTTGTCGAACTATAAGCGGCCAAGAAATACAATAGTTACTGGGAATATTGTATTTACTGTGTAAATACAAAAATTCACCAACGACTACACTAACCTCTGGTGGTCGAAAACTATAGTATTTTCTTGGTAATATTGTATTACTGTATAAATACAAAATTTCACCGGCAACTTCTGTCACGCTTCGGAATATGGGAGGTGACATGGCGGTTTATTTAAGTTAATTAAATGAAAATTTAATTAAAATATGAGCTTAAGTCTTTAAATTAAATCATGAAAATATGGAAATTTTAAATTCTTTTTTGAGACAAGCATTTTTAATCATTAAACAAATAAAGACATTGAAATGAACATTAAGAAAATAATAAAGTAATAAAAGATGCGAGAATAGGTCCCACTGACCCACAACTTGTGCACACACATAGTACTGACAATATAGTAATACAACCACAGTCTAAGTAAAGAAAAAAGTTAAATGTTACATGCCTCCCCCCACAGAAGACATCAGAAAGGAGTGTGCCCGAGGATGAGAAAAGACATCATTGCAGTAGCTACTCTTGTGGAGGCTCGTTCACAGCAACCATAAGTCCCTCCACAGGTGCAACAATGGATGGAGGAACAATCTTAGTATAACACACAACAAAGTCAATATCAAAATCAAATGACAGCTATAATCAAGCGTTTAGTACTAGATCTAGATTTACCAATGCCTCCCCCCCTCCACCACGACCACCACCTCCACCTGTTATGCCTTCCTATCCACCTCAAGAAGAAAACAATGATGATGATGATGAAACCGCTAATTTAGGAGATTAGTTTCTACTTTTATGATTTAGACTTACTAGTTGACTTAATGTACATATAAACTTATTGTTTATATAGTTCTATTTTGTTTATATCTAATTTTATTAGTTATTAGTATCATCAGAAATGAAATCAATGTATATGTTGAATTGGCAGTTATTTGCTTACAGGTCTATTATGGCTAGGAATGAAAATTTAGAACAATTTAAACAAAAACCACAAACAAACACCGACAACAATTGTCATCGCTGAAAGTTAATTTTAGTGACACAATTGTCATCGCTAAAATTAACTTTAAGCGACAACAATTGTTGTCGGTGTAAATATTCAACAACGACAATTGTCATCTCTGAATAAGAACAAATGTCATCTCTGAATATATTCAATGACGACATTTGTGGTCTCTGAATCAAAATTTACAGTAGCTGAAAGTATAAAGTGACAGCAAATATCATCGTTGAATTTAGAATAATTTTGAAAATTTTCAAATTTAGTTCTTAATTAGCGACGATAAAATGTCGTCGCTAAATGTCTTTGGCCTCTATTTATTAGCGACGACATGTTGCGATGACAATGTCATCACTGTTGAGTATTAGCTACAACGATTTTTGTTGTAGCTACAACAATTGTCATCCCTAAACGATTTTTTTTTCTTGTAATGTTATAACGGCAGAAGTTGTTGGAAAAAAGCAACCATTGACCAACTTCTCAACTTTTGCTATCGGGTAGTAGTTTTAGAAAGTAACTTTATAAAAACAAGTTTTATCAAACACCCTAAACTGCTATAGTTGGTTACAGAAGCTAAAAATAACATATGAAAGCAATGTCAAAAGGGTCTTATATTTCATGGTTACATGTATTTATTTATTTCTTATTATTATTATTATTATTACCACTACTACTATTACTGCTACTTTCTTTTTTAGCATACACTATATTTGGAATACCAAATATATCCTTGAGTTACTAGTTAGCATCTGTCGTGGTTATCAAACAATGTCTAATATCTGCTAGGGTTACTAAACACTATTCACTTGTATCCATCACAATTACCGACGCTAATATGCACCAAGTTGTTGGCTCGTACTGCCTCAATCTGTGGGAAACCGCCATTACCTTTACCAAATAATCAAAAAATTCACTTGAAACCATCATTTTCGATGATGAATAATGGCCTTACCACCCCAAATTCACCAAAAGTCACATAAAATTCAAAGAATCCACAAAAATTACAAAAAAAAAAAAAATTAGAAAAAGGACAAAATCCACGACTAAGAGAAAAAAAGTCTTATCATCAATCTTCGAATCTTGCCTCTGAAGCTTGACGAGGACTTGACAATTGCTTGTACAGGAGAGTGGAGATCCAACAATGTCCTCTGCATGGTAGGGGCGATGGCAATAGGGAAACTTGAAATTTGCCCATATTTTGAAATTGAAACTTGAAACTTGAAATTGCATGTAGGGGTGATTTGCATCTCACTATGACATGATCCACGTCACTGATAGTAAATAGAGGGGGTTTTTTGACCTGTTTTTCATGGGGATGGGGGAGTGCTTTGAACGACTTTCAAAAATCACAAAGAAAGTGAAATAAGGAATATAATAGAAAAAATCCAATATCCCTTATTTTTACAAAACAATACACCCCTTGTGTCTACAAAATCAAGAGTAAAATGATATAGAGCATATTATCCTAGTAATAATAAGGAATAAATTCATGGATAGTCCTTGAACTCTTTTCTCTCTCTCGAGTTGGTCTCTGTAGCCAATTTTGTATCATAAATAGTCTTTGAACTCAAAAAGTGTCACATGAATGGTCTCTCTATTAAAGTTGCACCTATTTATGAGACAAAATTAAGTATAGGGACCTAATAACAATAATAATAATAATAAGGGAGAACGAAAGAAATGTCAGATTTTTATAACTTTTGAAGTAAATATTAGATTTTGAAAACATTTGATGTAAATAGTAGTTAAAAGAAAATTTACCAGCAAAACTTTTTTTAATCATAGTAAATAGATAAGTAAAAAATATTTTTATAGAGTAAATTTTTTATTTGCTGCTATTTATTATAAATATTTTTAAACCTTTCTATTTACTTCAATAAATTTTGAAAAATAACATTTATTACCATTTCCATATAAAAAATAGAGAAAGAGCAAAATAACATATTTAGGTTAAAACATAATACATAATCACAGATAGTTTCAAAATATATTATAAGAAATTGAATAATATCTCATAAGAAATAAAGAACAAAACCTTAAATACATGTATATCTTTACCCCTACATCCACCCTTTTCCCTCGTCGACATCAGCGATGATCGAAAAATACAATATTTACTGAGAAATATTGTATTTACCATATAGATACAAAAATTCACTAGCGACATTGTTGGATTGATAGTGGCCAAAGAATACAATATTTACCGAGAAATACTGTATTTACCGTGTAAATACAAACCATCACTGACAACTTGTTAGGCGACTAACAGCTGAAAAATATAATATTTATCAAGAAATACCATATTTATTATATAATACAAAAATTTATTGGCAACTTCATCGGACCGCTAAAAACCAAGAGATACAATATTTATCGAGAAATATAATATTTACTATGCAAATACAAAAATTCACTAGCAACTTCGTTGGATTGCCAACAACCAAGAAACACCATATTTACTATGTAAATACAAAATTCATCGGTGACTTTGCCAGCCGATGGCTGCTATGAAATACAATATTTACCGTATTGATACAAAAATTCACCAACGACTTTGTCGAACTATAAGCGGCCAAGAAATACAATAGTTACTGGGAATATTGTATTTACTGTGTAAATACAAAAATTCACCAACGACTACACTAACCTCTGGTGGTCGAAAACTATAGTATTTTCTTGGTAATATTGTATTATTGTATAAATACAAAATTTCACCGGCAACTTCTGTCACGCTTCGGAATATGGGAGGTGACATGGCGGTTTATTTAAGTTAATTAAATGAAAATTTAATTAAAATATGAGCTTAAGTCTTTAAATTAAATCATGAAAATATGGAAATTTTAAATTCTTTTTTGAGACAAGCATTTTTAATCATTAAACAAATAAAGACATTGAAATGAACATTAAGAAAATAATAAAGTAATAAAAGATGCAAGAATGGGTCCCACTGACCCACAACTTGTGCACACACATAGTACTGACAATATAGTAATACAACCACAGTCTAAGTAAAGAAAAAAGTTAAATGTTACATGCCTTAATATTATAATTTAAACAACCTACTAGGTCCTTCTACTGCTCCTGAGTTCTGTCTATGGAATCCTCTCTAAACCTACGCTGAAATCCACCTAGAAGGAGGGAAAGTTTGAAAGACAAATAAATGTGAGTGAAAGGCTCAGTAGGACTATATTTTAAGAAACATTAGATTTTGAAAGAAAGATATTATTAATCAAGAAATCACTCAAGAGAATTGAAGAAATAAGGTTAAATAAAACCAATTTTACCCAAAACAGTTTATTGGTCAACCAAAAAGAACATCATTTTCTTTTCCTGGGCAAACCATATGTATAACACCACCGTAGTGGCCCAGTTGGGTTTCGGGATCTGCCCACAAGGTCGCACGCTATACGACCCGATCTCTAACATGGCATCATGCACTTATATTCCTTTCTATTATCATTTAAAACTCATTTACCAGGTATTTTCATTTATTTTCATTATGGGATTCATTGTGAAGTTAACTTTAATCCACGGTTTATAAAATAACCAAAAAAAATTTTTTTTCAATCAACCATTGGAAAACATTTTGATAAAACCTTTTTTGAGACCAAAATCATTCAAAAACTTAGTAGCCAAGGAAAGGGTAGAAGTCTTACCTCAATACTCGTGCCGGTGTCCTACACTGAAATCTCGGTCTGCTATACGGTAGCTCTGCGGAACCACGAACGACCTTAAATAGAAACTAGGTCTATCAATATCTAGTTTAAGATATTCTACGTTACTAAATTATTTCATGGTGTCCTAGTGTGCCATTTGTATTCATAAAATCATTTTATAAAGTTGGAATTTCAATTGGGGTTCAAAACAGTTAAAACGGATGAAAAATCACAAATTTTCTCCTTGTTCGGTCGGCCTGTTGGTCACCCTGGTTCGGCCGGCCGAACTGTATTGTTCGGCCTGCTAGAAAACTGGTCCGGTCAGCCAAACTATTTCCAGGTTTTGCCTGCCGAGTGGATGAATTCGGCCTACCGGACCCTTGAATCTGGCCTGCCGAATTGAAAATTCTAGAATTTTTCAAGCACGGGTTCTTGGTCATCCTGTGTCCAAATCTTCATTGCAACCTATTTTTCTCAATTCTTAGGCATGGAAATCATGGAAAAATGATAGAAAAACATCATAGGACACTTTTAAACTCATTTAAACAAGATGTGCACATGAAATCCAAGAAAATCCAAAAATGAGGAAAAATAGAGAAAAATGAAAAATCTTGATTCAAATCCATTTTTTTTTCAAACAAAGCTTAGATCCTAGTAGTTTTGGATTCCTCTAACTCAGATCAAGGGCTTTCTAAGCTCAAATAAACTTAGATTTCAAAATACCAAGAAAATTGAAAAGTTTAGAGAAGTTTTGAAAATTAAAAACTAACCTCGAATCAAAGCTTTAAATCACGTGTTCGGTTGCTCAAACACGTTCCTGAACCCCCAATCCATCTAACCAACGCTTAGGGCTCGATTTGATTCAATGTTTTTGGGAGAAAATGGGAGAGAAAGACAGAGGCAGAGTGACAGGGAGAGATGCACAGGACAGAGAGAGGGAGAGCTGAGAGAGAAAGAGAGAATGAGAGGAAGAGAGTGAGAGTGAGAGATATAAACAAAGAGAAAAAGTGGACGGTTTTACTGTACGACAATCGTGTGCCACCCACAGTTTCGCAAAACAAGATATTTTCGACATTTGACAAATTGTTATGTTTTAAAACTCAAAATAACAATTTAAAACAAGAAGAAATCATTAAAATAAGAAAAAATAATTTTAAATTCAAAATTTTACCAAGCGATCAAATTAAGTTTAAATATTCATTATGGCACACTAACCCACCATTTTACATCCTATTATCATTTAATAAATTTCGAGGCGTTACAACTCTCCACCCCTAAAAGAAATTTCGCCCTCAAATTTACATGTCTTTTCATAAACAAAATAGATGCGGATACAACTCTTGCATGCTCGACTCTAATTTCCAAGTGGCTTCATCAACCCCGTGATGCTGCCACACGACCTTTACTAATGGTATAGCACTATGACACAAGCTGATCACTTTTTGATTGATAATCTAAATCAGCACTTCCTCGTACGTCGTATCTTCCCGAACCTGCACATCGCGAAATGAAACTACCCTACTCTGCTCAGGTGGGCACTTCCTGAGCATCGACACGTGGAACACATCATGAACATGAGAAAGTTTAGGAGGAAGGTTGAGCCGATAAGCAACTACACCAATACACTGAGTAATCTCGAGCAGTCCAACGTATGTCGGTGTAAGCTTACCACTTACTCTGAACCGCATAATACCTTTATGAGGCAAAACTTTCAAGAGAACAAAATCTCCCACTATGAATTCCAAGGGTCGACATCTTCTATCCGCATAACTCTTCTGTCGACTCTGAACTGCCCTTAATTGATCTCGAATCATGGCGAATTTCTCGTTGTTATCACGAATCTCATCCGGCCTAAGAATAATGTTGTCTTCTGGTTCTGCCCAACACACAGTTGACCGACACGGTTGCCCATACAGTGCCTCAAATTGATAGCTATGTTGTACATGAATTCTACCAAATGCAAATATCTCTTCTAGTTTCTGCCAAAATCTAATGCACAAGTATGCAACATGTCCTCGAGAATCTAACAACTTGCTCGGATTGCCCATTAATCTGAGGATGAAATGCCGTACTGAAATTCAAATCTGTACCTAAAGCCTCCTGAAAGCTTCTCTAGTACTTAACATTGAACCTGGTGTCTCTATCAGATGTGATGGACAAGGAAACTCTATGCAACCGCACTATATTCTACAGGTACAACTCTCCAAGAACCTTTCTCGAGCATGTCGACCTGAACAGGATGAAATGCATCGATTTTGTTAACCTGTCGACCACAACCCAAATCGTATCGTGCCTTTGCTCCGTCCTCGACAAACTTGTGAGAAAATCCATCGTCACGTGCTCCCATTTCCACCCTGGAATAAGAAGCGGCTGAAGCTGACCTATTGGCTTCTGATGCTCGGCTTTCACCTGAAGACACGTCGTACACTTGGCTACGTATTCCTAAATGTCTTTCTTCATACCTCTCCACCAATATTGCCTTTTCAAATCGCGATACATCTTCATGCTCCCTGGATGAATGGCGAACTAAGACTTGTGAGCTTTGTCCATAACGGCTTTTGTCACCTCTGTGATTGCTGGAACTGCTAAGCGCTCCTGAAAATACAACGAACCATCCGCATGAACCCAACATTCGTCAAATTGCTCTCTGTCCTGAATCCGCGTCTAAATCCCTCGTAGATGCTGGTCCTGCCATTGATTCTATTTCAGCATCTAAACAAGAGCTGGGGTCGTCTCCATATGATACACCGAAGCTCAATCATAGTCTTCATAATACTATAGCCCGTACTCACTTACTGTCGCATCTCTTTTCCAATCTTCAAGAGCCAAACAAGCAAGAATCCCTAAAGATTTCCTACTAAGCGCATCCACGACCACATTAGCTTTCCCAAGATGGTACTGTAACACGAAATCATAATCCTTCATGTATTCCATCCATCTCCGTTGCCTCAAGTTGAGGTCCCTTTGAGTGAACAGATACCTCAAGCTTTTATAATCAGAGAAAACCTAAAATGTTGCACCATACAAATAACATATCTAGATCTTCAGCGCGTGAATCATGCCGCAATCTCCAAATCATAAGTAGGATAATTCTGCTCGTGAGGTCATAGCTGTCTCGATCCATATGCCACCATGCATCCATGTTGCATCAATACACATCCAAATCTGCGTCTTGAAGCATCTGTATAAACCTCGTATGGCTCATCACTGTTGGGAATAACCAATACTGGGGCTGAAGTCAACCGATTCTTTAATTCCTGAAAAGCAAGCTCACATTCTTCATCCCATTCAAACCTAATGTTTTTCCTGATCAATCTTGTCAAAGGCACTACGATTTTTGAGAAATCCTCACAAATTTTATAGTAGTGCCCTACAAGACCTAAGAAACTACGAATTTCTGCTACATTCTTCGGTCGTTCCCATTCTATTATGGCTTCTATCTTGGACGGATCCACTGAAATACCATGCTCAGAGATGATATGACCTAGAAACTTAACTTCTATTAACCAAAACTCACACTTTTCTTTCTTGGCATACAACCGGTGCTCCCGTAGAGTCTGAAGCACGATCCTAAGATGCTGCTCATACTCCTCCCAAGTCTTAGAATACACTAGAATATCATCGATGAACACGATCACAAACTAATCCAAATAAGGCTTGAATATCTGTTCATCAAATCCATGAAAGCTGTCGGAGCATTTGTCAACCCAAACGGCATCACCAGAAACTCAAAGTGTCCATACCGGGTCCTGAAAGCTGTCTTGGGAATATCTTCTTCCTTTATCCTAAGCTGATGGTATTCAAACTGTAAATCAATCTTTGAGAAATACCGCGAGCCTCCCAACTGATCAAACAGCTCATCGATCCTGGGCAAAGGATACTTGTTCTTCACTATAATCTATACACAATTTGAGAGTCCTATCATGTTTCTTAGCGAACAAAATCGGTGCTCCTCACGGTGATGTACTGTTTTGAATATACCCCTTATCGGTAAGTTCTTGAAGTTGCTTTCTTAACTCTTTCCTTTCTGCCGGCGACATTGATGAGACTGTAAAAGTGTACATTTTCTAAGGCTTAAATCATTTATTTACGCTTTTATTTCTCATTAAATTCTCTAATTAATTGCAATTTTGTGTTAATAAGTATTTTCGTGTCTTAGTGTGTAAATGTGTTTAAAAATATGTTTTTAGTGTGTTTTTATGTTTAATAGAATTTTTTAGTAATTTTTAGAGTCATTTCGGTGTGTTAAATAAGTGTCTAGTCTGTAAATAGTCAAAGCCGTAAAAGTAATGCGGTTATTTTATTTTGATTTTTAGAGTATTTGATAGTGTGTTTTAAGTTTGTAAATATGTCTTATTATATTTTTAGTAATTTCTAAAAATATTTTCAAGTCATAAAAATTATATCTGTGCCAAACCGTAAGAGACTGGAAATTTTAAGAGTTTTTATTTATTTTTGTGTGTTTTAATGTAAAATAAATATTTTTAATATTTTTGTAAATATTATGTTTGTAAAATAATGTGTTTGTAATTTTTAGATTTGAAATCTGAAGGAAAAACAGAGCAAAACGACACCAAAACGGACAAAATTGGACATCAAATGCATCAAAAAGATAAAGGAAATTTGAATTTATATTAAATGGGACACGTGGCGAGTTTCTAACCGTTCGATCATCTGCCAAATCAATCTCAGCTGTCCGAGGAAGAGACGCGTGTCAACGCGTCATCCGGTGCATCAGCGAAATCTCAGGGTACAGTCCACGTGTCGAAGAACGATTGGCGCGTGTGATTCACGCGCTGACAAGCTGCAGACGCGTCAGAGGGGAGTCGCAGGCCGTGTCTACTCGCATGTGGGTGAGTCCATGTGTAGCTGTTCTTCCAGCCGTTCGATGCGATGACCGAGACCAATCTGGCTGTCCAAAATTGCTGTCCCACTGGTCCCACCTAGGCTCAATTATGCCGTCTCTTGTAGCCGTTCGGTCGTGCAATTAACGGTGCAGATCGTGTCGTTTTAGTTCCACCGTGATCCGTGAAGCACTAGATCCTAAACTAAGAAATGCATATCAAAGAACGCGGATCAGCACAGAAGCGAAGAGAATTTCTTCATGTGAATCTCAGTGCAAGTTGGCCTGTCGAAGAAAAGAAAAGAAAAATAATAAAAAAAATTTGAAATAGTGAAATATTTTTACTATAAATAGGGGCTCTCCCCCCTCATTCAAAACAACCTCCTTCAGGCCTTTGGCCCTTTTTCTTCTTTTCCTTGCTGCTGAGTTAAACTCAGCAGTAACTCTTTTAGGTAAAAAAAATTAATAAATAATAATAAAATAATGTTTAAATTAGTGTAGAGAGTTTGGTGAGGCAGAGAGATGATCTTGTATGAGTAGTACTCTGGTATGGGTTTTAACTCTATATCTGTGTGGTAACGCTTATATTTTTGTGGAATAAATTATATCTTTATGTTTTCAATAATTATTGTTACTATTGTTATGCTGCCAATTTTTGCATAAATTCAGTCATGCTTTTTTTATGTAATTTAATTGTGTTGCATAATTAATATTAATAATACTAAAAGTCATGCTCGTTTATTAAGTTGAGATTCTGTTGCATTATAGACATAGACTGGCACAGTAAATGCTTGGTAATTCTTGATTTATTGTAGACAGAAGATGGCATAGTGTATTCTTAAACCATTTAATAAGTCGAGGTGCTGCCGAATTTAACGTAATAATTTATTCCATGAAAATATATTAATTTTGATTCGTTATTATCTTTTCTATCTTAAAATTATGTTAATTATAATTGAGTAACAGCGGTTATAATTTTCATAATTAGTGCATTAAATCTTAGTGACAGATGATTATTTTTGCTAGTTTTTATAGGAAAACCCTTACTGCATTATGGCTTGCTATATTGTCGCTTTAGGTTGACCTATATAATTAGTAAAAAGTGCTCGCAATTAATGAGAAAAGATATAATAAATCAAATACTTTAGATAATTATTATTTAGAGTTAAAATTCCATATCAGTTGCGAAACATACAAGGGATTCTCAAAGCTTCACCATTTTAATTTTATGCTTTAAATTTTGAGTAAAAAGAAAAATAACAAAAATATTTCTTTGCTTTCAAAAATTGCTTGCCTCTTCGACCGTTTATTTTTAACAATCTCTCGAGTTACAAATTTTCACCTCACTGTGGATACGACAATCTTTCTATACTACATACGTCCGCCGTTTATTATTACAAAGAAGAATAAACATCATTTTGGGGCGTGTACCAGCCATTCGATAAGGTGCTACTGAAATTGGTGTTGTTCCTGGAAGCAACTCAATACCAACTTCGATTTCCTGATGCGGTGGTAATCTTGGCAATTCGTCAGGAAAGACATCCTCATACTCATCGACCACAAGGATTGCTGCATTTTTTCTCGAAGCATGGAGCTCTATTTCTAGGTTCGCAAAAAAGGTATAGCAAGCTAGGTTCTTCCGCCCTCCAAGATAGGTTTTCACGAGACGCTCACTCATTAAACGATCACCACCATCCTGGTAAGTGATCATTGTCCCCTTATCAGACACTAGGGTCACTTTTTTAAGCTAGTAGTCTACAATTGCATTATACCTGGACAACCAGTCCATCCCTAGGATTACATCATATGATCTCATGGGGAGTGCAATCAAGTCACTTTTTAAAATCTCATCCCCAATCTTTATTTTACAAGCTTTACATACATAATTCACACACACTTGCCCTAAGGGTGAAGCTAGAACTAGGGGTTCATTAAACTCTTCTATCTCCAATCCCAAGGCATGTACAAAGGAACTCAAAATGAGAGAATGAGTGGCACCTGTATTGAATAAAACATGAGCTAAGGATTGAGAAACTAGGATCGTACCATCGACAACCGCATTGCTGGTCTGGACATCTGAACTCTTCGTCGCCATTGCATGAACCTGAACTGGAGCTTTTTCTTTTCCTCTACCAACATTGCTAGGTCTTGGATTATTCGGCTGATACTGCTGCGATGGAGGCGACTACACACTAGCTATACTCGGCGTTCGATATTGAGGGACGCTACGCTGGAAGTTCTACGGCTGCTGTCCTTATGCTGAATATGGTTGTTGCTGGGGAGAGAATTGAGGAAACTGCAACTGTGAAAATTGCTGAGGCAGAGGTAGAGGCTGAGGCTGATGACTAGCTCCTTCTCCGGTCTGAGATCTTAGACAAGCGCTCCTAATCGGACAATTCCTCTTGATGTGTCCTAGCTGCTGGCAATAATGACAATGAAAACTGTAGGGGTTGCTGCGCTCGCTGCTTGATGAACTGTTGCTACTGCTATTCATGCCACCTTGTTTGTTCTTCCTCAAAGTTGGACAGCTACTAGTGCTCTTCCTACTGCTCCTCTAGGGCCCTCCTGATGTCTTTGCTTGATCCTTATAATACTGCGTATAATCATGCTCCATTGATATTGCTGACGACACAAGCTCTCCAAAATTCTTGAGTCATAGCGCAACCACCTGACATCAAATAGGAGCCTTAAGTACTTCCTGAAACTTAATACATTTCTTGCGTTCCGATGCCACTGTCGATGGAGCAAACCTGGCCAGCTCATTAAACCTTGCCTCATATCCCCAAACTGACAAATCACCCTGCTGTAACTTGTAAAATTCAACCGCTTTCTGGTCTCTATACTCCTGCGAAAAATATCGATCGTAGAACAGCTCCTCGAACCTGTCCCAACTGATGTTACCATTGCGATCCAAACGTTTAGCCTGCTTCCACCATGTATTAGTGCCACCTTTGAACTTATATGCAACAAACTCCATACGATACTCAGCTGGCACACCAAGAGTATCCAAATGCTTCACGATCGAATCTAACCAATACTCGGCCACCTACGGGTCTCCATTCCCGTTGAAAGTCGAAATAAACGCACACCTGAATTTCTTAAAATATGTATGCCGACAACTAGCATCAGAATCCGCCAGCCTAGCCCTGGCCGCCATCTACCTGAATGCTATAAACATGGATCTCATCATGCCCTCATCATTTCCAAACTCAGCGTCAGCTGTCGAACGTCGTCTAGGTGACATTCTCTTACTTCTGAAAACAAAATTTGGACTGTCAGTGGTATTTCATTGCTGTACTTATGTGTGCAATATTCCCAAGGTTCATAACCTTGAGCTCTGTACCATTCTGTCAAGCCCCAGAATACTGGAGGAGACGTGGCAGTTTATTTAAGTTAATTAAATGAAAATTTAATTAAAATATGAGCTTAAGTCTTTAAATTAAATCATGAAAATATGGAAATTTTTAAATTCATTTTGAGACAAGCATTTATAATCATTAAATAGATAAAGACATTGAAATGAATATTAAGAAAATAATAAAGTAATAAAAGATGCAAGAATGGGTCCCATTGACCCATAACTTGTGCACACACATAGTACTGACAATATAGTAATACAACCACAGTCCAAGTAAAGAAAAAAGTTAAATGTTACAGGCCTTAATAATATAATTTAAACAACCTACTAGGTCTTTTTACTGCTCCTGAGTTCTGTCTGTGGAATCCTCTCTGAACCGAAGCTAAAATCCACCTAGAAGGGGGGAAAGTTTGAAAGACAAATAAATGTGAACGAAAGGCTCAATAGGACTATATTTTAAGAAACATTAGATTTTAAAAGAAAGATATCATTAATCAAGAAATAACTCAAGAAGAAAATTGAAGAAATAAGGTTGAATAAAACCAATCTTATCCAAAACAGTTTATTGGTTGACCAGAAAGAACATCATTTTCTTTTCTTGGACAAACCATATGTATAACACCACAGTAATGGCCCAACTGAGTTTCGGGACCTGCCGTCAAGGTCGCACGCTACACGACCCGATCTCTGACATGGCATCATGCCCTTATATTCCTTTCTATTATCATTTAAAACTCATTTACCAGGTATTTTCATTTATTTTCATTATGGGGTTCATTATGAAGTTCACTTTAACCCACGGTTTATAAGATAACCGATAGAAATTTCTTTTTCAATCAACCGTTGGAAAACATTTTGATAAAACTCTTTTTGAGACCAAAATCATTCAAAAACTTGGCTGCCAAGGAAAGGGTAGAAGTCCTACCTCAATACTCAGGCCGGTGTCCCACATCGAAATCCCGGTCCGTTATACGTTAGCTCCGTGGAACCACAAACGACCTTAAATAGAAATTAGGTCTATCAGTATCTAGTTTAAGATATTCTACGTTACTAAACTAGTTCATGGTGTCCTAATGTGTCATTTGCATTTATAAAATCATTTTATAAAGTTAAAATTTCAATCGGGGTTCAAAATAGTAAAAACGGATGAAAAATCACAAATTTTCTCCTTGTTCGGTCGGCCTGTCGGTCACCTTGGTTCGGCCAGCCGAATTGTACAGTTTGGCCTGTCGAAAAACTGATCCGATCAGCTGAACTCTTTCTAGGTTCAGCTTGCCGGACGGATGAACCTGGCCTACCGAACCCTTGAATCCGGCCTGCCAAACACGAAGTTCAGCCTGTCGAATTGAAAAATTCTAGAATTTTCTAGGCACGGGTTCTCGGCCATGCAGTGTCCAAATCTTCATTCAACCTGTTTTTTGCAGTTCTCAGGCATAGAAATCAAGCACAAATGATAAAAAAAAAACATCATATGACACTTTTAAACTCATTTAGACAAGATTTACACACAAAATCCACGAAAATCCAAAAATGGAGAAAAATGGAGAAAAATAAAAAATCTTGATTTGAATCCGTTTTTCTTCAAACAAAGTTTAGATCTTAGTAGTTTTGGGTTCCTCTAACTCAGATCAAGGGCTTTCTAAGCTCAAATAAACTTAGATTTCAAAACACTAAGAAAATTGAAAAGTTTTGAAAATTAAAAACTAACCTCGAATCGAAGCTTTAAATCACGTTTTTGGTTGCTCAAACACGTTCCCGAAGCTCCAATCCACCTAACCGACGCTTGGGGCTTGATTTGATTCAAAGTTTTTGGGAGAAAATGCGAGAGAAAGAGAGAGGCAGAGTGAGAGGGAGAGATGCATGGGAGAGAAAGAGGGAGAGCTGGGAGAGAAAGAGAGAGTGAGAGATATAAATAGATAGAAAAAGTGGGCGGTTTTACTGTACGAAAATCGTGTGCCGCCCACAGTTTCGTAAAACAAGATATTTTTGACATTTGACAAATTGTTATGTTTTAAAACTCAAAATAACAATTTAAAACAACAAGAAATCATTAAAATAGGAAAAAACAACTTTAAATTCAAAATTTTACCAAATGATCAAATTAAGTTTAAAATATTCATTATGGCACACTAATCCATCATTGTACATCCTATTATCACTTAATAAATTTTGGGGCGTTACAACTTCGTTGGGCTGCTGGCTATCGGAAAATACAGTATTAAACTTGTAATACTGTATTACAGTGTAAATACAAAATTTTACTGCCGACTTCGCCAAATTACTAGTGGCTAGAAAAAACAATATTACTTTGGTAATACTGTATTTTTGTATAAATATAAAAATTTAATAACGACTTCACCAAGCCGTCGACGATCAGAAAATATAGTTTACTCTGGTAATATTGTATTACCATGCAAATACCTACATCGACGAAAATCATCGGCAGCTATAGCTACCACCAAAAATATATAAACATCACAAAAAATACTAATCATAAAAAACCAAAAAGATCTACAAAACTCACAAAAACTAAATAAAAAAATTAATTTTTTCTTCAAATCTCAAGTACAGAAGTTGCAACCTTAATTTTTTTTTTTTAAAAAAACTGCAACATCAAAAACTATAAACTCAAATCGGACCTCTCGGACTTTGGCTGAAGCTATTAGATGGCGACAATGGCACGAGCTTGGACTTGGACAGTGATGGCAAGCATGGGCTCGAACTCAGACAACAAGCACGATGCTTGGAAGGCGATGGCAAGCGTGGGACTCTGACGGCATTGAATCTCCGTTGACTCTCAGTTGATATGCGAATCTCCGTCAAACTCTGCCAATCTCTTCGCAATGCCCTCACTAGATCTCTGACATCGTCAACAGAGAAAAAGGTCTCGTGATGTTACTTGAACTCCGACGGACCTTGAGCAACGTAGCTACGTGCAATTTTTTGGTGCTGATTCTGTCGAAGCAACACCCACTAATCTCGGTCGTCATCAGTTTTGGAGCCATCGTGATTGAGAACGATCTTCTGGTGATATCCCGATGGACGACGTCATTGCTCCAGATCTGCGTCGGAGAGTGGTGGATCTCTCGGAGAAACCAGAGAGGAAGAGAGAGAGGAAAAAAAGAGGAGAGGCGAGAGAAAGAAATAATGTTTTGAAATCAGATCTGTTTTTTTGGCTTTTGAGGATAGTTTGGTCTTTTTTGTGTTTTAAGAAACTAATTGATACCAAATATGCTATTATTTATACATTTTTAAAATACAATACATTATTGACTACCGGCTTATTAAAATATGTTATTTCTTCCTATTTCTCTAATAAAAAAGAAAAAGAAAAAGAAAACAAAACACAACTTAAAAGCCAAAAAAAAAAAAAAAACCAGAAACCTCAAAGCGCACTTTCAACGGTACACCTAGCAGAGCTGAATGCACATGGGGGAAAATCCTCCGAAGCAGAACTGAGAAATGTTGAAAAGGGATGGTCTCAACACCTTTAGAATCTTCTACTGGGCCCACAAATTTAAACAATTCAATATCCTCCACAACCAGAAAGCCAACAAATTGTAATAATGGAGCCAAGATCGTCAGCATCGACGATAGCCTTTATTAAGCGTAAAAGTTTTTGGTCAAAAAAAAGAAAGTCTCTAACTCACGTACAATACAAGAAAGTCTCAACGGTTAAATAGAGTGTTTTAACTATTCGATTAAGATTTTAAGGGTCTAGTTTATAATTATTTTAGTTAAAAATTTATAACATACCATATAAAACTGCTTTCAATTAACATATTAAACCATAAAAAAATTAATCAAGCGGATAAAAATTAGAACATTCATACTCTATTGGTGGAGTAAAATTGGCTTGTCTAGCGTAACAATAGCCTAATAAATGGGAATGGTTATGGTGGAGTTTCCAAGCGAACTGATAAAGTGGAGTTAAGAGTAGAGATGTGGGGCGACTCTCTTTTACTATTTGCTCTTATTGTGAGCTTGGAGTCAAGAGTGACAGTTTGTGGTGGGATTGGGAATGGAAACGTTAGCAGAGATGATTTTCCAGATGGTTTTGTGTTTGGTGCTGCCTCCTCAGCTTATCAGGTCCGTTAATTTTGATCAACATCTGACTTTTCAACAATTTCTGACCGTAGAAAAATTAATAATGATATGTTTCTTGAGTTTTTAAGGTTTTGAGGATGTGGAGTTCTGATTTTTTTTTTTTTCTTTTTGTGGTTTGTTTTGTTTTGTTTTGTTTGTATTGAGCAGACAGAGGGAGCTGCAAACGAAGATGGAAGGACTCCAAGCATATGGGATACCTTTGCCAAAGCTGGTTGGTTCTTTTTTGTGTGTTTTTGGTGCTAATAATACAGTCGGTTCTTATGGTTAACTAGTTCTCCTTTCTTCTTCTTTTATTTTATTTTAATTGGTCAGAAGTTTTATTATTTTTCTGGAGGGATTATCGGTAGCTTTTCATAAAGAAAGAAAAAAAAACTTTTTTTTGAAGATTCGTGTTTCTATTTCTGTACTATTATATTCCTTTCAGATCAAACTAAGAGAGATGCAACTGTTAAGAGAGAAAAACTGAGGATGAGTACTAAAACAAAAAAGTTAGTTATTAGGGACTTTTTTTTCGTTAGTTATACTAAAAAAAGTTTGTTGTTTCTCTTAAAGCTTGCCATAAATTCTCTACCAAAAAAAGTAGTTCTTTGGGACTTTTTCCTTAGTTATACTTAAAAAATATATATATATTACGATGTCATCCAAGAATACAGTCAAAGTTGGCAAAATGTCACTAAAACTAATTTGATGTTAGTTTAAAAATGTCTAAAGAGTAAGTGAATGAAAAAGAGATATCAGTCTCCATGACCATTTAGGAAAGTTTCCTCACTGCACAAGTTTCTGAATGAAAGTTTCTTAATGTTCAGGGCACATGAAGGAAGACACGGGAGACATAGCATGTGATGGATATCATAAATACAAGGTTTAGTTCTGCAGAAAGCTTGACTCATTTTTAATCATTATAATTCCAATTTTTTTACCATTGTTGTCCTTTTTTTTTTTTGTAGTTACCTGTTAAAGTTAAGAGCACTCTTATTTAATTATACAAGGTTAAAATCTTATTGTTTACAAAACAGCGAGTCCCAGTTTAAAAAATAAATTATAAACTAGATTGGGTCTCAATGTTTTAACCCCGTATGGATAAAAATGATTTTTCTAAAGTTAATGCATTAATCTTTTTTTATTACTGTAAATAAAATATTTTGCTTCTTGCTACCCCTATGCGATCATGACCTAAAGGCCAACTATAATCTAGGCTGGTTTGGTTCAAACTGCACATTTGTGTTGTGGTAAGACTGTGATCAATGCATTTCTAAGAGTCCATAGAAAGTCACTTGCAGGAAGATGTTGGACTTATGGCCGAGACAGGTTTAGAAGCGTATAGATTCTCCATTTCATGGTCAAGACTTATCCCAAGTACGATCACAACAAACTAAATTACTTGTGTAGTAAGCAAAAAAACGAGTTGATTTCTGATTCACTTTCTAACAAATTGATCATTCTTTGTTTTCCAGCTGGAAGAGGACCTGTAAATCCCAGGGGTTTAGAATATTACAACAACTTCATCGACGAATTAGTCAGCCACGGTAAATACCAACATGTGATATATGAGTTTCTTTTTACTTTTGCCCCTAAGATAGACAAGAAATAATGCTAAGATTGCTTGTTTCTCATCAACCAGGAATCCAACCACATGTTACATTACACCATTCTGATTTCCCACAAATACTTGAAGATGAGTACGGTGGCTGGGTTAGTCGAAAGATTGTGTATGTCTCTAGATCTTGTTGGTAAATTTTATTCCAATAGGAGAAAACTGGGCAATTGACATGTTTGAATAACATTTATGTGGATGCAGAAAAGACTTCTTGGAATATGCAGATGTGTGCTTCAGAGAGTTTGGTGATAGAGTTAAACATTGGACTACCATGAATGAACCCAATGTGTTTGTATTGGCGGGTTATGACATGGGAGCTCTACCACCTGAGCGATGTTCGATTCCATATGGTTATTGCTCCAAAGGAAACTCCACAACTGAGCCATACCTTGCAGCTCATCATATCTTGTTGGCGCACGCATCGGCTTATAGATTGTATGAGAGAAAGTACAAGGTAATTTTCAAGCTCTTTCGTATCAAACCATGTAAATAGTTAGATCAATATCTCTTGGACTTCCAATGTCAACTATACGTATACGTGTGCAAAGTCATTTTCCTCCTTGATCCTATAAGCTTGACAAGACATTCTTTGGTTTACTTGCTCAATTTTCATTAAGTATGATGTTTGATCTGATTGTGAATATTTAAAATTTTCAACTAAGAAAAAGCATATATCATAAATATTGATCACTGAAGAAGAATATTTGGGCAATGCAGGACAAACAACAGGGATTTATAGGATTCAACATCCTTTCTTTTTGGTTTATCCCTCTAACAGACAACAGTGATGATGAACTTGCTACTGAAAGAGCGAATGAATTTTTCTTTGGTTGGTAAGTTACAAATTACCCCTTCCCCCCATCTCATCCTCTTTAGTTTGTTTATTTTTATTTATTCTTTTATTTTAGTGGTCTTTGTCAACCGGCAATGTCCTGACAGTTTCAACACAAAATTAACATAATCCTCTCTCAGTCTAGTAGTGGAAAATCGAGATTGCCATTTTGCGATGCCTTTGAGAACTTATTTTCCACTTTATGTTATAGGTTTCTCCATCCCTTGGTATTTGGAGACTACCCCGATTTAATGAAGAAGAATGCAGGCTCGAGGATCCCGGCCTTCACCATCCAAGAATCCGAAAGCGTTAGGGGTTCCTTCGACTTCTTAGGACTGAATTATTACTTTGGAATGTACGTCAAGAACAGACCTAGCACCCTTCAGGCGGAAAGCAGGGACGTTATGGCAGACATGAGAATACAAATATTCTGTATGCCTCTTTTGCCTGAACAGTTTTACATGCATCAAATTCAAAACAGTTTAGGATTTGTAACTTGAATAGCATGATACAACCATAGGAAGAAAAAAAAAAAAAAAACTTGATCATAAATAACCTTTAGTCATATTCCCTCAGGCAATAATAATAATAATAATAATAATAAACAATAATATAACAATAACAAGCATAAAACAATAACAATGACAATTAAAATAACAATAACATTAACATTAACAATAACAACAACAACAATAAGAAGAAGAATAACAATAATCACAATATCATATTGTTAGAACAATAAAATAATAATAATCAAATTCAAAACAGTTTTACATGCATCAAATTCAAAACAGTTTAGGATTTGTAACTTGAATAGCATGATACAACCATAGGAAGAAAAAAAAAAAAAAAAACTTGATCATAAATAACCTTTAGTTATATTCCCTCAGGCAATAATAATAATAATAATAATAATAATAATAAACAATAATATAACAATAACAAGCATAAAACAATAACAATGACAATTAAAATAACAATAACATTAACATTAACAATAACAACAACAACAATAAGAAGAAGAATAACAATAATCACAAGTAGAATAATAATCACAATATCATATTGTTAGAACAATAAAATAATAATAATCAGGATTATTTTTATAAATACATTGAACAATGTATCATATTTTATTTTGCCATCTGATTTATAAAACCAGAATTGCATTAATAAACTTAACGGAATTGCTAAGTAGGGTATCAGATCTATACCAAACCTATAGAACTATCAAATATTAAAAACTAAAAAATAGCTGGCCCAAATCCTTAACCACCCTGCAGCGTCGTCTTCGCTGCCGATCCCTACCATGAAGCCACCACCGTCTGCCCATCTCAAAAGCCCTTTTAATCAATCCAAGGTAAACACTTTATACGGTTTCTCAATCCCAACCTTAATAACCCTCCCTAACTGTGCCTCACACTACAAACCCAAAACCAAAGACCCCAAAGTCAAATTATCAACATTTCGATCCCTCTTTGACGCATTTCCTCAAATATCACATATGCTTGGGCAATCTTACCCCTTTTGTACATCCACCTGATCACAAGCCTATAATTCGAAAGCCCCAAATCCTCCATCTTCTTCACCCTCATCATCTGAATAGCTTCAACGCCTCATCGAACCGATTCGTCTTAAAAAACGTCTCCATCATCCTCTCAACCGCGCCGACATCTGGCTCAAGCCCTTCATCAACCATCAAATTCCAAATCTTGGGTGTGGGTGAGGGTATGGCTTCTGTTGGGGGAGGGTGGTCTCGTCGTGGTGGTGTCGCGACTGGGGATGGGGCGCAGGTTCGGTGGAGGACGACAGGGAGAGGTGGGCTGAGGAAATGGTGGTCTCATTCGGGATGGGGAGGATACGTGGCTGGGGTCGGGACAAATGTTGCTTTGTTTTTTTTTTTTTTTTTTAATTAATTTGTTTTATTTATTATTTATTATATGTCCTTTAAAAAGTCAATTTTTAGTAGGGCTGTATAAAAATCGCCCTGCAACCGCCTGCCGCTCGCACCCGCACTCGGCCTGCATGAAAAAAAAGAGTCTATGTTAGCAACCCGTCCACCTATATATGTTGGGGGCGGGTACGGTTTAAAATTTCAGGGGGCGGGTTTGGGTCGAACCCGCCCGCCTAATTCTTAAAAAAAAAAAAAAATCCTAATCTAAACCTCTCCCCACTCCCCACTCCCTAATAAGAAAAAGAATACTTGACTTTGTTTATCATTTTATCTCTAGTATCTTGTTATTTTTGAACCCAATGAACAGGTTTTATGGAAGAACAAGAATTCTTGACTTTGTTCATCACTTCATCTGTAGTTGATGTTTCTTGTTGCAATGAATGATTATGTTTCTTAATTTGTTGTGAATAGGTCATTGCCTTTAGGCGTTAAACTTGGTTGTTGTTAAGAATGCTTCATATATTATCATCTTATATTTTCTACAAATTTTTTCACTTTTTTTAATAAAAAAAAAGCTCAAAAAAATATATTATGCATTAAAATAAACTCAACCCGCCGCACCCGCTCGCACCCAAACCGAAATCGCCCGCCATTCTACGGGCGGTCTGTGGGTTGATTAATCGCCAACCTGCTATTGAAAAAAACCAACCCACACCCACCCAAAAACCGTCAAATTGCCCGTTGTTCACCTTTAATTTTTAGTCTTGCAACGCATTTTTCAAATAAAAAATCATTAATATGAGTCAGCAATCCGTTATATATATAAACGGAATTATACGGAAAGGGTGTACTGACCTTTTTTCTATATTTAGGGGGACCTTTGGTCTAGTTTTACAAAATGGAAGGATAAAATAAAATAATATACATAGTACGGTATTTTTGAAAATAATCCCAACAATAACAATAAAATATGAGTCAGAGATGCTGTTGTTATACATTGTGAAAAATGATTTTAGAGGGAAATGCTCCCCCTATTTCTACTGCTAGGAATCGTTTGGAAAAAATAATCTTTGATGATTATATTTAGTCATGGCTGATCATGACTCTTAATAAATAGGTACTCTCATCTTATTTGATTTCCTATGTGACAACTTTTAGGATCCCGGAAGGAGTATCTGTGGTCATTGAGAAGATAATCACAGATTCTCTATGGGGTGGGTGTGATTAAAAAATTCACCTTACCTTGTAGCTTGGGAGCAAGTATGCATACCAAAGGATAAATAAGGTTTAGCATTTGGTAATTTGGTCCTTCATAAGAAGGCGCTCCTTTTGAAATGGCTTTGGAATATTCTGAGGGAGCAAAATACATTATGGGGCAGCGAGATTGAAGAAAAATATGGGTGCAGGGCCGGTGGTTAGGAGACTGGTGATGCTGCAAGAGTGACCTATAATGGAAGACCATTAAGTCATTATATGCGGAGTTCGATGCACCTAGTATGTGTAAAGTGGGGGATGGGAGGAGGTAAGATTTTGGGAGGACATGTGGTTGTCTTCCGAAACGAAACGCTATAAAACTTTAGTCTTATAATGTAACAATTTCCTCTCTGTATTCCCTTGAATTTGAAACAATATCTTGAAATTTTCACTTTGTCAGAGAACCTAGTGAAAGAGAGTTGGGGGTGACGGTGTAGTTATTGGCTTGGTTAGATTGGGTAAGGTTGTGTGAGTGGCCTCGGAGAGACGGTATGTGAACTGGAGGGATCTAAGTTGTTCTTTTATAAATCATTCTTTAAGACGTTGATCAGTAACCAATCTTTTTCCATCCTTCTATTTCATTTGTGAGGCTTTGGTGTTCCTGCTAAAATTCAAGCGTTTAATTGGCTACTACCGCTTGCAAACTTGATTCTTATAATTTGATACATAGAAGAATATAAACTTTTCCCAGGATTTTGCGTGCTTCGTAGGAAGTTAGTCTTTAGATCATCTTGATTTTGCATTGCACGTACATGTTGAGCATTTGGTATAAATTTTCATCCAAAGTCGTAGAATTGTTGAATGGTATTCTAATTGGAAGAACAGCAGGTGCAAGGCCTCATTGAAGGTGGTTGTACAAGCTGTTACTTGGACTTTATAGATATGTAGGAACCGATGAACCTTTGAAGGATTAGAGGAAGATACCAAGGATGTGTGGAAAAGAATTAAACATCAGGGTCGCTTTTTGAACTTTCCAAACCAAAGACCTCAGAAACTGTTCTAATTTGTTGAGGGTGGGGATATTCGCTGTCGCAGACTAGTTAATTTGTGAAACTGGGAGCAGTTTTAGGTCCATATCGTCGGATCTTGATGTTAGTTTTGTCTGTCGCGTGTTTGGTGTTTGATTCATGTGGACACCTTTGTTATCTTTACGTGTACTTTTTTTGATATTCATCGAAGTTCTTTGTTTCTTATAATAAAATTTATCGTCAACAGAATTATTTTAGTTGCACTGCTTAAGGTTGTCTTCAATGTTATAGTATTTACACATCTATAATTGCATTCAATAGTTGCACCTAGAATTCTGACCATTCAATACCTTCTATTTTACTGAACCAATCGGTCACATGAGGTTCAAATACCACCTAACTGCAGCAGGTTTTCAATTTTATTGACTCACTGGAGCTTTTTTTTTTTTTTTTTTTTTTTTTCTCTCCATTTGTGGCGGCAGTTCCGGATTTTAGTTCGTCGAAATTTGAGGTAAAAAAATGGAATATTACCTTTTTTTTTTGTTAATTTATGTACGGAAATTCTTTAGTATGTCGTTGATTCTCTAGTTTGATACAGTATCCAATAGCACCCTGGGGCCTGGCAGGAGTTTTGGAGTATATAAAGCAACATTATAACAATCCTCATATTTATATCCATGAAAATGGTAGTCTTTCTTTCACTCTCCTTATGACGTTAATTTTATTTCAAAATAATTTTGTGGAAAAATCATTGGATGAACATAAACACCACAAGTAGAAAAATTTCCAGCATTATAGATGGTGAATTAGTGATTGACTTTCTTGAAAAAAAAATAGTAATTATCACTACTGATTTTTTGAAAGAAATTGATCTCAAATTGTGTGGATCCTAGTGTAATAGTCCATTAGTTCTAAAGTTAGAGTATAAGTCTCCTTTTACTAAAACCAGTTAATCGAAGATCTTTAATTCGGTGATGATGCAAAACATATTAACATTTATTAAAGGGTGTTGTTTACCTTTTTTCTACTTTCATGTTTTAAGTTTCTTAAAACAAAACACTTTTTCCGCAAATATATACTTTGAAATTCTAAAACTAGCCCTACTGACAGTGACCCTTAGTTTACCGTAGATCACTATCACTAAGGTCAACTTGGTATTTTCAAAAGGTTAAACCGATGGACCATTGAAAGGTAAAGAAACAATAACAATAACTCGAAGAACACCATGCATACGTGGTGCCTGCTGGGGACCCACATTTACTATCATTAGGTCTTTTTCTTGGAGTTGGTATATTTATAGGTTTTTTCTTTATCCTCGATTGATTCTTTCGTGAATTACTGAAAAGCAAAAATAAGTCCATTAAAAATCAAAGATGTCAAATAACTCAATTATTTAAAATGTCTCTTGACATTCAAATAAATGCATTTTGGAGTTTGGAGACAAATGTAGTTGTGTTTGTTAGGTGGGGCTGAAGCATGTAAAGGCTTTTATGTTCTAATTATGACAATGTGTTCCACAGGTCAAAGAACTCCACGTAATTCAACATTAGAAGATTGGTCCAGAGTTGAATACTTGCAGGCATTTATTGGGTGTATCGTTGATACTATAAGGTATATGTTTTGGACTAACATGAGTAGTGATTAATTAATTATCACCTTTTATCTTCTTACTTACATAATACTAGCGATTTTTTAAGCTATCTGAAACTTTTCCACAAAATGGTCATTAATTTTTATTTAGCTGAGTAGTCTTTGAATTTAAGTTTTTTTTCTTTCACTGTTTTAGTCATAGGTTTATACAATTAATATTAGTGGTAATCTTTACTCATTCCACTAAACCCGTATTAATTTAAAAAAGAAAAAATAAACACTAAAGTTTTAATAGGGGTGTTTGTTTAATTACTTTTTAGTTACGTAAATTACCATGTATGAATTTTTTCTTATTTTTGAGAATTGGGTTGAAATTTATTTTTCTTTTAAAAAAATGCAGGAATGGGACGAACGTGAAAGGGTATTTTGCATGGTCATTCATGGACTCTTTTGAGTTGTTAGACGGCTATGAATCCCGCTTTGGCTTGTACTATGTAGATTTTGATGATCCAGAATTGAAAAGAACACCTAAGCTCTCTGCCCATTGGTATTCCCATTTCTTGAAGAGAAAAAGCATCACTTTAGATGGCATTGTTCAATCTCCATCACATATGTACTTCTAAAGTCTTGTAAATCAATTATGTATGGATCCCACCATTTGGTGCTTGGTAAATCATACTCGAGCAATTAAGCTAAGGGTTGTCAAAATAATACGGAGGGACTTTTCAAAAAATAAATAATAAAGTTGAGGGACAACATTTCTGTACTGGACAGATCCTAGATATAGCAATTCCACCTTTTTTTTTTTTAAGATGTGGATAGACCCTCAACATATCATAATTCATAATCTCAATTATATGAGACAAAACAAAAGAGAAAGAAAGGAGATCTCAATCATATCAAACAATCAGCATGGGGCTATTACAACAAAAACAAAAACTAAAAAGAACCATCCAGCTTTGGCAAAGGTGTCCCATATACTTGCAGTCCTTCCATCTTGGTTTGCAGCTCCCTCCGTCTGCACAATACAAACGAAACAAAACAAAACAAAAACACACAAAAGAACAAAAAATCACAACAACCCCACATCCGCAAAACCTTTAAAACTCAACGAACATATGATTATTGATTTTTCTGCGGTCAGAAATTGCCATAAGTGAAAACAAAATGTTTGATCAAATGGACCTGATAAGCTGAGGAGGCAGCACCAAACACAAACCCATCTGGGAAATCATCTCTTCTAACATTTCCATTTCCATTTTTACCACAAGCAATCACTCCTATTCCCAAGCTCACAATAAGAGCAAAGAGTGAGAAAGAGAAGCTCCACATCTTAACTTTTTTAACTTTTCTTGATAAAAAAGTGTTTCAGAAACTCAAGTCAAATACTCATTGAGGAGTACTAAACCGTAAGCGTTCACTGATTCACGTGGGTTTCTACCAAAAACGTACACAGACTTTTAGAATATGAGGCATATTTGTCAAATAGATAATGTAGTAGGCTGTCTGTTATACTTTTATTTTTGTTTCTTTTTTAGCTATTAGTAAGGAGCTGGCAATATGGTGAAAATGTTTGACTAGCCATTATATAACAGATTTCTTTTAGTCTTTTGGTCGGTTAAGAGATGCAATTCAGCCATAAGCTTTTTCTTTGCTCCACTTTATCGTCTCTTTTGTAATATGGTATCAGAGAGATTTTTCCTCTGCTCATTTCTGTATTCCGTCCTTCCTTCATGCTCTAGGAAGTCAGAACAATAATCGTGTGGTTGTGGGTTCTTCGTCTACCTCCCCCATGGAAGATTCCACGAGTCCTTTCTTTCTTCAAAATGGGGATCATCCCCGGACTTGTGTTGGTTTCTCATCCACTTACAGGATCCAACTACAATTCGTGGAGTCAAGCTATGCTCATGGCGTTAACGGCCAAGAGCAAGCTCAGATTTGTTGATGGTGTTGAGAATAGGGATTATTTAGGCAAGGTTTGAGCTGTAAATCATGTAAATATGGTAAATAGGTATCAGCTAGTTGTCAAGTTTATTTTAGGAAGTTTTTATTTTAGGTTGATTTCGTTTCCTCTTTGCTGATATTCTTTCTCTCTAAATCAATAATTCTATTCCTGATATTGAGCTGTAATTATGCTGTAAATTACTATAAAGGCAATCTCAATAGAAGAAAAAATTATTCCCTCAATTTGTCTCTTTCAAGTTGGTATCAGAGCCGACCCTTTCCTGCCCATAATTTTTTTTTCTCTGCGTCTTTACCCTAAGCCAGAACCATGTCAGAATATTTTAGCGAATCCACCACCATTCCTCAGTCCTCCTCACAACCCACAGTGACCAGAGATCTGCCAAAAACAACCTCTGATTCACACCCTGTCCAAATAACCACCATCAAGCTGAACGGCGACAACTTCTTGCAATGGTCTCAGTCGGTGAGAATGTATATCCAGGGTCGAGGAAAGATGGGATATTTAACGGGTGACAAGAAAGCTCCGTTGGAAGATGACCCAACGTATGATACATGGGATGCCAAAAATTCCATGGTAATGACGTGGCTGGTAAACTCCATGGAAGAGGAGATTGGCGCAAATTATATGTGTTTTCCTACGGCGTATGAGTTATGGGAAAATATAAATCAGATGTATTCTGATTTAGGGAATCCGTCCCAAATTTTTGAGTTGACTCTCAAACTTGGTGAATTGCGGCAAGGAGAAGAAACGGTCACCAAGTATTTCAACTCCTTGAAGAGACTCTAGCAGGACCTTGATCTCTGTGATGCTTATGAGTGGAAGAATGCTGAAGATGGACAGCACCACAAGAAAACAGTGGAAGATAGTCGTATCTTCAAGTTCTTGGCTGGCCTCAATGTTGAGTTCGACGAGGTGAGGGGGAGAATTATCGGTAGGAGACCGCTGCCGTCCCTTGGCGAAGTCTTCTCTGAAGTTAGGAGGGAGGAGAGCCGGAGGAATGTTATGCTCGGCAAGAAGGGACCTGCTGCTACCGTTGAAGGTTCTGCCCTTGCTTCTATAGGCCTAAACGTGCGTAGAGGTGCTGCCAACCTACGTAAACCAGAGGAGAAACCAAGTGTGTGGTGCGACTATTGCAACAAGCCGCGTCACACTCGAGAAACCTGCTGGAAGATTCATGGCAAACCCGCCAACTTCAAGGGCAGAACAGCGCAGAAAACTGGCCATGACTTTCCCACTGCAAATGAGGCCGAGACTACTGCCAGCACCATCACCAAAGAGCAGCTAGAGCAGCTTCTAGCACTGTTAAAATCTAATCCATCGTCCAGTACTCCTAGTGTCTCCGTGGCACATACAGGTAACGTAATAAATGCCTTTTCTTGTGGTTTTGGAATTTCTGCTCCATGGATAATTGATTCTGGAGCGTCTGATCATATGACCAACTCCTTGAACTTGTTGAAACTATACTCACCTTGTCCTGAAAATAGAAAAGTTAGGATTGCAGATGGAAGTTTTTCACCTATTGCCGGAAAAGGTTTGGTCCAAATTTCTAAAAAAATAGACCTTAAGTCTGTTCTCTATGTACCTAAACTTACCTGCAACCTTTTGTCAGTTAGCAAATTATCCAAAGACTCTAACTATCGTGTAGTTTTTTGTGACTCTCATTGTATTTTTCAGGACCGGAGCTTGGGGAAGACGATTGGCAGTGCTAGAATGGTTAATGGTCTTTACTATTTTGAGAATATTTTACCTAGTAATAAAATTGTTCAAGGGCTTAGTAGTATTAGCTCCCTTTCTGTTCGTGATCAAATAATGGTCTGGCATTGCCGTTTAGGCCACCCCAGTTTTTCATATATGAAACATTTGTTTCCGGATTTGTTTAAAAAAATGAATCCCTTAGATTTTCAATGTGAATGCTGTGTTCTTGCAAAAAGTCACCGTAGAACATATATTCCTAGACCTTATCTTGAATCAAAACCTTTTTACTTATTTCACAACGACGTGTGGGGACCCTCAAAGGTAACTACATCATCTGGAAAAAGATGGTTTGTAACTTTTACAGATGATCATACTCGACTTTGTTGGGTATTTTTGATGAGAGAAAAAACTGAGGTTGAAAATTTTTTTGAAGAATTTTACAATTTGATTGAAAACCAGTTTCAAACAAAAATAAACATTTTGAGAACCGACAATAGAACAGAGTATTTCAATCAATATGTAGAAACCTTTTTGAAAGAAAAGGGCGTGTTACATCAATCAACCTGCCCCGATACTCCAGAACAAAATGGGGTATCGGAAAGGAAAAATAAGCACTTGCTTGAAGTTGCTAGGGCCATAATGTTTTACATGAATGTTCCAAAATACTTGTGGGGAGATGCAATTTTAACTGCAGCATATTTAATTAATAGGATGCCTACACGAGTTTTAAAACACATCACTCCGCTGGGTTGTTTAAAAAAAATTTTTCCGGAATCTCGAATCAATTCGGATTTACCACTAAAAATATTTGGTTGCACCGCATATGTTCACATACCTAAGAGATCCCGGTCGAAATTAGATCCTAGGGCAGAAAAATTTGTTTTTTTAGGATATGCTGCAAATCGCAAAGGCTACAAATTTTTTAATCCTCTCACGAAACGTTTTTTCATAATAATGGATGCCACTTTCATGGAAACAAAACCATATTTTACCAAAAATTTAATTCAGGGGGAGAATCTAAGGGAACCAAATTTTTGGGAAATATCCAAACTTCTTCCGAATTTGGTTATTGACCAACCTCTTGATTTTCAAAATGAAAAAAGTGGGGAGTCTGAATCCACAATTGTCAACCGTGAAATTGGTCTGTCGAAAAAGGAAATACTACGAATGGAGAAGAACCGAAATATCCTTGAACCTGTGGTTTATTCTAGGAGAAATGTCCTCGGAAGAAGCGGAGATGAATTAATCATTCCAGCACAAGCTTCATTGGAAGACCCGGGCAAAGGAACTATGGATACTCCAGGTACCTCTTTTTTCCCTAACTCACAGAAAAACATTCCTTTACCTGTTATTTCTGAGCCTTCAAGTGTCAGTCTCGAGAGTCCAACCCCAATTGTCCCACAAGAAAATGATCTTGACCTTGACCTTCCCATTGCCTTTCAAAAAGGTACTCGAACCTGCACCAAATACCCCATTGCCAGATATATAACCTATGATCATTTATCCGAAACACATAAGGCATTTACTACTAATATTTCAAAACATGTTGTGCCTAGAAACATTCAGGAAGCCCTGGAGGACAAGGATTGGAGATTAGCAGTGTTCGAAGAAATGAATGCCTTAAAGAAGAATGGTACTTGGGAAATTGTTGAAGCACCTAAGGATCAGAAGATAGTAGGATGCAAATGGGTTTTCACAATAAAGAGCAAGGCGGATGGTAGTGTAGAGAGATTTAAGGCGAGGCTTGTAGCGAAAGGCTTTACGCAGACATATGGAATAGATTACCAGGAAACATTTGCTCCTGTTGCAAAAATTAACTCAATTCGAGTACTACTGTCACTTGCGGTTAATCTCAATTGGCCTTTGTATCAGCTGGATGTTAAAAATGCCTTCCTAAATGGAGATCTAGATGAAGAAGTGTTTATGAGACTCCCTCCGGGTTTTGAAACAAAGTTTGGAGCTGGAAAGGTGTGTAGACTGAAGAAGTCCCTGTATGGTCTTAAGCAGTCTCCGAGGGCATGGTTTGAACGTTTTGGCAAGGCCATGAAGCAACTTGGTTATGTTCAAAGTCAAGCTGATCATACCATGTTTTACAGACACTCAAAGGAAAGTAAAATTGCTGTGTTGATTGTATATGTTGATGATATCATCTTAACAGGGAGTGACTACGAGGAACTTGGAGAGCTTAAAGGGAAGCTCGCAAAAGAATTCGAAATCAAGGACTTGGGAGTGTTGAAATACTTTCTTGGAATGGAGTTTGCAAGATCCAAGGAAGGTATATTTGTCAATCAACGTAAATATGTCCTTGATTTGTTGACCGAAACAGGTATGCTAGGATGTAAGCCAGCTGAGACGCCTATGGAGCCCAACGTCAAACTGCAACCAGCAGGGACAGAATCTGTAAAGGAGAGGGAGCGCTATCAGAGACTTGTCAGGAGGCTAATTTATTTGTCACACACTCGACCTGATATAGCCTTTCCGGTGAGTGTAGTCAGCCAATTCATGCACTCGCCTGGGTCTGAACATTTCGAAGCAGTGTACCAGATCCTAAGGTATCTGAAGGGGACACCCGGTAAAGGTCTTCTGTTTAAATGTCGGGGACATCTGAAAGTTGAAGCCTATACTGATGCAGACTGGGCGGGAAGTCTAACTGATAGAAGGTCTACTTCGGGATATTGCTCATTTGTGGGTGGCAATTTAGTCACCTGGCGTAGCAAGAAACAGAATGTGGTAGCTCGAAGCAGCGCAGAAGCTGAATTCAGAGCCTTGGCGCAGGGAATTTGTGAGGTTTTGTGGATTAAGAGGTTATTATTGGAATTGAAGATTTCAGAGTCGGTGCCAATGAAGATGCACTGTGACAACAGAGCAGCAATTTCAATTGCACACAATCCAGTACTTCATGATCGCACAAAGCATGTGGAAGTCGACAAGCACTTCATCAAAGAAAAAATAGACAATAGTATAATTCGTGTGGACTATGTCCCCACCAAGGAACAAGTAGCTGATCTGCTTACAAAGGGACTATACAAGAGACAGTTCGAATGGTTAGTAAGCAAGCTGGGTATGGAAGACATCTTTCAACCAGCTTGAGGGGGAGTGTCGAGAATAGGGATTATTTAGGCAAGGTTTGAGCTGTAAATCATGTAAATATGGTAAATAGGTATCAGCTAGTTGTCAAGTTTATTTTAGGAAGTTTTTATTTTAGGTTGATTTCGTTTCCTCTTTGCTGATATTCTTTCTCTCTAAATCAGTAATTCTATTCCTGATATTGAGCTGTAATTATGCTGTAAATTACTATAAAGGCAATCTCAATAGAAGAAAAAATTATTCCCTCAATTTGTCTCTTTCAAGTGATGGAAGCATTCCTTGTCCTGCCGATGATAATCTTCTTTTTGGTGCTTGGATTCACTACAACAGAATGGTGATTTCATAGATGCTAAATGTTGTTAGTCGCGAGGTCGCTGATAGCTTGCTCTGCATCAACAATGCACCTGAGATTTGGTCCGATCTTCATGATCAATTTCACCAGAGCAATGGGCCACACATTTTCCAGATTAAGACTAGCCTCGTTGGTCTGCATCAAGGCTCCATGGATGTAAGTTCCTACTATACTCGACACAAAATTCTTTAGGATGAGTTGAAAGATTTTCAACCCGTTCCTGTTGGCCATTGTGGAGGTATGGAACCATGGATGGATTATCAATAGCAAGAATATGTTATGAAATTTTTTATGGGACTTAACGAATAAAATGCTCAAACTTGCACACAGCTTCCTCCTGTGGCTGTTAATCATGGTGGCTTTTGATCTCCAATTTGTAACTCTCCTTTGTCTCCTGCAAGTGCTTCGGCTGTGAATTTCAATCCAAACTAAAACGTGAGCATCCTCTCTACTCACATTATGTCTTACACGGTCATACAGTGGACAAACGCTATAAACTTCATGGCTATCCTCCTATTTACAAGGCCAATCCAGGTTACCTTCACCAAAGACGCTAGGGACTCGTATTGCTGCTGTGAGTTTGGATGAACCTGCTTCTGATCACTCACTTGGTTCTTTGACCTCTTCTTAGTGCCAACAGCTCATTACTCTCTTGAGCTCACAATTTCAGCTCAGCTCTCCTGCCACTCCAGAATCGCCATTGCTGAGGCTTCCGTGTCAAATTTGAGTGGCATTCTTTCTTTTTCCTCCAGTTCATCTTCTAATTGTGTTCCTAACTCTTCTCGGATTTTAGAGACAGGTGCTACTCACCATGTTTTTGTTCTTTTATCTCATTTCATTTCCATTATTTCTATCACAAATTCTTTTGTCACACTGCCCACTGGTCAATTTGTTCATGTTGTCAAAACTGGTTCTGTTCTTTTGTCTAATCATTTAGTTCTTCATAACATTCTTTTTGTTCCTCAATTTTGATTCAATATCCTTTCTGTTAGGGCACTCACACAATCCCATCCTTATTCTGTGAATTTCCTTTCTGCCTCTTGTGTTATTTAGGACTGTTCATAGGGCCAAATGATTAGGATGGGTAGAAGACAAAGAAATCTATATAACTTGGAATCTTCTAGTCTTTTTTTCTTCATTTTCTACAAGTTCAGCTAAATGTAATAATGTTTCATTGACTGAAACTCAACTTTGGCATTATAGGTTGTGTCACGCCCCTAATCCGGAGTACCAGAGTGATGACATGACGGTTTAATTAAGAATAATTAACTTAAATTCCACAGGTTTCCTTTATTTTTTAAATCATTTTCAGGAATTTAAAAAGAAACAAGGATGAATAAATAAATAAAACAATAATTTTAAATTGTGGCATAAAGACAAATTACTAAAATAATCTCAAATTATTGAAAACTTAAAATCTGCTAGTTTTAGTCTGTGTCCCACTGGACCATACAATAGTGCATACATAATTTAGACATAAAAAAAAAAAAAGAAGTACAAGCAAACCACAGTCGAACAAACACAAATCCAATAGCATGATCAAAGTCCCATTATTACATGCTTGATAAAATAGATAATTAAAGCAACTCATGGATTTCTCGATTGCGTATCTTATGATTTAGACAATCTTTCACATAATCTGTCTATCATATGAACGATTCTTAAAGGTTTAGACCGACGATTTTAGACTTTTGTTTGCTTATTACATATTCAACAAATTTGAACGTAAAGAGGACAACATTTGGTATATGAATAATAAATAAACTCTTTATTGATGAAATGTCTCCAAAACAAATACAACATTTTACTTCTTAGGACATCATATCTAACAATCTCCCACTTGCACGAAGTCAGTAAATGTGATATGTTACGCATCCCCATAGCCCCGATAGGCTATAACGTCCTCAGACATGGTCAAACGTATTTTCATATTTCCACTCACCATATTGTCCTTTATCTCATGATACTCCCGATGTATATGCTTACTCTTGTTGTGAAATCTTGGTTCTTTAGCATTAGCTATCGCTGCAGTGTTATTACAATACAGCGGTACTACCTTATCCATACTAAGAATTACCTCAAGATCCCCAAGGAACTTGTGGAGCCACACTGCTTCTTTCGAAGCATCATTAGCTACCATATACTCGGCCTCCATCGTTGAATCCAAAGTGTGATCTTGCTTGATACTTCTCCAAACAATGACACTACCCCCCAGAGTAAACATAAAACCAGAAGTCGATCTTCTCGAATCTAGACAGGATTGAAAATCTAAATCAGTGTATCCTAGAGGTGTTAAATCCTCACCCGAATACACAAGCATATACCCTCGAGTCCTTCTCAGGTACTTAAAAATATGTTTGACCACAACCTAGTGGTTTGGTCCTGGATCTAACTGAAATTGACTTACTATCTCGATCGCATAATAAATGTCCAGTTGTGTGCAAAGCATAACATACATGAGACTACACACTGCTAAAGCATAAAGCACATTCTTCATGTATTCTCATTCGTCATCAGACTTTGGTGAGTCTTTCTTAAAAAGAGTAATTCTAAACCTAGTTAGTTGCCCAACTTTCTTGAAATTTTGCATTGCATACTTCTCTAGAATTTTATCTAGTATGAAGTTTGAGATAAAGCTATCATTTTATTCTCTTATCCCAAAAGATCTAGATATCAAGAGCATAATTATCTTCACCTAAGTCTTTTATGTCAAACTGCTTAGCAACTATAATTTGATCGATGACAATGCCCTAACGTCATTGCCAATTAGCAGAATGTCATCTAAATAGAGTAGTAGAAAAACCATTTTTCCATCTTTAATGTGTTTATAAACATATGGTTCATCCACATTTTGTTCGAACCCATAAGTCTTGATCCCCTGATCAAGTCTTATGTTCCAAGAACAGAAAGCCTACGTAAGTCCATAAATTGACTTTAGCAGCTTACAGACGTTACCCTTCTGACCCTTAACCTTGAACTCATCTGGTTGCACCATATATATGGACTCATCAAGATAGCCATTCAAAAAGGTCATCTTGACATCCATCTACTAAATCTCATAGTCAAGAGCGGCAGGCTATAGATAAGAGAATATGGATGGACTTAAACATGGCTACAAGCGAAAAGGTTTCTTTTTAATCGACTCCTTCCTTTTGCATTTATCCCTTAGCTACTAGTCTAGCCTTATAAGTTTTGAATTTCCCATCTGCTCCTCTCTTTCTCTTATAAATCCACTTACACCCTATGGGTTTTACCCCTTCGGGAAGATCTATAATTTCCTAGACTCGATTAGTCTCTTTAGACTTCATCTCAGTGTTCATAGCTTCTGTCCAGAGCTTTGAATCAACATCCTCCATAGTCTCTACAAAAGTGTAAGGATCCTTGTCATGTTCAACTGATTCGGCTAAATAGGCTTCACCATTGAACATATACCTCTCGGGTTGACGCCCGATTCTCCCACTATGCCAAAGCCCCTTAAGTTGTTGTTTAGACGGTTTTTCTACATTGATTGGGTTGGTTTCAATCGAAACCCTCAGAGTGATTGAATCACTCACTAACACCTCGATTACCACTTCACTTTGAGGCTTAAAGTTATTTATGTAACTTACCTCAAGGAATGCTGTATTCATTGAAACCACGACTTTATTTTCTTTTAGGTTATAGAAATAACCCCCTTTAGTCCCTTTTGGATATCCTACAAACACACAAACTTCCGAACGTACTTCCAATTTATTCACTTCCTTATACAGGAAATGAGCCGAACATCCCCATATGCGAATATGGTTTAAGGATGTCTTCCTACCCGTCCAAGAACTCATAAGGAGTTTTAGGAACTGATTTTGAAGACATATTGTTCAAAAATAACATGAGGTTTGTAGTGTATATCCTCAAAAGGATAAAGGTAATGTCGAATAACTCACCATGGACCAAACCATGTCCAACAAAGTCCTATTTCTTCTCTCAATTATGCCATTTTGCTACAGAGTGCCTATCACAGTCAAATGGGATAAAATCTCATCCTCTAATAAGTATTCCAAGAACTTATCGGAGAGGTATTCACCACCTCGATTGGATCAAAGTGCCTTTATGGGCTTACTTAATTGCTTTTATGCCTCAGCATGAAAGTCCCTGAACTTGTCAAAAGTTTCATTTCTCTGGTGCATTAGGTAGACATACTCATATTTTGAGTAATTATCAATAAAAGTAATAAAGTACTCATACCCTTCTCATGTCCAGATGTTCATGGGACCACAAACATCACCATGTACAAGTTCTAGAACCTCTTCGGCCTTATTGGCCTTAGACCCAAATGGTCTTTTGGTCATTTTGCCCTCCAAACAAGATTCACATTGTAGTATAGATTCCACCTTTAAGTGACTTAAAGGTCCATTCCTTATAAACATTTGAATCCTATTTAGGCTAATATGACTTAATCGCAAATGCCAATCATAAGCCTTATTAGAGTGAGAAGTTTTATGTCTTTTAGAGTTATTATCATTAACCTCAGTGTTAAGCAGTATGTCCATCTGATAAAATATAAATTGTTTTGCATCCACCCATCACACATACAAGATTTTTTACGAATCACCACTTTATTATTAAAAGAAACTAAATAAATTCTTTAAATAAACAGGCTACAGATATCAAATTCCTTTTTAAGTATAGGAACATAAAAATAATCCTTCAAAACTAAAATCCTATAATTATCAAAATAAAGATAGACGTCTCCTACTGCTTTAGCCAATTCTAAGGATCCATCACCTATCTAAAGTGTAAAATGCTCATGTAGCAAACTTCTTATTTCCTTGAATCTCTTCAAAGAAACACAGACATGATTAGTCATATTAGAATCTATAATCCAAGTGTCACTTGATTCTTTGACTAAATAAGTCTCAATTACTAGAAGTTTGCACTTGCTTCCATTAGAAAGAAGCCTTTGTTATTCTTTTTTTGTGCCTAACCTTCCAATCTTTAACCCACTGCTTCTTTCTATTCCCTAGGATAAGATTGAAACCAGATGCAACTGCCAAGTTAGCCTCGCCACCCGCAGGAGTTTCCTTGATCAAATTTTTGAACTCTTATAACTACTTCATTAGCTCAGTCAAGGTTACATCATGTCTATTGCTCAAATTATATGAAGCTCTAAATGGGATGAACTCCTTAGATAGAGTGTCAAAAACTATAGTCATCTTTGACTCAGCATCGATATCAACTCTATGGGTTTGAGCCTCAACAAAGTGACCCATGACCAATATCATATGCTCCTTCACAGGAGTCCCCAGTCTTTAATTGTAGTTTAGGGCCTGGCCTCTAAACATATCTTCAAGATTATCCAAGATTTATTTTGCAGTCTCATAATCTTCATGTTGAGCCTGCAACACATTATTCATACTAGCCATAACATAACAGCGGGCCTGATCGTTAGCATTTTTCCAGTGATCATACTCTTAGATTTGCTCATTAGTGGATTCCTCGGTAGGCTCGAGAGGAGACAATGTTGTCAACACAAATTTTAGTTTCTCAAGGAATAGGATGATATTCAGATTCCTTTTCTAATCATTGTAATTTTCGCTAGTTAATTGGTTCTTATCAAGTATCAAAGATAAAGCGTTTTTAGATATTTTAATCTACAATAAAGATTAATATACCAAATATAAGTAAACATTCCATAACAATTTAGCAAGGTAATACAAACATACAATTGTGTTTATGTGTCAAAACCTTAAAAAAATCACAATCTTACAATAATAATTTCTAACTCAGAATTCAAAAAGCTACTTAGGAGAGACTTGTCAAATTCAATTAGGAACACAGATCCCCTCTGATTAACATATGCCATCCAAGACCCGTTTGATTTAGCATATATTCATAGTTGTTTTCTTTGGCCATTAATTTTATTAACAGAGCTCCTAGATGAGGTTGATAATAAAATTAATCTTGAGTGTATAAACATCATTTCAACTATTTTATCCATGATTTATAATCGCATCCTAGGGTTGTACAATGATAAATCATGCTAAAATAAATTATCCCTTTGAAGATGTAATGCGGTACATGATAAAATTCCTTCCTAGGGGTTGACCAACGATGGAGGCTATAGGCCCTCTCTTTGAAAAACTTCTCCCATTCAACATTTTGAAAACAAAGGTTTTATGTTAACATGCATGAACAATTTTTAATGAGCGGCACTCCCTATTCTACATATCATTGGAAAATCATATTATAATGTAGACAAGCAAAGTAATATGCAAAGCCACAAGGAAAATAATAATAAATAAACCGTCGTAATATTATGGTTCCATCCTTGAAAAAATAAAATAAAGATTAGAAAAGATTAATTGAAATATATTATCGATTCTTCATCTTGTATCTTCAAGTTGTATCCTTCTTCATGCAGCATCCATCTTCAATTCTTCAATCCCTTATAGATCAAATGTTTTATTTTTTCGGTCATCATAAAATTTCATATTTCTCATAATTGTCTCAAAAATAAAATTAAAACTGCACCGAAAAACACACCTTTTCAAGAAACGTATGGCTCTCTGTTGGCCTGCTGAATTTGATCATTGGCTTGTCGAACCTATAGGTTCGGCCTACAGCTAGAGCTAAAAGAATTTTGCCCCGTGGACGGCTTGCCAAACTGTAACCATCGGCATGCCAAACCTGAAGGTTCGACCTATCGACCGAGCTGAATTCACATTTTTCCAAAAAATAGTTTTTAAGCAGTTTTTCAATCTTATTTTCAACAATTCAAAAACATAAAAATTTTAAAAACTCAGGAAAATCAATTGAACTCCTATCATCTTCATCTTCTAGATCCATCTTTATTTCGAATGATTATTTAACTACAAAAATTTCTAAATTTGAAATTAAAATAATAATTCCTAGACGATAATAATAAACTGCTATTTAATTACATGAAAAACCTGGATGCACATTCTAACCTCTAAGAAACCATAATCAGCACAAATTATTTAATTAATAAATAATCAAATAATAATTTAATTAACCATATGTAATTCATAAACATTCACCATATAATCTCATGACAATGTTTAATTATATAAGAACCCTAGAGTGCCAACTCTCTAAAAAATTAAATTCAAGCATAGGAGAGAACAAGATCACATAACTCATGTATATAGCAAGATCACAAACTCATAAATTTACGTAAAAACATTGGCTCTAATACTAATTGATGGAAAATGGGTACATAATGGAATTTTAAAATTTTTAAATTAGAGTATTTTCTAAAACACAAGTTAGACATGTTACATACATAAATTAATAACAAATCTTACTAACCTTTTGTATATCGAAGTAGGCTCAAATTCGTGTGGAGAAGAACATTCTAGAAGAGCTTTAACTAACTGATCTTCTTTGCTATTCTCTATCCACGATCAAAGTGTGGGTGGTCACACGTCGTACAGCTCTTCCTCTGGTGACTCTCCTTCCAACCACTTGAAAAGACTTAGAGCTAAAGTTCTTGATTGTAAACAATAGCTCTTAGGGAGTTTCAGAGTTTTTTAAACTAGAGTACGCACTCTATACTTCTCAACTGATCTAAATAACTGAAAAAACTCACCCTTATTTATAGTGGTCAAATTTGGGGTTAATCCTATCAGATAATGCCTCAAAATTCAAATCTGGATCAACTTCTGATGAAAAACGAGTCTAAAAATACGTATACAAATTATCGTAGGATTGGCATGATTTATTATGAGCTAGCAAAGGGGACGCGATGGACATACATAGTTCAAGCTCCTATAATTATAAAAAAACAATATCTCAGATACATATTTCATAATTATCAACTCTAACGCTACTCCACTAAAAGCGTAGAACTGTACTCTCGAACTATATAAAATTACGAAGCTTCAATAAGCTAACCGTCCATGATATATCATAATGTGTTATATCCCTATAGGATATTCATAATCGGCTTAAGGATAAATTCTATTTTATCTTCTCGATTATTTTATATTATGTTTCATTATCATACCATTGGAATACTTACTATCCAAAGACAGTATACCTTTCGGTTACACCTATGTATCCAACTGGTTAAGTGCTTCAGTCTTCCAATTATAGGATAGTGCATATAAGAGAATATCATTAGCTTTACGAAAAGAGCTATGGATTCCATATCTATGAATAATAAGTCTACACAATTAAGAATCATGTCTCCAACGTATCGATATGAGTATCATCATTAAGTCAAGATGTCACCCTTTGGTACATCAAAAGACATAAGTCAAGATAACTAGCCCATTAGTCATTTTAGAATTAAGATATAACGTATATGAATGTCTAAAGTGAATTGATTTGCACAAATGAAATTACTAATCCAAATCAATTCAACTTTTATGTCTCTGATCTAATATATCGTCACTTATGACAATGCACCAATGTTTCTACTTGCAAAGTCCCACTTCGATGACAAGCCATCTCCCATTAAGGATGTAGACAACATAACAATCTTAGCATGTGTAACACTCACCATTTTCTTTAATTGATGTTATGTAACGTTTGACAATTTTATATGTCACATGAATGAAATTATGACTTAGATGCTTATCTTGTGTGAAAAATTCTAGTATAATATTTGTGATTATGAATTTACTATCAGCTAACAACTTTATTTGCAGTGGATGGACTAAGGAATTTCAATGACACAAAGTGCCTAATAAATGATTATTGCGATTTCTTGTTTGAAAAATGTTATGTTTTGGTGATTTACTTGGATATTTTTTATCTATTTGCATGTGATATTTTTGTCTTTTGAATTTTTAGGAGATTTAATTTTAATCTTTAGAGCTTATTTCACTTTAGAAATCATTTTTGGTCAAGTTTGGAAAAAGTTTCAACATTTTCAGATTTTTTTGAAAAAAAAAACTCCCAAAACTGACATGTCATTTTGGGAGTGCCACCCAAAAACAACATGTTCTTTTTGGGGGGGCGAAGAGCAACAAAAATAAAAAAAGGGACCAAACGACATGTCGTTTGGTCCATCACGATGAGCCATTTCAGAGGCCACCATTTGATTCCAAATCAAGTTTTAATCCATTTGTTTCAACATTACACGTCCCAAATCTTTTTCATCTGATATAAACCATCATTTGAGTGATTAGAGATTATTTTTTTAAGAACACGTGAGCACCATTCCTTCTCCATTCCATGACCAGTGCACGGCTATCATTCCCCACCACCTTATCTTTTATTCCATTCCTAATTTTGAGCCAAGAATAATGCTAGAAAACATTATAGTACCCACCAAAAGCAAGAAAACAATCATTTTCTTTCCTCCCATACCTCCACCAACGTCTCTACCATTCTTTCTCTCCAACAAATACTTGAACGCACACTCCTCACCACTCCATGTCCCCTTTTATTTTGGCTGCATTCTTCTTTTATAGCATGGCCATATCATAGACCACAAGTTCTTCAATATTTGCTCTTCCTCTCTTCCTTTTTTCACACAATTTTCTCTCATTTTCTCATGGCCAATCTGAGACACACACAGGCACACCTCCGGCCAAGTCACGCCATCGTTCACATGCCTATAAACATTCACTCTCAACACTCTCACGGACTTTCAAGTTAAGCACAAAGCATTCTTTGAAAGTCAGAAGCCAAATGAACGAGTTATGGTGTGTTTCACCAAAATCGTCGATGTGCCGAGACGGAGATTTTGACCGCATTTTGAGGTTGGTTTTCTACCTATTTTTATACCAACTTTTTACTATGATATTATGGTATTTATGATAATAGTCTTATGTGATTTAATGTTTGATTTTTGTTTAAGAAACAAAATTTTTATTAATAATTATTTTTAATCACGTTCAGTGGGTTGTTTGGACTTGTGTTGTGTGACATTTTTGGTTTAATTAATGAATTTATTTGGTGATGAAACTTTTTTATGGTACTGTGTTTATGTGTTATTAAATTTTCATTTAAATTTTAGGGTCATAGTGATTTTATTCTAATTAATGGAATATGGTAAATGTATGTAACTCACTGCCTGACACATTGAAAGTTGTTATTGTCTCTGCCTTCTAATGCACAATTTTGATTGTTTTAGATTTTATTTAAAGGTGATTTTTAGATATGTCATGCATTTATATGTCTATTATATGTGCTAATTTTTGTAGATTTTTCTATGTCATCAAAAATGTAATAAACGGACCTGAGTTTAGAGTTGTTCACTGCCTAACTATTGCTCGTAGATTTCATGTTTCGATATGTATGACTAGTTTTAGATATTTAATGTAATTTTTATGACTAAGGAAAAATCATGATAATATGTTTATGTATTATTTTGCTTCCTGCCAAGTTTGGTGACTAAATTGTGTGTGAATGTTGAGTTATTAAATTAAGAATTCATGGAGGTCAGAAAATGTTTGTGTTGATAGTTTTGTCTAATGATTTGTGGTTAATGAAATATGTTATAAATTTATGTTTTAAGAGATGTATGAATGTGTGTTGATATATGGTAATGGACATTATGTTGTGATGATTAATTCGTTAAATATACATATATATATATATATTAATTGCCATTTTTTTTTATAAATGTATGACATGAACACAATATGAAGTGAGCACATGGAGACCGCGGCGTCGTCACCTACAAATTAAGGTTAAGTAAACAATACAAGTAAGTACATTCTCACCTACAACATGATGCGGTTGTAAAAGTTTGAAATTATGTTCATGGTGATAACTATGATGATTCGATGATTATTTTCATTTTATGATACTTATGAAAGATTTGATGTTCAAAAGTTATACATGTTTGGTGTTGACGTATTTCAAAGTATAAAAGTAAATATAAATAAGTATCACTTAAATAAGTGTTGCATACCCATGTTATGTTATGTTATGATGTCATGTTTGGTTTAGGATTAGCTACCCTTCTCCTCTCATGACGGTGCGCCTACAATGATGATTATGATGCAATACTTAGGCCCTTAAGATAAAATGAATTAAAATTTAATATGGGCATAATAATGAAAGATATGTTCCTTATAAAATTTTGCCTAGTGCACTATTATGATGATGATGATGATGATGTTCATAAAATGTTTTAAGTTGTGAGATATAAATGTACTTACTAAGCATTAGCTTATTCAATTTTTATATCATGTTACAGATAAGGGTAAGAAGATAATGGAATAGGAGGAGGACAAGGAAAGGCGTGTGAGCTAAGTAAGATAGATTGAAAATGGAAGACGCCAAGAAAAGAAGATTTAAAATTTATGAACCATGTTATGTTTTTATTTTATTTCTTTTGAGTATGTTTGACTTTCACACTTTAAGGAATTGGAACTTGATTAATGGTAATTTTTGATTTTTGACAGTCGGTCGGCCTATCGAACATTGTTGGTCGGCCTGCCGAACTTAGGGATTTTTAAAACCCTGTTTTGACAAGCCTCGGGTGGCCCGTCGATGGATGATCTTCGGCCTACCGGATGAGTTTGGCCTACCAAACTATGTAAGCAGATTTTGAACTATGTGATTTTTATTTTGAATTTAATATATAGTGTGATAAACTATTAAAGAATGTTTATAGTTGGGTAATATATTTTATATTAAAAGAAATAATAAAAAAATGTATGCATGGATCTTGAGGTGTGTTTTCAAATAGTTTATCTTAAAATAAATGTATTAAAGAATGAATGTAACGACATCTGTGACGTCCGTAAGGAGGGCATTTCATTGTTATTGCATATCCATAAACATGATAACTCTACCAACAAATATATATTTTTAGTTAAGGCTGCAAAGGATTTCCTACAACTACCAGTCAAAATAGTGGGATCGTGAATTACCTTAGTATGGTATTCGTTGTCATCGCTAGTTGCTAGTCTCTTCCCATGTCTTCTTGATGATTCTCCATGCCTTGCCATGGTTAGAACACTCAAAGAAAGGTTTCAAAATTTTAAAGTTGCAGAAAAACAAATTTGAAGTGAAATGGACGGATGATGCACAAGGAGAAGCGGTTTTGGAGTGATTTAGACAAGATTATGACTAAGAAAAACAAGAAAACTTGATTAAAATCAAAGGAAATCTAATGGGAGGTTTGAAAGGAGACAATCACTTTGTTAGGGCATAAAATCAAAGGGAGAAATGAGAAGAAAAGAGAGATTTCTCTCTTTATAGGCTATCTCGGGTTGGGTCTAGACTAGACTTCCTTGCGCGATCAACTGCGACTGCAAGTTTTGCAGCCTGGACTACTTCAAAGCAGCTAAAGCCTTTGCCTTTAAAATTCATTTTAAAAACTTAAAAAATGTTTTGAAATTAATATAAATGATCATAAAACAATTAAAATACACAATATGTATAAACTAATTTGAATGAATCATGTAAATGTATATCATACATACAATTATGGGATAATCATAAAAAGAATAAATTTGAATGCAATTGCAAATTAATGGTCATAATTATGTAATGAAAACAAATATGCATGTGAGGAAAATACTCAAACTTTTAAATTTACTCAAACTTTTAAATTTAAGTCTGAAGCATCTAAAATAACAAGTCTTCACCAAAGACGTGAAAAACGATCTAATGCAAAAGGCTTAGTGAAAATATCCACAAGTTGTTCATTGGTATTAATGAATTCGAGTGTAATGTCACCCTTATGTACATGATAATCTAGGAAATAATGTCTAATTTCTATATGCTTAGTGAGTGAAGGCAAAATCGGATTTTTGGACAAGTTGATAGCACTAGTATTATCACATATAATCGGGACATGCTCATAATGCACACTTAGGTCCAAGATTGTTTGTTTCGTCGATAGGATTTGTACACGACAACTAGCTGCCGAAGTATATTTAGCTTCCATGGTTGATAGAGCAACCAAATTTTGTTTCTTACTAAACCAAGGGACCAGTGAGAAACCAAGGAAATGACATATTCTACTACTAGTGCTTTTCCTATCAATTGTGCAACCAGCGCAATTGGCATCGAAATAACTTAATGAGTCTACTTGTGTGCCTTTGGAATACCACAAACCTAAGTTCTTAGTGTCGCTAGATATCTTAAAATACACTTAACTGCACTAAGATGTGATTCTTTAGGATTTGCTTGAAATCGTGCACAAAAACCAACACTAAATGTTGTATCCGATCTACTTATAATTAAATAAATTAAGGACATAATCATACCTCTATATTTGTAATGTCTACTACCTTAACATTTTCATCCTTGTCTAATTTGATTAACGAGCTTATTGAATTTGGCATTGGCTTTAGATTTTCCATTTCAAATCTTTTGAGGAGATCCCCTACATACTTTGCTTGATTAATGAAGATGCCATCTTTTTGTTTGTTTGATTTGCAATCCAAGGAAGAAATTCAATTACTCCTATCATGCTCATTTCAGATTCACTATGCATACACTTAGAAAGCTCTTCACATAGATAAGCATTTGTGGCACCAAAAATAATGTCGTCAACATGAATTGGATTTTTAAAATTTTTACAGTTATTGGAAATTTCTAGATTAAATACTTATACAATAAATGCATAAATAGAAATTCAATCAAATATAAATGACCGAACATAAAAAGGTAAGGGAAAAGAGATGCTAATACGATTATAGTGGTTTGACAAAATGCCTACGTCTACTGTCACCGAGCAAGATCTTCACTCTATCTCTTCCACTATTTCAACCGTCTTTTTGGTACGATCACTTCGAGTATAATCTGATGACTTGTCTAGCCAAGACTCACCACAACCTCTTACAATCCACAATTTTATGGAGATTGGCTAACCAAAACAACCCCAAATTTCATAAAGGCTTCAGAAACCTACGTCACTCGGTTTTACAAGGATTTAAAATTTTAAGCTTACTTTTCACAGCTCTTAGAAAGGCTTAGACTACAATATAAAGTACATTAGGAGATGAGTAAGCATACCAAGAGAATTTTTAAAAGTTTGGCTCAAGAATAATTGACAACTATATTGAACACTTAGAAATTGATACATGGATGTTTCTTGGTATTCTTAGATATCAAATGATCAAAAATCAGGCTATTTATAGGCTAGAACTTGAAACTAGATGTTTATAACCGTTTGATGCGCATTTACAATGGGTATAAGACTAGCCATTAGGCTGCGTATTCGATCACCATACAAATGGCTCAGTCAGCCACACTGCTGCCAGAACCAGCCCCTTTTGGGCTAGTGCAGTCAACCACAGTGCGCTAGGCGCGATCAACCATGCCTCTCATAGAAGCCTGGATGCCAGTTTTCCTTCAAAAATTTGAAGACAAATTTATGAACTAATTTATTTTGAAATGAATTTAAAAACATTTTTACCACTAATCTTTAGTCTTGAAAAAAATTTTAGTAAATAAGAACAAGTAAGAACAAATTTTACCAGACTTTAAAAATTAATTTTCATAATTTAAAGATGATAATTAAAATGCTTGAAATCATTTTAAGTTAAAAATCAATTGAAAAATTAATTCTTTGAGCCAATTGAACTTGATAAAAGTTTGATGTTTGCTCTACATCATACAAACTTAGAGATAAAAAATTAAACCAATTCTTCATACTTGTTGATGCTATTTCTTTTTTCTTCAAGCTCTCAGTGATTGATCCATCTTCGCATTTTGATTTCTTTTGAGATGTTGAATTTCTTTCATGTATCTAGAGATGCTAAAAAAATACTCAATGGCTCTACATACTAAAGATAAATTTTTAGCAATTAAGCAACTAACTGTTTGTTGTCATCAAAACAAACATAAATAATTCATTTGAAACATTGAGACCAACAAAACTTGGTTTGGATTTGGAAGAGAAAATGAGAAGGAAAATTTTAGAGGATTCCCCTCTTGGTGTGGTAGGTTTTGGGAGTGGTAGAGAGAGAAATTGGAGACTAAAATAAGGTCATTTGGTGGTACAAATATTTATAGACCTAGGCTTAATTAATCCCTTCAGCCTAACCTTAGTTTAATTAGCCTTCTAAGTGACTTTGATGAGTTAAAATCATGGTTAGGAATCCCTAAGATTGGTGCCTCATACAAGCTTTTGTGGGTGAGATTTTTATCTCATAATTACACCATGTACACCCTCTGACATGTAAGTTTAAATCAAGGGAACTATTTGTATCTTGGGCTTTCTTGCAAGTTTCCCACTTAACAAATAAATCTTGGTATTGTCAAGGATGACTAACTTAGCTGACAAAAAATTTTGATTTCCGTTGGGTCCTTTCTTGCTATTCATATATAGTAGATACTAAACCACAGTGTAAACTAATACCAATATATATTTATTTTAATTGCACACTGATTTTGATTTTTTTAGTTAAAAATATTCCTAGACTTAATAAACATCTAAGCTTGACCTTTTTTGCATCTAGACTCAATAATGACATAGTTTTTGATAGTGTCAATTTCTGAGTTCGCGTAGCATTTTCTATCAAAGTTGCTATTCATATAACTCCAATTTTAAATTAATTAGCAATTAAGGACTTATCAAGTGTTAGAATGCTTATCGGTACATTGCTAATTTCATACTACACTTGGACATTCTTGTAATTAAATTTCTCAAGTTATTTATGGATTGAAATTTCTTCCACCTTAAGTCGTGGTAGAATTTACTAACCAAATTATTAGCTTCAAGATGAAAGGTCTCTTGATCTTAAACTATTTCCTAACAATATCCTTGTGAGGCTTAACAATATTGTATACCACCGAATTCACTCTAATTATAGAATTTCAAAAATTTAGTTTGAATTTCCACGTTAAAGGTTCGGGTTTTTCAAGAAAACCTTTGGCTTAAATTCTTGAATTCCACAAAAAGTAATTAATCTAATACTAAGCTATCGAATCAAAATTTTACTCAGATTGTTAAAAACTTATTGATTTGTCTAAGGTCAATCATTTTCTTAGATTTTCATGCTCTCTCGTGAGCATGTCTAGTAATTCTACCAAAATAGGAACTTATAAGTTCTAAGCCTATATTTTCCTATGAACTTTAACAACATAATTATTCAAAAATCTTTAATTAGTTATACTTATTAATTTTTAGATTTTTTGGTCATTATGTATTATGTGTTGTATAAATCTGGAACTTTTGGTGAAAATGCTAGATTTTTTTTTTGGAAAATCTAAGCTTGTTTTAAACAATACTAAGCTTAGAAATCATTAAGAAATAGATTTTCTAACATTTCTATGATTTAAAACTTCAAATTTGGTGTCCCAAAGCCTAACATTCGGTTGGATTTGAAACCGGTTTAAAATTCGAGTAAAAAAAAACCCATCAAGAGGTTTAAGGCGATAGCAAATAATATGTCATTTTGGCTGTTTAGCAAAAACGACATGTCATTTTGATAGGATATGGCTTTTGTCTTTGATGAAAACGACATGTTCTTTCTGATGTTTGGTCAAATGACATGTCATTAGACACTAAAAGTGGCTGCTGTAAAAACAACTTGTCATTTTCTAAAAGAAATTTTAAAATTACATGATGTTTTTGAAAGGAAATTTTCACCAACACAACTTGTAGTCTTGTGTAGAAACATAGAGCCTTGTTTTCAGAAAACACATGTTGTTTAAGGGCATCGAAATTCAGATTTAAAAAATTAAGAAAATTAAATTAATTAAAAAATTATTTTTATTTTGAATTAATATTACAAGTACTTTTGCAAAATTCAAATATTTGGTATTTAGTAGAGGCCAATTATATAAAATTAAATATAAGATTTTTTTATGTACGTGAATTATGTTCATATTAAATATTTGGTATGTATAGTTTATTATTTTACATATTGTACATGCAATTTATATGAGTTTTTTTTTTTTGCATAAAAATCAATGTCTAGTGATCCATATAGTTTTAATTAATTAGGAACTAGCCACAACATCTTTAGTAATGTAAAATTATATATTAAGTGTTTTAGAATCATGTATAGAAAAATGACATTAATTGTGGTTAATCATATTTGTAATAATAAATTTTGTCTTTTAGGAATTTTTATTATATTTATATGATTTATTAGGATAAAATATCAAATTAATTTCTTAATTTACCCACATAAATTAAGAAATATAAATAATTTGATAGTTTTATCATAAAGTTACAAATGGATCTAAATGAATTAGAACTTTAGCTGACTGGCAAGTTTTATGTCATTAGATTCAAATTTTGAAACATGATTTACATTAGTAAAACATGATATATGTTTATTAGTCTCAAAATTTGAATTATAAGCATGCATATTTAATTTTTATGCAGTTATGCAACTTGCAAATTTTTCGTATTTAAGCTGTGATATTCCTAAACTAAAGAGTAAAAACTATAACGGTATGGAAGGAGAGAATTCTCCATTTGGGATAGATGGACATTGATTATATTGTTAGAAAAGATGAACCATCCATTATTGCAACCAAAACTCCAGAAGAAATTACTCTTTATGAACGATGGGAATGATCCAATTGCCTCATTGTGATGTTCATAAAGACTAAGATCTCCACTGGTATTCATGGTTCAGTCGATCAACATAATGAAGCCAAGGCATTACTGAAGGCTATTGATGAACAGTTTAAGACTTCAGATAGGGCACTTGTCAGCACCCTAGTTATGAAATTTACATCCTTAAAGCTCACTAGTGTGAAATGTATGCTTAATTATATCATGTAAACGAGGGACACTACGGGTCAATTAAAGACTCTTGAGGTTGAAATGTCTAAGTCTATCATTGTGCACTATATATTGACACCTTTTCATAGCAATATGGACCCTTCAAAATATTGTGCAACACTCGTACGGATAAATGGTCAATCAATGAACTCATGATCATGTGTGTTCAAGAGGAAGGGACCAATAATGGAATTGGATGAGAGTGCATAAATGGCAACACAAGGAAAGAACCAGAACCAAGCCAAATAGAAAGGGAAAGGTAAAATACCGACCAAAGGTAAAATAAAAAAGGAATCTAAGTGCTTCTTCTACAAAAAGAAAGGACACATTAAGAAGAATGCACCAAATTTTAGAAATGGCTTGAGAAGAAAGATAATCCAGTCTCATTTGTTTGTTATGGATCTAAATATGGTTGATGTTAATCATAACACATGTTGGATTGATTTTGATTCTACAATCCTCATTTGAATACCTTGTAGAGTATGCAAAAACCTAAGGAAGCCAATGGAAAGTGAGTAAGGCATCTATTTTGGAAACAAGATATGTTCGCATGTGGAGGCAATTGAAACATGTAGTTTAGTTTTATGTAGTGATTTTGTTTTGAATTTACAAAAAAAACATTTTACATTCTAAATTTCTCTAGAAATTTGATTTTAGTTTCAAGACTTGTACCTTTTGACTATTCCTTTTACTTTTCAAAGACATGTTTTGGTTTATTTTATAAAAACGATCTTGTTGAGAATGGTACATTGTCTAATGGTCTTTTTTCTCTATTAATTTGCAAAATGATACTACGAACAATACTATGCATGTTCACAAATAACGCGTTATGGAAAAGATTCCTCTATGTTTTAGAATCGAAGATTGGGACATATCTCCATAGAAAGAATTACGAGATTAGTAAATGATGGAGTACATAGCACTTTGGATTTTATTGCTTTTGACACTTGTGTAGATTGCATTAAGGGAAAGTAAACCAATAAGTCCAAGAAAGGTGCCAAAAAGAGCATAAACATATTAGAGATCATACCTTTAGATATTTATAATCCAGACATAAGCTCACATGGTTCGAAATACTTTATCTCTTTCATAGATCATTCACAATACATTTATCTCTACTTGCTTTATAACAAGAATGAAACACTAGATATTTTTAAGATTTTTGAAGTTGAAATAGAGAAACAGTACGGAAAGCAAATTAAGACCCTGAGAAATGACAGAGGTGGAGAATATTATGAAAGATGCACTAAGGATGGATGAGCACCTAGTCCATTTGTAAAGTTTCTTTAGGAGCATGAGATAGTTGCCCAACACACCATGCTTTGTTCTCCAGACTAAAATGGTATAGTAGAAAGAAGAAACCAAACATTAATAAACATGGTGCAGAGTATGATTAGCAACTCTAAGCTTCCTAAATCCTTATGGACTAAAGCTCGCAAAATGACAAAGTATATAATGAACCGAATTCCAACTAAGGTTGTCACAAAGATGCTATTTGAATTATGGAAAGGTTGGAAATCGAGTTTGCAACATATACACATTTGGGATGCCAATCTACAAAAAAGAGTTTACTATCCAAAAGAAAAGAAACTAGACCTAAGGACCATTAGTGGGCATTTTGTGGGATATACTAAAAGGTCTAAAAGGTGCAGACTTTAGTCTCCATCTTCTAGCACTATATTTATGGAATCGAGAAATGCAAATTTTCTTAAGAGTGACTTGAATAATGGGAGTGATCAGTCAGAGAACATAGTTTTTGAGCAAGATCATTTTGATATTCAACCTTCCACTTCAAATGAAAAATTGATTGTTATTCACAACACCACTCAAGTTCAAACGGGTATTGACCAACCAATCTTTGAAATTCCACAAGCTGTTGATGAAAATCTATTAGATCAGGTTGTTCATGAATTGCTAGAAATTGTTGAACAACCAATTGAACAAACTCCTCAAGAAACTATTGATACAACATTAAGATTGTTGGAAACAAAGTGCGCAGCGGAATTTTAAAATTTTTTTTCATCAGAGTATTTTCCAAAACACAAGTTTGACATGTTATATGTATAAATTAAACAGATCTTACTAACCTCAGTGTGCTAAAGAACCTCCACGACCTGTGTAGAGAAGTAATGTTCCAGAAGAGCCTCAACCAACTGGTCTTCTTTGCTATTCTCTATCCACAACCGGAGTGAGTGTGGGCTCACACGTACAGCTCTTCCACCGGTGACTCTCCTTCCAACCAACAGAGAGAACCCAAAGCTAGTGTTCGTGATTTGTGAACAAAAGCTCTCAGGGAGTTTTCAGATGCTCACTAGAAGAGTATCACTCTTAATCTCTCAAATTGATCTGAGTAAATCATTAGACTCGCTCCCTTTTTATACCTATTGGTCCTAGGGTTAGTCCATATCAGATTAGGTCTCAAAAAATTGAAACAGAATCAAGTTCGGATCAATATCTGATAAGATACGCGTGAAAAACTGCGTAATCTTATGTGCGCTGATAGGCAGGCCGAACTGTCTGATAGGCAGGCCGAACATGCCAGTTCGGCAGGCCGAACATGTCATCCGGCAGGCCGAACTGTCGAGAAAAAAATCTCCGTGAATCTTTTATTTTCCACCCGAGATTCTAAAGGATAAAGTCTCAGTTTTGATTCAAATAGCCCAATAGAAAAGATATCTGATCAAAACAAACTTTATCAAGATAATCTCTAAGAAAATAAATTAATTCACAATAATTCTACAAGTTTATCTTGTTCTAATTGTCCAAAATTAAAACAACCGATAAACAGACAAGAATTACCCGAACGCAATAATTCAACAAGTTCATCTTGAACTAATTTTCTTACATAATTAATTCAACCGATAAACAGACATGAATTATTTGATTCTTACAAATTTTAAACCAATCTGATAAATCTGACATAAGTCACCAATTATTGGAAAAGCACGCCGTGTCGTTACAGGATTTTGTGAGCTAGCAAAGGGGACCAAAATGGACCTATAAAGTTCAAGCTCATGATAATTATGAAACCCAATATCCCAGATATACATTTCACAATTATCAACTCCAACGCTACTCCACTAAAAGCTTGGAGCTGCACTCTCGAACTTTATAGAATTACGAAGCTCGTGTAGCCTAGTCTCCATGACATATCATAGTGTATCGCATCCCCATATGATCATCCATAATCAGCTTAAGGACAAGTTCTGTCATACCTTCCCGATTATTTTTATCTTACGTTCCATTGTCTCACCATTAGAAAACTTACCATCCAAAGATAGTATACCATTCGGTTACACCTATGTATCCAAATGATTGAGCGCTCCAGTTTTCCAATTACAGGACAACGCATATAAGAGCATATCATTACTCCTAAAGAGGAGCTATGGATTCATATCTATGAATAACAAGTCTACACTATCAAGAGTCGTGCCTCCAACGTACCGGCATGCATGCCACTATAGAGATGTGGGAGTCACCCATTGGTACATCAAAAGACACAAGTCGAGACAACGGGCCCTATTATTCATCTCAGGATTAAGATACAATACAAATGATAGTCTAAAGTGAATCGATTTGCCAAGACAGAATTATTAATCCAAATCAATTCACTTTATATCCCGATCCAACACATCGTCACCTATGACAACGCGCCAATGTTTCTATTCACGGAGTCCAACTCCTGATGGCCAAGACAAACCATCTCCCAAAAGGGATATAGACAACATAACAATCTTTACATGAATAAAGCGCCCAACTTTATTCCCTTGATTACGGATCATATATTTTAGACCATCACCTTAAGAATCGTGTCTACCGCATAATCATCCCATCATATGCCCAACTCTTAAGGTTTAGACTGATAGTCTCAGACTACTGTTTGCTTATCATACATTCAACGAATATGAATGTAAAGAGGACAATATTTGGTATATATAAATGAATAAATTCTTTATTGATAAAAATGTCTCCAAAAACGTATTACATTTTACTCCTTAGAGCATACATGTCTAACAATCTCCCACTTGCACTAAGTGAGTAAATACTGCAAATTTTCGCATCCCCATAGCTTCCACATGCCTCTCGAAGACTCTCCCAGTAAGTGTCTTCGTGAATGGATCAGCTAAATTGTCCTCTGACACGATCTTGCACACCGTGACATGCCCGCTCTCAACGAAGTCCTTTATCACATGATACTTTCGATCAATATGCTTACTCCTCTTGTGAAATCTTGGTTCCTTAGCATTAGCTACCATCAGCACTGTTATCACAGTACAGTGATACCGCCTTATCCATACCAGGAACTACCTCAAGATCCCTAAGGAACTTGCGGAGCCACACTGCTTCTTTCGAAGCATCACTAGCCGCCACATACTCGGCCTCCATCATTGAATCCGAAGTGCAATCTTGCTTCGCACTTCTCCAACTGATGGCACCGCCACCTAGAGTAAACACAAACCCCGAAGTCGATTTCCTAGAATCCAGACAGGATTGAAAATCCGAATCAGTGTATCTTAGAGGAGTCAAGTCCTCACCCGAATACACAAGCATATACCCTCGAGTCCTTCTCAGGTACTTGAAAATATGCTTTACCGCAACCCAATGGTTCGGTCCTGGATCCGCCTGAAATCGACTCACAATCCCGACCGCATAGCTAATATCCGGTCGAGTGCAAAGCATGGCATACATGAGACTACCCACTGCTGAAGCATAAGGCACCTTCTTCATGTATTCTCTTTCCTCATAAGACTTTGGAGAGTCTTTCTTAGAAAGAGTAATTCCAGACCTAGATGGTTGCCCACCTTTCTTGGAATCCTGCATTGCAAACCTCCTGAGAATTTTATCTATGTAGCTGGCCTGTGACAAAGCTATCATTTTGTTCTTCCTATCCCGAAAGATCTGGATACCGAGAACAAAATTAGCCTCACCCAAGTCCTTCATGTCAAACTGCTTGGTCAACCATAATTTGACTGATGACAACGCCCCAACATCATTGCCAATTAGCAGAATGTCATCTACATAGAGTAGTAGAAAAACCACCTTCTCATTCTTAATGTGTTTGTAAGCACATGGTTCATCCACATTTTGTGAGAACCCATAAGTCTTGATCACTTGATCAAATCTTATGTTCCAAGAACGAGAAGCCTGCTTAAGTCCATAAATTGACTTTAGCAGCTTACAAACCTTACCCTCTTGACCCGCGACCTTGAACCCATCTGGTTGTTCCATATAAATGGACTCATCAAGATAGCCATTCAGAAAAGCCGTCTTGACATCCATCTGCCAAATCTCGTACTCGAAAGCGGCAGCTATGGTCAAGAGAATCCGGATGGACTTAAGCATGGCTACAGGCGAAAAGGTTTCCTCGTAATCGATTCCTTCCTTTTGCGTATAACCCTTAGCTACCAGCCTAGCCTTAAAGGTTTCGACCTTTCCATCCACTCCTTTTTTCCTCTTGTAGATCCACTTACACCCTATGGGTTTTACCCCTTCGGGAAGATCCACAAGCTCCCAGACCCGATTAGTCTCCATAGAATTCATCTCTATGTTCATGGCCTCTGTCCAGAGTCTTGAATCAACATCCTGCATGGCTTCTGCGTAAGTATAAGGATCCCTGTCATGTTCATCCGGTTTAGCCAAAAAGACTTCCCCATTGAACATATACCTTTCAGGTTGACCCCCGATCCTCCCACTACGCCGAAGCCCCTGAGGTTGTTGTTCGGGTTTGTTTGGTTTTTCTACACTGATCGGAATGGTTTCATTCGAAACCTTCGGAGTAAACAGATCACCCCTCAACTCCTCAAGCACCACTTTGCTTCGAGGTTTAAAGTCGTTCATGTAACTCTCCTCAAGGAAAGTTGCATTAGTTGAAACCACGACTTTATTTTCCTTTGGGTTATAAAAATAACCCCCTTTAGTCCCTTTTGGATATCCTACAAACACGTAAACTTCTGAACGTGCTTCCAACTTATTTGGATCCTTAAACAGGACATGAGCTGGACATCCCCATATGCGAATATGGTTTAAGGATGTCTTCCTTCTTGTCCACAACTCGTGAGGAGTTTTAGGGACCGATTTTGAAGGCACATTGTTCAAAAGATAACATGCGATTTGTAGTGCATATCCCCAAAAGGATAAAGGCAATGATGAATAACTCATCATGGACCTAATCATGTCCAACAAAGTCCTATTCCTTCTCTCTGCTATGCCATTCTGCTGCGGAGTGCCCGGCGTAGTCAAATGGGATAAAATCCCATTCTCTAACAAGTGTCCCAAGAACTCATCAGAAAGGTATTCCCCACCTCTATCTGATCGAAGTGCCTTTATGGGTTTACCCAATTGCTTTTCCACTTCAGCCCAAAACTCCATGAACTTATCATAAGTTTCGCTTTTGTGGTGCATTAGGTACATATACCCATATCTTGAGTGATCGTCAATGAAAGTGACGAAGTACTCATACCCTCCCCGTGCCCGGATGTTCATCGGTCCGCAAACATCACTATGCACAAGTTCTAGAACCCCTTCAGCCCTATTGGCCTTAGTCCTGTATGATCTTTTGGTCATTTTACCCTCCAAACAAGACTCATATTGAGGTATAGATTCCACCTTTAAGTGACTTAAAGGTCCATCCCTTACCAACCTTTGAATCCTATTCAAGCTAATATGGCCAAGGCGCAAATGCCAAAGATAAGTCTTATTAGAGTGAGAAGTTTAAGTCTTTTTGAGTCATTATCATTTATCTCAGCATTAAGCAATAAGTCCATCTTAGGTTTGATAAAATATAGATTATTTTGCATCCATCCAGAACAGATAAAAGATTTGTTTTTACGAATCACCACTTTTTCATTAAAAGATACCACGTAGGAGTCTTTAAATAAAGAAGATACAGAAATTAAATTCCTTTTAAATTTAGGAACATAAAAACAATATCGCAAAATTAAACTCTTATAATTATCAAAATAAAGATGGACATCTCCCACTGCTTCCGCTGAGACCAAGGATCCATCGCCCATCCGAAGCGTTAAGTCTTCACAAAGTAGACTTCTCGTTTCTTTGAATCCCTGTAGAGAAACACAAACATGATTAGTTGCACCGGAATCTATGACCCAAATGTCACTGGATTCCTCAACCAAACAAGTTTCTAAATATAGAAGATCACACCTACCTCCCTTGGAAAGGAAGTCCTTGCAATGCTTCTTTATATGCCCAACCTTACCACAGAAGAAGCACTTAAGCTTCTTTGGGTTCTTCTTCTTCTTTTTCTTGCTCTTGGTTGCAGCAGGAATAGAAGACTTGCCACTCTTGGCCCGTTGCTTCTTTCCATTCCCAGAGTTAGGATTGGAACTAGAAGCAGCTACCATATTGGCCTCACCACCAGCAGGAGACTCCCTGATCAGCAGTTCAAACTCCTATAACTGTTTCATCAGTTCTGTCAAGGTCATATCCCGTCTATTGCTCAAATTAAAAGTAGCTCTAAACGGAATAAATTCCTTAGACAGAGTCTCAAAGACCATAGTCATCTGAGTTTCAGCATCGATGTCAGCTCCATTGGTTTGTGCCTCAGCGAGGTAACCCATGACCAACATCATGTGCTCCTTTACAGATGTCCTTCGGTCTCTGTCTACAGTTTAAGAGTTTCCAAAGCGCCCCTTGCCGCTTTGTGATGGCCTGGCCTCCAAACATGTCCTCAAGATTATCCAAGATCTACTTCGCAGTCTCATAATCCTGATGTTGAGCCTGCAGCACGTTGTTCATGCTAGCCATAACATAGCAGCGGGCCTGATCATTAGCATCTTTCCTAGCGGTCGTACGCTTGGAATTGCTCATTACTTGAGTCTCCCGTAGGCTCAGGAGGACAAGGAGTTGTCAGTACATATTTCAGTTTCTCAAAGGAAAGGACTGATGTCCAGGTTCCGTTTCCAATCATTATAGTTCTCACCGGTTAATTGGTTTTTGTCAAGTATCGATGATAAAGCAGTTTTTAGACATTTTCAATTTATAATAAAGATACATATACCAAACATAAGCAAACACATATATTAATTTAGTAAGATAACACAATCATGTAAAATCATACAAATGTGTTTATGTGTCAAAACCTTGAAAATATCACAACCTTACAACGATAATTCCCAACTCAGAATTCAACAAGCTCCTAGGGGAGTCATGCCAAATTCAATCAGGAACACGGATCCCCTCCTGATTAATATATGCCATCCAGGACCCGTATGATCCAGCATATATTAATAATAGTTTCTTTGGCCATTAATTTTATTAACAGAGCTCCTAGGGGAGGTTAATAATAAAATTAACGTGAGTGTATAACCACCGTTTCAATATTTTATCCATGATTTATAATCACCACCTAGGGGTGTGCAACCATAAATCATACTAAAATACCTTATCCTCTCAGAGATCCAATCTGGTACATGATAGAAATCCCTTCCTAACGGTCGGGATCACCATGTTTGCCTATGGACCAACGATGGAGGCCTTAGGTTCTCTCTTCGAAAACCTTCTCCCACTCAATCTTTTGAAGTCAAGGTTTTATTTTAAAATTATGCATGAACAATTTTAATATGAGCGGCACTCCCTATTCTATATGGCATGTTATCAATATACATGGTAAATCATATTATAATGCAGACAAGCAAAGCAATCAAGCAAAGCTACAAGCATAATAATAATAATAACTGTAATATTATGGTTCCACCCTAGAGAATAGAAAAATAAGATTACAAGAGAATAATCGAGACATTTATCGATTCTTCATCCTTGAATCCTCAAGCTGTATCCTTCTTCATGTAATATCCATCTTCAAGTCCTCAATCCCGTATGAATCGAACACTTCATATTTCCGGTCATATCCAAATTTAATGTTTCTCAGAATCGTCCCAAAAATAAAATTAAAACTGCACCAAAAATTGCACCTTTTTTGGACATTTGGTAGCTCTCGGTCGGCAGTCCGATCTGGGTGATCGGTCTGCCGATCATGGTGGTTCGGCCTGCCGAACATGAAGGTTCGGCCTGCCTGACAGAGCACCAAAATTTCTGCCCCACTGTCAGCTTGCCGGACCGTACGTCCGGCCTGTCGATTTGTGACCTTCGGCCTGCCGAACTGTGAGGTCCGGCATGCCGACCGAGCAGAAAACCCTCAATCCAGAAAATACAATTTCAATGCAATTCATCAATTTTATTTTCAACAATTCAAAAACATAAAATTAGAGACTCAGGAAATACCTGGAGGCGCCATCATCAATCTTTAAGATCCGACTTCTCGTTCCGTCTTCTCCGAATAATTATTTAATTACAAAATTCTTACAAATTAAAAATTAAATAACAATTCCTAGACGGAGATGATAGTCCGCCATCTAATTACATGAAAAACCTAGATACACATTCTAACCTCTAAGGAACTATAACCGGTATTAATTAATTAATAAATAATTAAACAACAATTTAATCAACCATAATTAATTAATAAACATTCACCACATAATCCATGACAACATATATATTATATAGAAACCTAGAGTGCCATCTCTCTATAAAATTTAATTCAAGCATTGGAGAGATTAAGATCACAAAATTTATGTATATAACATGATCACAAACTTGCAAATTTATGCAAAACCTGGCTCTGATACCAATTGTTGGAAACAAAGTGCGCAGCGGAATTTTAAAAATTTTTTTCATAAGAGTATTTTCCAAAACACAAGTTTGACATGTTATATGTATAAATTAAACAGATCTTACTAACCTCAGTGTGCCAAAGAACCTCCACGACCTGTGTAGAGAAGTAACGTTCCAGAAGAGCCTCAACTAACTGGTCTTCTTTGCTATTCTCTATCCACAACCGGAGTGAGTGTGGGCTCACACGTACAACTCTTCCACCGGTGACTCTCCTTCCAACCAACAGAGAGAACCCAAAGCTAGTGTTCGTGATTTGTGAACAAAAGCTCTCAGGGAGTTTTCAGATGCTCACTAGAAGAGTATCACTCTTAATCTCTCAAATTGATCTGAGTAAATCATTAGACTCGCTCCCTTTTTATACCTATTGGTCCTAGGGTCAGTCCATATCAGATTAGGTCTCAAAAAATTGAAACAGAATCAAGTTCGGATCAATATCTGATAAGATACGCGTGAAAAATGCGTAATCTTATGTGCCGAACTGTCTGATAGGCAGGCCGAACATGCCAGTTCGGCAAGCCGAACATGTCATCCAGCAGGCCGAACTGTCGAGAAAAAAATCTCCGCGAATCTTTTATTTTCCACCCGAGATTCTAAAGGATAAAGTCTCAGTTTTGATTCAAATAGCCCAATAGAAAAGATATCTGATCAAAACAAACTTTATCAAGATAATCTCTAAGAAAATAAATTAATTCACAATAATTCTACAAGTTTATCTTGTTCTAATTGTCCAAAATTAAAACAACCGATAAACAGACAAGAATTACCCGAATGCAATAATTCAACAAGTTCATCTTGAACTAATTTTCTTACATAATTAATTCAACCGATAAACAGACATGAATTATTTGATTCTTACAAATTTTAAACCAATCTGATAAATCTGACATAAGTCACCAATTATTGAAAAAGCACGCCGTGTCGTTACAGGATTTTGTGAGCTAGCAAAGGGGACCAAAATGGACCTATAAAGTTCAAGCTCATGATAATTATGAAACCCAATATCTCAGATATACATTTCACAATTATCAACTCCAACGCTACTCCACTAAAAGCTTGGAGCTGCACTCTCGAACTTTATAGAATTACGAAGCTCGTGTAGCCTAGTCTCCATGACATATCATAGTGTATCGCATCCCCATATGATCATCCATAATCAGCTTAAGGACAAGTTCTGTCTTACCTTCCCGATTATTTTTATCTTACGTTCCATTGTCTCACCAATAGAAAACTTACCATCCAAAGATAGTATACCATTCGGTTACACCTATGTATCCAAATGATTGAGCGCTCCAGTTTTCCAATTACAGGACAACGCATATAAGAGGATATCATTACTCCTAAAGAGGAGCTATGGATTCCATATCTATGAATAACAAGTCTACGCTATCAAGAGTCGTGCCTCCAACGTACCGGCATTCATGCCACTATAGAGATGTGGGAGTCACCCATTGGTACATCAAAAGACACAAGTCGAGACAACGGGCCCATTATTCATCTCAGGATTAAGATACAATACAAATGATTGTCTAAAGTGAATCGATTTGCCAAGACAGAATTATTAATCCAAATCAATTCACTTTATGTCCCGATCCAACACATCATCACCTATGACAACACGCCAATGTTTCTATTCACGGAGTCCAACTCTGATGGCCAAGACAAACCATCTCCCAAAAGGGATATAGACAACATAACAATCTTTACATGAATAAAGCGCCCAACTTTATTCCCTCGATTGCGGATCATATATTTTAGACCATCACCTTAAGAATCGTGTCTACCGCATAATCATCCCATCATATGCCCAACTCTTAAGGTTTAGACTGATAGTCTCAGACTACTGTTTGCTTATCATACATTCAACGAATATGAATGTAAAGAGGACAATATTTGGTATATATAAATGAATAAATTCTTTATTGATAAAAATGTCTCAAAAAACGTATTACATTTTTACTCCTTAGAGCATACATGTCTAACAAAGAAGATCTACCTGAAAATTCCATAATCTAATTGAAGTGGACAATTTTGTGATTTTTGTACATCCGTTATACACGGGTGTCTTGGCATCATTCATTATTGTCTTAAATAACTCTAGACGGTAAAAGTGTTCTTCCAAATCATTTACCATGTCAAACATATTATCATCATCACCTATGTTATCCTCAACCATAGATTCCTTTCATTTACTATTGGTAGTTGGATTGAAAAAGACCCACCATGAAAATGTCAAGTTTGGTAACTGCAAATAATCTCATATCGAAATAAATGTCCTTTAATAATTTCAACTGAATGGGATTTATGATTTCCACATTGAACACAATGACACCAAATTTTATCACATTGGGAATGAGTTTTGACAAATAACAAAAAAATTTTCACACCATCCGTATGTCATTTAGTCAATCTATTATCTCACATCTATTTTCTATCCATTTTGCAAGTCCTAAATAAAAATATAAAATTCAATCAAGCCTTATAACAGTAAAATCATGTAACTAATAATACTAATTAATTCACAAATTAATCATACCCATAAATTTCAATATAACTAATCATACCCATAAATCCACAAACTAATATTAATCATACTAATTAATCTACAAATTAATCATAACCATAAATTTCAACATAACTAATCATACCCATAAATCCACAAACTAAAAGCCTAATCAATAATATCAGAAACTATAAATATGTCATTAAACACTTACAAAAAAAGACACAAAGAGGGATGGAGACAACAATGACGGTGAGCTGTTTTCGGAGGTTAAGGCTATGTTTTGGAGGTTGTCTGTTCACATTCTTTCTGTTTTGCAAGCTAAAGGGGAGATTTTAAGAACATCTTCCATGATTTTTTTTAAAAAGTTACGGAAGATGGTAGGAAAAAAAAATTGAACTTACACGATGATCTTCATAAAAACCGTTGTGTAAGGTGTAACATTCCACGATAGTTTTTTGAGAAACCATTGTAGAATCATAAAAATATGAAAATTGAAAATGGTCGTCAAATGTTAACGTACAACGACATTTTTAAAAACCGTCGTAGAAACCCTAATTCCACGATAATTTTTTTTTCATGTTTTTCATTCATGCCGTGTTTTTTACCCTTCATGGTTTTCAAAAAACGATCGTTAAATTGGCGTCTTGTAACCCACAATTTCTAGTAGTGAAGAAAACAATATAATCAATGAAAAATTTGATTTATGCAGAAGTTCGAGAAAATTAGATTTTGGTTCTTGAAGAACTTACCTCAATTCTAGTGATGAACTCTTCAAGCCGTTCTAAAATTCCTTGAGCTCTAGTGATTGTGTGTTAAGGAGCTTCAAATTTTTGGTTCTTTTTTTTTTTTTTCCTGAGAGGAAGGGAGGGAGTTTGAAATTTTAAAAATGGAAAGAGAGTGTGACGTTGGAGTGGCGAGAGATAGAAGGCTTTGTCTTTGTCCGGTATGTGGAGTGAAAGTGTGAAATCTCAATGTCGGGGAAGGGCGCTTTTTATGTACCATACAATTACTAAGACTATAGAATTCTAGCTATTAGATCTTTAGAAGGTCAAACCAGAACCACATGCCCTTTCTATAGATTCTACCATACAATTACTAGGATGATTGACCCAATCGCCAACTTCTCCTTTTCAAAATAGGCTTTAATTTTTAGTGTGAGGAACGGCCTTACAAGTTTTGTTCACATCTAAATGCCTCAAATTGTTTAAGCTACACACCTCCAATATTTGTTCAATTACTCCTTTACTTTCTTCCACCTCAAAAAAGGGAAACCCTATGAAATCTATTGGCTTTTTAACTTGAGGCAGAGGGTATTCCTTAAGATCCTCATACTTCAGAAACAACACTTTTCTAGGCTCTTCCAAGCTCTTCTTCCAATACTTCAGCATGTGGTTTCAGAATGATCCATATCCATGCTCTCGTTTACAAAACTTTTCCACATACTCCTCCATAGTAGGCTGTGACTCCAAGCTCCACTCTGGTTGCCGCCTAAGAAAATACCAATTAGACACAAGCACATGATCCAGAGGGTTTCGACAAATGTACACGATTTTATATGTTTTAGAGCGCTTGATCAAATCTGGTAATGATGTATAGGAAATGTGGGTGGAAAATAATCGTGGCGATGGGATGCCACTTAGATCAGGAGGCGTGGCATTGGAGCAATCCTATTTAACCCTATGGGGTTATAACCTCGCTACTGATAAAATAATGAGACCCAGTTTGAAAAGTACACTACATATTAAACTGAGACCGACAATTTGTAAGTAGCAGGGATATAACCTCATAAGAATGAAAAATATTTTTTGTGCATTAGTGTGGAGAATGATCTCGAAAAATGGCACGAGTGAAGGGGGGCATGTGGTAAGCATGGGGAAGCGTTGTAGGGCATGAACAAAAGAGCTTTGAGCCAGGTAGTGCCTGTTTTAGGAAATGAGACTAGAATGATGCCTAGATCTTGAGCTTGGAAGTGTTGCTGACACTGGACAAGTGTTGGGAATATGTTTGGACGGATACCAAAAACCCTCAGTACAAGCACATATCATACTTCAACCAACCTTATACGGTTATGTCTTGTGTGAGATCACGTGGGATCACCAAGCTTAATATATATATATATATATATATATATGCACACATATATACGTACACATATAAATAGTGCTTCAATCCATCCGGATGGATGGTTCATCCGTTTATTTTCAACCATCCATATTTGAATGGATGGACAGGTTGAGCTAGAGGGCAACAAAGCTCATAAGTTGCCTGGTTTTGTCCTTAACCGGTCAACCTTTAATTAATAAATGGTAAAAACGACATGTTATTTAAGACTTTTATAGTTTCTCTTAATCTCCTTCTTTTCATATGGAATCACGAAGTTAAGTATTGATATTAATCACACCCTATTGAAGCACGTACAACTTCCCTTGGCACTGTATGCCCTTCGTTTTATTGCTTTCTTCTACCGTCTACCAATTTATTGAATAATCTGAACTATTTGGCACTCTTCTGTATTTTGCAAAAATGAAACTACAAAAAGGGGTAGTTTTTTTTAAGTAACTGAAATATGTCTTTATAAAAGATCCTTTTTTTTTTTTTTTACCCCAAACACGTTGATGTTCGATGTTTTACGGATGATGTCATATTGACAGATATTTTTGCCAATACACTGTAACAATAATGTTTACGGATAACAATGTCGATATTTTCTAGATAATATTAATAACGATTAGCGTGATTTTTGTGGTCAAAGGGCTACAAAATTCGTGAGCATATGATTTTTTTTTTTTTTGGAGCAAGCATACGATCTGAATCTACAAAATATATATATATATAAATTTTATTTCCCTTAACTTTTCTAATTATACGCAAATCACTACAAGTAAATATATACAAGGCATGTTATCAATCTATAAAATTAAAAATTGGATTAGGCCTTTATCTTTAATACATTAATAAATGCTGAACAATTGCACAAATTTTACAGGGAATTACATTGCATAATTTTCCTTTCAGCACATTTTCATGTCAAAAACTTATGAATGCATTACTATTTCAAAACCTCCCATACTTCAGAATTATTAACAATTCAGCCAAAGAAATAAGGAATGAAAAAAAAGACAGATCATTTATATACTAATTGCAAAAGAATGGGAAGAAAGAACAGTCAAAAACTCATACAAGGCAACTTCTCCGATGACTTGAGAGTATGGTGTTTGGAAGGGTGGTAGGAACCGTTGGTTAGAATCACTTTTACTGTAGCATATGAGAGCTTTACACTGTAGCATTTTTTTTTTAATTATTACTGTAGCATGTAAGAACTTTACACTGTTTATAATTGAGTTTGTGGTAAGAACCATGGTTCCCACCACTCAGCCAAACAGCTGGTAAATAAAATGGAGACAAAGTTCGATGGTCTTTGTGAGAGACACAAAGGAAGAAGGAAAAAGGCCAGGAAATAATCTCTTGAATTAGAATAGAAAAAAAAAATGCAAAAACTAAGGAGAATTGGGCTAGACTCGTCGTTAGGATCAAGCCAGCGGACCAAAACTGTTGTCGTGAAGGCCACTCGCGATTCATGGTTAGGGTAATATTGATTGCATTTGAAATGTTGTCTTCATAAATCTTAGTAAACTAAACTGCGAAGAGAAAATGAACTTTATTACTCAAGCGAATTAAATATACGTTCTTCATTCTTTAAAAAATAAAAACAAAAAAGCAAAAAGTTACATCCGAAATAAATCTGAATTACGATGACCGAAAAAGAAGGGACAAAATTTTGTACCGAGTTTTAGTTGTTTTTGACTCAAAATGCATACAAAATTTGCAAGAAAATAACCCATTGCTTGATCATAAAATTACACATTTACAAGGTCAACTCAGAGATGTACTCCCAATAACCGGTTAACAATCATTATCATTATTATTATTATTCTAATCTCAATGATATAAACAAAAGCTACTAAGGTGGGCCACATATTAATTTAACTAAGGTTACTTTATCGCCCTAATTACATGCCACATAATGGATGAAAACAAAGTCCCACATATATATATATATATATATGTATATATATTTACACACAAATCCTAGCCGGCTGATCTCCAACACTAGCTTGCAGTTGCATCGTACAAAAGCAACGCTCCACTAAACAAAAGCAATCAAAGATAACAAACAATATGAAGAAGATTTCCCTGCGATACGATTAGCTATATTATAGAGTTTCCCCTCTACCTAACCAAAGCAAATAATTAACTAACTATTTGGTATGTATCTTTTTTGCTGGAAAAGATTCGTCATAGGGGATCCCCTACAATATGTTAATCTAATTTCTTATTCTATTTATAACGTGGAAAATTTTGCGATTAGTATAATCCCCACATGGGGCTCCTTATCCCCTACACTACTTAAGCAACCAAATTTAAAACGTTGAAAGGATATTTTGTAATCTATAGTTAATAATTTGGAAATGATCAGTCCCCTTCTTGTAACGTCCAGAAAATTTAATTACGCATAAATGGTGATTAGATAGTGAATTAGTATGCTTTAATAAAAACTTGAGTTTAATTAAAGTATTTTATGGTGTTTTAAATTTATTCCATCATTTATTATTTTTATGTGTTGTTTTGACTTTTGAAACAAAATGATTTGTCAAATGCCCGATATGTCCCGATAGCAAGAAACCTTGTGCTGGGAACACGGTGTTGTTTCACCGTCTCTCTATTTAATAACTCTCACCCTCACTCTCACCCTCACTCTCACTCACTCTCTCTCAGCCACTCTCTCCCTTTCTCCCTCTCCCATGTTGTCTCTCTCTCCTCTCCCTCTCTTTGGTTTTGATTTTTGAAATTTTGAGCTTTGGGCTTGATTCTCAGCTGGATTGGGAGGTGAAGAACACAAATTCGGACTCCACAAACACGATTTTAAGCTTTGATTCAAGGTTGTTCGTGGTTCCGTGAAGCTAATGTATAACGGATCGAGACTACGGTATTGGACATTGTTACGGGTATCGAGGTAGGACTCCTATCCCTTCCCTTTGGTAGCCATGTTTTGAAATGAGGTTTGATTTTGAAAACCTTTTTATGATTTTCAAGAAAACGAAGTATATTACTTATTTTCATTATTGGCTAAATAATGAATGATAATAATGAAGGTAATAAGAACATTCGGTAAAAGGAGACATAATGATGTGATGACACTGGATGTGTCGGTTGGTACCATCCGGAATGATAATGTACTGACCGAAAAAATCCAGAAATTAATAAGTATGATTAATTGAGGATTTTTTCATCATTACTAAGCTAAGTACTTGAGAAGGTATAAGTTTAGCATTTATTAATATGCAAATTTGAAGGTCTTCATAGTTGTAAGACCTTAAAAATAAATAATGTTGTGAATGCACAAATTTATGTGCTTTATTTATGAAACATGTAACAATGTAATGATATGATAGTACATTAAAATAATTAAAAAATAATTATTTAATGTGCTAAATTAAAAGTTTATGATTTATTGATTTCATGTACGAGCCAAAGAAATGATTGTTATAAGAATCTCAATTAGAATGTTTAAATTGGGATTACTTGACAACAAGTGGAATTTCCAACTTACTATGATGATGTGAAAAATTCCTATATGATGTCAGTTCAGTAAAAGAAACCTAGATCAAAAGTGATCATGAGCTCCATACCATAAATTGAAAATGATGAGTACCAAGTTCAAGTATGCAAGATTCATGACAATTTTACTAAGATTGATCTCGAAATTTATAGAGATCATAAAGTAAGATAAGAATTTTAAACAAGTTATATGAATCATTAGAAATTCAAGAATTCCAATATTTTGAATGTGTATAGTTAATTATTATACACATTAATAATTACGTAAAGTTTATTATTATTGTAGTAATGACCATAATAATAATAGCAGTTGTCATAGTAATAGTAAAGAAGAAGAAGGGCATTGATTGAATCCATAAATGTTAATCTATTGATAAGTTGTGGAACTATAAATAGCTCTTTATGAGAAATAGTTCAGGTTATATCCGTAAAGCACGAAATTGTGCTAAGTTGGGAAATTTATATTAAATTGACTTTTAGATAGTCAATTTAATTTACAAAACTTTTACAAAATTACAGCTATTGTTTTTATAATGAAATTTGAAGTTTACAATATGAAAATTTTTAGTGAGAAATATATGTTATAAATTTTAAAATTTTAAAAGTAAAATAATAAAAAAATAATAAAAATTAATAAAAAAAATAATAAAATAATTATATTGAGCAAAGTTTTAAATACATAATGTCTTTCTTAGAATTCATATACATGTATATATACATATATGTGTGTATACAGTTACAAAAAAATAGTTAATCATCGGTTTTGAAGACAAATGTTTCAAAGTTTACGGTTTCGAAATTTAAATCACAAAATCCATATAGTATGGATAAATTTTATGAAAATGATTTTATGACAGCATGAAGATGTTTAAACGGCAATGATACAACAAGAAAATTAGAATTTATGTAATATTTTAAAGAATGAGAATATTACAATTTTAAAAAGCACAGTTATGTCTATAAAAATTTAAAGTTACAGATCAAATTTGATCTACCTGGTACTGCATGGTTTAGACTGTATAGACCACAAATGGTCTATAAATACATGACAAAAAAAAAATCAGCCATCACCCAATCAAATCAGCTCATTCCCTCTCTCTCTACTTTCTCTCTCCTCAAACTCAGTCCAAGATCCGACCTCCATTTTTGACACCTCCTACACCATTGAAAAGATCTCGAGAAGCTGAGTCTGACGGTGTGCCGTGCCACCCACAACTCCACCAGAGGCAGCCACACGCGCCGGTTGAAGCCGCAAAAACACGTCATCTTTTCGACGTGATTTCTCCTCCGTTCGACCTCCGATTGACACGATCTTGGTGTCAACGGACTCAGATCGAAGAGACGAAGAGAATGGCACTGATATTATAGTATGATTTTTGCCAAAAAAGCCTCACCGGAGCTGCCTCATCTCCACCATCGTGCCACCCTCGATGCCGCCGTTTACGGTGGCGTTGAGGTACACCGTCGTGACTGTTCGACTCAGATGGCGATGGGGAGTGAGAACCCCAGCCCAATTGCACCCTCGCTTGGCTGTACGTCAGAGTTCGAAGGCCAACGCCGCCCACCACCGTGACAGCCACCGATCACGATGTTCCCGGCCCCCTCGCCCCAAATTGGAAGAGGGGAAATGTCCAGGCCTGCACGATGAAGCTTCCCAACATCCCAATTTTGTGAACCGCTCACGGGAAGATGGAGAACGACCTCTGCCTTTGCGTGCCACTGCGAGGAGCTTCGGGCCACCGTTATATGCGATGGTGTGGTGCACCACCGCCACCAACGTGCTCAGACCACCATTGGGAACAAAACCCCCAAGCCAATTTGGAGCTACCACCGCCGGAAGACCAAGATCGGAGTTGGCATTTTTTACCATCAATGGCAGCTTTGATTAGCATAGTTTGAGGCCGAATTGGGTAAAATTGACACCACCATTGGACTCAGAAGGGTCAACTTAGGGGGGGTAAGCTCGAGCCCAGCCACCAATGGAGCCTAACGGTGGTGGTCAACGCTGGTCAACAGCGGGCAACCATCGGTCAACGGCCACTCTGGGTTTTTGTGATCTGGACCTCCGATCGATGATCTGAGACAGCCTCCTGACTCGTTTTGATGCTCTGAATGCGATGGTGACCTCCGTTTGAGCTAATTCCACTCCGGTGAAAATCATCTAATACCAACTGCACACGAATCGAGACGACTTAGACTACAGTAACAGAGTCCAGAATGATGTTTTCAACAATAATAAATCTCTATGGATCATTCCTAGCCATCCACAGTGGTCCAAGGAGCACTACTGAGGATGCAGCGTAGACTGTGGATACAGCGAGATGTAACTAGACCCGCACAGCTCAGAGTCCAGGTAAGTAGGAATATCGCCTATAATATGAATAGTTTTAAAAATAGATTAATTTTAAATATTTTCATAAAATTTATGAGAATACATGATCAGTGATTTATTACACTGTTATAAGTTATGATGTGATATGTTATGTTATGAAATGATGTGAAATGTTATGATGGTGATGATGATATGATTAATGTGTGATGTATGCAATATATAAATTATATTATTTAATCACCTTCAAGTAAAGTATGATAATGATTTACGATTCATGTATGATTATGAGTTACGATTCATGAATTACGAAATTATGATATCATGTAGTGATAAGTCATACTGCATACACACAATAAGACAAGTGAAACTTATGAGACAAGTTAAGGGTGTCGTACCAACCCCCCGACCCACGGGGAGGCTCCATGTTAAAGAAATGAATGATCTTGGTGTCGTTGGGACCTCGCAAACCCTAACTTCCCAAGACTCACGCGCAACCGGTACGATCACTCGGACCCAAAGTAAGAAGATAAGTTACAGCTTAAATAATTAAGCATAAATCAAGTTGATAAGCAAGCATAAAATGCTCATGCATATTTTTATTAAAATGATTTTAATTATGCTTTGCAAGGCTAATTTCCTACTTGCTGAGCGAAAGCTCATTTAAGTATGTTCATGCTGTAGGTAAGAAAAACCTGTCAGCGGCATTTGATGGGCAATGGTGAGCGGCGGAAGAATGGTGAATATGAAAATGGATACCACTCATGCAATGTAATATTTCCGCATTATTATCTTATGAATTTATGCATGTTTTATTTTACAAAATTTTGTATGCTTACACTTCATGAAAATTGTGTGCATATGAATAAGTAAATAATTTACGTAATTATGTTTTAAAAAGAGCTTGTGATTATGCAACCTTGGTCCAGAGGATTTTAAAGTTTAAAAATACTGTAATAGATAATGCAACAATTGCACAAAATTTGTAAGAAAGAAAATTATAAGTTCATTTAGAATTACAAAGGGATTTATTGGAGTTTTACATTAAGTTAAGAAATGAATTTTATGAATATGTTTCTATGAAGTTATTATGAAAGTTTAAAAGAAGATCTTTAAGAAATTAGTATCTTAAACTTAAAAGTTAAGTTATAAGAAATTATGTTTTGTTTAGTTAAGAAGGTTTACTTTAAGAAAATAATATGATATTTTTAAGTCGTTAAAATTATAAGCAAAAATATATAATAATTGCTAAGAAAGTTTTAGAGAGCATTTAAATGAGATTTTATTTTAATATTTAATTTAAAATTGTCTTGAAAATAGCTTTATCTAAATTGAGAAATGTCTTTAAAGTAATAGTTGCTAAATAATTACTCTTATGTTTAAAAAAGGGAAAAGTTCAAGAAAATTACTATGGTTATTTTTCAAGAGATTAATGTTATGAATTATGTAAAGGATCATGCTTTTAGAAATTATAACTATGTTAAAACGTAATGCTTATTATTACGTTATTATCACGTTTGAGAATTTTATGTATTACGTTAGGTTTACGCAATGAAGTTTTGAGAAATGATTATTATATCTTTTAAGGTTATATGTTAAGAATTCTTTATCAATAAGAATTCGTTTGTTATTAAGATTTGAAAAAAATAGTTATTACTTCCTCTAAGGTTTCATGTTAAGGATTCCACAGAAAGAATTCATTTAAAAAAAATATCACGAATTTCTCTACCTTATTTGTAAGTAAGTTCAAGTTTATGAGCATGTTTAAGTTAAGTGACGGCCACGTAAGGGCGGGTCGTTACAGATAAAATAGAGCATGATGCCATGCATAGAGACCTTGGGGGCAGGTCTCGAAACCCAGCTGGGCCACTTCGGTGGTGATTTATTTAGCTTGGCTTATAACCTAATAATGAGTTTGCCTATGGTTGAGTAAAGGATTAACCCTGTGTGCATAAATTTAATAAGTTCTAATTTATTATTTGTTTATCTATTTGTTCTACATTTTAGCATTTGATTAAATTATGAAATGTATGTGTTTAAATTAAATTCTTTAAAAATTAGTCCTGCTGAGCCTTTCGCTCATATTTTCTTGTTTAAAATTCCTCCCCCCCCTAAACCCAAAAAAAAAAACTAGGTGGAGTTCAGGTCAGGGAGACTGAAGACCCAGGGAGGAAATTGCAGGATTAGAGCATTATCTTTTAGGATATCTATAACAAGGCATGTAATGTTTTAAACTCACTTCTATTTCCTTGGACTGTGGTTTGTATTTAATATTATTAGTACTATGTGTGCACACTAAAGTGGGTTCGGTGGGACCCAATGGGATTTATTTATCTAATGATCTTACATTTTTTAAATCAATTATTATTACCTTTTATAACGGCTATTCCTACAAAATTTAATTTATATAATTTAATTAATTCACCACATCACCCCTCGGATTTCAGGGCGTGACAAATTGGTATCAGAGCCCTTGGTTTATGTGTTAGACATGTATACCCTAAGGAGTAAAAATGTAATATGTTTTTGTAGACATTTTTATCAATAAAAAATTTATTCATTATTCATATACCAAATCGTGTCCTCTTTACGTTCATATTTGTTGAATGTATGTTAAGCAAACAATAGTCTGAGACTGTCGGTCTAAACCTTAAGAATTGGGCATATGATGGACTGATTATGCGGAAGACACGATTCTTAAGGTGACGGTATAAAACATATGATCCGTAATCGAGGGAATAAAGTTGGGCGCTTTATTCATGTAAAGATTGTTATGTTGTCTATATCCCTATTGGGAGATGATTTTTCTTGACCATCGGAGTTGGACTCTGTGAATAGAAACATTGGCACGTTGTCATAGGTGATGATGTGTTGGATCGGGACATAAAGTGAATTAATTTGGATTAACAATTATGTCTCGGCAAATCGATTCACTTTAGACAGTCATTTGTATTGTGTTTTAATCCTGAGATGAATAGTAGGCTCGTTGTCTCGACTTGTGTCTTTTGATGTACCAAAGGATGACACCCACATCTCTATAGTGGTATGCATGCCGATACGTTGGAGGCATGACTCTTGATAGCGTAGACTTGTTATTCATAGATATGGAATCCATAGCTCCTCTTTAGGAGTAATGATATCCTCTTATATGCGTTATCCTATAATTGAAAAACTGAAGCGCTCAACCATTTGGATACATGGGTGTAACCGAATGGTATACTATCTTTGGATGGTAAGTTTTCTAATGGTGAGATAATGAAACGTAAGATAAAAATAATCGGGAAAGTAAGATAGAACTTGCCCTTAAGCCGATTATGGATTTTTATATGGGGATACGATACACTTTGATATGTCATGGAGACTTAGCTTTACGGGCTTCGTAATTCTATAAAGTTCGAGAGTGCAGCTTCAAGCTTTTAGTGGAGTAGCGTTAGAGTTGATAATTGTGAAATATATATCTGGGATATTAGGTTTCATAATTATCGTGAGCTTGAACTTTATAGGTCCATTTTGGTCCCCTTTGCTAGCTCACAAAATCCTGTAACAACACGGCGTGCTTTTTCAATAATTGGTGACTTATGTCAGATTTATCAAATTGGTTTAAAATTTAGAAGAATCAAATAATTCATGTCTGTGTATTGGTTGAATTAATTTTGTAATAAAATTAATTTAAGATAAACTTGTTAAATTATTGGGATCGGATAATTCTTGTCTGTTTATCGGTTGATTTATTTGGATAAATTAAATCAAGATAAACTTGTAGAATTATTGTAAATTGATTTATTTTCTTAGAGATTATCTTGATAAAGTTTGTTTTGATCAGATAACTTCTCTATTGGGTTATTTGAATCAAAACTGAGACTTTATCCTATAGAATCTTGGGTGGAAAATAAAAGATTTGCAAAGATTTGTTTTCGGTAGTTCGGCCTGCTGAAGGACATGTTCGGCCTGCCGATGGGGCATGTTCAGCCTACCGATCAGCGAGCGATAAGATTACGCGTTTTCACATGGATCTTATCAGATATTGATCCGAACTTGATTCGGTTTCTAATTTTTGAGACCTAATCTGATAAGGACTGACCCTATGACCAACCTCTATAAATAGGGAGTGATTCTCACAAGTTACTCAGATCAATTGAGAGATTAAGAGAGATACTCTACTGGTGAGAATCTAAAAACTCCCTGAGAGCTTTTGTTCATAAATCACAAATAATTGCTTTGGGTTCTCTCGATTGGTTGGAAGGAGAGTCACCGGTGGAAGAGTTGTACATGTGAGACCACACTCACTCCAGTCGTGGATAGAGAATTGCAAAGAAGACTAGTTCGTTGAGGCTCTTTTGGAGTGTTATTTCTCTTAACTGATTGCGGAGGTTCTTCAGCATACAAAGGTTAGTAAGATCTGGTTAATTTATGCATATAGCATGTCAAACTTGTGGTTTGGAAATTACTCAGATGAAAAATTTTAAAATTCCACTGTGTACTATTTTTTCAACAATTGGTATCAGAGACATGGTTTTTGCATATATTTACGAGTTTGTAATAATGTTATATGCATAAATTTTATGATCTTAATCTCTCCTATGCTTGAATTGAATTTTATAGAGAGTTGGCACTCTAGGTTTCTATAAATTATGTATGTTGTCATGGATTATGTGGTGAATGTTTATTAATTACTTATGGTTGATTAAATCATTGTTTAATTATTTATTAATTAATTAATTTATACCGGTTATGGTTCTTTAGAGATTAGAATGTGTATCTAGGTGTTTCATGTAATTAAATAACGGACTATCACCTCCATCTAAGAATTGTTATTATTTTAATTTGTAAAAATTTTGTAATTAAATAATTATTCAGAGAAGACGGATCTAGAAGAAAGATGATGGCGTGTAAAGGTATTCTTGAGTCTCTAATTTTATGTTTTTGAATTGTTGAAAATAAAATTGATAAATTGCTTTAAAATTGTATTTCTAGAATAGAGATCTCTGCTTCGTCGGCAGGCCGATGGTCACAGATCGACAGGCCGGACGTGTGGTTCGGCAGGCCAGACGTGTGGTTCGGCAGGCCGACAGTGGGGCAAAAATCGACTGGCTCTATCGACAGGCCTGAACTTTCATGGGTCGACAGGCCGATCTTTCTGATTGGCAGGGCGATGGAACATGACCGGCAGGCCGATCATCCAGATCAGCCTGTCGATCGAGAGCTGAAAAAATTTCCAGAAAAGGTATAGTTTTTTCAATACAGTTTTAATTTTAATTTTGGGACAATTCTGAGAAACATTAAAATTTGGATATGACCGGAAATATGAAGTGATCAATTCATACGGGATTGAAGACTTGAAGATGGAATTACCTAAAGAAGGATACAGCTTGAGCATTCAAGGATGAAGAATCAATAATATGTCTCGATTATTCTTTTATAATCTTAGTTTTCTTTTCTTTAGGGTGGAGCCATAATATTACGGTTATAATTATTTTTATTTTGCTTGTAGCTTTGCTTGTCTGCATTATAATTTGATTTGCCATGTATATTGATAACATGACATATAGAATATGGAGTGCCGCTTGTATTAAAATTGTTCATGCATATTCTTAAAATAAAACCTTGATTTCAAAAGATTGAGTGGGAGTAGGTTTTTGAAGAGAGGACCTAAGGCCTCTATCGTTGGTCCATAGGCAGAACATGGTGGTCCCAACCCCTAGGAAGGGATTTCTATCATGTACCAGATTGGATCTCTGAAAGGATAAGGAATTTTAGCATGATTTATGGTTGCACACCCCTAGGTGGTGATTATAAATCATGGATAAAATATTGAAACGATGGTTATACACTCACGTTAATTTTATTATTAACCTCCCCTAGGAGCTCTGTTAATAAAATCAATGGCCAAGAAAATGATTATTAATATATGCTGGATCATACGGGTCCTGGTTGGCATATGTTAATCAGGAGGAGATCCGTGTTCCTAATTGAATTTGGCATGACTCTCCTAGGAGCTTATTGAATTCTAAGTTGGAAATTATCATTGTAAGGTTGTGATATTTTTAAGGTTTTGACACATAAACACATTTATATCATTTTTACATGATTGTGTTATCTTACTAAATTATTATTATATGTTGCTTATGTTTGGTATATGATTCTTTATCATAGATTGAAAATGTCCAAAAATGCTTTATCTTTGATACTTGACAAAAACCAATTAACCGATGAGAACTACAACGATTGGAAATGGAACCTGGATATCGTCCTATCCTTTGAGAAACTGAAATATGTACTGACAACCCCATGTCCTCCCGAGCCTATGGGAGACTCAACTAATGAGCAATTCCAAGCGTATGATCGCTGGAAAGATGCTAATGATCAGGCCCGCTGCTATGTTATGGCTAGCATGAACAACGTGCTGCAGGCTCAATATCAGGATTATGAGACTGCGAAGCAGATCTTGGATAATCTCAAGGATATGTTCGGAGGCCAAGCCATAACAAAACGGCAAGGGGCTCTTCAAAAATTCTTAAACTGTAGACAGAGACCGGGGACATCTGTAAAGGAGCACATGATGTTGGTCATGGGTTACCTCGCTGAGGCTCAAACCAATGGAGCCGACATCGATGCTGAAACTCAGATGACTGTGGTCTTTGAGACTCTATCCAAGGAATTTATTCCATTTAGAGCTACTTTTAACTTAAGCAATGACGGGATATGACCTTAACAAAACTAATGAAATAGTTACAGGAGTTCAAACTACTGATCAAGGAGTTTCCTACTGGTGGTGAGGCGAACATGGTAGTTGCTTGTGGTTCCAATCCTAACTCAGGGAATGGAAAGAAGCAACGAGCCAAGAACGAGAAGTCTTCTATTCCTGCTACTACCAAGAGCAAGAAGAAGAAGAAGAAGAACCCAAAGAAGCTCAAGTGCTTCTTCTGTGGAAAGGTCGGGCATATCAAGAAGCATTGCAAGGACTTCCTTTCCAAAGGAGGTAGGTGTAATCTTCTATATTTAGAAACTTGTTTGGTTGAGAAATCCAGTGACATCTGGGTCATAGATTCTGGTGCAACTAATCATGTTTGTGTTTCTCTATAGGGGTTCAAAGAAACGAGAAGTCTGCTACATGAGGACTTCACGCTTCGGATGGGTGATGGATCCTTGGCCTCAACGAAAGCAGTGGGAGACATCCATCTTTATTTTGATAATTATAGGAATTTATTTTTGCAAGATTGTTTTTACGTTCCTAAATTTAAAAGGAATTTAATTTCTGTAGCTTGTTTATTTAAAGACTCCTACTTGGTTTCTTTTAATAATAAAGTGGTGATTTGTAAAAATAAATCTTTTATCTATTCTGGATGGATGCAAAATAAGCTATATTTTATCAAACCTAAGATGGACTTATTGCTTAATGCTAAGATAAATGATAATGAGTCTAAAAGACTTAAAACTTCTCACTCTAATAAGACTTATCTTTGGCATTTGCGCCTTGGTCATATTAACCTGAATAGGATTTAAAGGTTGGTAAGGGATGGACCTTTAAGTCACTTAAACATGGAATCTATACCTCAATGTGAATCCTGTTTGGAGGGTAAAATGACCAAAAGACCATTTGGGTCTAAGGGCAATAGGGCCGAAGGGGTTCTAGAACTCATGCATAGTGATGTTTGTGGACTGATGAACATCCGGGCACGGGGAGGGTATGAGTACTTCATCACTTTTACTGACGATTACTCAAGATATGGGTATGTGTATCTGATGCACCACAAAAGCGAAACTTTTGACAGGTTCAGAGAGTTTCAGGCTGAAGTGGAAAAGCAATTGGTTAGACCCATAAAAGCACTTTGATCAGATCGAGGTGGGGAATACCTTCCTGATGAATTCTTGGAACACTTGTTAGAGAATAGGATTTTATCTCATTTGACTGTGCCGGGCACTCCGCAGTAGAATGGCGTAGCGGAGAGAAGAAATAGGACTTTGTTGGACATGATAAGGTCCATGATGAGTTATTCATCATTGCCTTTATCCTTTTAGGGATATGCACTACAAACTGCATGTTATCTTTTGAACAATGTGCCTTCAAAATCGGTCCCTAAAACTCCTCACAGAGTTGTGGACAAGTAGGAAGACATCCTTAAACCATATTCGCATATGCGGATGTCTGGCTCATGTCCTGTTTAAGGATCTGAATAAGTTGGAAGCACGTTCAGAAGTTTGCGTGTTTATAGGATATCCAAAAGGGACTAAAGGGCGTTATTTTTATAACCCAAAGGAAAATAAAGTCATGGTTTCAACTAATGCAACTTTCCTTGAGGAGAGTTACATGGACGACTTTAAACCTCGAAGCAAAGTAATGCTTGAGGAGTTAAGGAGTGATCAAATCACTTCGGAGGTTCCGAATGAAACCATTCTAATCGGTGTAGAAAAACCAAACAAACCTGAACAACAACCTCAGGGGCTTCGGCGTAGTGGGAGGATCGGGCGTCAACCTGAGAGGTATATGTTCAATAGGGGAAGTCTTCTTGGCTGAACCGGATGAACATGATAGGGATCCTTATACTTTCGCAGAAGCTATGGAGGATGTTGATTCAAAACTCTAGACAGAGGCCATGAACATTGAGATGAAGTCTATGGAGACTAATCAGGTCTGAGAGCTTGTGGATCTTCCTGAAGGGGTAAAACCCATAGGATGTAAGTGGATCTACAAGAGAAAAAGAGGAGTGGATGAAAAAGTCAAAACCTTTAAGGCTAGACTGGTAGCTAAGGGTTATATGCAAAAGGAAGGAATTGATTATGAGGAAACCTTTTTGCCTGTAGCCATGCTTAAGTCTATCCGGATTCTCTTATCCATAGCTGCCACTCTCGACTATGAGATTTGGCAGATGGATGTCAAGATGGCTTTTTTGAATGGCTATCTTGATGAGTCCATTTATATGAAACAACCAGACAGGTTCAAGGTCACAGGTCAAGAGGGTAAGGTTTGTAAGCTGCTGAAGTCAATTTATGGACTTAAGCAGGCTTCTCGTTCTTGAAACATAAGATTTGATCAAGTGATCAAGACTTATGGGTTCTCACAAAATGTGAATGAACCATGTGTTTACAAACACATTAAGGATGGGAAGGCGGTTTTTTGATTGCTCTATGTAGATGACATTCTGCTAATTGGCAATGACGTTGGGGCATTGTCATCGGTCAAATTATGGTTGACCAAGTAGTTTGACATGAAAGACTTGGGTGAGGCTAATTTTGTCCTCGGTATCTAGATCTTTCGGGATAGGAAGAACAAAATGATAGCTTTGTCACAGGCTAGCTACATAGATAAAATTCTCAGGAGGTTTGCAATGCAAGATTCCAAGAAAGGTGGGCAACCATCTAGGTCTGGAATTACTCTTTCTAAGAAAGACTCTCCAAAGTCTTATGAAGAAAGAGAATACATGAAGGAGGTGCCTTATGCTTCGGCAGTGGGTAGTCTCATGTATGCCATGCTTTGCACACAACCGGATATTAGCTATGCGGTCAGGATTGTAAGTCGATTTCAGGCGGATCCAGGACCGAACCATTGGGTTACGGTAAAGCATATTTTCAAGTGCCTAAGAAGGACTTGAGGGTATATGCTTGTGTATTCGGGTGAGGACTTGACTCCTCTAGGATACACTGATTCAGATTTTTAATCCTGTCTGGATTCTAGAAAATCGACTTCGGGGTTTGTGTTTACTCTGGACGGGGTTGCCATCAGTTGGAGAAGTGCGAAGCAAGATTGCACTTCAGATTCAACGATGGAGGCCGAGTATGTGGTGGCTAGTGATGCTTCAAAAGAAGCAATGTGGCTCCACAAGTTCCTTGGGGATCTTGAGGTAGTTCCTAGTATGGATAAAACGGTATCACTGTTCTGTGATAACAGTGCGGCGGTAGCTAATGCTAAGAAACCAAGATTTCACAAGAAGAGTAAGCATATTGATCGGAAGTATAATGTGATAAAGGACTTCATTGAGGGCGGGCATGTCTCGGTGTGCAAGATCGCGCCAAAGGACAACTTAGCTAATCCATTTACGAAGACACTTACTGGGAGAGTCTTCGAGAGGTATGTGAAAGCTATGGGGATGCGAGATTTGTCATATTTACTCACTTAGTGCAAGTGGGAGATTGTTAGACATGTATATCCTAAGGAGTAAAAATGTAATATGTTTTTGGAGACATTTTTATCAATAAAGAATTTATTCATTATTCATATATCCAAATCTTGTCCTCTTTACGTTCATATTTGTTGAATGTATGTTAAGCAAATAATAGTCTGCAACTGTCAGTCTAAACCTTAAGAATTGGGCATATGATGGACTGATTATGCGGAAGACATGATTCTTAAGGTGACAGTCTAAAACATATGATCTGCAATCGAGGGAATAAAGTTGGACGCTTTATTCATGCAAAGATTGTTATGTTTTCTATATCCTTATTCGGGAGATGGTTTGTCTTGACCATCGAAGTTGGACTCTATGAATAGAAACATTGGCACGTTGTCATAGGTGACAATGTGTTGGATCGGGACATAAAGTGAATTGATTTGGATTAATAATTTTGTCTCGACAAATTGATTCACTTTAGGCAGTCATTTGCATTGTGTCTTAATCTTGAGATGAATAGTGGGTCTGTTATCTTGACTTGTGTCTTTTGATGTACCAAAGGGTGACACCCACATCTCTATAGTGGTATGCATGCCGGTATGTTAGAGGCATGACTCTTGATAGCATAGACTTGTTATTCATTAGATATGGAATCCATAACTCCTCTTTAAGAGCAATGATATCCTCTTATATGCGTTATCTTGTAATTGGGAAACTGGAGCGCTCAACCATTTGGATACATGGGTGTAACCGAATGGTATACTATCTTTGGATGGTAAGTTTTCTGATGGTGAGAAAATGGAACGTAAGATAAAAATAATCAGGAAGGTAAGACAAAACTTGTCCTTAAGTCAATTATGGATTTTCATATGGGGATACGATACACTTTGATATGTCATGGAGACTTAGCTTTACGAGCTTTGTAATTCTATAAAGTTCGAGAGTGCAGCTCCAAGCTTTTAGTGGAGTAGCGTTGGAGTTGATAATTGTAAAATGTATATCTGGGATATTAGGTTTCATAATTATCGTGAGCTTGAACTTTATAGGTCCATTTTGGTCCCCTTTGCTAGCTCACAAAATCCTGTAACGACATGGCGTGCTTTTTCAATAATTGGTGACTTATGTCAGATTTATCAAATTGGTTTAAAATTTGGAAGAATTAAATAATTCATGTCTGTTTATTGGTTGAATTAATTTTGTAATAAAATTAATTTAAGATAAACTTGTTGAATTATTGGGATCGGATAATTCTTGTCTGTTTATTGGTTAATTTATTTGGATAAATTAAATCAAGATAAACTTGTAGAATTATTGTAAATTGATTTATTTTCTTAGAGATTATCTTGATAAAGTTTGTTTTGATCAGATAACGTCTCTATTGGGTTATTTGAATTAAAACTGAGACTTTATCCTATAGAATCTCGGGTGGAAAATAAAAGATTTACGGAGATTTGTTTTCGATAGTTTGGCTTGCTGAAGGACGTGTTCGGCCTACCGATGGGGCATGTTCGGCCTACTGAACAGAATGTTCGGCCTACTGATCAGCGAGCAATAAGATTACGCATTTTCACGCGGATCTTATCAGATATTGATCCAAACTTGATTCTGTTTCAAATTTTTGAGACCTAATCTGATAAGGACTGACCTTATGACCAACCTCTATAAATAGAGAGTGATTCTCACAAGTTACTCAGATCAATTGAGAGATTAAGAGAGATACTCTACTGGTGAGAATCTAAAAACTCCCTGAGAGCTTTTGTTCACAAATCACGAACAATTGCTTTGGGTTCTCTTAATTGGTTGGAAGGAGAGTCACCAATGGAAGAGCTATACGTGTGAGACCACACTCACTCCGGTCGTGGATAGAGAATAGCAAAGAAGACCAGTTGGTTGAGGCTCTTCTAGAGCGTTATTTCTCTTCACTAATTGCGGAGGTTCTTCAGCATACAAAGGTTAGTAAGATCTGGTTAATTTATGCATATAGCATGTCAAACTTGTGGTTTGGAAATTACTTAGATGAAAAATTTTAAAATTCCACTGCGTACTATTTTTCCAACATTATGAACCTTGGGAATTGTGCACACATATGTACGGCAATGAGAAACCACTATCGGTCCAAGTTTGTTTTCAGAATTGAGGGAAATGGCACCAAGACGTCATTCGGCTGTTGTAGATGCGAATTCTGCAAATGAGGAAGGTCTGATGGGAGCCATGTTTGCCGCTTTCAGCAAATGGCAGCGAGGGCTAATCCTGAGGTTTTCGAGGTGAGTCGTCGGCATACGTACTTTAAAGAGTTTCGTCGCACATCTATCTCAACTTTGGGTGGGAACGGAGACCCGCAGATCGCTGAGTACTGGCTAGATTATATAGTGAAGCACTTGGATACCCTCAGCGTACTGATGGAGTACCATGTTGATTTTGCAGCTTACAAGTTGGAAGGCAGTGCCAATACATGGTGGAAACCAGCTAAGCGTTTGGAAAACGCTAGGAACATTAGTTGGGATAGATTTGAGGAATTATTCTATGAGCGTTACTTTCTGTTGGGATACAGGGATCAGAAGGTTACTGAGTTTTATTGGTTAGAGCAGGGCGATATGACGGTTCGGGAATATGAGGCTAAGTTTAATGAGTTGGCTAAGTTTGCTCCATCTGCTGTGGCTTTTGAGCGAGAGAAATGTATCAAGCTCTAGGACAGGCTTAAGGCATCTATTCGACGGCAAGTGGTGGCCTTGCGACTCTAGAATTTTGGTGAATTGGTATCATCAACTATTTTTGTGGAAAGTGAACATACTCTTTATAGTGAGAATCGGGCGAGGACGTCAGGAGGGCCCTAGTGGAGTAATCGAAGAAATAGTGGTAGTCGTCAAGCCCAGGTGAAAAACCAGCAAGGAGATGCCATCAGTGGGAGTGGTAGTTCGTCAGGCAACAGGCGCAATAATCCTTATAGTTTTCATTGTCATTATTGCCAGCAGCCAGGACACATTAAGAGGAATTGCCTAATTAGGAACGCTCAGTAGGGATTCCAAGCTGGAGAGGGTGTGAGTCGTCAGTTTCAGGGTCAGCCTTCAGTTCCTTTGCAGCAACCTCCTCAACTACCTTTTTATCAGTCCGTACCTCAACAGATGTAGTACCTGACGTAAGGACATCAGCAACAGGGTTTCCAGCGGAACACTCCATAGTATTGAGCGCCAAGTACAGTCAGTGTGTAGTCACCTCCACCGCAGCAGTATCGACCAGCAAATTTGGGACCCAGTAACGCCAACAAGGGAAAAGGGAAGTCTCCAGTTCAGATTCACACCATGACATCAGGGAGCACGGACGCTCAAGCTAGCCATGCTGTAGTTGGTGGTATGATTTTAGTTTCTCAGTCCTTAGCTCACGCTCTATTTGATACCGGTGCCACTCATTCCCTCATCTTGAGTTCTTTTATACATGCCTTAGGTTTAGAGATAGAGAAGTTTAATGAGCCCTTGATGATTTCTTCACCTTTGGGGCGGGTGTGTGTAAACTATATATGTAAATCTTGTAAGATAGTGATTGGGGGTGAAAATCTAAAGGGTGATTTGATTGTAATCCCCATGAGATCCTATGACGTAATCTTAGGAATGGACTGGTTGTCCAAGTATAATGCTTTAGTTGACTGTCAACTTTGAAAAGTAACCCTAGTGTCTAATATGGGGACACTGATCACTTACCAGGGTGGTAATGATCAAGTGATGAGTGAGCAACTCATGAAACCGTGTCTTAGAGGACGAAGGAATTTGGCTTGTTATGTGCTTCTCATGAACCTTGAAGAAGAATATAGTGCAATAAGGGAGGATGTAGCGATACTAGTGGTTGATGAATTCAGCGATATCTTCCCCGATGAGTTGCTTGGGTTACCGTTGCATCGTGAGATTGAGTTTAGTATTGAGTTGTTTCCTAGGACCGCTTCGATCTCCGTAGCACCGTATTGGATGGTGCTGGCAGAAATGAAAGAACTTAGGGCACAACTCTAGGAATTAGTAGATAAGGGATATATTCAGAATAGTACGTCGCCATGGGGCGTACCAGTTTTATTTGCTAAGAAACATGACGGTACTCTCCGGTTGTGTATTGATTATTGGTAGTTAAATAGAGTCACTGTGAAGAATAAGTATCCACTACCCAGGATTGATGAGTTGTTTGACCAGTTAGGAGGTTCCCAATACTTCTCGAAGATTGACTTATGATCTGGATATCACCAACTCAGGATTAGGGAGGAGGATATTCCTAAGACTGCCTTCAAGACTTAGTATGGGCACTTTGAGTTTTTGGTTATGCCTTTTGGATTGACGAATGCTCCTACAGCTTTCATGGACTTGATGAATAGGATTTTCAGGCCTTATTTGGACCAGTTTGTGATTGTGTTTATTGATGACATACTGATTTATTCCAAGACCTAGGAGGAGCATGAGCAGCACCTTAGGATCATGCTTCAGGTTCTGCAAGAACACCAGCTGGATGCCAAGAAAGAAAAGTGTGAATTTTGGTTAACCGAGGTTAAGTTTATGGGACACATTATCTCCGAGCAGGGTATTTTGGTAGATCTGTCTAAGATTGAGGCTATAGTACAGTGGGAACTACCAAGGAACGTGGCTGAAATTCGTAGCTTCTTGGGACTTGCCAGGTATTATAGGAAATTCGTGAAGGATCAGTTGACTGCAGCTCCTGTATTGATTATTCCGAGCAGTGATGAGCCTTATGAGGTCTACATCGATGCATCAGGACAAGGACTTAGGTGTGTTGATGCAGCATGGACAAGTTGTAGCTTACGGATCGCGGTAGTTAAGGCCTCATGAACAAAACTATCCCACTCATGATTTAGAGCTCGTGGCAGTGATTTATGCTTTGAAGATTTGGAGATGCTACTTGTATGGGGCAACTTTTCAGGTTTTCTCAGACCATAAAAGCTTGAGGTATTTGTTTACGCAGAGGGATTTGAATCTAAGATAGTGGAGATGGGTGGAATACATGGAAGATTATGATTTCACATTGTAGTATCATCTGGGTAAGGCCAATGTTGTCGCTGATGCACTCAGCAGGAAGACTTTGGGATCTCTCGCATGTTTAGCACTTGAGGATTGGAAGAGAGATGCCACAGTGAGTGAGTATGGGTTGCAGTACTATGATGATCGTGATTAGGTTTCGGTGTAGCATATGGAATCGACACCAGCTCTCATTTAGGTGATAAAGTAGAATCAATGGCGGGACCAACACCTTTAGGGAATATGGACACGGATCCAAAATGGAGAACAGTTTGAGGAATGGAGGATTCATGCAGATGGGTCACTATACTTTAGGGAATGCCTAGCAGTGCCAGCAATCGAGGATGTGACAAAAGCCATGATGGACAAAGCTCATAGGTCTCAGTTTGCCATTCATCCTGGGAGCACCAAGATGTATCGCGATTTAAAGAGGCAGTATTAGTAGAAAGGCATGAAGAGGGATGTCCAAGAGTATGTAGCTAAGTGCGTGACTTGTCTTCAGGTGAAGTCTGAGCATCAGAAGCCCGTTGGTCAGCTTCAGCCGCTTCCCATTCCAGGGTGGAAATAGAAGCATATCACGATGGATTTCCTCATCGGATTGCCGAGGATGGAGCAAGGACATGATGTGATTTGGGTTATCATTGACAGGTTGACGAAATCGGCACACTTTATTCCTTTCAGGTTGATGAAATAGAAGCATCAGAAGCCTGTTGGTCAGCTTCAGCCGCTTCCCATTCTAGGGTGGAAATAGAAGCATATCACGATGGATTTCCTCATCGGATTGCCGAGGATGGAGCAAGGACATGATGCGATTTGGGTTATCATTGACAGGTTGACGAAATCGGCACACTTTATTCCTTTCAGATCGACGTGTTTGAGACGTGTCTTGGGAGAGCTGTATTTACAGAATATAGTGAGGTTACATAAGGTTCCTTTGTCTATTACTTCTGGTAAAGACACACGGTTTAATGCTAGGTATTGGAGGAGTTTTCAGGAAGCTTTGGGGACAAACTTGAACTTCAGCACGGCCTTTCATCCTCAGACTGATGGGCAGTCTAAGCGGGTTATTTAGATCCTTGAGGATATGCTACGTGCGTGCGTCTTAGATTTTGGCAAAAATTGGAAGAAATATTTGCATCTAGCAGAGTTCGCGTATAATAATAGTTATCAAGCAAGCATCAAGATAGCACCGTTTGAAGCACTTTATGGGCGGCCATGTCGTTCGCCAATATGTTGGGCAGAACCAGAAAATAGAGTTATTCTTGGACCCGATGAGATTCGTGATAGTAACGAGAGAGTCACCGTGATCTGTGATCGATTGAGGGTTGCCCAAAGTAGGCAAAAGAGCTATGCAGATAGGAGACGTTAGCCTTTGGAGTTTGAGGTAAGGGATTTTGTTCTCCTAAAAGTTTCACCGCGCAAGGGCATAGCACGTTTTGGCGTAAGTGGGAAACTTGCACCGAGGTATATTGGACCATTTGAGATTACTCAGCGCCTAGGTGTGGTCGCTTATTGCCTTGATCTCCATCCCGAGCTTTCTCACATTCATGATGTGTTTCATGTGCTAATTCTTCGAAAAGGTTCGCCCAAACCAAGCAAGATTATTCCATTTCTAGATGTGCAAGTTCAAGAAGACAGGACTTATGAAGAGGTGCCAGTCCAAATCATTGATAGAAAAGTGATAAGCTTGCGACGTCATGAGATACCCCTGGTGAAAGTCGTGTGGCAGCATCACGGAGCTGATGAAGCGACTTGGGAGTTAGAGTCGACTATGAGAGAGTTGTACCCTCATTTGTTCTATTTTTAATTCTACTTTTAATTTCAAGGATGAAAGTTTCTTTAGAGGTGGAGAGTTGTAACGCCCAGAAAATTTAATTATGCATAAATGGTGATTAGATGGTGAATTAGTATGCTTTAATGAGAACTTGAGTTTAATTAAAGTATTTTATGGTGTTTTAAATTTATTCCATCATTCATTATTTTTATGTGTTGTTATGAATTTTGAAACAAAATGATTTGTCAAATGCCCGATGTGTCCCGATAGCAGGAAACCTTGTGCTAGGAACACGGTGTTATTTCCCCATCCCTCTATTTAATCACTCTCACTCACTCTCTCTCAGCCACTCTCTCTCTCTTCTCTCCCCTCTCCCACGTTGTCTCTCTCTCCTCTCCCTTTCTTTGGTTTTGATTTTTGAAATTTTGAGCTTTGGGCTTGATTCTCAGTTGGATTGGGAGGTGAAGAACACAAATTCGGACTCCACAAACATGATTTTGAGCTTTGATTCAAGGTTGTTCATGGTTCTGTGGAGCGAACGTATAGCGGACCGGGACTGCGATATTGGACATTGGTACGAGTATCGAGGTAGGACTCCTATCCCTTCCCTTTGGTAGCCATGTTTTGAAATGAGGTTTGATTTCGAAAACCTTTTTATGATTTTCAAGAAAACGAAGTATATTACTTATTTTCATTATTTGCTAAATAATGAATGATAATAATGAAGGTAATGAGAACATTCAGTAAAATGAGACATAATGATGTGATGACACCAGATGTGTCGATTGGTACCGTCCGGAATGATAAAATGGAGCATGATGCCATGTATAGAGATTGGGTCGTGGGAAGCGCGACCTTGGGGGTAGGTCCCGAAACCCAACTAGGCCACTTCAGTGGTGATTTATTTGGCTTGGCTTATAACCTAATAATGAGTTTGCCTATGGATGAGTAAAGGATTAACCCTGTGTGGATAAATTTAATAAGTTCTAATTTATTATTTGTTTATCCATCTGTTCTACATTTTCGCATTTGATTAAATTATGAAATGTATGTGTTTAAATTAAATTCTTTAAAAATTAGTCCTACTGAGCCTTTTGGTAACATTTTCTTATTTAAAATTCTCCCCCCCCCCCCCCCCCCCCCCCCCACTAGGTGGAGTTCAGCTTAGGGAGACTAAAGACCTAGGGAGGAAATTGCAGGATTAGAGCATTATCTTTTAGGATATCTATAACAAGGCATGTAATGTTTTAAACTCACTTCTATTTCCTTGGACTGTGGTTTGTATTTAATATTGTTAGTACTATGTGTGCACACTAAAGTGGGTTCGGCGGGACCTAATGGGATTTATTTATCTAATGATCTTACATTTTTCAAATCAGTTATTATTACCTTTTATAAGGGTGATTCCTACAAAATTTAATTAATTTAATTTAATTAATTCGCCACGTCATCCCTCGGATTTCAAGGCCGTGACACCTCTTTTCTTCTAATCTCAAATTTGTGCATGCTTCACAAAAAGATCTCTTTAGCAAGAATTTCTTTTTTTTAGTTTTTGTAGATTTAAATCCTTTGTCCAATTTTAGTATTCTAAATCGTGTTTGAATAATTCTTTGGTCACATATCATTGAAAAATTTAAAATAGCATCTGATTGACTTTTACACATGCTTTTCTTTAGACGGGTCATAATATGGTGGATATACTATTTGAAACACCAAAACCTGGATAGAGAATTTGAGTCCCTTTTCTCTGGTTTTGTTGTCAAATTTATATAGCTTTCTGACCTTCAATATATATATAGCTTTCCGAGATCTCTTGAATTAGAATAGAAAAAAAAATGCAAAAACCAAGGCGAATTGGGCCAAACTTGCCGCTAGGATCAGGCCAGCGGACCAAAACTGTTGTTGTGTAGGCCACACTCATGGATTCATGGTTAGGGTAATGCTTGATTACGTTTGAAATGTTGTGTTCATAAATCTTAGTAAACTAAACTACGAAGTGAAAATGAACTTTATTATTCAAGGAAATTAAATATACATTCTTCGTTCTTTAAAAAATAAAAACAAAAAAGCAAAAAGTTACGTCCAAAATAAATTTGAGTTACGATGACCCAAAAAAAGGGATAAAATTTTAGATGGAGTTTTAGTTGTTTTCGACTAAAACTCCATGCAAAATTTGCAAGAAAATGACCCATTGCTTGATCGTAAAATAGCACATTTACTAGGCCAACTCAGATGTATACTGTAACACCCAGGAATTAATTTAGTATAATTAGTGTGTATGAATTAGTGTGCCTTATTGTAATTTGAACTTAATCTAATTATTTTGTGGCATTTTCTAATTTATTTCACTTTTAATTATTTCTATGAGTTATTTTATATTTTGGAACAAAACAAATTGTCAAATTCCAAACAAGTCCTTTCATACCAAAACACTTCGACAAATCTGGAACTGCCTCGCCGAAACCATGTGCTGGGCATGGTTTCCTTCCCCTGAAGCTACTCAACCCCTCCTCCATTTGTTTCCCTCACTCTCTCTTTCATTCTCATCCTCTCATCTCTCTCACTCTCTCTTAGTGCCCTTTCTCCCTCTTCTTCTTCCAATTTTTCTGCCATCAACCGAAGGCCGTGGGATGAGCATTTGAAGCCACAAAGACACTTCAATTAGCTCAAAGAGTTCAAATTTAAGGTTAGCTGTCTCTTGTTCAAAGTTTTAGAACTTTATTTTCAAAATTTTCAATTTTCCTTGGATGTTGAAATCTGAGTTTTCCTTGAGCTCAAATAATGTTCAATTTGAGTGGTAGAATCTATTTTGTAGTGAATCTAAACTTTATTTGAGCTAAAATCAACTTAACCAAGTTTTTACATTTTTATTGGATTTTCAAATAAATGATGAAATTGAGTTTAAATTTAGGGATTTTGTTCTAAATGGGTTTAGAATTGTTTCCTAGTAATTTTTGCATGATTTTTGGGTTGAAATTGGCCAAAAATAGGTTGAATCATGCTTGGAAAGCTCGGGGAGGCTGAGGCCCGAAATCTAGAATTTTACAGATTTTAACAGATTGACAAGCCAAACTTAAGCTTCGATAAGTCGGATTCATAAGTTCGGCACATTTCTACAATGGGCTGGACTTGAGTTGTTCGGTACGCTTGACTCAGGTGGCTGGTAGGCCAAACTTCAAAAGTTTGACAGGTCAGACCAGGGGGATCGGCAGGCCAACCGGGCTATGTAAAAATGGCTATTTTTCACTGATTTTTCGCCGTTTAAAACATAAATAGAGATTCTGACCTTGCGACATGATTTTGTAAACGTTAAAGGCATACTAAGGCACCATGAGATAACATAGTATTGTAGAATACTTTAAGTTGGATATTGACGAATTTAGTTTATATCTAAGGTTGTTTGTGGTTCTAAAGAACTCACATATAGCGGGTCGAGACTGCGGTGTTAGTGCTCTCATAATAGATAATGAAGTAGGACTCTAGACTCTTTTTCTTTATTAGCCATGATTTTAAAAGATTTTTGGCCACAAAGTGTTTTTCTGAAAAATGTTTTCAAGAGATGATTGAGATAAATTTATTCAATTATTTTCAGTAATTGCTAAATAATGAAATAATCATAATGAACGGAATAATGAATGTAAAAAAAAAACACTCAAAAAAAATGAGACTTGCATAGTGAAATATTACCAAATGAGCCAAAAACGCCATTCGAAATGATATGCTAGGGCATGATGCCATATTCAGAGATCAGGTCATGTAGAGAGAGACTTTAGGGGCAAGTCCTGAAACCCAACTAGGCCACTACAGTAGTGATTCTATTGGCTTTGCTCAAGATAGAATGATAAGATTAGTTTTAGATAAATGTTGGACCAAAACTGTAAGTATGAGGTTAAGGATGTTTATTTATTGTATTTTATATTCTTTGTGCTTATAAAAGATTTTATATTGAAATTAATGTTTTCAAAGCTCAAGTCCTATTGAGCTTTCTATTCATAGTTTTATTGTTTTAAAATTTTCCCCCCTTCTAGGTGGGTTGCAGCATAGAGCTGATTGGGACAGTGCAAATCAAACGCGTGAACCGTAGGATTTTCCAATTAGTTTATTTGTTTTTTTAACTAAGGCATGTAATATTTAATTGTTCTTCTTTTGGATTAGACTGTGGTTGTATTTTATTTTTGTAGATATTATGTGTGAGCACAAATGTGGGCTCGGTGCGGCCTAACTTATATTAATTAGTTTTATTATTTTAGCTGCTTTAATTTAGGGGTAATTATTTAAAAGTTTTAAATTTATCATATTTTTACAAATAACACTAATAATTTATTTGGCAAGTTTAATTAAAATTTGGTTTAATTAATTCGTCACGTCACCACCCGGGTTGAGGTTCGTGACAAATTGGTATCACAACCCTAGGTTCTAAATCTTGGGAATTGTGCACACACATGTATGACAATGAAAAACCATTGACAGTCTAATTTTGTTTTTAGAATTGAGAGAATGACACCTAGGTGTCGTCTAGGTGTTGTTGACACAAATCCTATGAACGAAGAAGGCATGATGAGAACTATGTTTGCTGCTTTCTAGTAAATGGCGACAAAGCGACAAGGGCTAGGCTTAAGGATTCTGAGGCAAGTCGCTGGCATGAGTATTTCAAGGAGTTTCGACGTGCATCCATCCCAACTTTTGATGGAAATGGGGACACACAAGCAGCTGAGTATTGATTAGATTTGGTGGTAAAACATCTAGATACTCTTAGAATATCAGTGGACTACCGAGTTAAATTCACAGCTTACAAATTGGAAAGAAGTGCAAACACCTAGTGGAAGCAGCCCAAACGTATGGAAAATAACAGGAACGTCGACTGTGAAAAATTTAAAGAATTATTCTACGAACGATATTTTTCACAAGGGTACAAAGACCAAATGATTGTTGAATTCTACCGATTGAAACAGGGTGACATGCAAAGTAAAGTTCAATGAATTGGCTAGATTTGCTCTATCCGTCGTGGCTTTTGAGCAGGAAAAGTGCATCAATTTTCAGGAAAGGCTTAAAGGATCCATTTGACGACAATTGGTTGCCTTGCGAATATGAAATTATGGTGAGTTGGTGTCATCAGCTTTGTCAGTGGAAAGCGATTCTAACACCTACTATGAGAATAGAGCGAGACTTCAAGAGGGCCCTAAAGGAACAATAGGAAAGGCAACAACAACAACCGTCAAGTTCAAGTTAGTGCAACGAGAAGGAACACAGCAATACCAGTGGTTGATGAGTTTGATGATGTCTTCCCCTATGAGTTACCTGGATTACCTCCACATTGAGAGATTAAATTCAGTATCGAGTTACTCTCTAGGACCTTTCTGATTTCTATAGCACCATACCGAATGGCACCGACAAAGATGAAAGAATTGAGAAAGCAACTTCAAGATCTTGCAGATAAAGGGTACATTTGAAATAGTACGTCACCATGGTGTACGCCAATTCTGTTTGCCAAGAAACATGATGTTACTCTTAAGTTATGTATTGATTATTGGTAGTTGAATCAGATCACAGTGAAGAACAACTATCCATTACCAAGGATTGATGAACTATTTGATTAGTTAGGAGGTTCCAAGTATTTCTCAAAGATAGACTTGCGTTCAAGATGCCATCAGCTTAGAATCAAGGAAGAAGATATCCCAAAGACAGCTTTCAGGACCCAGTACGAACACTTCAAGTTTCTAGTAATGCTGTTTAGATTGATGAATGCTCCTACAGCTTTCATGGATTTAATGAATCAGATTTTTAGGCCTTACTTAGATAAGTTTGTGATCATATTCATTGATGACATACTGATCCATTCTAAGACCTAGGAAGAGCATGAGCAACACCTAAGAATTGTGCTTCAAACTCTATCAGAACATTAGTTGTATGCCAAAAAGGAAAAGTGTGAGTTTTAATTGATTGAGGTTAAATTTTTGGGACACGTAATCTCTAAGCAAGGTATTTCAGTGGATCCTTCAAAGATAGAAGCAATAATGCAATGGGAACAACCGAAGAACGTGGCTGAAATCCATAGCTTCCTAGGACTCACTGGGTACTATAGGAAATTTGTGTAAGATTTCTCAAAGATAGTAGCACCATTGACATGATTGATTAAGAAAAACGTTCAGTTTGAATGGAATATAGAATATGCCTATGCCTTCCAAGAATTGAAGAACCGATTGACCACTGCTCTAATGCTAATCACACAAAGTAGTGACGAGCCGTATAAAGTCTACATGGATGCCTCAAGACGTGGACTTAGATGCGTGTTAATGCAACACGAACGGGTTATGGCATATGGATCATGACAGCCTAGGACCTCACGAGCAGGACTACCCCACTCATGATTTGGAGCCTACAACGGTGATTCATGCCTTGAAGATTTGGAGATGTTAATTGTATGAAGCAACCTTCTAGATTTTCTCGGATCACAAGAGTCTAAAGTATTTGTTCATTGAGAAGGATCTAAATTTGAGACAACAGAGATGGATGAAATTTATGGAAACTATGATTTCACACTACAGTATCATCCAAGAAAAGCCAATGTAGTTGTAAATGCACTCAGTAGGAAGTCTTCTAGAATTCTCGCTTGTTTGGTATTTGAGGATTGGAAAAGAGAAGTTATGGTAAGTAAATATGGGCTACAATATTATGAAGATTGCAATCAGGTTTTGATATACCATATGGAATCTACCCTAGCGCTTGTTCAAATGGTGAAGTAGAACCAATGGTGGGATCAACATCTATAGGGAATATGGACAGGGATTTAGAATGAAGTGTAGTTTGAAGAATGGGAAGTACATGCAGATAGGTTGTTGTATTTTAGGAAACGTTTGGCAGTACCTATAGTAGAGGAAATGACAAAAGCCATAATGGGCGAAACCTATAAATCTTGATTTGCTATTCATCTGGGAAGCACAAAAATATATCGTGATTTGAAGAGACAATATTGGTGGAGAAGTATGAGAAAAGATGTTCTAGAATATGTCACCAAGTGTGTGACTTGTCTCCAAGTGAAAGCAGAACAGCAAAAGCCCTCTAGACAACTTCAACCACTTCCTATTCTAAGATGGAAGTGGGAGCATGTTACGATGGATTTCCTCACTAGTTTGCTAAGGACGGAGCAAAAGTATGATACAATTTGGGACATTGTTGACAGGTTGATGAAATCAGTGCATTTCATACCTCTTAGATCGACGTGCTTGAGGAGAGTTCTTGGAGAGTTGTATCTAGAAAATATGTACAAACTGCATGAAGCTCCATTGTCCATCACTTCTGATAGGGATACCCAGTTTAACGCCAAGTATTGGAGAAGTTTCTAGGAAGCCTTAGGCATAAATTTGAATTTCAGCACTACTTTTCATCCTCAAACTGACGGATAGTCTGGGCGAGTTATTCAGATTCTTAAGGATATGCTATGCATTTGTGTATTGGATTTTGGTAGAAATTAGAAGAAGCACTTGCATCTTGCAAAATTGGTGTACAATAACAGTTACCAAGCAAGTATTGGTACGTTCGAGGCACTCTATGGAAGACCATGTCGATCGCTAGTGTGTTGGTCAGAACTAGAGGATAGGATTGTTATCGGACCTGATGAGATTTGTGAAAGCAATGGGAAAGTCGCCGTGATTCATGATCAATTAAAAGCTGCTCAAAGCCGACAAAAGAGTTATGCTGATAAGAGGCGTTGACCGTTGGAATTCAAAGTAGGTGATTTTGTTCTCTTGAAAGTTTCACCACGCAAGGGTATTTCGCGTTTTGGTATAAGTGGGAAACTTGCATCGAGGTATGTTAGACCATTTGAGATTTCTCATCATGTTGGTGTGGTTGCTTATAGGCTTAACCTTCCTCCTAAGCTCTCTTATGTCCATAATGTTTTCCACATGTCAATATTTTGGAAATGCCCACTTGAGTCAAGTAAAGTTGTATCATTCCATGATGTATTTATCTAGGAAGACACGAGCTATGAGGAGGTGCCGGTCCATATCACACTACAATAAATTCGAGATTATACGACCTTCATTTAACAACCGTTTCTCAAAAACCATCGTGATAAGGGAAAAAAATGCAATGAGTTACATTTGTTAAGACAAAAACTGTCGTGGTATGGACGACGTCTACCACGAAGGTTTTTAGCATCTACCACGACGATTTTTTAAAAACCGTCGTGGTAGAAGCAGTAAATACCATGCTAGTTTTTTTAAAACCCCTTTTCTCACCTCTACAATCAGAGAAAAATCAAAAACTTACCTCTCAAAAACAAACATAGATTCGTCCAAAACAGCCACCGCCGTCCATTTTTGCCTCCACACTCCTTAATCTCATTCCAAATTGTAAGTTTTTGTTAGAAATTCATAAATTGTTGTTGATTTTGTTGTTTAATTAGTGATTATTGTTTTGTGGATCACAGGTATGATCTATTTGTTTTATCATGGGTATGTGTAATTTGTTTTATGATGGATGAATTTTTTTTTATGATTAGAATATATATGGTGGGTATGTATATAATTTATGAATTTAATTTTAATTGAGTATTTGCTATTTATTATTTCAATTTAGGACTTGTGAAATGGATAGGAAATGGATGTAGGATTTTCAATTGTCTAGAGAATATGTGAATAGTATGGAAGAGTTCTTGGATTTTGCCAAAAGTCATGCCAATTGTGATAAAATTCGGTGTCCTTGTGTTCAATATGGAAACCATAGATTGCATCAAACACCAATTGTTAGAGGACATTTATTTCAAAATGGAATTATAAGTAATTATCAAATGTGGCATTTTCATGGTGAGTCTAATTTCAATCCAACTTTAGTAAGTAAAGAAAAGAAAGCTATTGTGGAGGATAATATGGATAATCACGACAATATGGTTGACATGATCAATGATTTGGAAGAAAACTTCATGCACTGTGTCGATTTATTTGAGACAATGATGAATGATGCCGACACACCCATGTTTGAGGGGTGTATCAATTTCACCAAATTTTCTAGTTTAGTTGGATTATAGAATTTGAAAGCGTCAGGTGGGTGGTCAAATTCTAGTTTCACAAAGCTTTTGGAATTTTTAAGAAGGCTTCTACCAGAGGGTAATAAATTACCAACTAGTATGTATGAAGCTAAGAAGACTTTGAGCACTTTGGGAATGGAGTATGAGAGAATTCATGCTTGTGCAATGATTGTGTTCTTTATAGGAATGAGTATGAGGACGAGAATTATTGTCTAGTTTGTCAACAAGCAAGGTGGAAGAAAGAAAAGGAGCCAAAAGACGATATGAATGGAATACCAAAAAAAGTGTTATGGTACATTCTACTGGTACCACGTTTGAGGCATTTATTTGGAAACTCAGAACATGCCAAGATTTTGGCATGGCATCATGAGAAACGGGTTAACGATGGTATGCTTAGACACTCGGCGGATTCACCACAATGGAAGACTTTTGAAGCCGATCATCTTGACTTTTGTGTGGATCTAAGAAATATACATTTCGCCTTGTCGATGGATGGAATGAGTCCACATGATAACATGAGTAGTAGGCAAAGCACTTAGCCCGTAATACTCGTTAACTACAATCTCCCTCCAAAGATGTGCATGAAGTGAAAGTTTTTAATGTTATCTTTATTGATTTTGGGTCCTCACCAACCAGGCAGTGACATTGATGTATACTCGGCACCGTTAATCGATGACCTAAAAAACTTATGAGAAAATAGAGTCGAAGTTAGAGATGCTTACTGAGAAGAGACGTTCACAGTCTATGCAATATTGATAAGGACCATTAACGACTTCCTTGAATATGGCAATTTATCCGGTAATTCGGTGAAGAGTTCTATTGGTTGTCCTATTTGTATGATTGAAATGTCTCACAAATAGTTAAAGAATGGTTAGAAAACCATTTTTCTTGGTCATAAAAGATGATTGCCAAGAGATCATTGTGAAATTTACAGTCCGTAGTAGTGTCATTGATTGGAAGATAATAAGTTTACGACGTCGTGACATACCACTGGTAAAAGTCGTGTGGCAACACCACGGAGTTGATGAGGCAACCTGGGAATTAGAATCGACAAAGCGAGAATTATACCTGTATTTATTTTGCTTTTGAGATTATTTCTAATTTCAAGGACAAAATTCCTTTTAGGGGAAGAGCTGTAACACCTAGGAATCAATTTAGTATACTTAGTGTGTAAAATGGTGAATTAGTTTGCCTTATTGTAATTTGAACTTAATCTAATTATTTTGTGGTATTTTCTAATTTATTTGACTTTTAATTATTTCTATGAGTTGTTTTAAATTTTGGAACAAAACAAATTGTCAAATTCCAAACAAGTCATTTAATGCCAAAAAACTTCGACAAATCTGGAACTGCCTCACCAAAACCATGTGCTAGACATAGTTTTCTTCCCCTGAAGCTACTTAGCCCCTCCTCTATTTATTCCTTCACTCTTTCTTTCACTCTCATTCTCTCATCTTTCTCACTTTTTCTCAGTGCCCTCTCTCCCTCTTCTACTACCAATTTTTTCACCACCAACCGAAGGCCAAAGGACAAGCATTTGAAGCCACAAAGCCACTTTAATCAACTCAAAGAGTTCAAATTTGGGATTAGCTCTCTCTTTCTCAAAGTTTCAGAACTTTATTTTCAAAATTTTCAATTTTCCTTGGATATTGAAATCCGATCTTCCTTGAGCTCAAATAATGTTCAATTTGAGTTGTAGAATCTGTTTTATAGTGAATCTAAACTTTATTTAAGCTAAAATCAACTTAACCAAGTTTTTACCTTTTTCTTGGATTTTCAAATAAATGATGAAATTGAGTTTAAATTTGAGGATTTTGTTCTAAATGGGTTTAGAATTGTTTCCTAGTAATTTCTACATGATTTTTGGGTTGAAATTGGCCAAAAACATGTTGAATCAAGCTTAGAAAGCTCGGGGAGGCCGAGGCTTGAAATTTGGAATTTTCAAGATTTTGATAAATCAGCAAGCTGACTTAAGCTTTGGTAGGCCTGATACATAAGTTCGGCAGGCCGGACTCATTTCTTCGACAGGCTAGACTCAAGTTGTTTGGTAGGCCGGACTCGGGTGGCCGGTAGGCCGAACTTCAGAAGTTCAGCAGGCCAGACCAGGGGAATTAGGAGCCTAACCAGGCTATATAAAAATGGCTACTTTTCATTGATTTTCACCGTTTAAAACATAAATGAAGATTTTGACCTTGCGATATGATTTCATAAACATTAAAGGCACACTAAGGCACCATAAGATAACATAGCATAGTAGAATACTTTAAGTTGGATATTGACAAATTTAGTTCATATCTAAGGCTGTTCGTGGTTCCAAAGAACTGACGTATAGCGGGCTAAGACTGCGGTGTTAGTGTTCTCATAATAGATAACGAGGTAGGACTCTAGACTCTTTTCTTTGTTAGTCATGATTTTAAAAGATTTTGTCATAAAATGTTTTTCTGACGTATAGCGTGCAGGGACTACGGTGTTAGTGCTCTCTTACTATATTATGAGGTAGGACTCTAGACCATCTTTCTTTGTTAGCCATGATTTTAAAAGAGTTTTGGCCATGAAATGTTTTTCTAAAAAATGTTTTAAGGAATGATTGAGATAAATTAATTCAGTTATTTCAGTAAATGCTGGATAATAAAATGATCATAATGAGTGGAATAATGAATGTAAAAGAGAAAGACTTGGTAAAATGAGACTTGAATAATAAAATAGTACCAAACAAGTCAGAAACGCCGTTCGGAATTATATGCTAGGGCATGATGCCATATTCAGAGATCGGGTCGTGTAGAGAGCGACCTTAGGGGCAGGTCCTGAAATCCAGCTAAGCCATTACGGTGATGATTCTATTGGCTTTGCTTAATATAGAATGATAAGATTAGTTTTAGATAAATGTTGTACCAAAATGATACGTATGAAGTTAAGGAATTTTATTTATTGTATTTTATATTTTTGTGCTTATGAAAGATTTTATATTGAAATTAATGTTTTCAAAGCTCAAGTACTACTGAGCCTTTTGTTCACAGTTTTATTGTTTTAAAATTCCACCCCTCTAGATGGGTTGCAGCATAAAGTTGATTGGGACACTGTAGATCAAACGCGTGGACCGTAGGATTTTTCAATTAGGTTATTTGTTTGTTTAACCAAGGCAAGTAATATTTTAATCGTTTTTCTTTTGGATTGGACTGTAGCTATATTTTATTTATGTCGATACTATACGTGTGTACAAATATGGGCCCGACACGGCCCGACGCGTATCAATTAGTTTTATTATTTTAGCTACTTTAATTTAGGAGTGATTATTTAGAAGTTTTAAATTTATCATGTTTGTTCAATAACACTGATAATTTATTTAACAAATTTAATAAAAATTTAGTTTAATTAATTTAACTAATCCGGCATATTACCACTCGGATCAGGTTCATGGCACATACGGCCAATAAGCAGTTGACAACCATTATCATCATTATTATTATTATTATAATCTCACTGATATAACTAAAAGCTGCTAAGGTGGGCCACATACAAATTTTTCCAAGGTTACTTTAGCGCCCCAATTACTGCCACATAATGGATGAAAACAAAGTCCCGCGCATATAATATGTGTATATATATATACACACACACAGACGCACACACAAATCCAAGCCGCCTCATCTCCAACACTAGCATGTAATTGCATCTTAGAAAAGCGACGCTCCACTAAACAAAAGCAGTCAAAGATAACAAACAATATGAAGAAGATTTCTCTGCGATACGATTAGCAATATTATAGAGTTTCTCCTCGACCTAACAAAAGCAAATAATTAATTAACTATTTGGTATATATCTTTTTTGCTGGAAAAGATTCGTCATAGGGGATTCTCTACAATATGTTCATCTAATTTCTTATTCTATTTATAACGTGGATAATTTTGCTATTAGTATAATCCTGACATGGAGCTTCTTATCCCCTACGGTACTTCAGCAACCAAATTTAAAACGTTGAAAGGATATTTTATAATCTATAGTTAATAATTTGGAAATGATCTGTCCCCCTCTTTTCTTCTAATCTCAAATTTGTGCATCCTTCACAAAAGATCCCTTTAGTAAGAATTTTTTTGTTTAGTTTTTGTAGATTTAAATTATTTTTTCAATTTTAGTATTCTAAATAGTGTTTGAATAATTCTCTTATCACAAATCATTTGAAAAGTTTAATAGGGCTTTTGGCATGGTGGTGAGAACCATTAGTTAAAACTATTTTTATGTAACATGTGAGAGATGTACACTATAACAACTTTTTTCTGTTTACTGTAACATGTGAGAGCTTTACGTTGTTCATAACTGAGTTCGTGGTGTAAACTACCCTTAGCCAAACACACGTTAAAATAGTATCTAATTGACTTTTACACACTTTTCTTTAGATGAGTCATAATATAATTGGTGGAAATGCCATTTGATACAGCAAAAACTAGATAGAGAATTTGAGTCCCTTTTTAATGGTTTTGTTGTCGAATTTATATAGCTTTCCGACTTTAAATATATATATATATATAAATATATAGATATATATAGCTTTCCCAGATCGAGATCTTGATTTGTATAGGTGGGAAAAGTTCAATAGAGACTCATTTGTTATCTTATCAATAAGAAAATTACCTACACAAAAGAAAAAGATCTTTTATGTGGAGTAAAAAGGAAAAGAAAATGTACAAAAAAATCCTTCGTTTTTTTTTTGAAATAATCCGTATCATTTACTAGAAAGAGTGGTTTAATCACTATTTTATTTGCACAATTGCATGTCAAAGTCTAGCTAGAAATTCAAGTCTGGCTTTGCCTTGAGGTAATTCAGACCCCCAACCCCAAAGTTCAATAAAGGCTGAGATAGACAGTTTAGCAAATTTTTCTGAATTTGGAGTAAAGGGATTGGAACTATATAGTACAGTGTGAATTTAGTATTAGGTTGTGCTTGGAACCATGATGGTTTAGTAATAAAAATTAAAATAAGCAATATGTCACCATGGTTTTATAAAAATAGCGTTGTCAATGAACATTGACATAAAATTTTACATGAAGATTTTGACATTCCACTTCGCAAAACTCTAAAAGGAATAGGCAATGCTTGAATTAAATAAAATTCAAAATATTAAGTATATGCTAAAGTCGTTCAACACGTTCTACACAAAATGAAATCACAAAACAAGGAAAATTACAAAAAGATCATTAGAAACATAGCAAAATACAAATTACCATTTGAGGCGCTTTTCTCTCAGCCTGTAAATTGAAATGAAAATCTACCTAGATCTTTTGAATGTCAAACCGGAACCACAGAGTTTTTCTTCAAGTACTTTTTCTATTGAGTCTACCATGGACGGACTAAGATGATTGACCCAATCACCTACTTCACCTTTTCGAAAGTGGCTTGCATTTTCAAGGAATGGAAAGAACTTTCCTTTTTTGTTCACTTCCAGATCCTTCAAATTCTTGAAGCTACATAGCTCCAATATTTGTTCAACGACTCCTTTCCTTTCTTCCACTTCCGAAAAAGGAAAACCAAGGAAATCGGCAAGCTTTTTCAATTGAGGCACAGGGTCTTCCTTAACATCCTCGTACTTCAAAAACAACACCTTTTCAGGCTTCTCCAAGCTCTCCATCCAATACTCTAACATATGGTTCCAGAATGGCCCATATAGATGCTCCCCTTTGCAAAACTTTTTGACATACTCCTCTATATTCAACGTTGCCTCCGCTTGATGCTTGGCAAAATGCCAAAGTGATACAATCACATCAAGAGAGTTTCGACAAATGTACACGATTCGACATGAACTGGAACACTTGATTGAATCTGGCAACGACGTGTAGGGAATGTGCGTGGAAAATAGCCGTGGGGAAGGGATGCCACTTAGATCCGGAGGCGTAGCATTGGCATAGAGCGTGAACTCTAAAAAGGGCACAAGTTGATGAGGGTATGTGGTGAGCAAGGAAGTTTTAGAGGGCATGTCACGGTTGACGATGGAAAACACAAGGGCTTTGAGCCAGGTGGTTCCTGCCTTAGGGAATGAGGCTAGAATGATGTCTTGGTCGTGAGCTTGGAAGTGCCGCTGACAGCGGACAACACCAGGAAAAAGTCTGGGGGGATACCAAAAACCCTGGTATAGGTAGATGCCAGATTTTAAAAGACCGTTAGCTTTAGGAAGCTGGGAAAGAAGTACTTCCTCTCCATCTCCTATGGAATTCATAATATAGTACTGTATGAATTCTTGTAATTAGATCACTAGGGTCTAAGACTATATATAGATCCCAGCTTGCTGATATTTAACACTAGTATTTCATTTGGCATCTAATTACCAAAGAATCGTTCCACCAGATAAAAGCCATTATTATATGTATATGTAACCTGTCAGAGACAAGTCTGAAGCGTCAAGAATAGTGTATTGTATTTAGAAGGTGCATGGTAATTTACGGACCCCCTGTCCATCTAAGAAAGCAATCAAAGTTCAGATCTGATATATCCTAAAAAAAGGAACAATTAATATGGACTCCAATGCAATTAGTTATTAGTCAACGAAAGCAAGCGAATTAATGAACAGTTTTCAATTATCAATGTATATATATATATATATATATATATGTATATGCCCAAAAAGATTCGTCCAAAGTCCCCACTGTAAAAGCCATGGTTTTAATTGAAAAGATTTCAAAAATTTTAGGCAAATTTAAAATTTTTAATATCTTTCGGTAGAAAAAATAAAAATTAAAAAAAATTAAAATTATTATTACTTTAAGATTGTTTTTCAAACAAAAAAAAAAAAAAAAAAAAGAAGAAGAAGAAGAGACCTAAATAAATCAGGCCTCCTCTTCCCAAAATTCCCCACGTGCCCCCACCCGCCTGATTCGCTCTTTCTTTTCCTTTTTTATTCTCTTCTTTCTTTTCTTTTTCCTTTTCTTCCCATGCGAACACAGAGAATGCCCACGTCCCTACTCTCCTCGTCTGACCGATCTCCGGCCGCCACCCGCTGCATGCACCGGCAGATCGAAAAGGAGCGACACCACCTGGAAACCTCGACGCCGAAGTATTGTCGTCCGACTTGCCGCTGGCCGCCCAGAATGGGACAAAATCCCCACCTCTTTTGAACTTCCAAAGCCGACTCCGACATCATCCAGCCACATTTCTCCGGCCCATTTGCACCATCATAATTCTCTCATCGAGGAGAGCAAAGCCCACCCTTTTTCTGCCCCGATTGTCGCCGGAAAATTCTGGGCCTACGTCTCATTTATCAAATAAAAATCATTAATACGAAGGAAGGTCAAATTTTATATGAAGGGTACATTGACCTGTTTTTCTATAGTTTAGGGGTATTTTGTCCAATTTTATAAGATGGAAGGACAAAATAACATATAATACATAGTTCAAGGGGATTTATGAAAATTATCCAAACAATAACAATAACAACAAAATATGAGTCAGAGATGTTGTTATACATTGTGAAAAATGATTTTAGAGAGAGGTGCTCTTCCTTCTCTTTCGACTGCTAGGAATCGTTTGGAAAGAAAACAATCTTTGATGATTATATTTATTCATGGTTGATCATGACTTAGTAAATAGGTACTCTCATCTTATTTGATTTACTATTTGACAATTTTTAGGATCCGGGCAAGAGTATCTGTGGTCGTTGAGAAGATGATCATTGATTTTCCATGTGGCGGGTGTGATTAAAAAATTCACCTTACCTTGTAGCTTGGGAGCAAGTATGCATACCAAAGGATAAATGAGGTTTAGCATTTGGTAATTTGGTCCTTCATAAGAAGGTGCTCCTTTTTCGAGGGAGCAAAATACATTATGGAGCAGCGTGATTGAAGAAAATATGGCTGCAAGTCTGGTGGTTAGGAGACTGGTGATGCTGCAAGGGTGACCTATAATGGAAGACCATTAAGTCACTATATGGGGAGTTCGATGCACCTAGTATGTGTAAAGTGGGGGATGGGAGGAGGTAAGATTTTGGGAGGATGTGTGGTTGTCTTCCGAAACGCTATAATCATGCTATACGTATAAATTATGTGATCTTGATCTCTGTTATGTTTGAATTAAATTTTATAGAGAATTAGCACTATAGGGTTTCTATATATTTATATGTTGTCATGGATTATATGGTAAATGTTTATTAATTAATTTATTTAATTATTAATTAATTATCCCGGTTATGGTTCCTTAGAGGTTAGAATATTTATCTAGGTTTTTCATGTAATTAGATGGCAGACTATCATCTCCGTTTAGGAATTATTATTTAATTTTAAATTTGTAAGAATTTTGTAATTAAATAATCATTCGAAGAAGACGGATTGAGAAGACGGACGTAGAAGACGGATCTAGAAGATGAATGATGGTGTTCCCAGATATTTCTTAAGTCTCTAATTTTATGTTTTTGAATTGTTGAAAATCAAATTAATAAATTGCACCAAAATTGTATTTTTCTGGAAAAGGGTGATCTCTACTCGGTCGGCATGCCGAACCTCCAATTCGGCGGGCGGATGGTCATAGGATCGGCAAGCCATCTACGGGGGGTAGAAATCTAGTGTCTTTGGTAGCAGACCGAAGTTTTGGTTTAGCAGGCCGAACAATCATGCATCGGCAGGCCGATCTGTAAAGATCGGTAGGCTAGTGGGTCATGACTAATAGGCGATTATATAGATCAGTTTGCTGGCAGAGAGCTAGAAAATTTTCCCATAAAAGGTACAACCTTTGATATAGTTTTGATTTTATTTTTGGGACAATTCTGAGAAATATTAAAATTTGGATATGACCGGGAATATGGAATATTCGATCTATACGGGAATATGGAATATTCGATCTATACGGGATTAAAGACTTAAAGATGGGGGTTACATGAAGAAAGATACAGCTTGAGGATTTAAGGATAAAGAATTTATAATATGTTTCGATTATTTTCTTGTAATCTTTGTTTTCTATTCTCTAGAGTGGAATCATAGTATTACTGTTATTTATTATTATTTTGTTGTAGCTTTGCTTGATTATTTTGCTTGTAGCTTTGCTTGATTATTTTGCTTGTCTGCATTATAATATGATTTACCATATATATTGATAACATGCCATATAGAATAGGGAGTGCCGCTCAATTAAAATTGTTCATGCATGTTTTTAAAATAAAACCTTGATTTCAAAAGATTGAGTGGGAGAAGGTTTTCGAAGAAAGGACCTTAAGCCTCCATCGTTGGTCCATAGAAAGACATGGTGATCCCGACCCCTAGGAAGGGATTTCTATCGTGTACTAGACTGGATCTCTGAGAGAATAAGGTATTTTAGCATGATTTATGGTTGCGTACCCCTAGGTGGTGGTTATAAATCATGGATAAAATATTAAAATGACGGTTATACACTCATGTTAATTTTATTATTAACCTTCCCTAGGAGCTCTATTAATAAAATTAATGGCCAAAGAAATGATTATTAATATATGCTGGATCATATGGGACCTATATGGCATATATTAATCAAAAGGGGATCTGTATTCCTGATTGAATTTGGCATAACTCCCCTAGGAGCTTGTTGAATTCTGAGTTGAGAATTATTGTTGTAAGGTTGTGATATTTTCAAGGTTTTGACACATAAACACATTTGTATGTTTTTACATGATTGTGTTATCTTACTAAATGATTATGATATGTTTGCCTATTTTTGGTATATGACTCTTTATTGTAAGTTAAAAATGTCTAAAAATGCTTTATCATCAATATTTGAAAAAAAAACCAATTAACTGGAGATAATTATAATGATTGAAAATGAAACCTAAACATCGTCCTCTCCTTTGAGAAATTGAAATTCGTGCTGACAACCCCTTGTCCTCCTAAGCCTATGGGACACTCCACCAACGATGAAATCCAAGCATATGATCGTTATGAGATTGTTATGAAACCTAAATTCGTGCTGAAAAGATGCTAATGATCAGGCCCGCTGTTATGGTATGGCCAGCATGAATAACGTGCTGCAGGCTCAACATGAGGATTATGAGATTGCTAAGTAGATCTTGGATAACCTAAAAGACATGTTTGGAGGCTAGGCCCTAACATAACGGCAAGAGACGATTCAAAAACTTCTTAACTGTAAGTAGAGATTGGGGATATCTGTAAAGGAGCACATGATATTGGTCATGGGTTACCTCATTGAGGCACAAACTAATGGAGCCGACATCGATGCTGAAACTCAGATGACTATGGTCTTTCAAACTCTGTCAAAGGAATTTAGTCCATTTAGAGCTTCATTTAATTCAAGCAATAGGCAGGATATGACCTTAATGAAGTTGATGAAACAATTACAGGAGTTCGAACTACTGATCAGGGAATCTCTTGCAGGTGGTGAGGCCAACATGGTAACTGCTTCTGGTTCTAATCCTAACCCTAGGAATGGAAAGAAGCAATGGGCCAAAAATGGGAAGTCTTCTATTCCTGCTAACAACAAGAGCAAGAAGAAGAAGAAGAAGAACCTGAACAAGCTTAAGTACTTCTTCTACAGGAAGGTTGGGCACATAAAGAAAAATTGTAAGGACTTTTTTTCCCTAGGAGGTAGGTGTGATCTTCTATATTTAGAAACTTGTTTGGTTAAGAAATCCAGTGACATTTTGTTTGTGTTTCTCTATAGGGGTTCAAAGAAATGAGAAGTCTGCTTCATGTAGACTTCACGCTTCAGATGGGCAATGTATCCTTGGTCTTAGCGGAAGTAGTAGGAGACGTCCATCTTTATTTTGATAATTATGGGAATTTAATTTTACGAGATTGTTTTTATGTTCCTAAATTTCAAAGGAATTTAATTTATGTAGCTTGTTTATTTAAAGACTCCTATTTGGTTTCTTTTAATAATAAAGTGGCGATTCATAAAAACAAATCTTTTATTTGTTCTAGATGGATGCAAAATAATCTATATTTTATCAAACATAAGATAGACTTATTGCTTAATACTGAGATAAATGATAATAACTCTAAAAAGCTTAAAACTTCTCACTCTAATAAGACTTATCTTTGGCATTTGGGCCTTGGTCATATTAACCTGAATAAGATTCAAAGGTTGGTAAAGGATGGACCTTTAAATCACTTAAAGGTGTAATTTATACCTCAATGTGCATCTTGTTTGGAGGGTAAAATGACCAAAATACCATTCGTGTCTAAGGGCAATAGGGCTGAAGAACTTGTACATAGTGATGTTTGCAGACCAATGAACATCCAAGCATGAGGAGTGTATGAGTATTTCGTCACTTTTATTGACAATTACTCAAGGCATGGATATGAACATTCAAGGAGTTTCGGGCTGAAGTAGCAAAGCAATTGGGTAGACCCATAAAGGCACTTCGATCTGATTGAGTTAGTGAATACCTTTCTAATGAGTTCTTAAGACACTTATTAGAGAATAGCATTCTGTCCCATTTGACTGTGCCAGGCACCCCGTAGTAGAATGGCATAGCAGAGAAAAGAAATAGGACTTTGTTGGACATGGTTAGGTCCATGATGAGTTATTTATCATTGCCTTTTATCCTCTTGGGGATATGCACTACAAACTGCATGTTATCTTTTGAACAATGTGCCTTCCAAATTGGTCCCTAAAACTTCTCACGAGTTTTGGATGGGCAGGATGACATCCTTAAACCATATTCGTATATGCGGATGTTTGGCTCATGTCCTATTTAGGGATGCGAATAAGTTGGGAGCACATTCAGAAGTTTACGTGCTTGTAGGATATCCGAATGGGACTAAAGGGGGTTATTTTTATAACCTAAAGGAAAATAAAGTCGTGGTTTCAACTAATGCAACTTTTTGCGAGGAGAGTTGTATGGACGATTTTAAGCCTCGAAGCAAAGTGGTGCTTGAGGAGTTGAGGAGTGATTTGATCACTCAAAGGGTTTCGAACAAAACCGTTCTAATTAGTGTAGAAAAACCAAACGAACCTGAATAACAACCTAAGGGGCTTTAGCGTAGTGGGAGGATTGGGCGTTAACCCAAGAGATATATGTTCAATGGTGAGGCCTTCTTGGCTAAATCAGATGAACACAACAGGGATCCTTATACTTACGCAAAGGCTATGGAGGATATTGATTCGAAACTCCAGACAGAGGCCATAAACACAAAGATGAAGTCTTGGAGAGTAATCTAGTCTGGGAGCTTATGGATCTTCCCGAAAGGGTAAAACCTATAGGGTGTAAGTGGATCTATAAGAGGAAAAGAGGAATGGATGAAAAGGTCAAAACCTTTAAGGCTAGACTAGTAGCTAAGGGTTACACGTAAAAGGAAAGAATCGATTACGAGGAAACCTTCTCGCCTGTAGTCATGCTTAAGTCTATCCATATTCTCTTGTCCATGACTACCGCTCTCGACTATGGGATTTGATAGATGGATGTCAAGATGGCTTTTCTAAATGGCTATCTTGATGAGTCCATTTATATGGAACAACTAGACAGGTTCAAGGTTAAGGGTCAAGAGGGTAAAGTTTGTAAGCTGCTAAAGTCAATCTATGGACTTAAGCAAGCTTCATGTTCTTGGAACATAAGATTTGATCAAGTGATCAAGACTTATGAGGTCTCACAAAATGTGGATGAACCATGTATGTATAAACACATTAAGGATAGGAATGTGGTTTTTTCACTGCTCTATGTAGATGACATTTTGGTAATTGGCAATGACGTTGGGAAGTTGTCATCGATCAAATTATGGTTGACCAGGCTGTTTGACATGAAGGACTTGGGTGAGGGTAATTTTGTTCTCGGTATCCAGATTTTTTAGGATAGGAAGAACAAAATGATAGCTTTGTCACAAGCCAGCTACATAGATAAAATTCTGAGGAGGTTTGCAATACAGAATTCCAAGAAAAGTGGGCAACCATCTAGGTCTAGAATTACTCTTTCTAAGAAAGACTCTCCAAAGTCTGAGGAAGGAAGAGAATACATGAAGAAGGTGCTTTATGCCTCGGCAGTGGGTAGTCTCATGTATGTCATGCTTTGCACACGACTGGATATTTGTTATGCAGCTGGGATTGTAAGTCGATCTCAGGCAAATCCAGGACCGAACCACTAGGTTGCAATCAAGCATATTTTTAAGTACTTGAGAAGGACTCGAGGGTATATACTTGTATATTCAGGTGAGGACTTAACTCCTCTAAGATATACTGATTTGGATTTTCAATCCTGTCTAGATTCTATGAGATTGACTTTGGGTTTTGTGTTTACTCTAGGCAGTGGTGCCATCAGTTGGAGAAGTGTGAAGCAAGATTGCACTTCGGATTCAATGATGGAGGCTGAGCATATGGCAGCTAGTGATGCTTCGAAAGAAGCAGTGTGGCTCTGCAAGTTTCTTGAGGATCTTGAGATAGTTTCTAGTATGGATAAGGCGGTATCGCTATACCGTGCTAACAGTACGGCGGTAGCTAATGCTAAGAAATCAAGATTTCACAAGAAGAGTAAACATATTGATCGAAAGTATCACGTGATAAAGGACTTCATCGAGGGCGGGCATGTCATGGTATGCAAAATCGCATCAGAGGACAATTTAGCTGATCCATTCACGAAGACACTTACTGGGAGAGTCTTTGAAAGGCATGTGGAAGCTATGGGGATGCGAGATTTATCATATTTACTCACTTAGTGCAAGTGGGAGATTGTTAGACGTGTATGCCCTAAGGAGTAAAAATGTAATATGTTTTTGGAGACATTTTTATCAATAAAGAATTTATTATTTATATACCAAAGATTGTCCTCTTTACGTTCATATTTGTTGAATGTATGTTAAGCATACAAAAGTCTGAAACTGTTGGTCTAAACCTTAAAGAATTGGACATATGATGGATAGATTATACGAAAGACATGATTCTTAAGGTGACGGTCTAAATCATAAGATCCGCAATCAAAGGAATAAAGTTGGGCATTTTATTCATACAAAGATTGTTATATTGTCTATATCCCTATTGAGAAATGGTTTGTTTTGACCATCGGAGTTGGACTCCGTGAATAGAAACATTGGTGCATTGTCATAGGTGACGATGTGTTAGATCAGGACATAAAGTGAATTGATTTGGATTAATATTTTTGTCTCGACAAAGCAATTTACTTTAGACAATCATTTGTATTGTATCTCAATCTTGAGATGAATAGTGGGCCCGTTGTCTTGACTTATGTCTTTTGACGTACCAAAGGGGACATCCACATTTTTATAGTGGTACGCATGTGGATACGTTGGAGGCATGACTCTTGATAACTTAGACTTGTTACTCATAGATATGAAATCCATAGCTCCTCTCTAGGAGTAGTGATATTCTCTTATATGCGTTATCCTGAAATTAAAAAACTAGAGCGCTCAACCATTTGGATACATAGGTGTAACCGAATGGTATACCGTCTTTGAATGGTAAGTTTTTCGATAGTGAGATAATAAAACGTAAGATAAAAATAATCGTGAAGGTAAGACAAAACTTGTCCTTAAGCCGATTATGGATAATCCTATGGGGATACGATACATTATGATATGTCATGGAAACTTAGCCATACAGGCTTCGTAATTCTATATCGTTCGAAAGTACAACTCCAAGCTTTTAGTAGAGTAACGTTGGAGTTGAAAATTATGAAATGTATATCTAGGATATTGGATTTCATAATTATTAGGAGCTCGAACTATATAGGTCCATTTGGTCCCCTTTGCTAGCTCACAAAAATCCTATAACGATACAGTGTGCTTTTCTAATAATTGGTGATTTATGTCAGATTTATTAGATTAGCTGAAATTCAAAAGAATCAAATAATTTATATCTGTTTATCGGATGAATTAATTTTATCTATGATAAAATTAATTCAAGATAAACTTGTTCAATTATTTGGATCGGATAATTCTTGCCTGTTTATCAGTTGATTTAATTTTGAATAAATTAAATTAAGATAAACTTGTAAAATTATCAAAAATTTATTTATTTTCCTAGAGATTATCTAGATAAAGTTGTTTTAATTAAATAACTTCTCTATTAGGTTATTTGAATTAAAACTTAGATTTTATCTTATAGAATATTGGGTGGAAGATAAAAGATTCGCTGAGATTTTTTTTATCAACAGTTCAACATGCTGATCCTAGGTTCGGCTTGCCAATGGAGCAAGTTCGGCTTACCGGTTAGATAGATCAGCATGCTGACCTCACAATAAAAGGATCACACGTTTTCACACGGATTTCATCAGATATTGATCCGAATTTGATTCTGATTCGAATTTTTGAGACCTTGTCTAATAAGGGCTGATCCTAGACCCAACCTCTATAAATAAGGAGTGAGTCTCATAAGTTATTTAGATCAGTTGAGAGATTAAAAGTGAAACTCTACTGGTGAGATTTCGAAACTCCCTGAGAGCTCTTATTCACAAATCACAAACACTATGCTTTGGGTTTTCTCAATTGGTTAGAAGAAGAGTCACTGGGGAAAAGCTGAATGACGTGAGCCCACACTCACTCTGATCATGGATAGAGAATAGCAACAAAGACCAGTTGATTGAGGCTTTTTTGGAACGTTACTTCTCTTCATGGCTTTCGGGAGTTTTTTGGCATTCAAATATTAGTAAAATCTAGTTAATTTATACATATAGTGTGTCAGACTTGTATTTTAAAAAATACTCTGATATAAAATTTTTAAAATTCTGCTGCGTACTATTTTTTCAACATTAATGCCATGAGCATAGCTCAACTCCACGAATTGTAGTTGGATCCTGTAAGTGGATGAGAAAGCAACACAAGTCCAAGGATGAACCCCATTCTGAAGAAAGGACGGACTTTTGGAATCTTCCATGGTTGAGGTAGACGAAGAACCCACAACCACACGATTATTGTTCTGACTTCCTCGAGCATGAAGAAAGGATGGAATTACAAAAATAAGCAGAGGAAAAATCTCTCTGATACCATATTACAAAAGAGATGATAAAGTGGAGCACAGAAAAAGCTTATGGCTGGATTGCATCTCTTAACCGACAAAAAGACTAAAAGAAATCTGTTATATGATGGCTGGTCCCACCTTTTCACCATATTGCCAGCTCCTTACTAATAGCGAAAAAAGAAAAACAACAACAAAAGTATAACAGCCTATTACATTATCTATTTGACAAATATGCTCTCATATTCTAACAGTCTGTATACTTTTTTGGTAGAAACCCACGTGAATCAGTAAACGCCTTAAGGTTTGGTACTCGATGAGTATTGACTTGAGTTTCTGAAACATTTTTTGATCCAGAAAAGTTAAAAAAGTGAAGATGTGGAGGATCTCTTTCTCACTCTTTGTTCTTATCGTGAGCTTGGGAATTGGAGTGATTGTTTGGGGTAAGAATGGAAATGGAAATGTTAGAAGAGATGATTTCCCAGATGCTTTTGGGTTTGGTGCTGCCTCCTCAGCTTATCAGGTCCGTTTGATCAACATCTGCCTTTCACTTATGGCAATTTCTGCCCGTAGAAAAATCAATAATTATATTTTCCTTGAGATTTTAAGGTTTTGAGGATGTGGGGTTGTTGTATTTTTTGTTCTTTTGTGTGTTTTTGTTTTGCTTTGTTTTGTTTGTGTTGAGCAGACGGAGGGAGCTGCAAACCAAGATGGAAGGACTCCAAGTATATGAGACACCTGTGCAAAGCTGGTTGGTTCTTTTTAGTTTTTGTTTTTGTTGTAATAACCCCATGCTGATTGTTTGATATGATTAACTAAATCTCCTTTTTTTTTTTTTTTCCTCTTTCGTTTTGTCTCATATAATTGATATTTATAAATTATGATATGTTGAGGGTCAATCCACATCTTCCCAAAAAAAAAAAAAAAGTAGAATTTCTATATCAAGGATAGGTCCAGTACAGAAATGTGGTCCCTCAACTTTATAATCTATTTTTGAAAAGTCCGTCGGTATTATTTTGACAACCCTTAGTTTAATTGCTCGAGTATTATTTTTGCGATAAAAAAAAATTTGCACATTATGTAGTACCAAGTGCCAAATGATAGGATCCACACATAATTGATTACAAGACTTTAGAAGTACACATGGAAGTACATATGTGATGGAGATTGAACAATGCCATCTAAAGTGATGCTTTTTCTCTTCAAGAAATGGGAATGCCAATGGGCAGAGAGCTTAGGTGTTCTTTTCAATTCTGGATCATCAAAATCTACGTAGTACAAGCCAAAGCGGGATTCATAGCCGTCTAACAACTCAAAAGAGTCCATGAATGACCATGCAAAATACCCTTTCACGTTCGTCCCATTCCTACATTTTTTAAAAAGAAAAATAAATTTCAACCCAATTCTCAAAAATAAGAAAAAATTCATACATGGTAATTTACATAATTAAAAAGTAATTAAACAAACGCCCCTATTAAAACTTTAGTGTTTATTTTTTCTTTTTTAAATTAATATGGGTTTAGTGGAATGAGTAAAGATTACCACTAATATTAATTGTATAAACCTATTACTAAAACTGTGAAAGAAAAAAAACTTAAATTCAAAGACTATTCAGCTAAATAAAAATTAATGACCATTTTGTGGAAAAGTTTCAGATAGCTTAAAAAATCGCTAGTATTATGTAAGTAAGAAGATAAAAGGTGATAATTAATTAATCACTACTCATGTTAGTCCAAAACATATACCTTATAGTATCAACGACACTCCCAATAAATGCCTGCAAGTATTCGACTCTGGACCAATCTTCTAATGTTGAATTACGTGGAGTTCTTTGACCTGTGGAACACATTGTCATAATTAGAACATAAAAGCCTCTACATGCTTCAGCCCCACGTAACAAACACAACTACATTTGGCTCCAAACTCCAAAATGCATTTATTTGAATGTCAAGAGACTTTTAAATAATTGAATTATTTGACATCTTTGATTTTTAATGGACTTATTTTAGCTTTTCAGTAATTAAAGAAAGAATCAATCGAGGATAAAGAAAAACCTATAAATATACCAACTCCAAGAAAAAGACCTAATGATAGTAAATGTGGGTCCCCACCAGGCACCACGTATGCATGGTGTTCTTCGAACCATTGTTATTGTTTCTTTTGATGGGCAAGAAGTTATTGACTGTGAACCATATTTGACTATGTATATTGAGGAATGGAAAAATTGCAGAAGATTGAAGAATTACACACCTCTGTCTTATGTTATGTGTTGGGATTATTTAGCTTTACACTATATTCACATAAGCAATAACCGTAAATGGATTAGAGTTGTTGGGAAATATCCAAGCATATATAAAATTAGTTGAGGAGGCAATATGATCAAATAGTGAATACAGTATCAACCTTCTCGTTTCTATTTTATATAGTGTTATTTATCTTTTTATACATTATATTTTGGATTTGTAAAAAAACACATCTTTAATTTTTAATTATTGTAAATTGAATTTAATATAAAATTCTATACCTTTTAACGGTGCATCGGTTTAACCTTTTGAAAATACCAAGTTGACCTCAGTGACAGTGATCTACGTGAAACTAAGGGTCACTGTCAGTAGGGTTAGTTTTGGAATTTCAAAGTATATATTTGCAGAAAAAGTGTTTTGTTTTAATAAAGTTAAAACATAAAAGTAGGAAAAAGGTAAATAACCCTTTAATAAATGTTAATATGTTTTGCATCATCACCGAATTAGTGATCTTCGATTAACCGGTTTTAGTAAAAGGAGATTTATACTCTAACTTTAGAACTAATGGACTATTACACAAGGATCCACACAATTTGAGATCAATTTCTTTCAAAAAATCAGTAGTGATAATTACTATTTTTTTTTCAAGAAAGTTATTCACTAATTCACCATCTATAATGCTGGAAATTTTTGTACTTGTGGTGTTTATGTTCATCCAATGATTTTTCCGCAAAATTATTTTGAAATAAAATTAACGTCATAAGGAGAGTGAAAGAGAGACTACCATTTTCATGGATATAAATATGAGGATTGTTATAATGTTGCTTTATATACTCCAAAACTCCTGCCAGGCCCCAGGGTGCTATTGGATACTGTATCAAACTAGAGAATCAATGACATACTAAAGAATTTCCGTAAATAAATTAACAAAAAAAATGTAATATTCCATCTTTTACCTCAAATTTCGACGAACGAAAATCCGGAACTGCGACCACAAAGGGAGAGAAAAAAAAAAAAAGAGCTCCAGTGAGTCAATAAAATTGAAAACCTGCTGCAGTTAGGTGGTATTTGAACCTCATGTGACTGATTGGTTCAGTAAAATAGAAGATATTGAATGGTCAGAATTCTAGGTGCAACTATTGAATGCAATTATAGATGTGTAAACACTAGAACATTGAAGACAATCTTATGCAGTGCAACCAAAATAATTCTGTTGATGATAAATTTTAGTATAAGAAACAAAGAACTTCGATGAATATCAAAAAAAGTACACGCAAAGATAACAAAGGTGTCCTTATGAATCAAACACCAAACACGCAACAGACAAAACTAACATCAAGATCCGACTACATGGACCTAAAACTGCTCCCAGTTTCACAAATTAACTAGTCTGCGACGGCGAATATCCCCACCCTCAACAAATTAGAAAAGTTTCTGAAGTCTTTGGTTTGGAAAGTTCAAAAAGCGATCCTGATGTTTAATTCTTTTCCACACATCCTTGGTACCTTCCTCTAATCCTTCAAAGGTTCATCTGTTCCTATATATCTATAAAGTCCATGTAACAGCTTGTACAACCACCTTCAATGAGGCCTTGCACCTGTTATTCTTCCAATTAGAATACCATTGAACAATTCTACGACTTTGGATGAAAATTTATATCAAATGCTCAATATGTACGAGCAATGCAAAATCAAGATGATCTAAAGACTAAATTCCTACGAAGCACGCAAAATCCTGGGAAAAGTTTATATTCTTCTATGTATCAAATTACAAGAATCAAGTTTTCAAGCGGTAGTAGCCAATTAAACGCTTGCATTTTAGCAGGAACACCAAAGCCTCACAAATGAAATAGAAGGATGGAAAAAGATTGGTTACTAATCAACGTCTTAAAAGAATGATTTATAAAAAACAACTTAGATCCCTCCAATTCACATACCGTCTCTCCGAGGCCACTTACACAACCTTACCCAATCTAACCAAGCCAATAACTACACTGTCACCCCCAACTCTCCTTCACTAGGTTCTTTGACAAAGTGAAAATTCCAAGAGATTGTTTCAAATTCAAGGGAATACAAAGAGGAAATTGTTACATTATAAGACTAAAGTTTTATAGCGTTTCGGAAAACAACCACACATCCTCCCAAAATCTTACCTCCTCCCATCCCCCACTTTACACATACTAGGTGCATCGAACTCCCCATATAGTGACTTAATGGTCTTCCATTATAGGTCACTCTTGCAGCATCACCAGTCTCCTAACCACCGGCCCTGCAGCCATATTTTTCTTCAATCACGCTGCCCCATAATGTATTTTGCTCCCTCAGAAAATTCCAAAGCCATTTCGAAAGAAGCGCCTTCTTATGAAGGACCAAATTACCAAATGCTAAACCTTTTTTATCCTTTGGTATGCATACTTGCTCCCAAGCTACAAGGTAAGGTGAATTTTTTAATCACACCCACCCCATAGAAAATCTATGATCATCTTCTCAATGACCACAGATACTTCTTCCGGGATCCTAAAAATTGTCACATAGGAAATCAAATAAGATGAGAGTGCCTATTTATTAAGAGTCATGATCAGCCATGACTAAATATAATCATCAAAGATTATTTTTTCCAAACCATTCCTAGCAGTCGAAAGAGGAGGAGCATTTCCCTCTAAAATCATTTTTCACAATGTATAACAACAGCATCTCTAACTCATATTTTATTGTTATTGTTTGCATTATTTTCATAAATACCCTACTATGTATATTATTTTGTTTTACTCTTCCATTTTGTAAAACTAAACAAAAATGTCCCCCCTAAATATAGAAAAAAGGTCAGTATACCCTTTCCGTATAATTCCGTTTATAAATCAAACGGATTGCTGACTCATATTAACGATTTTTTATCTGATGAAGCGTTGCAAGGACTAAAAATTGACTTTTTAAAAGATATATAATAAATAATTAATAAAACAAATTAATTTAAAAAAAAAAAAAAAACACAGCAACATTTGTCTGGACCCCAGCCACCTATCCTCCCCATCCCTCTCCCTGTCGTCCTCCACCGAACCTGCGCCCCATCCCCAGTCACGACACCACCACGACGAGACCACCCTCCCCCAACAGAAGCCACACCTTCACCCACACCCAAGATTTGGAATTTGATGGTTGATGAAGGGCTTGAGCCAGATGTCGGCGCGGTTGAGAGGATGATGGAGACCTTTTTTAAGACGAATCGGTTCGATGAGGCGTTGAAGCTATTCAGATGATGAGGGTGAAGAAGATGGAGGATTTGGGGCTTTCGAATTATAGGCTTGTGATCAGGTGGATGTACAAAAGAGGTAAGATTGCCCAAGCATATGTGATGTTGGAGGAAATGCGTCAAAGAGGGATCGAAGTGTTGATAATTTGACTTTGGGGTCTTTGGTTTTGGGTTGTAGTGAGAGGCACAGTTAGGGAGAGTTATTAATGTTGGGATTGAGAAACCGTATAAAGTGTTTACCTTGGATTGATTAAAAAGGCTTTTTAGATGGGCACACGGTGGTGGCTTCATGGTAGGGATCGGCAGCAAAGACGACGCTACAGGGTGGTTAGGGATTCGGGCAAGCTATTTTTTATTTTTTATTTTATCTTTTAATATTTGATAGGTCTATAGGTTTGATATGTTAGAATAAAATTGTGATGAAAACTGTGATCATCCAGGATCGTTCATATCAAATCATCAAGAATATTAGTAAGATGCGAAAGCTAACCTGAATCCATTGATAGAATGTGATTCTTGAGTTTTTTGGTTGAGGATCTTCCAAGTCTGGTACGTAGATTCTCCTTATCAGAATGCTCTGTAATCTCTCTGTAGATGGGTAACAGAAAAATAATGTACGTACTGACTTGGGGACCACAACTCCTTTATATAATTGCTAAACCCTAGCAATTATCCTTAATCACCAATTTAGCCCATCATAAAATTAGTAATTATATTTTTAGTCTCTACACATAGGAGGCCCACACTTAATGATGCATTAAAAGCCCAAAACCTAAATTAATCACTTTTAATTGGGCAACCTTATTGATAGCCTTTAATTCACATTTATTTAATATATTGGCCTATAATTGGATTTTGATCCAACAATCTCCCACTTGGGCTATATATGAAACTTTGTAAATGTGAATTATACCTTATGAGCTCATGAATTTTGCTATCAAAACCTTATGCACCTTATCAATCTTGTCCATTAACCATATCAATATAGGACCAAAGAGACCTTCGTTACATATGCCGTAACTAGACCCATCAATGATCACATATACCAATACAACTAATGACAAGATCAAGCATGGATGTGTAGCATGGAAATTTCATGCAATATGATCTTAACATGCCTATTTCCAACTGGTCCACCTTAATACCTTAGTGAGATCAAACCATACCAAAATCAGAGTGTGAATAAACTGAAAACCTGAAAACTTTATTTCTGCAGAAAATAACCTTAAAATATCCATAAACTAAAATAACTGAAAAATGTCTATATCATAAAAGCATTTAAAATTACAAACTCCCACTAAAACTAAATACCCTTAAATAATATGACACCCATACGAGCAGTGTGCTCATGAAACATTTTGGGTGGCAATCCCTTAGTAAGCGGATCCGCAATCATGGAGTTTGTGCGATATGCTCTATAGACAACTGTCCACTCTAAACTCTTTCTTTCACAATTAGGAACTTGATCTCTATATGCTTTGACTTCGTCGAGCTCCTGTTGTTGTTGGAATACAAAACTGCTGACTTATTATCACAAAATATCTTGAGTGGTCTTTGAATACTGTCCCCTATATGCAGTCCCGTGACAAAATTTCGCAGCCATATTCCATGATTGGACGCCTCATAACACGCTATGAACTCTGTCGCTATTGTAGAAGATGCTATAAGAGACTGTTTAGCACTCTTCCAAGAGACAGCACCTCCAGCCATAAGGTAGACATAGCCCGATGTAGATTTCATACTATCTTGGCATCCAGCAAAATCGGAGTTAGTATACCCAATGATCTCAAGCTGTTATGACCTCTGATACGTGAGCATGTAATCCTTTGTTCTCTGAAAATACCTCAAGACTCGTTTGGCTACTACCTAGTGATTCTTTCCAGGATTGCTTAAGTACCTGCCCAACATCCCTGTAACGTACGCAATATCCGGACGCGTACAAACCTGAGCATACATTAGACTCCCTACTATTGACGCATAAGGAATCTTTTGCATTTCCTTAACCTCAAAATCATTCTTAGGGCACTGATTGAGACTAAACTTGTCTCCCTTAGCCACAGAGGTATCACCTGGTTTACGATCCTGCATGCCATATCTCTTAAGAATCTTTTCGATATAGCCCTTTTGTGATAATCCTAAAATACCTCGAGAGCGATCCCGGAGTAATTGTATACCCAACACAAAAGAGGCGTCACCAAGATCCTTCATCTCAAATTTCTTTGATAGAAATCTCTTGGTTTCGTGCAACAAGTCTATATCGTTGCTGGCAAGCAAAATGTCATCGACATATAAAACCAGAAAAATATACTTACTCCCACTAAACTTGTGGTATATACAATCATCGACCAAATTCATCTCAAAACCGAACGAGATGATAACCTGATGAAATTTGTAATACCATTGACGAGAAGCTTGCTTGAGCACATAGATAGATTTCTTTAATTTGCAAACCGTCTTCTTTGCATCTTTGGACACAAAGTTTTTCGGTTGCACCATATAGATTGTTTCATCAATGTCACCATTGAGGGACGCAGTCTTAACATCCATCTGATAAAGCTCAAGATCAAAATGTGCCACTAATGCCATTATAATCCTAAAAGAGTCTTTCAAAGAAACCGGAGAGAAAGTCTCTTTATAATCAATGCCTTCTTTCTGTGTAAAGCCTTTAGCGACAAGACGAGCCTTATACCTCTCCACATTGCCTTTCAAATCCCTTTTGGTCTTAAATATCCATTTGCAACCAATGGGTTTCGCACCTTCAGGCAATGGGACAAGATCCCAAACGTCATTGTCTTTCAGAGACTTTATCTCTTCATTCATGGCATCAATCCACTCTTGAGATCTAGAACTTTTCATGGCTTGATGGAAGTTGATTGGATCATCTTCCACCATACCAATGTCACACTCATGTTCTTGGAGAAATACAATGTAATCATCTGGCACCGCACTTCTCCTTTCTCTAGTGGATCTCCTTAATGGCATAGGTTCTTGAGGTGGTTGAGTTTGTTCTTCTGGAATAATTTCTGGAATGGGAGGTTCTCCGACATTGTCTTGATTTGGGTCTGCTTCTTGAACGATGTCAGGAGTAGGAACCTGATCAATGTCAATAACAGCTGTGAGAATATCAACATATTCTCCTTCAAAGACAAAGTCTCTAACCATATCTCCCCCTGCAAACTTGACATCCTCGAAGAACTTGGCATTTCCCGTATCAAATATCGATTTGGTCGTGGGATCATAAAACTTGTACCCCCTGGATCTTTTAGAGTATCCAATAAAATAACAACTAACCGTCCTTGAGTCCAGTTTCTTTTCATTAGGTCTATAAGGCCTTGCCTCAGCTGGACATCCCCAAACATGCAAATGCTTTACACTAGGCTTCTTGCCTGTCCAAAGTTCGTAAAGGGTTTTGGTAGTTGCTTTAGTTGGAACCCTGTTAAGGATATACGCTGCAGTCTTAAGCGCTTCTCCCCAGAGTGATTCTGGTAAGGCAGAATGAGAAATCATACTCCTCACCATGTCCTTAAGCGTTCTATTTCGTCTTTCAGCAACACCATTCATAGTAGGTGAACCTGGCATAGTGTACTGTGGGATGATACTGCTTTCCTCTAGGAACTTAGCAAACGGTCCCGGACGTTGTTCACCTGAACCGTCATATCTACCATAGTATTCACCACCACAGTCAGATCTGACGCTTTTAATCCTTTTGCTGAGTTGATTTTCAACTTTAGCCTTATAATTTTTGAACACATCCAGCGACTGTGACTTTTCATGAATGAGATATATGTAGCCATATCTGGAAAAATAGTCTATGAACGTTATAAAATATTGTTGACCATTCCAAGAAGCCGTAGGGAATGGTCCACAAATGTCTGTATGTATAAGTTCTAAGACGTCCAAAGTCCTATTGGCTTCAAATCTCCTTTTATTGGTTTGTTTCCCCTTAATACAGTTAACACAAATATCAAAATCTGTAAAGTCTAAGGGGTCGAGAATTTCATCTGACACAAGTCTCTTTATTCTCCTTCTGGAGATATGACCCAATCTCTTGTGCCATAACGCAGCTGAATTCTCATTGGTTAATTTTCTCTTTATACTTTGTGTACTTAATTGCAAGGATTCATTAAATGAAGCAATTGTATCAAGTAAATAAAGATTATTGTCACCTGATAAAGAACCGGAACCAACTAATTTTGAATCATGAAACAAACTAAATTTTTCATTTCCAAATGAACAAGAATAACCAGATTTGTCCAAAGTTGAAATAGAAATCAAATTCCGTCTAAAAGACGGTACAATAAATGTTTCATCAAGATCCAAATAAAATCCAGTCTTTAACAATAATCTAAATTTTCCTATTGCTTCAACTTCAACTTTCTTGCCATTGCCCACGTAGATGTATCTTTCACCATCAGTTGGCTTTCGACATCTCAGGCATCCCTGCATAGACACACTGATGTGAGTGGTTGCACTAGAATCCATCCACCAAGTGTGTTTAGGTACCGAAGTTAAATTAACCTCAAAACAAACCAAATTAAGAAGCATACCTTTTCTAGCACGCCAAGCGTGATAATTGGTGCAATGCTTCTTCTTATGTCCTGCAGCTCCACAGAAGAAACAACTTGTACCTTTCAGATCAACCGGTCTCTTTTGTTGCTTCTTTTGAGGTGCCGTAATTGCAGCTTCCTTATCCTTCTTCCTTTTCTTCTCTTTGTCCTTGGAAGTATTAGCCAAGTGAGCACTTTCTGTCTTTTCTTGCTTCAACGTTTCCTCTTCTTGCACACAATGTGAGATGAGCTCATTAAGAGACCAAGTCTCCTTTTGGCAGTTGTAGCTCACCTTAAACTGACTGAAATGTGCAGGAAGAGATATAAGAACCAAATGCACAAGCAAGTCCTCAGAAAAGGTCAAGCTTAAGTGCTCTTAATTTTGAAGCAAGATGAGACATCTCCATGATGTACTCCCTAATATTCCCCTTACTTTTGTATCTCATTGAGATGAGGTTTGCCAAAAGTGTACTTGTTTCAGCCTTTTCATTTTTGACAAATCTCTTCTTAATGTCCTTGAGGAACTCTTTAGCTGTCTTTATCGTTTCCGATATAGTGCCCCTAAATGCTTCTGGAATGGCCTTCTTCATGATCATCATACACATGCGATTTGACTTCTCCTACCTTTCCATGTCCTTCTTTTGATCAGAGGAACTTTTATCTGTAAGAGGTGCGGGAGAAGGAATCCTTAACGCAAGGTCGAGATCCATGACTCCGAGAACTATTAGGAGGTTCTCTTGCCATGATTTGAAGTTGCTACCATTCAGCATAGGAATTGAATTAATGTTGGCAGTAATGTTAGAGGCAGAACTAGTAGCTGAAACAGAGAACAAAATAAACAAAACCAAAACAAGCTCACATATGAATCCATAATAACAATAATAAATACAAATAAAGGTAACCCCATCTCAAGATATCGGGCACTCCATTAATATTTAGTCTTTGGACAGAAATATTAACTTGTAAGTGACATCTTGGTGTAGTAATCAAACACTGACAATAAGAACATGTCAAACAATAAATCTTCCTTTGGGCTGATTTATTGCTTACATGTAAAACCGAATAATCATCACGTGTTTATCACCACAGGTGTACATACAATTCTGTCAAATATTGTCTTCCTTTGGGCCAGTCAATATTCACATAAGTTACATAAACACAACCTTGTATATTTCAAAACAAATTAATTTCCACAAGAGAGGCCACTTTGATGACATGTTGCTTCAATTAATTCATCTCAAAATATATATAAAATACCAATATTTGAATTTAAAATTGCACCAAAAATGACCAAAATAAAAATAAAAATAAAATTTTTTTGGTCAAGATCAACATTGACAGGGTCGGGGTTGGACCGGATCGGAAGAACCCTACCCGGATCCTAACCCAGCCTCCCTTTATTTCTTTTCTTTTTTTTTTTGGGTCACCCAGGGGTTGAACCCCTGGGGACTTACCGGTCACGGGCCCAGCCCGTGTATGAATGTCTAATCACGGGCCCGGCCCGTGTATCCCTTTTTATTTTTTTTTATTTTTTTGCGATAACCCAAGGGTTTGAATCCCTGGGTTGGGGCTGATTGGGCCTGTGTAAAGAGCCTCAGGTCTGGGCCGAAGCCCAGACCTGCCCCAAGTAACCCTAGGGGTCTTTCGACCCCAGGGGAGATAAACGAGCGGCCTAACGGCCGCCGCCCGTGTGCTGCGGCCAGTTGGCCGCCGCTGCTCTTCTCCGGCGTGACCTGATGGTCGCGCCTAGACACGGCCGACGCCGGCTGTGGGAGGTCTTGCCGCCGGCGAAATAACCTTTTTTTTTTTGTTTCTTCCTTTTTGACAGTTAGATGTCGTATCACATACAAGAAAATAAAAAACGAATATATAAACCAAACGAATTAACAGTGAATGCTGCAATAAAAAACAAAACTGATTCATATATATAACTCTTTTTTTTTTTTTCACTTTTCGGCAACATGCCGTATATTGCAACCAGAGGATTCTTTCAACCTTTAACCGAATTCTCCAAACACATATATATGTCTATACATGAATACAATAACGTATTCTTTGAATAATTTAACCAAAATTTTAAAAAATAATTGTTCTCAAATTCAACAATTTTATAGAACCATAGATTGTTAAATTTGAGAATTTATAATGAGAATCACATATAGAAAATTATTGATTCTCAATGATTCAACATGAAGAGGCTCTAGATACCACTTGTTAGAATAAAATTGTGATGAAAACCATCATCACCTAGGATCGTTCATGTCAAATCATCAAGAATATTAATAAGATGCGGAAGCTAACCTGAATCCATTGATAGAATGTGATTCTTGAGTCTTTTGGTTGAGGATATTCCAAGTCTGGTACGTAAATCCTCCTTATCAGAATGCTCTGTAATCTCTCTGTAGATGGGTAATAGAAAAATAATGTACGTACTGACTTGGGGACCACAACCCCTTTATATAATTGCTAAACCTTAGCAATTATCCTTAATCACCAATTTAGCCCATCATAAAATTAGTAATGATATTTTTAGTCTCTACACATAGGAGGCCCACACTTAATGATGCATTAAAAGCCCAAAACCCAAATTGATCACTTTTAATTGGACAACCTTATTGATAGCATTTAATTCACATTTATTTAATATATTGGCCCATAATTGGATTTTGATCCAACATGATATAGATCTGATACCCTACGTAATCAACTCTGTTAAGTTTATTAATGCGATTCTGGTTTTATAAATCGGATGGCAAAATAAAATATGATACATAGTTCAGTGTATTTATAAAAATAATCCGGATTATTATTATTTTTTTGTTCTAACAATATGATTATTGTAATTGTTATTATTATTCTACTTGTTATTATTGTCATTCTTCTTATTATTATTGTTGTTGTTGTTATTGTTAATGTTATTGTTATTGTTATTGTTATTGTTATTGCTGTTGTTCTTGTAATTGTCATTGTTATTGTTTTATGCTTGTTATTGTTGTTATTGTTATTATCGTTATATTATTGTTTATTATTATTATTATTGCCTGAGGGAATATAATTAAAGGTTATTTATGATCAAGGTTTTTTTTTTTTTCCGTATGGTTATATCATGCTGTTCAAGTTACAAATCCTAAACTGTTTTGACTTTGATGCATGAAAACTGTTCAAGCAAAAGAGGCATACAGAATATTTGTATTCTCATGTCTGCCATAACGTCCCTGTTTTCCGCCTGAAGGGTGCTAGGTCTGTTCTTGACGTACATTCCAAAGTAATAATTCAGTCCTAAGAAGTCGAAGGAACCCCTAACGCTTTCGGATTCTTGGATGGTGAAGGCCGGGATCCTCGAGCCTGCATTCCTCTTCATTAAATCGGGCTAGTCTCCAAATACCAAGGGATGGAGAAACCTATAGCATAAAGTGGAAAATAAGTTCTCAAAGGCATCGCAAAGTGGCATATCTCGATTTTCCACTATTAGAGTGATAGAGAGGATTATGTTAATTCCGTGTTGAAACTGTAAGGACATTGCCTGTTGACAAAGCCCACTGAAATAAAAGAATAAATAAAAATAAACAAACTAAAGAGGAGGAGATGGGGGGAAGGAGTAATTTGTAACTTACCAACCAAAGAAAAATTCATTTGCTCTTTCAGTAGCAAGTTCATCATCATTGTTGTCTGTTAGAGGGATAAACCAGAAAGAAAGGATGTTGAATCCTATAAATCCATGTTGTTTGTCCTGCATTGCCCAAATATTCTTCTTCAGTGATCAATATTCATGATATATGCTTTTTCTTAGTTGAAAATCTTAAATATTCACAATCAGATCAAACATCATACTTAATGAAAATTGAGCAAGTAAACCAAAATGTCTTGTCAAGCTTATAGGATCAAAGAGGAAATTGACTTTGCACACGTATGGTTGACATTGCAGGTTCAAGAGATATTGATCTAACAATTTCCATTGTTTGATACGAAAGAGCTTGAAAATTACCTTGTACTTTCTCTCATACAATCTATAAGCCGATGCGTGCGCCAACAAGATATGATGAGCTGCAAGGTATGGCTCAGTTGTGGAGTTTCCTTTGGAGCAATAACCATATGGAATCGAACATCGTCCAGGTGGTAGAGCTCCCATGTGGTAACCCGCCAATACAAACACATTGGGTTCATTCATGGTAGTCCAATGTTTAACTCTATCACCAAACTCTCTGAAGCACACATCTGCATATTCCAAGAAGTCTTTTCTGCATCCACATAAATGTTATTCAAACATGTCAATTGCCCAGTTTTCTACTATTGGCATAAAATTTACAAACAAGATGTAGAGACATACACAATCTTTCGACTAACCCAGCCTCCGTACACATCTTCAAGTATCTGTGGGAGATCAGAATGGTGTAATGTAACATGTGGTTGGATTCCTGGTTGATGAGAAACAAGCAATCTTAGCATTATATCTTGTCTATCTTAAGGGGCAAAAGTAATAAGAAACTCATATATCACATGCTGGTATTGACCATGGCTGACTAATTCATCGATGAACTTGTTGTAATATTCTAAACCCTTGGGATTTACAGGTCCTCTTCCATCTGGAAAACAAAGAATGATCAATGCGTTAGAAAGTGAATCAAAAATCGACTCGATTTTTTGCTTACTACACAAGTAATTTAGTTTGTTGTGATCATACTTGGGATAAGTCTTGACCATGAAATGGAGAATCTATACGCTTCTAAACCTGTCTCGGTCATAAGTCCAACATCTTCCTGCAAGTGACTTTCTATGGACTCTTAGAAATGCATTGATCACAGTCTTACCACAACACAAATGTGTGGTTTGAACCAAACCAGCCTGGATTTTAGTTGGCTTTTAGGTCATGATCGCATAGGGGTAGCAAGAAGTAAAATATTTTATTTACAGTAATAAAAAAAAAAGATTAATGCATTAACTTTAGAAAAATCATTTGCATCCACACGGGGTTAAAACATTGAGATCCAATCTAGTTTATAGTTTACTTTTTAGACTGAGAGTCACTCTTTTGTGAGTGATAGGATTTTAACCTTAATGATTAATTAAGAGTGCTCTTAACTTTAACATGTAACTACGTAAAGAAAAGGACAATGGTGGTAAAAGAATTGGAATTATAATGATTAAAAATGAGTCAAGCTTTCTGCAGAACTAAACCTTGTATTTATGATATCCATCACATGCTATGTCTCCCGTGTCTTCTTTCATGTGCCCTGAACATTAAGAAACTTTCATTCAGAAACTTGTGCAGTGAGGAAACTTTCCTAAAAGGTCATGGAGACTGATATCTCTTTTTCATTCACTTACTCTTTAGACATTTTTAAACAACCATCAAATTAGTTTTAGTGACATTTTGCCAACTTTGACTGTATTCTTGGATGACATCGTAATATATATTTTTTTCTTTTTAAGTATAACTAAGGAAAAAAGTCCCAAAGAACTACTTTTTTTGGTAGAGAATTTATGGCAAGCTTTAAGAGAAACAACAAACTTTTTTTAGTATAACTAACGCAAAAAAAGTCCCTAATAACTAACTTTTTTTTTTTTTAGTACTCATCCTCAGTTTTTCTCTCTTAACAGTTACATCTCTCTTAGTTTGATATGAAAGGAATATAATAGTACAGAAATAGAAACACGAATCTTCAAAAAAAAGTTTTTTTTTCTTTCTTTATGAAAAGCTACCGATAATCCCTCCAGGAAAATAATAAAACTTCTGACCAATTAAAATAAAATAAAAGAAAAAGAAAGGAGAACTAGTTAACCATAAGAACCGACTGTATTTTTAGCACCAAAAACACACAAAAAAGAACCAACCAGCTTTGGCAAAGGTATCCCATATGCTTGGAGTCCTTCCATCTTCGTTTGCAGCTCCCTCTGTCTGCTCAATACAAACAAAACAAAACAAACCACAAAAAGAAAAAAAAAAAAAAATCAGAACAACTCCACATCCTCAAAACCTTAAAAACTGAAGGAACATATCATTATTGATTTTTCTACGGTCAGAAATTGTTGAAAAGTCAGATGTTGATCAAAATTAACGGACCTGATAAGCTGAGGAGGCAGCACCAAACACAAAACCGTCTGGGAAATCGTCTCTGCTAACGTTTCCATTTCCAATCCCACCACAAACTGTGACTCTTAACTCCAAGCTCACAAAAAGAGCAAATAGTGAGAGAGAGACGCCCCACATCTCTACTCTTAACTCCACTTTATCAGTTCGCTTGGGAAACTCCACCATAACCATTCCCATTTATTTGGCAAGTTTTACGCTTGGCAAGCCAATCTTACTCTACCATACAGCAAAAATGTTCTAATTTTTATCTGTTTGATTAATTTTTTTACGGTTTAATATGTGTTGACTAAAAGCAATTTTGTTATCACGTATTATAAATTTTTAATAAAAATAATCTCAAATTAAACCGTTGAAATCTTGATCAAATGGCTAAAATACTCTTCCTTCTAGGGAAACAAAATTGCAATCATCTAAGAATTTCCTATTAGTTTACTTGTCCACAACGGCGCATTAGGATGGCATGACACTCTTGTATTTTACGTCAGTCAGAGACCTTTTTTCTTTTTTTGACCAAAAACTTTTACGCTTCATAAAGGCTGTCGTCGATGCTGACGATCTTGGCTCCATTATTACCGTTTGTTGGCTTTCTGGTCGTGGAGGATATTGAATTTTTTCAATTTGTGGGCCCAGTACAAGATTCTAATGGTGCTGAGACCATCCCTTTTCAACATGTCTCAGTTCTGCTTCAGAGGATTTTCTCCCCATGCGGTTTCAGCTCTGCTAGGTATGCCGTTGAAAGTGCGCTTTGGGTTTTTTCTGTTCTTTTTTTTTTTTTTTTTGGGCTTTTAAGTTGTGTTTTGTTTTTTTTTTTTTGTTTTTTGTTTTAGAGAAATAGCAGAAATAACATATTTTAATAAACCGGTAATAAATAACGTCATGTATTTTAAAAATGTATAAATAATAACATATAAGGTATTAATTAGTTTATTAAAACACAAAAAAGACCAAACTACCCTCAAAAGCAAAAAAAAAAAAAACAGATCTGATTTCAAAACATTATTTCTTTCTCTCGCCTTTACTCTCTTTTTTCTCTCTCTCTTCCTTTCTCTGGTTTCTCCGAGAGACCCACCACTCTCCGACGTAGATCTGGAGCAAAGACGTCGTCCATTAGGATATCACCAGAAGATCATTGTCAATGACGATGGCTCCAAAACTGATGACGACCGAGATTAGCGAGCATTGCTGCGACATAATCAGCACCAAAATATTGCACGCAGCTACGTTGCTCAAGGCCCGTTGGAGTTCGAGTAACATCACGAGACCTTCTTCTCCAGCGACTGAGGTTGGAGATCTAGTGAGGGCATAGCGAAGAGATTGGTAGAGTTTGACGGAGATTGGCATATCAACTGAGAGTCAACGGAGGTTCAATGCTGTTAGAGTCCTGCGCTTGCCATCGCCTTCCAAGCATCGCGGTTGTTGTCAGAGTTCGAGCCCATGCTCGCCATCACTGTCCAAGTCCAAGCTCGCACCATTGTTGCCATTCGATAGCTCCAGCCAAAGTCCGAGAGGTCCGATTTAAGTTAATAGTTTTTAATGTTGTAGTTTTTTTAAAGAAAAAAATTAAGGTTGCAACTTCTGTACTTGAGATTTGAGGAAAAAATTGAATTTTTTATTTAGTTTTTGTGAGTTTTGTAGATCTTTTTGGTTTTTTATGATCAGTATTTTTTGTGATGTTTATATATGTTTGGTGGTAGCAGCAACGACTGATGATTTCGTTGATTTAGGTATTTGCATGTTAATACAATATTACTAGAGCAATACTATATTTTCTGACCATCAGCGATTTGGCGAAGTCGCTATTGAATTTTTATATTTATACAAAAATACAATATTACCAAAGTAATATTGTATTTTTCAGCCGCCAATAGTCTAGTCGGCAGTAAAATTTTGTATTTACATTGTAATACAGTATTACAAGTTTAATATTGTATTTTTTAACAGTTAGTGGCCTAGCAAAGTCGTCGATGAAATTTTGTATTTATACTATAATACAATATTACCAAGAAAATACTATATTTTTTGACCGCTGGAAGTTAGCGTAGTCACTAGTGAATTGTTGTATTTACACAATAAATACAATATTCCCGATAACTATTGTATTTCTCGACCGCTTATAGTTTGACAAAGTCGTTGGTGAATTTTTGTATTAACATGGTAAATATTGTATTTCTTAGCAACCGGCGGTCTAGCAAAGTCACCAATGAATTTTGGATTTATATAGTAAATATGATATTTTTTGGCCGCTAGCAATCCAACGAAGTTAATAGTGAATTTTTGTATTTGAATAGTAAATATTGTATTTTCTGATAAATATTGCATCTCTTGGTCACTAGTGGTCTAACGAAGTTGCCAGTGAATTTTTGTATTACACAGTAAATATAGTATTTCTTGATAAATATTGTATTTTCCAGCGGTTAGTAGTCTAACAAGTCACCAGTGAAGGTTTGTATTTGTACGATAAATACAGTATTTCTCAGTAAATATTGTATTCTTTGGTCGCTGTCAATCCGATGAAGTCGCTAGTGAATTTTTGTATTTATATAGTAAATACAATATTTCTCAGTAAATATTGTATTTCTCGATCATCAACGATGTCGACGAGGGAAAAGGGTGGATATAGAGGGTAAAGATATGCGGGTATTTTAGGGTTTTTTTCTTTATATCTCATCAGATATTATTCAATTTCTCATAATATATTTTGAAACTATGTGAGATTATGTACTATGTTTTAACCTAAATAAGTTATTTTGCTCTTTCTCCATTTTTTATATGGAAATGGTAACAAATGCTATTTTTCAAAATTTATTGAAGTAAATAGAAAGTTTTAAAAATATTTATAATAAACAACAGTAAATAAAAAATTTACTCTATAAAAGTATTGTTTACTTATCTATTTACTATGAGTAAAAAATTTTTGCTGATAAATTTTCTTTTAACTCCTATTTACAACAAATGTTTTCAAAATCTAATATTTACTTCAAAAGTTATTAACATATGACATTTCTCTCGTTTTCCCTCACTATTAATATTGTTATTAGGTCCCTATATTTAATTTTGTCTTGTAAATAGGTGCAACTTTAATAAAGAGACCATTCATCTAACACTTTTTGAGTTCAAAGACTATTTATGATACGAAATTGACTACAAAGACCAACTCGAGAGAGATAAAAGACTTTAGGAACTATCCATGAATTTATTCCTTATTATTATTAGGATAATATGCTCTATATCATTTTACTCTTGATTTTGTAGACACAAGGGATGTAATGTTTTGTAAAAACAAGGGATATTGGATATTTTCTATTATATAACTTATTTCACTTTCTTTTTTATTTTTTTAAAATCATTCAAAGCACTCCCTCATCCCCATGAAAAACAGGTCAAAAACCCCCTCTATTTACTATCAGCGACATGGATCATGTCATAGTGAGATGCAGATTGCCCCTACATGCAATTTCAAGTTTCAAGTTTCAAGTTTCAATTTCAAAATATGGCCAAATTTGAAGTTTCCCTATTGCCATCACCCCTACCATGTGGAGGACATTGTTGGATCTCCACTCTCTTGTACATGCAATTGTCAAGTCCTCGTCAAGCTGCAGAGGCAAGATTCGAAGATTGATGATGAGACTTTTTTTCTCTTAGTCGTGGATTTTGTCCTTTTTCTTTTTCTTTTTTTTTTTTTTGTAATTTTTGTGGGTAAATTGTGATTTTGTGAATGCTTTGAATTTTATGTAACTTTTGGTGAATTTGGGGTGGTAAGGCCATTATCCATCATCGAAAATGATGGTTTCAAGTGAATTTTTCCAATTATTTGGCAAAGGTAATGGCGGTTTCCCACAGATTGAGGTAGTACGAGCCAACAACTTGGCGCATATTAGCATCTATAACTGTGATGGATACAAGTGAATAGTATTTAGTAACCTTAGCAGATATACCACATTGATTGATAACCACGAAAGATGCTAATTGGTATCTCAAGGATATATTTGGTATTCCAAATATAGTGTATGCTAAAAAAGAAAGTAGTAGTAGTAGTAGTGGTGGTAATAATAATAATAATAAGAAATAAAGAAATAAATACATGTAACCATGAAATATAAGACCCTTTTGACATTGCTTTTAGATGCTATTTTTAGCTTCTATAACCACCTATAGCAGTTTAGGGTGTTTGATAAAACTTGTTTTTATAAAGTTGCTTTCTGAAATTACTACCCGATAGGAAAAGTTGAGAAGTTGGTCAATGGTTGCTTTTTTCCAACAACTTATGCCGTTATAACATTATAAGAAAAAAACCATTTAGGGATGACAATTGTTGTCACTACAACAAAAATCATCATAGCTAATACCCAACAGCGATGACATTGTCGTCGCAACATGTCATCACTAATAAATAGAGGCCAAAGGCATTTAGCGACGACATTTTATCATCACTAATTAAGAACTAAATTTGAAATTTTTCAAAATTATTCTAAATTCAGTGATAATTTTGTTGTCGCTGTTAGTGATGTGTCCTAGGCCAATTATATAATGACCATATTTTGACTTTATTACATTTGTATTTTATTAATAAAGAGGCATTTTCATTATTGTTTTTTATTCTAATTCTATGAATAGTTAATTCTGCTTAAGGTCATCAAGTATGTGACTTGATAGTAAAACTCTTAGGTGAAAATTTAATTCTATTCTAAATTATCCCTAGTCGGTCATTATTATTGGGATAATAATGAATGAAGACTAGTATGAAGTTTGACTAATGATTACATTTTACTAATCATGTATATGAGATACTAAGTCAACTCATAGATACATATTTGAGAAATGATGTACTGGATTGACCCGCTATGAGAATACTGCATGAATAGTTATCATAAGTGATTCTCATCATAATAGTATTATCCTAGTCCTCTGACTTGAAATCACCATTGTTTCCTACATGACAAGTTCTATATTTTGACACATTTTAATATTATCTTTAACAGGATGATGGAATGGATTGTTTTTGGATATAGAGTGAATCATGTAAGGAATATGAGTGATTAAGAAGGAATGTGTCCCTCATTTATTATGAGAAAGATATCTACGGGCCCCTCGATAAGTTGGACTGAAGAAAAATGTATAGCCATACTGGAATGAATTGATAAGGGTTATCAATATCAGTCTACTTAAGATCGAGAAATAATATAATTGAATAGTATAAGGTTGACATAAACTATGCCTTATATTCAATCAAGGTATCTAGTGACAAAAGGACTTTAATACTTATTATGGATTAGATTGTGTCGGATTATTGACATTCGCATTACTTGGGTAATCATAATGTCTTGCTAGAGGCCGCTTATGATTTGTGCCAAAAATAGAATTTTAAGCCCACTACCAACGTTATGTGAACCTACAGGGTCACACACTTAGAACAGACCAAAAACCAATTTTGGGTTTGCTGTGTCTAAGTTCAATGAACCTGATAATGTCCAGATTCGAGGTACTAGATATGTCTAGGTTCATTGAATCTGACATTATCTAGATTCTCTAAATCATATTTGAATTATTGACATTATCTAAATTCTCTCAATCATATTCAAATTACAGACATTGTCTAGATTCTCTAAATCATATTCGAATTACAATTTACCCTAGTTAAAATCTGTCTCTATCTCAAAGTCAATATATATATATATATATATCTATTTTAGGGTTTCTAGCTTAATAAAGAAGAAAGAAGGCGTTCTACTATTCTAAAAGGCGAGAATATTAAAAAACCCTAAAAATTAGAGAGAGTCATTTAATGCAAAGGAGAGGTTGCTAGCACACTAATTTGTTTTGAGAGAGTCTGTTCATGTGGATACCTGCTGAGGGCGTTGCTCTAAGTAACAATATCTGAATCTGATCCCGAATACAAAAAGCTCAAGTTAGGGTGTCACTGGAGTAAACCCGCTCTCTTTCTTCCAGAAATCTTGCCCCTTTTTGTTATCCTTGTATGATTCTATGGCTTTCCTATCAATCTAATCGAATTGCATGAATCCCACGAGGGTTTTTTGGGAATTAATTTTAATTTTTCGTTGTTTATTTGAATCACAAAATCCAACAAAACCCAACAGTCGCTCTATACTTTTAGCTACTATAAATTTAGATTCAGAGACCACAAATGTCGTCACTGAATATATTCAGAGATGAAATATGTTCTTATTTAGAGATGACAATTTTCGTCGTTGAATATTCACACCGACGACAATTGTTGTCGCTCAAAGTTAATTTCAGCAACGACAATTGTGTCACTAAAATTAACTTTCAGCGATGACAATTGTCGTCGGTGTTTGTTTGTGTTTTTTGCTTACATTGTTTAAATTTTCATTCCCAGCCATAATAGACCTACAAGCAAATAACTACCAATTCACTAGATACATTCATTTATCATACTAATAACTAATAAAATTAGATATAAACAAAATAGAACTACATAGACAATAAGTTTATATGTACATTAAGTCAACTAGTAAGTCTAGATCATAAAAGTAGAAACTAATCTCCTAAATTAGCGGTTTCATCATCACCATCATCATCATTGTTTTCTTCTTGAAGTGGATAGGAAGGCATAATAGGTGGAGGTGGTGGTCATGGTAGAGGAGGGAGGCATTGGTAAATCTAAATCTGGTACTAAACGCTTGATTATAGCTGTCATTTGGTTTTGATATTTGGCCATTTGATTCTGATATTGACTTTGTTGCGTGTTATATTAAGATTGTTCCTCCATTCATTGTTGCACTTGTTGAGAGACTTGTGGTTGCTGTGAATGAGCCTCTTTAAGAGTAGCTACTACAAGGATGTCTTTCCTCATCCTCGGGCCCATTCCTTTCCTATGTCTTCTGTGCTATCTAAGCACATTCTCTGCTATCTCTTCTTCATTCATGAGATGTGCCCGAACTAGAAGCAAAAGCATATGCTGCTGTAGCTTGGGTTTGTTGAGTATGCATCTGAAGCATTTCATTCTGCACATTCCATTTGACAAAGTAAATTACAATCTAACTCAAAATTTCATAACTAAAACTTAATAAGTTATATGACTTACATGTCTAGCTTCCATAGCGTCATTAACCTATCTGCCATTTGAATATTGATGACACTGATGCCAATTTTCTAAAATTGAAAGCAACTCACCAGTCTTAGGATTTCTCTATAAAGGGGATAAACTTGTGTTAAAACAATGCATATCTTAAAGGAAAAATGAAACATAGTTAAATAAATTTTTATTTATTACCTTTTGATATCTTAAATTAGCATACGATTGCATTCCATGACGACTTGGCTACTTCACATTTGCTCTGTTTCTTTTATTTGTCATTGACCTTTCTTGTTACAAAGATGAATTATTAAAATTAGTAGGTTACATCGATATATGTAATGATCATAAAAAATAGAGTTTATAACTTTAAACCTAAAAAGCTTCGTTGTAGAAGCGATCACAAGCAGCCTCCCAATCTGTTTTTGTTTGTACATTGTCGGGACATTGCTTCTTCACATTAACTACATTGTTTGTCCCCCCTAATTACTTGAAGTATTCATGAAGGTCATTTTTCTATTCCCTATACTGGTCTTGCGCATTACGATCTATTGATGCTGCCAATATAGGAGTCAAATCAAAATAAAAAAAGATGCTGTAATTTTATTATAAATACCACAATTAATACAAGGTCGCTAAAATAATATATTATAAATAAAATATGAAATACTATTACTCATGTTTAAGGTAAAACTTGATCCTTGTATACTACGGGAACCTTCTTTCAACTATCACAATATGGAGGAATTTTGGATCGCACCGCCTGACCTATACAATTACTTAAGCAAGTTGTGTTGTCCCCTAAGCCTTTATATGTCTTTCCTTGAGTGTCTAGGAATACCAGAAGTTTCCCTTTACTAGCACCAACAATCTTGTAGACATCCTTATTCTTTGTGCACCATAAACTTTCTTATCGGCAACAAGGATTGAAAAAAAAAAAAAAAAAAAAAGGCAATACAAGAGTGTTAGATTTTATATAAAAGTTATAATATATTTAATAGGAGACATATTGTATTCAGTTGTACCTGACTCACAATTTGTTGGAAGTCTTCTTGGCCCCGGGGGAGGTTCTGTACCTTTAAAAGATCCAGCACATGTAGCAACGGGTCCAGTCATTAGGATCACCTATTGATAACAACAAGTTATTCAGACTATATTTATTAAAAAGAATAATATAAAAATGAACTTCATTAAGAACTAGTACTTATGGAAACAAGTTAAATTTACAAGTAAATTATTCCTCATCACTTCTACTCTCGTTGTCAGTTTATACAAAACTGATATCATCATCTTCATCTTCATTTTCTGTGCTTGTATCATTGTCGTACTCTAGTAAAGTATCATCCTGTTGGAAACAAAGTGCGCAGCGGAATTTTAAAAATTTTTCATCAGAGTATTTTCCAAAACACAAGTTTGACATGTTATATGTATAAATTAAACAGATCTTACTAACCTCAGTATGCCGAAGAACCTCCGCGACCTGTGTAGAGAAGTAACGTTCCAGAAGAGCCTCAACCAACTGGTCTTCTTTGCTATTCTCTATCCACAACCGGAGTGAGTGTGGGCTCACACGTACAGCTCTTCCACCGGTGACTCTCCTTCCAACCAATAGAGAGAACCCAAAGCTAGTGTTCATGATTTGTGAACAAAAGCTCTCAGGGAGTTTTCAGATGCTCACTAGAAGAGTATCACTCTTAATCTCTCAAATTGATCTGAGTAAATCATTAGACTCACTCCCTTTTTATACCTATTGGTCCTTGGGGTCAGTCCATATTAGATTAGGTCTCAAAAATCGAAACAGAATCAAGTTCGGATCAATATCTGATAACATACGCGTGAAAAACGCGTAATCTTAACTGTCGCGGTCGGCATGTCGAACTGTGTGATAGGCAGGCCGAACTGACCAGTTCGGCAGGCCGAACACGTCATCCGGCATGCCGAACTGCCGAGAAAAAATCTCCGCGAATCTTTTATTTTCCACCCGAGATTCTAAAGGATAAAGTCTCAGTTTTGATTCAAATAGCCCAATAGAAAAGATATCTGATCAAAACAAACTTTATCAAGATAATCTCTAAGAAAATAAATCAATTCACAATAATTCTACAAGTTTATCTTGTTCTAATTGTCCAAAATTAAAACAACCGATAAACAGACAAGAATTATCCGAACGCCATAATTCAACAAGTTCATCTTGAACTAATTTCTTACATAATTAATTCAACCGATAAACAGACATGAATTATTTGATTCTTATAAATTTTAAACCAATCTGATAAATCTGACATAAGTCACCAATTATTGGAAAAGCACGCCGTGTCGTTACAGGATTTTGTGAGCTAGCAAAGGGGACCAAAATGGACCTATAAAGTTCAAGCTCATGATAATTATGAAACCCAATATCCCAGATATACATTTCACAATTATCAACTCCAACGCTACTCCACTAAAAGCTTGGAGCTTCACTCTCGAACTTTATAGAATTACGAAGCTCGTGTAGCTAAGTCTCCATGACATATCATAGTGTATCGCATCCCCATATGATCATCCATAATCGGCTTAAGGACAAGTTCTGTCTTACCTTCCCGATTATTTTTATCTTACGTTCCATTGTCTCACCATTAGAAAACTTACCATCCAAAGATAGTATACCATTCGGTTACACCTATGTATCCAAATGGTTGAGCGCTCCAGTTTTCCATTTACAGGACAACGCATATAAGAGGATATCATTACTCCTAAAGAGGAGCTATAGATTCCATATCTATGAATAACAAGTCTACGCTACCAAGAGTCATGCCTCCAATGTACCGGCATGCATGCCACTATAGAGATGTGGGAGTCACCCATTGGTACATCAAAAGACACAAATCGAGACAACGGGCCCATTATTCATCTCAGGATTAAGATACAATGCAAATGATTGTCTAAAGTGAATCGATTTGCCAAGACAGAATTATTAATCCAAATCAATTCACTTTATGTCCCGATCCAACACATCGTCACCTATGACAACGCGCCAATGTTTCTATTCATGGAGTCCAACTCCGATGGCCAAGACAAACCATCTCCCAAAAGGGATATAGACAACATAACAATCTTTACATGAATAAAGCGCCCAACTTTATTCCCTCGATTGCGGATCATATATTTTAGACCATCACCTTAAGAGTCGTGTCTACCGCATAATCATCCCATCATATGCCCAACTCTTAAGGTTTAGACTGACAGTCTCAGACTACTGTTTGCTTATCATACATTCAACAAATATGAACGTAAAGAGGACAATATTTGGTATATATAAATTAATAAATTCTTTATTGATAAAAATGTCTCCAAAAACGTATTACATTTTTACTCCTTAGAGCATACATGTCTAACAATCTCCCACTTGCACTAAGTGAGTAAATACTGCAAATTTCGCATCCCCATAGCTTCCACATGCCTTTCGAAGACTCTCCCAGAAAGTGTCTTCGTAAATGGATCAGCTAAATTGTCCTCTGACGCGATCTTGCACACCGTGACATGCCCGCCCTCAACGAAGTCCTTTATCACATGATACTTCCGATCAATATGCTTACTCTTCTTGTGAAATCTTGGTTCCTTAGCATTAGCTACCGCCGCACTGTTATCACAGTACAGTGATACCGCTTTATCTAAACCAAGAACTACCTCAAGATCCCCAAGGAACTTGCGGAGCGACACTGCTTCTTTTGAAGCATCACTAGCCGCCACATACTCGGCCTCCATCGTTGAATCTGAAGTGCAATCTTGCTTCGCACTTCTCCAACTGATGGCACCGCCACCCAGAGTAAACACAAACCCCGATGTCGATTTCCTAGAATCCAGGCAGGATTGAAAATCCGAATCAGTGTATCCTAGAGGAGTTAAATCCTCACCCGAATACACAAGCATATACCCTCGAGTCCTTCTTAGGTACTTGAAAATATGCTTTACCGCAACCCAATGGTTCGGTCCTGGATCCGCCTGAAATCGACTCACAATCCCGACCGCATAGCTAATATCCGGTCGAGTGCAAAGCATGGCATACATGAGACTACCCACTGCCGAAGCATAAGGTACCTTCTTCATGTATTCTCTTTCTTCATAAGACTTTGGAGAGTCTTTCTTAGAAAGAGTAATTCCAGACCTAGATGGTTGCCCACCTTTCTTGGAATCCTGCATTGCAAACCTCCTGAGAATTTTATCTATGTAGCTGGCCTGTGACAAAGCTATCATTTTGTTCTTCCTATCCCGAAAGATCTAGATACCGAGAACAAAATTAGCCTCACCCAAGTCCTTCATGTCAAACTGCTTGGTCAACCATAATTTGACCGATGACAACGCCCCAACGTCATTGCCAATTAGCAGAATGTCATCTACATAGAGTAGTAGAAAAACCACCTTCCCATTCTTAATGTGTTTGTAAACACATGGTTCATCCACATTTTGTGAGAACCCATAAGTCTTGATCACTTGATCAAATCTTATGTGCCAAGAACGAGAAGCCTGCTTAAGTCCATAAATTGACTTTAGCAGCTTACAAACCTTACCCTCTTGACCCGTGACCTTGAACCCGTCTGGTTGTTCCATATAAATGGACTCATCAAGATAGCCATTCAGAAAAGCCGTCTTGACATCCATCTGCCAAATCTCGTAGTCGAGAGCGGCAGCTATGGACAAGAGAATCCGGATGGACTTAAGCATGGCTACAGGCGAAAAGGTTTCCTCATAATCGATTCCTTCCTTTTGTGTATAACCCTTAGCTACCAGTCTAGCCTTAAAGGTTTCGACCTTTCCATCCACTCCTCTTTTCCTCTTGTAGATCCACTTACACCCTATGGGTTTTACCCCTTCGGGAAGATCCACAAGCTCCCAGACCCGATTAGTCTCCATAGACTTCGTCTCAATGTTCATGGCCTCTGTCCAGAGTCTTGAATCAACATCCTCCATAGCTTCTGCGTAAGTATAAGGATCCCTGTTATGTTCATCTGGTTCAGCTAAAAAGACCTCCCCATTGAACATATACCTCTCAGGCTGACGCCCGATCCTCCCACTACGCCGAAGCCCCTTAGGTTGTTGTTCAGGTTTGTTTGGTTTTTCTACACCGATCGGAATGGTTTCGTTCGGAACCTCCGGAGTAAACGGATTACCCCTCAACTCCTCTAGCACCACTTTGCTTTGAGGTTTAAAGTCGTTCATGTAACTGTCCTCAAGGAAAGTTGCATTAGTTGAAACCACGACTTTATTTTCCTTTGGGTTATAAAAATAACCCCCTTTAGTCCCTTTTGGATATCCTACAAACACGCAAACTTCTGAACGTGCTTCCAACTTATTCGGATCCTTAAACAGGACATGAGCTGGACATCCCCATATGCGAATATGGTTTAAGGATGTCTTCCATCTTGTCCACAACTCGTGAGGAGTTTTAGGGACCGATTTTGAAGGCACATTGTTCAAAAGATAACATGCGGTTTGTAGTGCATATCCCCAAAAGGATAAAGGCAATGATGAATAACTCATCATGGACCGAATCATGTCCAACAAAGTCCTATTCCTTCTCTCTGCTATGCCATTCTGCTGCGGAGTGCCCGGCGCAGTCAAATGGGATAAAATCCCATTCTCTAACAAGTGTCCCTAGAACTCATCAGAAAGGTGTTCCCCACCTCGATCAGATCGAAGTGCCTTTATGGATCTACCCAATTGCTTTTCCACTTCAGCCCGAAACTCCCTGAACTTATCATAAGTTTCGCTTTTGTGGTGCATTAGGTACACATACCCATATCTTGAGTAATCGTCAATAAAAGTAACGAAGTACTCATACCCTCCTCGTGCCTGGATGTTCATCGGTCCGCAAACATCACTATGCACAAGTTCTAGAACCCCTTCGGCCCTATTGCCCTTAGACCCGTATGGTCTTTTGGTCATTTTACCCTCCAAACAAGACTCACATTGAGGTATAGATTCCACCTTTAAGTGACTTAAAGGTCCATCTCTTACCAACCTTTGAATCCTATTCAGGTTAATATGGCCAAGGCGCAAATGCCAAAGATAAGTCTTATTAGAGTGAGAAGTTTTAAGTCTTTTTGAGTCATTATCATTTATCTCAGCATTAAGCAATAGGTCCATCTTAGGTTTGATAAAATATAGATTATTTTGCATCCATCCAGAACAGATAAAAGATTTGTTTTTACGAATCACCACTTTTTCATTAAAAGATACCACGTAGGAGTCTTTAAATAAAGAAGATACAGAAATTAAATTCCTTTTAAATTTAGGAACATAAAAACAATCTCGCAAAATTAAACTCCTATAATTATCAAAATAAAGATGGATATCTCCCACTGCTTCCGCTGAGACCAAGGATCCATCGCCCATCCGAAGCGTTAAGTCTTCACGAAGTAGACTTCTCGTTTATTTGAATCCCTGCAGAGAAACACAAACATGATTAGTTGCACCGGAATCTATGACCCAAATGTCACTGGATTCCTCAACCAAACAAGTTTTTAAATATAGAAGATCACACCTACCTCCCTTGGAAAGGAAGTCCTTGCAATGCTTCTTTATATGCCCGACCTTACCACAAAAGAAGCACTTAAGCTTCTTTGGGTTCTTCTTCTTCTTCTTCTTGCTCTTGGTAGCAATAGGAATAGAAGACTTCCCACTTTTGGCCCGTTGCTTCTTTCCATTCCCAGAGTTAGGATTGGAACCAGAAGCAGCTACCATATTGGCCTCTCCACCAGCAGGAGACTCCCTGATCAGCAGTTCAAACTCTTGTAACTGTTTCATCAGTTCTGTCAAGGTCATATCCCGTCTATTGCTTAGATTAAAAGTAGCTCTAAACGGAATAAATTCCTTAGACAGAGTCTCAAAGACCATAGTCATCTGAGTTTCAGCATCGATGTCGGCTCCATTGGTTTGAGCCTCAGCGAGGTAACCCATGACCAACATCATGTGCTCCTTTACAGATGTCCCCGGTCTCTGTCTACAGTTTAAGAGTTTCCGAAGCGCCCCTTGCCGCTTTGTTATGGCCTGGCCTCCAAACATGTCCTCAAGATTATCCAAGATCTGCTTCGCAGTCTCATAATCCTGATGTTGAGCCTGCAGCACGTTATTCATGCTAGCCATAACATAGCAGCGGGCCTGATCATTAGCATCTTTCCAGCGGTCGTACGCTTGGAATTGTTCATTACTTGAGTCTCCCGTAGGCTCGGGAGGACAAGGAGTTGTCAGAACATATTTCAGTTTCTCAAAGGAAAGGACGATGTCCAGGTTCCGTTTCCAATCATTATAGTTCTCACCGGTTAATTGGTTTTTGTCAAGTATCGATGATAAAGCGTTTTTAGACATTTTCAATCTACAATAAAGAATCATATACCAAACATAAGCAAACATATATAATAATTTAGTAAGATAACACAATCATGTAAAATCATACAAATGTGTTTATGTGTCAAAACCTTGAAAATATCACAACCTTACAACGATAATTCCCAACTCAGAATTCAACAAGCTCCTAGGGGAGTCATGCCAAATTCAATCAGGAACACGGATCCCCTCCTGATTAATATATGCCATCCAGGACCCGTATGATCCAGCATATACTAATAATCGTTTCTTTGGCCATTAATTTTATTAACAGAGCTCCTAGGGGAGGTTAATAATAAAATTAACGTGAGTGTATAACCACCGTTTTAATATTTTATCCATGATTTATAATCACCACCTAGGGGTGTGCAATCATAAATCATACTAAAATACCTTATCCTTTCAGAGATCCAATCTGGTACATGATAGAAATCCCTTCCTAGGGGTTGGGACCATCATGTTCTTCCTATGGACCAACGATGGAGGCCTTAGGTTCTCTCTTCGAAAACCTTCTCCCACTCAATCTTTTGAAGTCAAGGTTTTATTTTAAAATTATGCATGAACAATTTTAATATGAGCGGCACTCCCTATTCTATATGACATGTTATCAATATACATGGTAAATCATATTATAATGCAGACAAGCAAAGCAATCAAGCAAAGCTACAAGCATAATAATAATAATAACCGTAATATTATGGTTCCACCCTAGAGAATAGAAAAAACTAAGATTACAAGAGAATAATCGAGACATTTATCGATTCTTCATCCTTGAATCCTCAAGCTGTATCCTTCTTCATGTAATATCCATCTTCAAGTCCTCAATCCCGTATGAATCGAACACTTCATATTTCCGGTCATATCCAAATTTAATGTTTCTCAGAATCATCCCAAAAATAAAATTAAAACTGCACCAAAAATTACACCTTTTCTGGACACCTGGCTGCTCTCGGTCGGCAGGCCGATCTGGGTGATCGGTCTGCCGATCATGGTGGTTCGGCCTGCCGAACATGAAGGTTCGGCCTGCCGGCAGAGCACCAAAATTTCTGCCCCACTGTCGGCCTGCCGGACCGTACGTCCGGCCTGCCGATCTGTGACCTTCGGCCTGCCGAACTGTGAGGTCCGGCATGCCGACCGAGCAGAAAACCCTCAATCCAGAAAATACAATTTTAATGCAATTCATCAATTTTATTTTCAACAATTCAAAAACATAAAATTAGAGACTCAGGAAATACCTGGAGGCGCCATCATCTATCTTTAAGTTCCGACTTCTCGTTCCGTCTTCTCCGAATAATTATTTAATTACAAAAATTCTTACAAATTAAAAATTAAATAATAATTCCTAGACTGAGATGATAGTCCGCCATCTAATTACATGAAAAACCTAGATACACATTCTAACCTCTAAGGAACCATAACCGGTATTAATTAATTAATAAATAATTAAACAACAATTTAATCAACCATAATTAATTAATAAACATTCACCATATAATCCATGACAATATATATTATATAGAAACCTAGAGTGCCATCTCTCTATAAAATTTAATTCAAGCATTGGAGAGATTAAGATCACAAAATTTATGCATATAACATGATCATAAACTTGCAAATTTATGTAAAAACCTCGTCTCTGATACCAATTGTTGGAAACAAAATGCGCAGCGGAATTTTAAAAATTTTTCATCAGAGTATTTTCCAAAACACAAGTTTGACATGTTATATGTATAAATTAAACAGATCTTACTAACCTCAGTATGCCGAAGAACCTCCGCGACCTGTGTAGAGAAGTAACGTTCCAGAAGAGCCTCAACCAACTGGTCTTCTTTGCTATTCTCTATCCACAACCGGAGTGAGTGTGGGCTCACACGTACAGCTCTTCCACCGGTGACTCTCCTTCCAACCAATAGAGAGAACCCAAAGCTAGTGTTCGTGATTTGTGCACAAAAGCTCTCAGGGAGTTTTCAGATGCTCACTAGAAGAGTATCACTCTTAATCTCTCAAATTGATCTGAGTAAATTATTAGACTCACTCCCTTTTTATACCTATTGGTCCTTGGGGTCAGTCCATATCAGATTAGGTCTCAAAAATCGAAACAGAATCAAGTTCGGATCAATATCTGATAAGATACGCGTGAAAAACGCGTAATCTTAACTGTCGCGGTCGGCATGCCGAACTGTGTGATAGGCAGGCCGAACTGACCAGTTCGGCAGGCCGAACACGTCATCCGGCATGCCGAACTGCCGAGAAAAAATCTCCGCGAATCTTTTATTTTCCACCCGAGATTCTAAAGGATAAAGTCTCAGTTTTGATTCAAATAGCCCAATAGAAAAGATATCTGATCAAAACAAACTTTATCAAGATAATCTCTAAGAAAATAAATCAATTCACAATAATTCTACAAGTTTATCTTGTTCTAATTGTCCAAAATTAAAACAACCGATAAACAGACAAGAATTATCCGAACGCCATAATTCAACAAGTTCATCTTGAACTAATTTCTTACATAATTAATTCAACCGATAAACAGACATGAATTATTTGATTCTTATAAATTTTAAACCAATCTGATAAATCTGACATAAGTCACCAATTATTGGAAAAGCACGCCGTGTCGTTACAGGATTTTGTGAGCTAGCAAAGGGGACCAAAATGGACCTATAAAGTTCAAGCTCATGATAATTATGAAACCCAATATCCCAGATATACATTTCACAATTATCAACTCCAACGCTACTCCACTAAAAGCTTGGAGCTTCACTCTCGAACTTTATAGAATTACGAAGCTCGTGTAGCTAAGTCTCCATGACATATCATAGTGTATCGCATCCCCATATGATCATCCATAATCGGCTTAAGGACAAGTTCTGTCTTACCTTCCCGATTATTTTTATCTTACGTTCCATTGTCTCACCATTAGAAAACTTACCATCCAAAGATAGTATACCATTCGGTTACACCTATGTATCCAAATGGTTGAGCGCTCCAGTTTTCCATTTACAGGACAACGCATATAAGAGGATATCATTACTCCTAAAGAGGAGCTATGGATTCCATATCTATGAATAACAAGTCTACGCTACCAAGAGTCATGCCTCCAATGTACCGGCATGCATGCCACTATAGAGATGTGGGAGTCACCCATTGGTACATCAAAAGACACAAATCGAGACAACGGGCCCATTATTCATCTCAGGATTAAGATACAATACAAATGATTGTCTAAAGTGAATCGATTTGCCAAGACAGAATTATTAATCCAAATCAATTCACTTTATGTCCCGATCCAACACATCGTCACCTATGACAACGCGCCAATGTTTCTATTCACGGAGTCCAACTCCGATGGCCAAGACAAACCATCTCCCAAAAGGGATATAGACAACATAACAATCTTTACATGAATAAAGCGCCCAACTTTATTCCCTCAATTGCGGATCATATATTTTAGACCATCACCTTAAGAGTCGTGTCTACCGCATAATCATCCCATCATATGCCCAACTCTTAAGGTTTAGACTGACAGTCTCAGACTACTGTTTGCTTATCATACATTCAACAAATATGAACGTAAAGAGGACAATATTTGGTATATATAAATGAATAAATTCTTTATTGATAAAAATGTCTCCAAAAACGTATTACATTTTTACTCCTTAGAGCATACATGTCTAACACATCCACCTTAAGGTCAACCTCAATGTCATCAGTTGCATGACCCACTTCGATTAATGTTGCATTCTCAACGACATTAGGATCAGCATCATTTCTTCTAAATGTTGTTAACTCCAAATTGGGTAGCTTAACTACCAGTTCAAAATTTAAAAAAGCATCTTGTAAAACCTCAACTAAACTAGAATCTTCATGTTCGGTGTCAGGAAAATCCCGCATATGTCGATGACCAAACTGTTGGACCACTTTCCAATTAGGGCTATTAAGCTGATCTTCAAGATAAAACACTTGTTTTGCTTGTGATGATAATATAAATGGATCATCTTTATAAGCCTCAGCATTGACAACCACACTCGTCAAGTTTTTATTATGTAAGATCCTTTTCTTTCTTGGATCAACGTCAAAGCATTTACACCTAAACAACACAACTGAACAATGATTCACATATTGAAGTACCAATACATCTTTTAGCCGATCGTAATATGTGTTGTCATCAACACCAGGTACACGAACCCCACTATTTTGTGTTTTTTTGCCGAACATCACAATTGTTGCACACAAACTTGACCCCATTTACCACACAAGTGAAGTACGATAGTACATTATCATTGGGACCAAACGCCGAGGCAAGCAATTCATCAGTGGCCTCAGGTGAATGATTTTTTCATAAATTGTACACCTACAATGAGAAATCTTATTATTGGAAAATCTTTAAATATGATTTTTTTTTGCCAAAAAAGGTAAAAATAATTTTTTACCTTCTTGTAAAACCACGCTAGAAACTCATCAATCTGAACCTTATTTAAGTTTCTTCTACTAGTAATTTCAAGCTCACTCATGTGTTCCCTATATACGAAATGGGTCTCATAAAAATTATGTTATATTACGTACTAGAAAGTTAACAATTAAAGAGCTAAACTTACTCTATGTATCTTTGGATTTTTGGGCAATTGTTTAAAATATACCACTCGGCCTTCTTCCTTAATAACTCATCTAATTGAGTTGCTACAATCTTTCTCATTGGTTGGCATTGTGATTGGAAGACCGATAAGTTTTTCTTTGGAGTAGAATCATGATCAGGTAGGTTCCTTTCAGGCCGATTGAACTTAGTTCATATACCATGAAAGTAACATGAACAGAAAGTCAAAGCCTCATTCACAACATAAGCCTCTACAATTGACCCTTCTGGTCATGCTCAGTTTCTAACATATTGCTTAAGTGACCCAATATACCGCTCAAAGGGGTACATCCACCTTGTATGAATAGGACCCCTTTGCATGGTTTCTTTCAGCAAATACAAAGCCAAGTGAACCATGATATCGAAAAATGCAGGCAGAAATATTCTTTCCAACTTGCATAATATTATGACAATTTGGTCTTTAGCTTTCCCTAAATAAGAGATCTTTAGGGATCTAGAACAAATTTTTTGAAAGAAATAACAAAGTTTAACAATTGTATCAGTGATATCTTTTTTTTTTTTTTTTTTTTCAGAAATGGATGAATACTAATTGGTAATAGATGTTGCATGATCACATGATAATCATGTGATTTAAGTCTAGTGATCTTACCATCAGCATCGACGTTGTTTTTCAAATTTGTCACAAACACATCAAGAAACTTTATGGATTTAATAAAGGCACTAAATTGTTTCCGCTCTACAGGAGTTAGAGTGTAGTCTGCATGAGGTTTCATCAACCATTCCCTATCCTTATAAAGATGCAATTCATTCTTTATTTTCATGTCAGCTAGATCCATGCTTACCTTGTCTGGGTCCTTTGACTTCCCATCAATATTCAATATTGTGCCCAACAAGCTATCACAGACATTCTTCTCAATATGCATGACATCTAAGTTGTGCTTTAGCAACAAATCTTACCAATATTCCAATTCAAAGAATATACTCTTTTTCGTCCAGTTTAATTCGTAAGGTTCTCGCCTACGTTTCTTTCCACCAAAATCAATGAGCTTTCCTAGTAGTCTACTTCATACACATGGTAACTGATTTAATATTTCAGCAATAAACAAGCATGGAGGCGGGGGTCTTTTCCTACTTTACCATCAAATTGTTTGTCTCTTTTCATCCTATTTGAAGTTGGAAGGAATCGCCGATGGCCTATATAACACGTCTTACTTCTTAAATGCTTAGAAGGAGTATGCATGTTGCACGTTGGGCATGCATTGTATCCCTGGCCACTCCAACTGGACAAACTACTTTGAGCGTGAAAATCATTGATAGTCCATAACAACACAGCATGCATCCTAAATGATGTATTATCATAGGCATCATGAATTACCAATATATGCTCCTAAAGCTCTTTCAACTCATCTACAACTAGTCTCAAAAACACATCCATATCCTTTGTAGGAGCATTAGGTCCCAGAATTAACAAAGTTAACATCAAGTATGGTTTCTTTGTACAAAACCATGGTGGTAGATTGTATGTTAACAAGATAACTAGCCACATACTGTAAGGTTGACTCATATTTCCAAATGGACTAAACCCATCAGCCGCTAAACCCAAACAAACATTTCTTACCTTAGAAGCAAAATCAGGATACCTACGATCACATGCCTTCCAAGCCTCTCCATCTACTGGATGTTCCAGAACTCCTTGCATAGATTGACCATTTACATGCCATCTCATTTCTCTTGCAGTATGCCTTGACGCATACAAATGCTTCAACCAATCCTTTAAAGGCAAATATCATAAAACTTTATGAGGCACTTTCTTTCCTTTAGCATTTGGATTCACCCATTGACTTTCACCACATATAGGATAAGTGTTTCGATCAACATATTCTTTCCAAAATAAAGCACAATCATACTTGCATACATGAATTGTCTCGTAACCTAAACCCAACTTGCGTAACTTCATCTTGGCCTTATAGTGTGAAGTAGGAATATTGTTTCCTTTTGGTAATGGCTCCTTTAAAAGCTTTAGCAAAGAGTCAAAAGATTTGTTGGTCCATCTATGAAGCACCTTTTAATGCATCAATTTTACTAAAAAATCCAAAGATGAAAAGCTTTTGCTTCTAGGATACAACTCTGCCTCACACTTAGCCAAAAGTTCTTCAAACTACCCAGATTGGTATTTGGTTGGACTTGACCCTTCTAGTTCAACATGATTGCTGGTCCCCACTATATCATCTAAGATGTTTCACATCTCGTCAATAACTTGTTCATGCGTTTCATCACCATAAATGTTTGCATTATAAGATTCCCTATGGTATATCCACTTAGTATATGTTCGACTAAATCCCTTGTCGATTATATTAGATTCAACCACCGGTAATGTTTGCATTGTTGCATTCAGACAATTAATGCATGGACAAATAACTTCCCCATCCTCATTCATGTAGTTTTTTGCTCTTTCCAAATATGCCATTGCACCATTCCAGTATCGGTTTGAAAAATAATCATTTTCAAAAATCCAACTCTTGTTAGTCGTCATTCTGATGCTTTCAATCCTATTGTCAAATGTAATACTAACTCATTAATATGTAAAATTTTTTAGTAAATAAATTTGGATAAATGTCACGAAAGGCCTTTTCATCGAACTCAAAATCGAACATGATATTACCTTCACAATATTTGGTTGCATAATACAAACAAAGCAAAATGCATGGCAATTAAAATCAGATGATTAAGTGTCAAATGGAAAATTGCCATCAAACAAGTTTGTGTGCCGTGTAAAGATAAATCACTCTTATGATATAATAAAGTTCTACAAAAAGAACTAATCAATGAACAAGTACATGCATAAATACTTATTATGCCATATATATCACCTTATGAAACTTACTACTTTATAAATGCCATATATATTTGACACTTATTATGTTACTAAAAAATTTTATGAGATGGGAGAGAGAGGAAGAGAGCGTTGGTCGAGAAAAATAATATTTAAACAATTCATACTAATTATTTTAAGAAAGTAATATGAGTGTTAATATGACACGAGTAGATAAAATTTTTTAAAAGTGTGGCAAATGGTGTGAGTTTCTCTTAAAACTGGGAAGAGAGAGATTGAACAAAACTAAAACTAAAAAGAGAGAATATCTAGGCCGAGACCTTAGGACATTGCAAGGAATTGCGAAAGATAATACTCAGAGAGAGAGAGAGAGTGTGGGAGAGAGAGAGAGAGAATCAAATTGAAATTAAAAAGAGAGAAAACCTAAGCTGAAACTTTGAGACATTGAAAAGAATCATGAAAGATAGTACTCTAAGAGTCGAAATGAACGTTCTAAACAAGTTGTTTGGAATCATCATGAATGTTACTTTAACAAGGTATCATAACAATTCCACTATTATCGTAAACGACTGTTGGTTATCTATCATATTATGCTACCTTTTTCCGCACAAAGTAATCTATTAAATTACCGCTAGTCATCCACCACATTATAACGCTCAAATTAACACAAGTCACAGATCATCTCCAACCAAATCACAAATCAATTTCCAAAACAAATAACCAGATTACCAACTTCAAAAAATCCTATACAAGTTGTAAAAACTTGACACTAATTAGCAAGTCTATATATAGAATCACATATAAATAAATTGGTCAGATAAGAAAATAAGACATAAATTTGTATTAGGGGCTAAAAGGTGCTACACATGAAGTAGAAACGAACCATAAATTTGTAGTAGACATAGCTTATAGATTAAGAGGCCCAAGATATTGTTGGTACAACATGAAGAGGGACTTTCTCATGAACAGTTATCCCATAAACTACACTCATGTCTAAGTCCTCAGGCAATCCAAAATCATCTGACAACTTCCAATCCGATCACACACAAAAACTTCGTAAAAAAAACAGTAAAAAAAAACCATGCATACATAAAATCTTCACACACCTAATTTCCAATATCCCATTTCCAAGAATAAGCAAAAAAATAATAATAATAATCAAACAACAAGCGAAAATACCCATTTGATCACACACAAAATGATAGCAAAAAAAAAATAAACTTACAGCAAAGGGCGGTAGACGGCAACTAGCGCAACAAACAACGAAAATTAGGTAGACGAAGAACCCTGATGAAGCGCGATATATGGCAACAATCCGGCTGACGAACTACACTGATAGAACTTGAGGGGGTCACAAGGTTGACCGGTAGGGTGGTTTTCCAAAACAATTTGACAAAGAGAGAAAGGGGTTGAGGAGTGAGAGAGAGTTCAAGAGAGAGAGGGGAAGGTATTTCTTGGTGTTAAAGAAGAGGGATCTAGAGGAAAAATTGATCGAGGAAGTATTGTTTCTTTCAATAACGACATATGTCATCGCTAAATCTCAACTTATAAAAATGACAATGTGGCAAATTATTTATCGTCGTTGAATCTGCTGAAACAAAACCTGCGAATTTATGGTAGGTGTTTGGAAATTTTGATGGGTAAATTTTTCGCTAAAATATTCAGTGATGATATAAGTCATCGCTGAATATCAGTAATGTGGGCATAGATTAGTGACCATTAGTGACGACAAATATATCTTTTTTTTAGCGACGACAAAATGTCATCTCTAAAAGTTTCGTCGCTAAATCATATAATTGTTGTAGTGTAATTTATAAACTAACCTTAATAATAATACAAAATTCTCAATCTATCCATCTTTTTGATAACATTTTTAATTTCGTTGCTTTTTTTAAAGTGATTTTTTACATGGATATATAATTTATCTAGGTTAATAATAGTAATTATTTTTCAAAAAATATATAATAAAAATAAAATAATATTTTATTAGCCTTTTAATGTGCAAATATTATGAATGTCAATCTTAAAATTAAAATTAAAAACTAAAACTATAAATATGCTCAGTAAAGTATATCTATTTCTGTCATTATATATGTCCTCAACAATTTTATACATAATTTACCAAACACCTAAAACTCTACTTTTGGGGTTTAGTGTCATGCCTTTAAGTGGGGGTTAATAGTTTTTAATAAATAAAATAGAGATTAGAAAATATAAATAAACAATCAAAAAAATTTGCTCAAAACTTAAATGAAAACTCTTAAACAAAGTAAAAATATAAACAACAATTAAACCACAATTTAATATAGCATCTTAAGTTTAATAATACAAAACTGTCATCATCATCATTTCAACCCTCAATACATTTAAATACAGTCACAGAAAGTAACATTCAATGCTTACACTAACATGATGGACATTCTTATCAAATGAAGCAAATCCAACGATACACAGCTACATAGCTTCCTCAACTATGTTTCTTGTCACCACCTAGCATACTATGAGTCCTGGAAAGATAGAAATATAAGGGAATGAGTGATAAAATGCTTAGTAGGGAAAACATTGCTCACCTTTTGGTTTTTATCATTGCCCGATTAAAACCTGCATGGTTAGTTAGTTCACAATATTATTCATCAATATTATCATGTTCAATCCCGGTGGATACCTTATGATTATTCTTACAAGTTCCATACATATATATATATACATATTAATTTAAGATTCAATTATGCTCATCTGTATCCACCGTGCAATGTAATATCCTATCACTCAACTCAACGAAACTCAAATGGGCGTGCTTGACCACCCTACAATCATTCCAAAGGTGTTTTGGTGAGGGGACACCAAGCCTCGGATCCTCACCAAGTTGATTCATGTACAATGCATTCTGGGACTTTCAACCTAAGAGAGCGTCATCATCTCCATCCTATTTTACCTTTTAGGGTATTCGTGCCCAATAATATAACCGCGGCCCTCTTCACGTCTTATCATTCCTCTATAATCATTCATTATTTATAGAGTCAGTTTTTCCTAACCATGCTTCTCAATTTACAACAACATATGTCAAATTAATATATTCCTCGTTGTATAATACAAGACAAGTTCATGTCATGGTTTCATATGTGATACTCATATAATAGTAGTTCAACATATATATATATCTTGTAGTAAAGCAGCCAATTTTGATTCCATAAAAACTCACAAAAGATGAGTAATAGAATCTCTACCTCTTGGCGAATACTATGCCAATAACTTCCAGCTTATAACGTAAGTAAGACTCCGTCATCTTACGATGTATAAAATAACCACACTTTAATTAAATCCCCAATTCATAATCATGTCGATTTACCATTTATTCTTATTAGTGTGCCATAATCATTTCTTTGAAATCCTTGGAACATTTTATAACACAAAATGATGAAAAACAAATGATTTTAGACTACCCAATCGGCCTATCGATCACTAGTTTTGGCTTTCTAAACAAAAAGCTATTTTTGGACTCTTTATCGGCCTGTCTGTATGACTCATCGGTATTGTACATCGGTCTGCTGGTACTGTTCATCGGCCTACCAATAGAACAATACCTGTAAATTCCTAATTTCTATTTTTGAAGGTTTCAAACTTTAAAACTTAATCCAATCCTTTTTATCAACTTCCAGGACCTAGAAAATGTATAAAAACTATGAAATATCACCCTTAAACACATGTATGTCATTTTTCTCAAAGTTTTCATATATAACATGCAAATCTAAAAAAAAAATTAAATTCTTCAAAACTAGCTCAAAAACTAATTTTAAACATAGATCTATAAAAATCAAGCTTTAAAAAGTTGTATAATTACCCACAAACATCAAGAACACATTTCTCACAAATCTCATGCTAAAAACACAAATTTAAATCAAAGTTTTTTTTTTAGCTTAAAAAACCTTACCTCAAGCTTGAAGAAGATTGTGATTTTGGTTGTAAAAATCCTTGGTTTTTGTTTTGTGATGATTTATGAGAACATAACTTGAAATTCATGAAGAATGTTTGAGCTCTTCCTTTGGTCTTCTCTACTTGTCTCACCATGGAAGAAAAAAAGAAGAAGGAGAAAAGAGATGCAGAGGAAGGAAGAGAAACGCGAGAGAAGAAAGAGAAAGGGGTAGGGGAGTGAATATTGATATGAAAATAAGGTAGAGAGAATGATTGAGGGAGTAGGTGAGAATGATTGAGGAAGTAGGTGAGAATGAGTCTCCTTTGGTGACTTTAGGCCATATAATGCCAAATAGCACTTTTGAAATAATTTGAAAGGTCCAAGGACATTTTGGTCAATATACTAAATAAGATTAGTAAAATTTTAGGAAATTTAAAAATAGGTAAAAATAAATAATGTGAAATAGGTTTAGATGAAACAAATTTTTAATTCGCACACTAATAATTAATTTAATTACCATAATACCTATTAGAAAAATAATGGGTATCACAGCTCTACCACCCTTAAAAAAAAATTTTCCTCGAAATTTCAAATCTAACAATACTAAAAAAAAAATCATTATTTTGTAATGATTCTGCTTTCAATCTACACCCTTAAGGAGCGTTTGGTATGCAGTAATTAGTAGGAATCATATTCTCAAGAAAATGATTATAGGGAATATAATTTTCAAGAACCAAGATTATCACGTTTGGTTATACATAGGAATCTTCTATTAGATTTATAGGAATAAAACGTTACTATGTTTGGTTGTACATAAGAATTGTGTATAATTGAAAAAATAATTTATAGTATTAATATTAAATGTATCAATATAATATATTAGTACTAATATTAAATAATAATAATATAAATATGAATAATAAAATAATATTATATAATTTAACATTAAAATTACTATGAATATTAATGTTATTGTTATCATTATTATTTATATTAATATAATACTTTCTTTATATTATATAAAAATATTAATTTATAACAATCATATAATTACTATTTAACAATATATTGATATTAAAATGTTGTATATAATATGTAATATATTGATATGAATATAAATAATATTAAAAATAGAATTCTTAATAATATATTATTTTTTATATTAATATTAACATTAAATAAAAATATTTTTATAAAAGATATTAAACATATTTAGTTATATTTCATATTTATAATTATTATAATAGTATTTATATAATTTAATATTGATATTACTATTCATATTAATATTATACTATTCATATTAATATTATATTATTATGTTTTTATTAGTAATGTTATTATTATCCTTATTATTAAATTATAATTTTATATTGATATAATATTTATATCCATATCATATATTAATATTAATTTAAAATAATAGTACGAAATTATTTTATTTTATTATTATACTATTTATATATACTATATTCTAATATTAATTAATAATATAAATTATATTTAGATATCGTATATGTAATATATTATATATTTTAATTATTATTGTTAATGTTATTATTAGCCTTATTATCAAATTATTATTTTATATTGTTATAATTTTTATATTTATATTGTATAAATTATTGATTTATAATAATAATATTAGTATAATAATTTAATAATAATATAATTATTATATCATTATCATCATGGAAAAAAAAAGGTGAGATTTTTATAGTTTTAGATTCGCAAGGTTATAAATATCACCTTGTTGGGTGAGATTCTAATTACCCTAAAATGGGGTAATCTGAATCCTATAAGAATGAGTATCCTAAGAATTCAAAACTCAAATTATTGCATATCAAACATGGGAATCTGTAAAATTCTCATTCCCACATCAAAATTACTACATACCAAACACCCCCTTAGTTATTTGTCTCCGTATGTAGGTTACCATGTCTATATTCATTTCCTTGGGATATCAACCATGCTTTAAACATCAAATCCCTCAACAAGAGTATTTCTAACAGGTTCCAACTTACAACATCGTATTATGGTTTAGGAATAGGATCTGAAAAGCACACATGCTGATCATATTATTTTTTTCCAGCCCTTCACTATCCATGGACTATGATTTACAATTACGTTTAAGGCAATTACTAGAGTAATTCTATATACTTCATTCTTAAGTTCCCATTTCCTCTATGAATAAAAAAAAAAATCAAACATGTTTGATTTCATATTCTAACTAATAAACTAAAACATAATCATAAAATATATAACACAAGCGCTTCTATTCAAAATCATACATTAAACTTATACATAGAGATATTAGAGGGAATCTCGTAATTATAGCAAACTCGATAGATTTTTTATTAAACAACTACCTTCATGACACACAAACATTTCACCCATATAACGCACTCATATTTTCTACAGAGTATCCCCACAGTTGACTTTGGTACTTCCACAAAACATTAATAGAATACTACACATTACAAACGTGATACAGATACATTTCGAGAGTACAAGGCACTATGTGTACCAGCTATCCATATCATACATGCTTATAGATCAATAAACAAAAGGTTGAACCTTAAATGGGGTGCATTTCGAAAGCATCAAGTACTTCATATCATCAACCATCTCGGCATTAAGGTCAATGAATCTTACCATAAGAAAATACAGAGTGCGGGGAAAACAGTTATTCGTGACACATGAAATATGGACATACATGCCAATGGCGAAACCAAAAGATTGTAGATGGAGATTCAAATCAAATGGCCGCTCCCGACTTTCCTTCTTCCATGCAAGCTTGGAAGTTGTAGTATCGGACTCCAGATGGGTGATTTGCATCTTATCTAGCAATTCCTTGGCTGTTGAAATAGTAACAAAGATTTGTCTCTTCGATTCTACAATGAAGTTTTCTTCCGCAGCGTAATCTAGAGAACATCATAAAAACCATTCACATTTTAAAGTCCCAAGGGTTTAGAATGAATGCCCAATAATTGCCTACAAGCAACTACGAATATTTTCTAAAGGGTACCTAAACCACCAGGTAATGCTATAAAAGCATCAAAATTATCAATCATGATTTTATGATGTTTAGAGGTGTCCAAAACTCTTTTCTCCCTACCTATTATTTTTCCATAAAGGTTCCCCTTAGCTAGGAGTCGAGGAATAATCCCCAAGACTGCGACACCACCAGACTTAGCTGTTGTTGCCGCATTTCCCATTAATCCTTAACTACCACCCCCATAGGTTAGGTTAATCTTCCTGCATGCTAAGGCTTGCCTTAAGTATTTTGCAGCTTCTAGATAGACTTTATCTTTTCCAGAGCTAGAATCACAAAAGACATAGACATTCTTTATTTTCTTGGTGGACTAGGAGGTAGACATATTTGGTTTGCATGAGTGATTGCTTTATGTCTGCTCCATTTAGACTCAAGGTTCTACATGGGATTTTAAAGATAAGGGATACGCAAAAAGGACTAGAGTGATAGATGAGTAGGTGATGAAAAGGTAGTCCAAAAATCTAAACAAAATATTGTGTAGGTAAGTAAGTAAGAAAAGTGACTAACAGTTTACAGAAAGCCCGATTCACTTTTTAAAAATTTTTAACTCAAACTATATAACTTTTGACAATTGAGAATGGTTCGTCAAAAGGCATTCCGACACAACCATAGACGTTTGTGACAAATGTACAATGAATCTAGAAAATCAATATAAACTACTACTATTGTAGAACTTTTGAAATTTGAGACACAAATCTTGAAATATCTGGATATATTTCAAATATTCAAACATGCTACAATACCGCATGTGATGTATCTAATAAGATAATATATTTTATTATATATATATTAAATAAAACTATAAATTAAAAAAGATACTAAAACTTACTATATCAATTTAATAACGACAATTATTTTGGACACAAAAGCAAATATTCTAAGTAAAAGAATGACACAGATTATTGAACACCAACTGAAATGATTTCAAATAAACAAAGACTAAACAACCTTTATAGAGCGATAGCTTATTCCCCATCCAATTTCCTTGTGATTTGGCAAACAGGATCTTGAAATACCATATTCTTGAGACGTTGTCTTTTTGCATGTAATTTGGGCCAAAGTTGAAAGATGACACCCTGAACATATCCTCAAGGGTGATATTGAAGAGGAGGATAGAGGTTATCCAAGTTCTCCTTAGAGAGTCCATCCCTGTAAAACCTTATTTTATCCTCTCTATTTACAGACACATATTCAGGTGAAATACATTTACTGTTACAATCTTATCATCCACGTTTGTTACAAGTGACTGCGATGGCACGAGCTCTTCTTTTCATCACACTACAGCTGGTACCTGTACCTAGTAAATCGACATCTTGATTGAAGTCACTTAGACGGATCTTCCCTTCTATTAACATCCTCACATCACTAGGGATGCCAAAACGCATAAAAATCCACAACCGAGTGATCATAATCTTGTATTTCTTTCTGAGAATCTTTTGGCAGAATGATGGGAAATACTTTCTCAAGTGTTGGTACTTTGGGTCCATGATGAAATGAAAGAAGAGTAAATAGAAAAGAAAAGTAGAGACAATAAGTTACAAATTCTTGGAATTCCTTCTTTTTTTAGAAAGACAAAGAAGAAGCTCCAGAGAAAAGGAAGAGGATTTACAAATTAGAGAGAGCATGACAAGTTCAGAGAGAGAGTGAGCTCAGCGATATGAACTCCTATGCATAGTCAATGTATATATAGACAATGATTGAACCACTGAAAATAACACGTGTAGAGACCACGTACGAATGATAGCATGGATCGAACTATTTCAGGATTTAGACTAGGCCCAAATGTTCTAAACTAAGATGGGTTGAGTTATCTTGGGCCTTAACACATTTAGAACGAGTTAAATAACAAGCATGAAATTGAAACTTAACTTATACAAATCTTAAGCCTAATTCGAAGAGTGCTTAAAACACAATTGACCAAAATAAATTACAAAACCCAATTTCATAAAAATCATAAGTTCCCCTTAATGTTATCCAAATCATTCCATTACAGCAAAATCTTATTGCAATTTAAATAATTTGTTTTAATCAAAACATTATTTTTCAATACAAACACTCCTATCTTATCCTTAATACTCAATATCCGTTAATATAAATCTACCATTAACACTACCAAGGTTTTTGAATGTAACTAGCCTTAAAATCAATATACTTTTTGTCTTCCAACATAGACCACATTAAGGAGCAAAGACTATTAATGTTATTACTTAGGGACATCTACTATCCTCATAATCTCACTTATACAATCTTAAATTTTCTCGCACAACCATACCTCGAGTAACGAAGAGATTCACATCAAAACATCTAAAAGTTAGACCTTTTCATCATAAAGGTCCAGAATCATCAATGGTGCCTTAAGTATTATGATCTACTTAAGGAAACTTCTATTAGACATTTTTACATTACATCCATTTAGAAGGATTAATATCACCACTTAAATACAAGGTACGCAACAAAATATTTCAACCTTGAAATTCATACATTCTTTGTCTTTACACAGTCTCAACAGACCAAAAGACTAACGTTTATCTCTCTCAAGGTTCAATACCATGTATTCCAAACCTATCTCATATTGCTCAAGTAAATAGAACTTTCAAGGAAAGTTATTGACACTTAAGTACCCCATCGAGTCCACACACAATCACTATTGGGTTTAAATCAAATACGAAGAATTTGCCACATCTATGCCAAACTTTAAAATCAACAAATCAAGCCTTATATTTCTCACCATTTCTCGCGAGATAAAGACTTATAGATATTTTTAACTATACGAATCTCCCTTAAGCAATCTACGTACAAATTTCATTTCATATAATTATCATTCCCACGTAACCATTTATACTTTCATTTTAGGGCCTTTCTATGTTACATCCTTCTGGACTGTATAAATTAATCTGAATGTTCATTTTGATGATGACATTGAAAATTTAACTTTAAAACCATATCAAAAACTAATATTTAAAGTAGTGCTATACTCCCTAGGTTAACCGAACCTAGGCTTTGATACCAAAAATTCTGTAACCCCTCTAAGTGAGGGTTAACAGTATTTAATAAATAAAATAGAGATCAAAAAATATAAATAAACATCAAAAGAAATTTGCCTAGGACTTAAATGAAAACTCTCAAAACAAAATAAAATTATAAACAATAATTAAACCACAGTTTAATGTAGCACTTAAGTTTAATAATACAAAATTATCATCATCATCATTTTAATCCTCAACACATTTAAATACAGTCACAGAAAGTAACATTCGATGCTTATGTTAATATGATGGACATTCTTATCAAATGAAGCAAATCAAACGATACACAGCTACATAGCTTCCTCAACTATTTTTGTTGTCACCACCTCAGACACTATGAGTCTTGAAAAGATAGAAATATAGGGTATTAAGCGACAACATGCTCAGTAGGAAAAACATTGCTCACCTTTGGGTTTTTATCATTGCCATATCAAAACCTGCATGGTTAGTTAGTTCACAATATTATTCATCAATATTATCATGTTCAATTCTGGTGGATACCTTATGGTCATTCTTACCAAGTTCCATACATATATATATACATTTTCATTCAAGATTCAATTATGCTCATCTCTATCCACTGTGCTATAGAATATCCAATCACTTAACTCAATGAAACTCAAAATGGGCACGCTTGACCACCCTACAATCATTCCAAGGGTATTCTAGTGAGGGGACATCAAGCCCCGAATCCTCACCAAGTTGATTCCTATACAATGTGTTTTAGGACTTTCGACCCAAGGGAGCATCATCACCTCTTCCCTATTTTACCTTTTAGGGTAACGACATAATCGTCGCCCTCTTTACGTCTTACCATTCCTCTATAATCATTCATTATTTATAGAGTCAGCTTTCATAACCATGTTTCTCAATTTACAACAACATATGTCAAATCAATATATTCCTCGTTGTACAATATAGGATGCATTCATGTCATAGTTTCATATGTGTTACTCATATAATAACAGTTTAACATATATATATATATATATTGCAGTAAAACAACCAATTTTAATTGCATAAAAACTCTCAAAAGATGAGTAATAGAATCCCTACCTCTTGGCGAATACTATGCCAATAACTTCCAGCTCACAACGTAAGCTCTAAGTACTCCGTCATCCTACGATGTATAAAATAACAGCACTTTAACTAAATCCCCAATCCATAATCATGCCGATTTACCATTTATTCTTATTTGTGTGCCATAATCATTTTTATAAAATCCTTAGAACATTTTGTAACACAAAATGATGAAAGACAAATGATTTTAGACTGCCCGATCGGCCTACAGATCACTGTTTTCGACCTTCTGAACAAAACAACTATTTTTGGACTCTTTGTCGGCCTGTCGATATTGTTCATCGATACTGTATATTGGCCTATCGGTATTGTTCATCGGCTTGCAGGTACTGTTCATCGGGTTAAGGTATTGTTCATCGGCTTGTCGACAGAACAATACTTGTAAATTCTTGATATATGTTTTTGAAGGTTTCAAACTTTAAAACTTAATCCAATCCTTTTTATCAACTTCCAGGACCTAGAAAATATATAAAAACTATGAAATATCACCCTTAAACACATGTATGTCATTTTTCTCAAAGTTTTCATATATAACATGCAAATCTAAAACAAAAATCAAAATTCTTCAAAACTAGCTCAAAAACTAATTTTAAACAAAGATCTATATAAATTAAGCTTCAAAAAGTTGTATAATCATCCACAAACATCAAGAACACATTTCTCATAAATCTCATACTAAAAACACAAATTTAAATCAAAGTTTTTTTTTTAGCTTAGAAAACCTTACCTCAAGCATGAAAAAGATCGTGATTTTTGTTGGAAAAATCCTTGATTTTGTTTTGTGATGATTTATGAGAAAAGAACTTGAAATTCATGAAGAATGTTTGAGCTCTTCCTTTGGTCTTCTCTACTTGTCTCACCGTGGAAGAAGAAATGAAGAAGGAGAAAAGAGATGTAGAGGAAGGAAGAGAAACGTGAGAGAAGAAAGAGAAAGGGGGCAGGGGAGAGTGTAGATTGTTCTGAAAAAAAGATAGAGAGAACGATTGAGGGAGTAGGTGAGAATGATTGAGGAAGTAGGTGAGAATGAGTCTCATTTGGTGACTTTAGGCCATATAATGCCAAATGGCACCTTTGAAATAATTTAAAGGTTCCAAGAACATTTTGATCAATATACTAAATAAGTTTAATAAAATTTTAGGAAATTTAAAAATAGTTAAAAATAAATAATGTGAAATAGGTTTAGATGAAACAAATTTTAAATTCGTATACTAATAATTAATTTAATTATCATAATACCCGTAAGAAAAATAACAAGTTTCACATTTAGTAACCTTAGCAGATATCAGACATTGATCGATAACCACAATGACATTATAATGCCTAAAACACTCTATGTGTTTTGCCAAAATACCACTTTTGCTCCTCTTTTTATTAGAATGCCTAAAACATCCCTTGTTTTTTTAAAATCATACTCAAAATACCCCCTAAAGCAATTAATTTTTTTAAAAAATTCTAAGATTATCCTTCCTAGTATATATTAAATGTTATTTTGAATGTATCTTGATTTAAAAACTAAAGAAAAGGTAATTTAGAATGTTCCAATAAATATTTTAACCAAGCAAATATTTCAATGATTTTGAGAGTTTCTAACTTTATAATATTGATTTTATTTAGTATTCTGATTTAATAATGTTGTAAATTATATTTAGTAAATATTAGGAAGAATAATTTTAGTTTTTTTTAAGTTTAATAAATAATGAAAAAACTTATTGGAAACAAAAACACACATATACAAAATAATCTTTCACATCTAAATATTAGAACAACAATAAATTTCATTGATTTAATGAATGAAAAACTAGGAATAGCGAAGATATAGTAGGAAAAATTGAAAAATCGGTTGGAACAACTTATGGATTGTTCCTTTCAAATATTTCATTTAACACTTAATTTAATGCCAATAAAGCTAAATAAATATATTAGGTGACTTTAAAGCACATTTTAAGCTATTTGATTAAGTTCTAGAGTTCTTTTTACTATTCCACTTGAAATTCTATATTTGTTTACACTAGTCTAAGTATTCTTGCTCACAGTGGATTATTAGATTCCTCATCAAAATACTCATGTATAAGTACTAACACCCAATATCATATCTAAATATTAGAACAACAGTTAATTTCAATAATTTAATCTATAAAAAATGTTGGAGCAACCTAGAATTAGTAAGTACAACCGAAAAATCAGTTGGAACAACTAACGGGTTGTTTCTTCAATTCATTTAACTTAAACCTTAATTAAAAAGATAAATAGTGTCTCATATAGTAATGATACCACAAAAAAGATTGGCAATACAACATAAATAAAATTAAATAGATCATTGATCAGTGCTTCAAAGAGTTGTTATCCACATTTTCCCATTTCCCCCTGTAGTCCATAAGAATGTAGATATGATCCATACCTACAATAATTTATGTATATAAATCAGTAAATTAAACAATTAAAAAACAAATAATTTGATTAAAATATATATTAGATCATCATTTTCAAAATATTATCAAAGTAACCTTGAACAATAGAGAAAATCTTTGAACAACCCAATAAATTCATTGAATGATAGACAAAACTCTTGGAACAACCTATCTATGATTAAAACAACATGTGCTTGTTGTTGAAGTCGTTCCAATTTTAGTCATCTTCAACTTTCATCATGGCATTGTTATTTTTTTTTTTGGCTTATTTTTAGCCTAAGTATAAGTATATAATTCCAAATATCATCATTGAAAATATTAATATCCAAACAAAGGTAAACAACCCATAAAACTCTTCGAACAACCCAATAAAATCACTGAATGACTGAAAATAACTTATAGAACAACTAATGCCTCATTAGAACAACAAGTGCCAGTTGTTCTAGTAATTCCAATTTCAGTTATGTTCAATCTTCATCATGGTATTGTTTTATTATTATTATTATTATTATTATTATTATTATTTATTTTATTTTTTATTTTTTGTACAAAAGCTTATTTTTAGCCTATAACATAGGATTCCAAATACGATCATTGAAAATATTAATATCTAAACAAAACTAAACAACTGAGAAAACTATCCGAAAAACCTAATAAAATTATTAAACAACTAAAAAACTCACGAAACAATTGATGCCTGGTTAGAACAATTGGGTTGTTCCAATTTGGGTCATCTTCAACCTTCGATCTTTTGCTGTAAATCTCTAAAATCACATCGTTTTTCTGCAAGAAATTTTATTTTTAGGCTAAATGTAAGCATACAATTCAAAATGAACTTCTAAAACTTAACTTATAAAGAAGATTTAACTCGATCATTAACCTTCAAAAATTTAGTAAGAAATTGGATTTCCTTCCTCTTCAAAGCAATCTTCTATGAGGGCTAAGATGAATTTTTTCAAGTTTTCAGGATGTCAATCTTTATGCGAGCATGTGGCTTCCAAAAAATGGGCAAGGAAAATGCTTATTTGAAGAAGAAGGAGGCTTTGAATTTCTCTTTATTTTATGGGTTGTGCGTCTCAAATCCCTTTTCTTTGTTCTTTTTTGTCCTTCGCTTTTTTTAGCCTCTTAGTTATTTAAGTTATTTAAGATTTTTTTCTAACTTTTTCTTAAAGAAGAAAGTCATTTTACAAATTTAAATTTTTGGAAAGTCATTTTAATAATTAAAGAATCTCATTAAGTCACTTTTACAAAAGCCTCTTGCTCTGCCCTTTTGGAGCCCAACGAAGAAAGAAACAGTTTAAAGAAAAAAAATCAAAGGATTTAACAAAAAACAAATTGAAAGAAGACGATGGTTAAAAAATTATGGGGATGAGAGAGAGCTCTTAAGCAAATAATGAAGACATGGAACGATTGATTAAGAAAGGAAGTTTTGGCTTCATAGGGAGTGAGATAGAAACAATGACAAAGTAACTTAACCACAATACCCTGAAGGAAAAATTAAAAAAATAAAGAAAAATGAAAGAAAAAAGGAAGAAGAAGAAGAAGAATACCTCAAAAAATGAAAAAGAAAATGAAGGAAAAGAAAAGAAATGAAAGAAAGTAGAAGATGTAGAGTAGAGAAAAGGAAAAAAAAAAAAAGAGCAAAACGGGAACCTTTACACTTTCTACTCCTTACATCAAAATTATTTCCCCTTAATCCGCATCTCTATCTCTCTTCCCCAAACTATGATCAAAACCCACATAAATTTGTGTAACAGAGCCCTAAACATCAACAATATAAGAATACCCAAAAGCCAAAATTACAAAAAAAAATGAAAATGAAAGAGAGGCAGAAGAAGAAGACCTCAAAAAAAGAAAGAGCAAAAGAAGGAAAAAAAGAGGAGAAACAAAAAAGAAGATGACGCAGAGAAGAGTTGAGGAAACAAAAAGTAAAAAAGAAGAGCGAAATACCTAGAAGAAAAAAAATTAAAAAGAAAATGAATATTAAAGAAAAAAGGAAGAAGAAGACCTCAAAAAATGAAAAAGAAAATGAAGGAAAAGAAGAGGAGAAACAAAGAAGATGACACAAAAAAGAATGGAGAAAGAAGAAAGAGGGGAAAAGAGAAGAAGAGCAAAACGGATGCTTACATGTCAAGAGGAGGATGACTTGCCCTTAGAGAGTTTTATATATGTTTAAGATATAATCTTTTTAGATACCAAGCCACGTGAGCCTATATTACAAGAAAGAAGACAAGGTGGAGCAGAGAAAAAGGTCATGGCTGAATTGCATTTCTCTTAACAGACAAAAAGACTAAGAAATCTATTATATAATGGCTGGTCACATCGCCATATTGCCAGCTCATTACTAATAGCTAAAAAAGGAAAACAAAGATAAAAGTATAACAACGTACTACATTATCTATTTGACAAATATGCCGTCATATTCTAGTACTCTCCCCCAAGATGGACAGTGAATATTGTGGCCCATCTTGTTGATAAGATATTCAAACTGTGCTAGGAAAAGAGGTCTAGTCAATAGGTTTGCCACTTGGTGCTGAGAAGACACATGGAGAGTTTTCAAGCATCTAGAAAGAATTTTCTCCCTTACTAAATGATCGTCAATTTTGATGTGCTTTTTTCTTTCATGGAAAACTGGATTGGCAGTAATGTGGAAAGCTGCATGATTGTCACAGAAAAGAGCGGTTGCCTTCTCATTTGCCGCATTGAGATCTTTGAACAAAATGAGCAATCACATCAATTCACATGTTGCATTAGACATGGACCTATATTCGGCTTCTACAGAAGACCTTGAAATTGTATGTTTTTTCTTGGATTTCTAGGAAACCAAGGAATCTCCAGTGAATACACAAAAGCCACTGAACGATTTCCTGGTGTCAGGACATGAGGCCCAATCTGAGTCTGCAAAGGCCTTCAATTCAAGAGCCGATGAAGATGAAAGAAAGAGACATTGTCCAACTGTTCCTTTGATGTACTGAAGCACACACTGTACTGCTTGCAAATGAGGAACTCATGGTTGTACTAAGTATTGACTTGATCAATTTACTGAATAAGACAAATATGGTTTAGTGATGGTTAAGTAAAACAACTTTCCAATTAGCCTCCTGTATTGTGTTGCATTTCATGAAGTTCTCCTTTGTATTGTGAGATCTTATCATTAGGATCCTGTGAAGATATTGTCTCTAATTGAAGTTGTTACAACGGCTTATAAGCCAGTTACGAGGCATTTATTCTGTGAGTGTTTGTCCAAAACTGCAGCTTGTGTAGGATTTCACTTGATGATGTGTCAACATCCAATTGGCTACGGTTGAAAATTGCGATATGCACTGTCACACAGCATTACACATGTTTAATGTATATGAGAGCTGAGAAGAAAGAAACGAAGAAGCAGAGAAATGAAGAAGTAGAGTTGTATTCTATTCTTGCTTTTTGGTTTTTTCTCTAGTTATTTTGAGCTCTAGGTTTCTTTCTTGTATAGGGGTGTGAGGAATGTTTGTTTTTTGGGAAAATTCCCCTAATACAAAGAGAGGGACTTGGTGAGAGTGTTGTTGCTTTGAGTATGCAATTCTCTTCATTAGTGGATTCAACTAAGGCTGAAACTGCCTTAACTTGGATGTATGATCACATTGATTCGAACCAAGTATAAAATACTTGTGTCAATTTTTCTTTCTGTTCTTTCTTGCATTTCTTGTTTGAGTTGCTATTCTTGTGTTTATCCTTCACAAATTGGTATTAGACTTGGGATTTCTAAAGATTGAAAGAGAATCTTGGGGCTAATTTGAAGTCGCCATCTCCATTTGGCTTCTCCGATCAAATCTACATCATTGTCAAATCTTGTGTGAGTACTTCCTGGCCAAAAACTCTTATCAACAATGACAACTTCCAAATATGAGATCTAGAAGTTTGATGGGAAAAATGAATTCAATCTGTGGAGGGAGGAAATGATTGCATATCTCGGCAAGCTTAGACTAGATGCAACACTAAAAGAAGAATCAAAGATTCTAGATTCTATGCAAAACAAAGGTAAAATTCTGACAAAATGTTAGAAATACAGTTGTTTTGAGTCTTAGTGATCATATTTTAAGGAAGGTTGTTAAAGAGAAATCTGCTTGTGATATGTGGAATAAGCTAGAATAATTGTACATGACAAAATCCCTTCCCAATAGGATTTATCTGAAACAACGTTTTTTTATGGTTTTATAATGGATGAAAATAAAACCATAGACAAAATATAGATGAATTCACTAAACTCTTATCAGACTTAGAAAATCTTGAAGTTAAGACTGATGAGAAAAATCAAGTAATTTTTCTATTGAATTCATTGCCTAGACAATACGAACAATTGAGAGACACACTAAAGTATGGAAGAGTGACTTCATCTCTTGAAGAGGTCAAGGGGGCTGTCTATTCAAAAAAATTAGACTTGAGAGCTAGTTCTAAGCAAACAAGGTCAAATGTTGAAGGTTTGAATGTCAGAGGCAGATCTATAGAAAGAAAAGACCAATTTGGTAGAAATAAGAATTTTTCAAGGTCAAAATCAAGAACTAACTGAACATGTTAGACTTGCACAAAGGAAGGTCATTTTAGGAGAAATTGCCCTCAAAGAAAGGCAAATACTCCTAAAATGGATCAACTCAACACTGTGAAAACAGCAAATGTCTCAAATGGTTATTAGACCGTGGATGTTCTTGCAATTACTTGTGATGATCCTAATGAGGAGTGGATCTTCGATTCTGGGTGTTGTTACCACATGGTACCCAAAAACGAGTGGTTCTTTGACTATAAAGAAGTGTCTACAGGAGAAGTCTTGATGGGCAACAATGTGTCTTGCAATATCCATGGGATATACTAGATTTGAAAAGAAGTTTGATCTCACTTGGAAGCTTGGATTTAAATGGTTATTCATACAAAGCTAAAAGAGGTGTTCCAAAGGTGGTAAAAGGCTCCATGGTGGTAATGAAAGGTACTTTAAAACAGGGGCTATATGTGCTACAAAGGACAACTGTGATTGAAGAAGTTGCTGTGTCTGTAACTAAGAATGATCAGATAGTTTTGTGGCATAGAAGACCCAGCCACATGAGCATCAAAAGCTTACAAGAACTAGGTAAACAAGGTCTTTTGGATCAAAAGCACATTACCAACTTGGAATTTTATGAAAGCTATGTCCTTAGAAAAGCTCAAAGCCTCAAATTTGCAGCTGCAATTCACAAGACTAAATCCACCATAGATTACATTCACTCAGGCTTGTGGGGCTCACCAAACGTACCTATGTCTTTATCTAATTGTTAACGTTTCATTACTTTTTTGAATGATTATTGTAGAAAGGGTGTGGATTTATTTTTTTGAGACTAAGTATGATGCTTTTAATAAGTTTGTGGAATGGAGAATCTTGATTCAAAATCAAACCAATAAGAAAATTAAGAGGTTAAGAACAGATAATGGCTTAGAATTTTGTAGTAATCAATTCAAATTATACTGTTCTAAAAATGGTATTGCTTGACACCACGTTTGCGCTAAATACCACAACAAAATGGCTTAGCTGAGTGTATAAATAAAACTATTTTGAACAGAGTGAGATGTATGCTTGATGAATCTGGTTTGCCAAAGAAATTTTGGGCAGAGGTTGCCTCTACTGCATGCCATTTAATTAATAGATCACCACATGCTGCATTAGACTTTATGGTTCTTGAAGAGAAATGGTCAAATGAGAAACCTAAATATAAACACCTTAGTACTTTTGGTTGTATTGCTTATGTGCATGTAAATTAGGGTAAACTAAATTCTAGGCCAAGAAAGGAGTTCTTCTTGGCTATCCTCATGGCGTTAAAGGGTATAAGATATGGTTATTAGAAGAGAAAAAATGTGTTATTAGTAGGGATGTAATTTTTAATGAAAGTGTCATTTATGAAACTAACACTAATTCTTAAGGAATACGCAGCTTTGAACAAGCTAAGCAGACTCCAATTTCATAGGTTGAAGTTCAAGGAAAAATTACAAGTTCACCTGAAGAAGGTGGAGCTACAATACAGGAACAAGAACAATTTCCTAATGTTCCTGATCTTGTGAAAGCACATCAAGAAGTACCTCTTGATGATGAGACAGCAACTGATCTAGGATCAAATGATCAACTAAGAGACTATTTGTTGACTAGAGATAGGACAAGAAGACAAATAAGACCACCTTTGAGGTTTGCTATTGCAAATCTGATCACTTATAACTTAAATGAACTTGCAAATTATTTTGAAGCAAGGAAAAGCTTAGATTGGTTACATTGGAAGAGGGCTATGGAGGAAGAGATGGCATCATTATGAAAAGAAAATACCTGGACCTTAGTTGATAGGCCTAAAGGAAAAAAGTTGATTGGTTGCAAGTGGATTTACAAGAAGAAACTAGGTATTTCTGAAGTTAGAGAAGTAAGCTTCAAAGTAAGACTCGTAGCAAAAGGGTACTCTCAAGTTGAAAGAGTGGATTTTCATGAGGTGTTTTCACCAGTAATGAAGCACACTTCAATTATAATCATTTTGGCTCTAACAACAATACAAAACTTAGAATTGGAACAACTTGATGTCAAGACAGCTTTTTTACATAGCACTCTTGATGAGAAGATCTATATGAGGCAGCTTGAGGGATTTATTAAGATAGAGACTGCTCACAAAGTTTGTTTACTATAGGTCCTTATATGGGTTAAAACAGTTACTTAGGTAATGGTACTATAGGTTTGATTAGTTCATGCTTGCAAAATGGTTTTCAAGATTAAAGTATGATAGCTATGTTTACCTAGCAAAACTAAGTGATGCGTCATTCATTTACTAACTAATTTATGTTGATGACATGCCCATAGCATGTAAGCACAAATCTAAAATTTAAAAGTTGAAGGAGGAGCTGAGTTTTGAATTTGAAATGGAGGATCTTGGGTCAGCTAAAAGAATACTTGGCATGGACATCACAAGAGATAGAGGACATGGACTGTTAACTTTATCACAAACAAGTTATGTGAATGAGGTAACTCAAACTTTTGGAATGCAACAAGCAAAAGCTGTTAAGACACCTATTGGAGCCCATTTCAAACTTGCCTCAATAAAGGAACAAGACTCAAAGTTAGAAGCTGCTTATATGAAGGATGTACTATATTCAAATGCTGTTAGGAGTCTCATGTATGCAATGGTCTCAACTAGACCTAACATTGCATATAGGATTGGCTTGATTAGTAAGTTTATGAGCAGACTAGGAAGGGAACATTGGCAGGCTATAAAATGGCTTCTAAGGTACCTAAAAGGTTCTACAAATTTGAAGCTTACATACTCTAGTAACACAGAGATCAATTGTGAAATAAAAGGGTATTGTGACTCTGATTTTACTGGGGATTTAGACAAAAAAAAAGACCATTGTTTAGAAATGTTTTCACTTTAGAAGGTAACACTATAAGGTAGAAGTCAAGCTTACAACATATGGTCGCTTTATCAACTAATAAAGCAAAGTATATATCTCTGACAAAAGCTGTAAAAGAGGCTCTCTGGTTGAAGGGTCTGATCAGTGAATTGGGCATGAAGCAAGAGAAGGTTGTAGTATTTTGTGACTTTTAAATTGCTAGTTACTTGTCCAAGAATACATTCTTTCATGAGAGGACAAAACACATAGATGTCAGATTATATTTCTTAAGGGATATTGTGGCAAGGCAACTAGTGATTGTAGAAAAGATTGCTACTAAAGTTAATCCTCCTAATTTGCATACTGAGATAATTCTGGTGAGTAGGTTCAAGGAAGCCTCGAGCTTGCTTAAAGTTTTAACTCATTTTCAAGGGCTACTAAAAGTTAAATTTTACTGTGTGCTACAACTTGCAATCTAGAGCCAAGGTGGAGAATTGTGAAGATATTGTCTCTGATTAAAGTTGTTACAACGGCTTAGATAGTAGTTATAAGGGATTTATTTTGTGAATCTCTATCCAAGACTGTAGCTTATGTAGGATTTCACTTGATGATGTGTCAACGTCTAATGGCTATAGCTGAATGTTGTGATATGCACTATCACACAGAATTACACTTGTTTAATGTATATAAGAGCTGAGAAGAAAGAAACAAAGAAGCAGAGTTGTATTCTATTCTTGCTTTTGGTTTTTTCTTTGGTTATTTTGAGCGTTGGGTTTCTTTCTTGTGTAGGGGTGTAAAGAACATTTGTTTCCTAGGAAAATTCCCTTAAATACAGAGTGAGAGAGCTTGATGAGAGTGTTGTTGCTCTTAGTGTGTAATTCTTTTCATTAGTGGATTCAACTAGGGCTAAAACTACCCTGACTTGGATCTAGGATCACATTGATCCGAACCAAATATAAAATACCTGTGTCAATTTTTCTTTTGTTCTTTCTTGCATTTCTTGTTCATGTGTGCTATTCCTATGTTTATCCCTAACAAATCCATAGGTGTTTTCCTCGGTTTGGAAGAAAGATAGCTTGCTTCTCAAAGAAATTCGAGTGCATAGTGTCTTTGACTGACAGAGATCCCTTTATCTTATCTCACCACCTCAAGATGAAGAAAATACTTCAAAGTCCCCAAATCTTTAAGCTCAAAATGACTATCAAGGAAGCACTTCAAGTCTTTAGCTTGCTTTGGATCAGTACTAGACAAAACTATCATCAACATACACAAGTAACGCAATAAAATAGTTTCTAGTTTGCTTGATAAATAAGGAATTATTTGTTGTTGATTGCTTAAAGCCATTGTCAAGAAGAACAATTGAAAACTTTGAAAACCACTAATGCAAAGCTTACTTAAGCTCATAAAAGGACTTGTGAAGCTTGCAAACAGTATTAGGTGGAAAAGGCTTCCCTTCATGGTGATAACCAAAAGTTATTGACATATAGATTTCCTCATATATATCACCGTGAAGCGAAGCACTATTGACATCTAACTGAGTGAGATGCCAACCATACACTGTTGCTAAGGCAAGATGAACCTTTACTATTACCATTTTGGCAACTAGGGAAGAAGTTTCTAGGTAATCAATACCTTCTTGCTGTGTATAGCCCTTAACTATAAGGCATGCTTTGCACCGTTCAAGAGAACCATCAACTTGGTATTTAAGTGTATTCGCCCACTTACAGCTAATGGGGTGTTTGCCAGGAGTTAAAGTGGTAACAAACCAAGTGCCATTGCTCTCAAGTGCTTGCAGTTTAGCTACCATGGCATCCTGCCACTCAGTAATGGCCGCGGCCTGAGAATATGTTGTTGGCTCATATATACAAACCTATGAGCCAAGGATAATTTTTTATAGCTAAAAATATTGGATAGAGAAAGAGTAAAAGAAGCAAGAGAGTGAAAAAAGGAATAACAATGGTAATCCTTGAAGTAAAAAGGAGGCTTAACATTACGAGTAGGACAAGTTGAAGTGGAATTTGTTAGACATGATGCCTTAAGGAGAAAATATTGTAATATGTTTTAGACAAATTTTATCAACAAAAAGTTTATTTATTATTCATATACCAAATGTTGTCCTCTTTATGTTCATATTTGCAGAATATATGATAAGCAAACAAAAGTCTGAGATCGTTAGTCTAAACTTTTAAAAATCATGCATATGATGGATAGATTATGTGGAAGACATAAATCTTAAAAGTGATGCTCTAAATCATAAGATCCACAATTGAGGAAATAAAGTTAGACGCTTTATTCACTAGTAGAAACTGTAGATTACATGACGGTTTTATGTTTTCATGACGGTTAAAAAACCGTCGTATAATCGTTTGTCGTGGTACCAACAAAACTTTTTACGATGGTTTTTTACTGTCATGGAATCCTTATTTTGGTGGGGTTCTAGGATCTTGGGACGAGACTACCATGACGGTTTTTATCAAAAACCGTCGTGAAATGCTAAGCTTACACGACGGTTTTCATAAAAACTATTGTTAGAGCTTATATGACGTTTTTTATGAAAACCGTCGTGAATGCTATGCCTTACACGATGGTTTTCATAAAAACTATTGTGTAAGGCTCTGTTTTACGATAGTTTTCATAAAAACCATCGTAAAAAAGTTGGTCTGAAGCTTTAAAAAAAAACCAAAATTTTTGGTTTCCCATAATATGAATAGTCCCATATTTTCACCATTAATACAATGCCCTGACTTCATAATAACATAATTACATTGAACTATAAAATTTTTACAAAATCATATATATATATATATATATATATTTACATTGTAAAGTCATGTACTCTTTTTATGCTTACACAAGAGTTGATGGATTCTTTGTGTCTAAGTCCATGTCTTTATGTATAAGGTAAAGAAACGATAACAAAAATAAATAGAATTAAAAAAAATATTGAAAATAAAACTAATTAACTAAAACACAAACACATAGTCATAGAAGCTTTTCATCAAATATGCGGTCATCATCACAATAACACTTAGGCATCACAAACACATAAAAAGTAACATATTCTCACGCCAAAATGCTAAATGTTGTTTAAAGTTCTTTCAAACACCAAATACAAGTAACACATACTAAATGGAAAATAACAAAGTAATGTAAGTAATAGTAAAGCTAAAACTAAAGCTAAACAACACTAAAATAACCAAATAATACTAAGTTTAGAACTAACTATAACACTAAAACTAAAACTAATGGTTTGAAATTTACCAACAGCGGTGGAGTCAAAAGAATGTCAAGGGAGGAGTCAAACGACGGCGGAGTCGGTGGAATGTCAAGGGACGAGGACGAACAGCAACAAACGGCACCAAGTTTATTGGGGATTAGGTCAAATGATGGTGGGGTCGTGGAGAGAGTGACAAGAGCATGTCAAAGTCCGTGGAATGTCATGGGTGGCTGGGTTCGTCGGTGGTTGGGCTGTGGGGGGAGGAGTTAGAGAGAGAAAGGGGAGAGAGAAGCGGGTTTGAGAGTTAGAGAGGGTTTGAGTTGGAGAAATTTTGAATAAATAGGGAAGATCATGGCATTGGCACATGCTTAAATTTTGGGCGGGGGAACAAAAATTTCAAATATGTAAAACCTTTCACAACGGTTTTTGTAAAAACTGTCGTGAAATGTAAGGAACCTTTCACAACAGTTTTTCTAAAAACTGTCGTAAAAAGTCGCATATTCAAAATTTTTAGGCCCCCGCCTAAATTTAAGCATGCATCAAGATGCAAAAACTTTAATGATAGTTTTTATAAAAACCGTCATAAAAGGTCTCATATTTGAAATTTTTAGTCCCCTGCCTAAATTTAAGTACGCACCAAGATGTGGAACCTTTCACGATGGTTTTTATAAAAACCGTCCTGAAAGGTCTCATATTCAAAATTTTTAGTCCCCTGCGCAAATTTACCTTTCACAATGGTTTTTATAAAAACAGTTGTGAAAGGTCCTATATTTGAAATTTTTAGTCCCCATCCAAATTTAAGTATGCACCAAGATGTGGAACCTTTCACAATGGTTTTTATAAAAACCATCATGAAAGGTCCGATATTTGAAATTTTTAGTATGCGGAACCTTTTATGACGGTTTTTATAAAAACCGTCATAAAAGGTCCGATATTATCTTTTATGACAATTTTTATAAAAACTGTCATAAAAGGTCCCATATTCAAAATTTCTAGTCCCTCGCCTAAATTCAAGCATGGGCCAAGGTGCAGAACCTTTCACAATGGTTTTTAAAAAAAATTGTCCTGAAAGGTCCGCATATTTGAAATTTTTAGTCCCCCACCAAAATTTAAACACGCATCAAGATACAGAACCTTTCACAATGGTTTTTATAAAAACCATCGTGAAAGGTCTACATATTCAAAATTTTTAGTCCGCCGCCCAAATTTAAGCACACGCCAAGATGCGAAACCTTTCACGACAGTTTTTATAAAAACCGTCGTGAATGGTTCCTTATTCGAAATTTTAAATCCCCCGCCCAAATTAACCTACCACAACGATTTTGTAACGCCCCTTAATTCGGACGTCACATATGTCATTACATCCATACATTCGTACTTGCTTAAACTTTAAACATATATATATAATATCAAACTTAAACGGTACTTTTGATTTTGAAAGTACTTAAATAAACTTAACCAGGATCCATTCATACATAAATTTTTTTTTAATAACTTATCATTGTTAAATAATATAGCTTAACACATTCCATAGAGTAATTATTTAATTATACTTTAAATAGATCATGAACTTATTTAAAATAAACAAACCAAGTAGTAAAATCAGGATTTAACAAAACATCACATCAAATCTCCTTGATCAACACATCACTTAAAATTCATTTACTCCTACAGTTCGGCAGGCCAGAGTTCTCTCAACCGGCAGGCCGGCAGAGGCTTTGCAATTCAGACAAAAAACTTGACCACGTTCGGTAGGCCGAAAAATATGATCTGCAGGCCGAACTTTCAGACTTCGGCAGGCCGACCAAGGATGTTTGGCAGGCCGACCGAGTCAAAAATCTTTGAGAAAACTTAATTTTCAAAACAAACCAGCTTTTCGTAAAATATTGCGAAAGTTCATAATTCATTAAAAATGATAAAAAAATAACTTATAAAACCATAGTATAAGTATTCTTAAAACTTAACATAAAAATATGTTCCAAATTATATAACTTAATTAAAAACATAAGAGAGTTCTTCTTGGCGTGCTTCTGGTTACAATTCATCATGCATAATGCTCACACACCTTCCCATGTCCTCCGCCTAGTCCATGATTTTCTTACCCTTATCTGCAACATGACATAAAACTTGATTAAGCTAATGCTTAGTAAGTACATATAATTCTCACAATTTAAAACATTTCACAAACATCATCATCATTGTCATCATATCATAAAAGTGCCTTAAGCACAATTTCATATAAACATATCTTTCATTACGTCGACCATTTTAAAACTTATTCCATTTTTATCTTAAGGGCCCAAGTGTTGCACCATAAACATCATCATAGACGCGCCGTCATGAGAGGAGAAGGGTAGCTGATCCAAAACCAAACATGACATCATAACATATCATAGTCATAACATTGGTGTGCAACACTTATTAGGTGATACATATATATACATAATTTTCATACTTTGAAACATGCCATAATCATCATGCATAACTTAAAATCATGAAAGTCTTTCATAGAATTTCTTAAGGAAAATATCCATAAAACCATCATGAATATCATTATAAACATAACATCAAATCTTGTAAAAACGTGTCATGTTGCAGGTGAGAATGTACTTACCTTAACGCCAGCTTACTTAACCTTAACGTGATTTGGTGACGACGCTGCGGTCTCGTAGTACTCGTTCCTTGAGTGTTCATGCCATTTATCCATTTAAAGATGCAATAACATTAATTCATATCATGAAATATCCATTCACATAACATTCATTCATATAATACTCATGTATACATTCATCACATTTTACAAACATAACCCATAATCATCATCATAAAATTATCATCACATATAAACGCTATTCATAACATGCTTCCTTAAATATTATCATCAAAATATTTCATACATTATAAACATGAAAATCTTTTGAAAAATGTTTTCTAATAATTTAAAATACATACATTTATACAAACATCTTATTATCATGTATAAAATTATTTCATTATCATAAAATCATTTAAATATATATATATATAACATTTCACAAAACAAAATCCAAAAATATCATTGTTAAAATAGTTTCCTTAACATAATCTCATAAAATTTCACATACCTCAAAATTTCATTCATCATACATGACACAAGCATATTCTTGTCAATTTTCATGAAAAATATCATATTTACCCCCTTGAATGAACATTACATTTTCATACATCAAAATTAAACAGCAACATTTTACTAGGGGTGAACAACGGACGGTTTGGCAGTTTTTGGGCAGGTGCGGGTTGGTTTTTTTAAATGGCGGGTTGGCGATTAACCAACCCACAAACCGCCCATGGAATGGCGGGTGGTTTCGGTTTGGGGGCGGGCGGGTGCGGGCGGTGCGGGCGGGTTGGGCGGGTTGAGTCTACACTAATGTACAATATAATTTTTTGAGCTCTTTTTTATTAAAAAAAAAAAAAGAAAATTTGTAGAAAATATAATATGATAATGTATGAAGCATTCCCAACAACAACCAAGTTTGATGCCTAAAGACAATGACCATATTCACAACAAATTAAGAAACATAATCATTCATTGCAACAAGAAACATCAACTATAGGTGAAGTGATGAACAAAGTCAGAAATTCTTGTTCTTCCATAAAACCTGTTCATTGGGTTCAAAAATAATAGGATACTACAGATGAAATAGTGAACAAAGTCAAGTGTTCTTTTTCTTTTTAAAGAGTGAGGAGTGAGAGAGGTTTAGATTAAGATTTTTTTTTTTTTTTAAGAATTAGGCGGGCGGATTTGGGTTGAACCCGCCCCCTAAAATTTAAAACCATACCCGCCCGCCAACATATATAGGCGGGCGGGTTGAACCCGCCAATGGGCGGGTTGAACCCGCAGACTCTCTTTTTTCGGACGGGTCGAGCGCGGGCGCGGGCGGCTGGCGGTTGCGGGGCGGTTTTTGTGCACCCCTATATTTTACTATGAGGGGTAGAAGACAGAAAATTCATATTTTTCATAAAACACCGAAATGACATGAATATTTGAAAAACATCACATAATACATACATGAACATCATAATGAAAACTCAAGACAAAATACAATACCTAGAGAAAGATATTGTAGACGATTGGAGGAGGAGAATTCTTTTTTAAAAAAAAAATACAAAGAAACGAGTCCTTACCTTAAAAAATTTCTTCTCAAATTTCTTGAATTCAACCAACAAAAATATAACTTCTTCTTTAAATTTTCTTGCAGAGAATTTTTGAAAGGATGAAGGATGAAATTCGTGGAGAAGAAGAGAAGAAAAGAGAGTGAAAGAACGCCTCAGAAATGAATGAGAGAGGAGCGAATATCTGAGGGAAGAACGTTATTTTTTTTTTAACGTAATGTGCATAAAGAATAGTCATTACTCTTCATTAAGTCAGAAATTTTTGACTGTTTAGAGGGGCAAGAGGCGTGGAGGAAGGAGAGAAAAGAGGAAGCCAAACAATCTCTCACAACTTTCCATGTTTTGCCCACTTAAAATGGGAAACCATTTAAATTAACACAAATCAATGCAAAGTCAAACCCCCTATTTCCTTAACTAATAAAACCATTCCATTATTATGCCAATTAATCACATTAAATAATCCAATTATCATAATTAACTCAGCCATAATTTTGGATAGATTTCTACTGACTGCTCGTCAGCCGTGTTCGACCTGCCGATTTTCCCCTTCGGCCTGTCGGTTCCACCAAGTTTGGCCTGCCGATGGATTTCTTCGACCTGCCGATCTCGAGCAAAATGTTCGGCCTGTCGATCTTAAAAGTTTGGCCTGCCGAACTGTCCTAAAATGCCAGACAATAAAACATTCATACATTATTGCATCATAATTAATCATACATTTAAAATTTCACATGAACACTAGAGCACAACTATTCCATGCGGTCGTCACCTGTCATAAAACTTGACATAAAAAGTTAGTAACATTCACATCATATATCATATCATATAATGGAATTTATTAATAAAATTTCTTAACAACGTTACTAACTTAACGTGGTCCGTTACATAAAATAGGTGGGTGTTACAATTCTCCCCACCTTATAAAAGTTTCATCCTCGAAACTTAGAATAAATGTGGATACATAGCTTTCATGTCATCTTTACGTTCCCATGTAGCTTCTTCAACTTGCTGATTTCGCCATAGCACCTTGACCAATGGAATTTCTTTATTCCTCAAAGTCTTGGTTTTCCGATCGAGTATCTTCATTGGCTTTTCTTCATAACTTAAGTCTTCTCGTATCTCGATCACTTGTGGCTCAATCACATGCATAGGGTCCGGAACATACTTTTTGAGCATGGAGACATGAAATACATCGTGCATTGCAGACATTTCAGACGGCAACTTCAGCTGATAAGCTACTTTGCCTATTTGTTTAACAACTTCATAAGGACCGATGAATCTTGTGCTTAACTTGCTTTTCTTCTCAAACCTCATAACCCCTTTCATTGGTGTAACTTTCAAAAACACATATTCGCCTACGGCTAAAGGTCTTCTTCTTTTGTCAGCATAACTCTTCTGACGGCTTTGAGCGGTCTTTATTCTTCTTCTTATCATCTTTATCATCTCAGAAGTTTCATTCACGAAGTTGGTTCTTTCAGCATCTACGCTTTCCATCAACTTCTTTTCACCAGCTTCGTGCCAACATATAGGCAACCTGCATTTTCACCCATACAGTGCTTCATATGGTGCCATCCCAATTGTCACCTGAAAGCTGTTGTTGTAAGCAAACTCTGCTAACGGTAACATTTTACACCAGTTGGTCTTAAAATCGAGAGAACATGCCTGTAACATATCTTCTAGAATCATGTTTGTCCTCTCTGTTTGGCCCTCAGTCTGAGGATGAAAAGCCGTACTGAAATGAAGCTTGGTTCCCATTGCAGTCTGCACACTCTTCCAAAACTTAGATGTGAACCTGCCATCACGATCTGAGATGATTGACTTGGGAATCCCATGAAGTCATACAATCTCCTTAACATAGAGTTCCGCTAATCGTTCCATAGAGTAAGTGATCTTGATAGGAATGAAATGCGCCGTCTTCGTCAGCCGATCCACAACTACCCAAATTGCATCATAGTCATTCGTATTTCTGGGTGAGCCGATAATGAAATCCATTGCTATTTCCTCCCATTTCCATTCCGGTATTTGGATAGACTGTAGTTCTCCACCAGGTCTCTGGTGTTCAGCCTTTACTTGTTGACATGTCATACATTTCTTCACATACTTTGCAACATCATGTTTCATTCCAAACCACCAGAAGTTACCTTTTAGATCATTATACATCTTTGTTGCACCTGGATGAATAGAGTAAGGAGTGTCATGAATTTCTGCCAAGATCCTTTCCCTTAAATCATCAACATTGGGAACACATAAACGGTCCTTGAGGTATAGAGTTCCGTCATCCGCAATATGAAACTCTTGACATTTTCCTTCTTTCATTTCTTGCTTGATCCTTACAAGGCTTACGTCGTCATTTTGCTTACTTCGAATTTCATCATGCATCGTCAGAGCAAGAGAGAGTGTTGATAGCTGGCCTGCTATAAGTTCTAAATTGAAGTCTAGAATTTCCTTCCTTAAAGGTGGAGACATTGCTTGCATAGACATCAATGTGGCAACTGACTTCTTACTTAGAGCATCAGCTACTCGGTTAGCTTTACCAGGATGATAAAGGATTTCACAATCGTAATCCTTCACCAACTCTAGTCATCTTCGTTGTCTCATGTTCAGATCTCTTTGCCTGAAGAAGTACTTTAGACTTTGATGATCAGTAAAGATCTTACATTGGACCCCATATAAATAGTGTCTCTATATCTTCAACGCAAAAACGACTGCTGCTAACTCGAGGTCATGAGTAGGATAGTTCTTTTCATAATCCTTTAGTTGTCTTGAAGCATAAGCAATCACCTTTTCATTTTACATCAATACAGCTCCTAGGCCCATCTTGGATGCATCACTATAGATTACAAACCCATCATTTCCCTCAGGAATTGCCAGCACTGGAGCCGTCGTTAACCTTTTCTTCAATTCTTGAAAACTTTTTTCACATGCATCCGTCCATTCATACTTCTTTCCCTTGCGAGTCAAGTTCGTGAGTGGAGCTACTATCTTGGAGAAATCCTCTACGAATCTCCGATAATAACCTGCTAGACCCAAGAAGAGGAAGAGCTGTATGAAATGTGACTACCTACACTTCGATCATAGATAGAGAATAGTAAAGAAGACCAGTTAGTTGAGGCTCTTCTGGAATGTTCTTCTTCACACAAATTTGAGCCTACTTCGGTATACAAAAGGTTAGTAAGATCTATAATTAATTTATGTATTTAACATGTCTGACTTGTGTTTTAGAAAATACTCTGATTTAAAAATTTTTAAAATTCTACTATGTACCTGCTTTTCATCAATTGGTATTAGAGCCAATGTTTTTATTTAAATTTACGAGTTTGTGGTCTTGCTATATACATGAATTATGTGATCTTGTTCTCTCCTATGCTTGAATTTAATTTTTTAGAGAGTTGGCACTCTAGGGTTTTTATATAATTAAATGTTGTCATAAGATTATATGATGAATGTTTATTGATTAATTATGGTTAATTAAATTATTATTAAATTATTTATTAATTAATTAATTTGTGCTGGTTATGGTTCCTTAGATATTAGAATGTGTATCTAGGTTTTTCATGTAATTAGATAGTGGTCTATCATCACCGTCTAGGAATTATTATTTTAATTTTAAATTGCCAAGTTTTGTAATTAAATAATAATTCAAAGTGAAGATGGATCTAGAAGATGAAGATGATAGGAGTTCAATTGATTTTCTTGAGTTTCTAAAATTTTTGTGTTTTTGAATTGTTGAAAATAAGATTAAAGAACTACTTAAAAACTGTATTCTAGAAAAACATGAATTTAGCTCGGTTGGCAGACCAAACCTCAGGTTCGGCATGCCGATGGTCGTAGTTCTGCAGGCCATCCATGGGGCAAAATTCTTTCAACTCTAGCAGTAGACCAAACCCATAGGTTTGGCAGGCCGATGGTTATGACCGGCAGGTCAATGATCAAATTCAGTAGGCCACCACAAAGCAACACGTTTCCAGAAAAGGTGTGTTTTTCGGTTCAGTTTTGATTTTATTTTTGAGACAATTATGAGAAACATGAAATTTTATGATGACAAGAAAAATAAAACATTTGATCTATAAGGGATTAAAGAATTGAAGATAGATGCTGCATGAAGAAGGACACAACTTGAAGATACAAGATGAAGAATCGATAGTATGTTTCAATTAATCTTTTGTAATCTTTATTTTCTTTTCTTAAAGATGGAACCATAATATTATGACGGTTTGTTTATTATTATTTTACTTGTAGCTTTGCATATTACTTTGCTTGTCTGCATTATAATATGATTTGCTATGTATGATGATAACATGCTATATAGAATAGGGAGTGCTAAAAATTGTTCATGCACGTTAACATAAAACCTTTGTTTTCAAAATATTGAATGGGAGAAGGTTTTTAAAGAGAGGACCTACGACCTCCATCGTTGGTCGACCCCTAGGAAAGGATTTCATCATGTACAAGGTTGGATCTTCAAATGGATAATTTATTTTAGCATGATTTATCATTTTACACCCCTAGGTGGTGATTATAAATCATAGATAAATTGAAACGATGTTTATACACTTAAGTTTAATTTTATTATCAACCTCCTCTAAGAGCTCTATTAATGAAATTAATGGCCAAAGAAAACAATTATTAATATATGCTTGATCAAGCAGGTCTTGGATGGCATATATTAATTAGAGGAGATCTGTGTTCCTAATTGAATTTGACAAGTCTCTTCTAAGCAGCTTTTTGGAAATTATCATTGTAAGATTGTGATTTTTTCAAGGTTTTGACACATAAACACAATTGTATGTTTGTGTTATCTTACTAAACTGTTATGGAATGTTTGCTTATATTTGGTATATGAATCTTTATAGTAGATTTAAATATCTAAAAATGTTTTATCTTTGATACTTGATAAGGATCAATTAACTAGCGAAAATTACAATGATTGGAAAAAGAACCTGACTATCATCCTATTCTTTGAGAAACTAAAATTTATGCTGACAACACCATCTCCTCTCGAGCCTACTAGGGAATCCACTAATGAGCAAATCCAAGGGTATGATTGCTGGAAAGATGCTAATGATTAGGCCTGCTGTTATGTTATGGCTAGCATGAATAATGTGCTGCAAGCTCAACATGAAGATTATGAGACTGCAAAATAAATCTTGGATAATCTTGAAGATATGTTTGGAGGCCAAGCCCTAAACTACAAACAAAGACTAGGGACTCTTGTAAAGAAGCATATGATGTTGGCCATGGGTTACCTTGTTAAGGCTCAAACCCATGGAGTTAATATCAATGTCGAGTCACAAGATAACTATAGTTTTTGGCACTCTATCTAAGGATTTCATCCCATTTAGAGCTTCATATAATTTAAGTAATAGATAGGATGTGACCTTGACTGAGCTAATGAAGCAATTATAGAAGTCCAAAAATTTGATCAGGGAAACTTGTACAGGTGGTGAGGCTAACTTGTCGGTTGCATCTGGTTTCAATCATAACCTTAGGAATGGAAAGAAGCAAAGGGCTAAAGATTAGAAGGTTAAGCACATAAAGAAGAATTACAAGGGCTTCTTGTCTAATGGAAGTAGGTCCAAACTTCTAGTAATTGAGACTTGTTTAGTCAAAGAATGAAGTGACACTTGGGTCATAGATTCAAGTATGACTAATCATGCTTGTGTTTCTTTGAAGGGATTTAAGGAAATGAGAAGTTTGCTATATGAGCACTTTACGCTTCGGATAGGCAATGGATCCTTAGTATTGGCTAAAGCAGTGGGAGACATCTATCTTTATTTTTATAATTATAGGATTTTAGTTTTGAAATATTGTTTTTATGTTCCTATACTTAAAAGGAATTTGATCTGTAGCTTGTTTATTTAAAAATCTTTATTCAGTATCTTGAAATAATAAAGTGGTAATTCGTAAAAACAAATCTTTTATGTGTGATGGATGGATGCAAAACAACTATATTTTATCAAAGCTAAGATGGGCATACTACTTAACACTGAGGTTAATGATAATAACTCTAAAAAACATAAAACTTCTCACTCTAATAAGACTTATCTTTGGCATTTGTGATTAGGTCATATTAGTCTAAATAGGATACAAAAGTTGGTAAGGAATGGACCTTTAAGTTACTTAAATGTGAAATCTATAGTACAATGTGAATCTTGTTTGGAGGGCAAAATGACCAAAAGACCAGTTGGGTCTAAGGGCAATATGGCCGAAGAAGTTCTAGAACTTGTGCATGGTGATGTTTGTGGTCCCATGAACATTTAGGCACTAGAAGGGTATGGGTACTTCATTACTTTTATTGATAATTACTCAAGATATGGGTATGTCTACCTAATGCATCAAAAAAGTGAAACTTTTGACAAGTTTAGGGACTTTCGTGTTGAGGCGAAAAAGCAATTAGGTAAACCCGTAAAGGCACTTCGATCCGATTGAGGCAGTGAATACCTCTCCGATAAGTTCTTAGAACACTTCTTAGAAAATGGGATTTTATCTTATTTGACTGCATTAGGCACTCCGCAGTAGAATGGCATAGTTGAGAAAAGAAATAGGACTTCATTGGACATGGTTAGGTCCATGATGAGTTATTCGACATTACCTTTATCCTTTTGGGGATATGCAGTGCAAACCGTATGTTCTCTTTTGAACAATATGCATTCAAAATTGATTCCTAAAACTCGTTATGAGTTGTGGATAGGTAGGAAGACATCCTTAAACCATATTCGCATATTTGCATATGGAGATGTCTGGCTCATCTCCTGTACAAGGAAGCGAATAAGTTGGAAGCACGTTTGAAAGTTTGTGTGTTTGTAGGATATCCAAAAGGGACTAAAGAGTTTTTTTTCTATAACCTAAAAGAGAATAAAATCGTGGTTTTAATGAATGCAACATTCCTTGAGGAAAGTTACATGAATAACTTTAAGCCTCAAAGTAAAGTGATACTCGAGGTGTTGGTGAGTGATTCAATTATTCTAGGGGTTCTGATTGAAACTAATCCAATCAATGTAGAAAAACTAACTGAACAACAACTTAAGGGGCTTTGGCATAGTGGGAGGATCGGGTGTTAACCCGAGAGGTATATGTTCAATGGTGAAGCCTACTTGGCCAAACTGGTTGAATATGACAGAGATCCTTACACTTTGGTAGAGGCTATGGAGGATGTTGATTCAAAGCTTTGGACAGAATCTATGAATACTGAGATGAAGTGAGAATAATCAAGTCTGAGAACTTGTAGATCTTCTCGAAGGGGTAAAACCCATAGGGTGTAAGTGGATTTATAAGAGAAAAAATGGAGCAGATGGGAAAGTCGAAACCTATAAGGCTAGACTGGTGCCTAGGGATACACGCAAAAAGAAGGTGTTGATTACAAAGAAACCTTTTTGCTTGTGGCCATGCTTAAGTCTATCTGTATTCTCTTATCCATATATGTCGTTCTTGACTACGAGATTTGATAGATGATGTCAAGACGGCCTTTTTGAATGGCTTTCTTGATGAGTCCATATATATGGTGCAACCAGATGAGTTCAAGGCTAAGGGTCAATAGGTTAAGGTCTATAAATTGCTAAAGTCAATTTATGGACTTAAGTAGGCTTTTCGTTCTTGGAACATAAGATTAAATCAGGTGATCGAGACTTATAGGTTCCAACAAAACGTGGATGAACCATGTGTTTATAAACACATTAAGAATAGGAAAGTGGTTTTCTTATTGCTCTATGTAGATGACATTCTACTAATTGGCAACGACATTAGGGCATTGTTATCAGTCAAATTATGGTTGATCAAGCAGTTTGACATGAAAGACTTAGGTAAAGATAATTATGTTCTTGATATCTAGATCTTTCGGGATAGAAAGAACAAAATGATAGCTTTATCTTAAGCTTCATACATAGATAAAATTCTTGAGAAATATACAATGCAGAATTCTAAGAAAGTTGGGCAACTATCTAGGTTTGAAATTACTCTTTTTAAGAAAGACTCACCCAAGTTTGATGAAGAAAGAGAATACATGAAGAAGGTGCTTATGCTTCAGTAGTGGGTAGTCTCATGTATGTTTTGCTTTGCACACAACTGGACATTTGTTATGCGGTCGGGATATTAAGTCAATTTTAGTATGATCTAGGACCAAACCACTAGGTTGCAGTCAAACATATTTTCAAGTACCTGAGAATGACTTGAGGGTATATGCTTGTGTATTCGGGTGAGGATTTAACACCTCTAAGATACATTGATTTGGATTTTCAATCCTATCTAGATTCGAGAAGATCGACTTCTGGTTACGTTTACTCTGGGGGGTAGTGCTATTGTTTGGAGAAGTGTTAAGCAAGATTGCACTTTGGATTCAATGATGGAGGCCAAGTATATGGCAGCTAGTGATGCTTCGAAAGAAGTAGTGTGGCTCTACAAGTTCCTTGGGGATCTTGAGGTAATTCCTTGTATGGATAAGGCAGTATCACTGTATTATAATAACACTGTAGCGATAGCTAATGCTAAAGAACCAAGATTTCACAAGAAGAGTAAGTATATACATCGGGAGTATCATGAGATAAAGGACAACATGGTGAGTGGAAATGTGAAAATATGTTTGATTGCGTCTGAGGACATTATAGCCTATCAGGGCTATGGGGATATGTAACATATCACGTTTATTGACTCAATGTAAGTGGGAGATTGTTAAATATGATGTCCTAAAGAGTAAAATGCTGTAATATGTTTTGGTGACATTTCATCAATAAAGAGTTTATTTATTATTCATATACCAAAAGTTGTCCTCTTCATGTTAATATTTGTTGAATATATGACAAGCAAACAAAAGTCTGAGACCATCAGTTTAAACCTTTAACAATCGTGCATATAATAGACAGATTATGCAGAAGATACGAATCTTAAAGGTGATTGCCTAAATCATAAGATACGCAATCGAGGAATCTATGAGTTGCTTTAATTATCTGTTTTTATCAAGCATGTAATAATGAGACTTTGATCATGTTATTTGATTTGTGTTTGTTCGACTGTGGTTTGCTTATATTTCCTTTTTTTTTATGTCTAAGTTATGTATGCACTACTGTATGGTCTAGTGGGACACAGACTAAAACTAGTAGATTTCAAGTTTTCAATAATTTGAGATTATTTTAGTAATTTCTCTTTATGCCACGATTTAAAATTATTGTTTTATTTATTCATTCATCTTTGTGTCTTTATAAATTCCCGAAAATGATTTAAAAAATAAAGGAAACCTATGGAATTTAAATTAATTTTAGTTAATCATTCTTAATTAAACCGCCATGTCACCACGTACTCCATATTAGGGGCGTGACACAACCTATAATGCCAAAGTTGAGTTTCAGTCAATGAAACATTATTACATTTAGCTGAACTTGTAGAAAATGAAGAAAAAAGACTTGAAGATTCCAAGATATATAGATTTCCTTATCTTCGTCCCATCCTAATCATTTGGCCCTAGGAGCAGTCCTGAATAACACAAGAGGAAGAAAAGAAATTCACAGAATAAGGTTGGGATTGTGTGAGAGGCCTAACAGAAAGGAGATTGAATCGAAATTGAGGAACAAAAAGAATGTTAAGAAGAACTAAATGATTAGACAAAAGAACAGAACCAGTTTTGACAACATGAACAGATTGACCAGTGGGCAGTGCGACAAAAGAATTTGTGACAGAAATAATGGAAATGAAATGAGATAAAAGAACAAAAACATGTTGAGTAGCAACTGTCTCTAAAATACAAGAAGAGTTAGGAACACAAGAAAAAGATGAACTGGAGGAAAAAGAAAGAATGCCACTCAAATTTGACACGGGAGCCTCCGCAATGGCAATTCTGGAGTAGCACAATAGCTGAGTTGACATTGCGAGCTCAAGAGAGTAATGAGCTGTTGGCACTGAGAAGAGGTCAAAGAACCAAGTGACTGATCAGAAGCAGGTTCATCCATACTCACAGCAGCAGTACGAGTCCCTAGCATCTTGGCGAAGGTGACTTGTATTTGGCCTTGTAACTAGGAGGATAGCCATGAAGTTTATAGTATTTGTCATCTATATGACCTTGTAAACCATAATGTGAGCAGAGAGGACGCTCACATTTTGGTTTGGAGTTGAAATTCATGGCCGAAGCACTTGCAGGAGACGAAGGAGAGTTGCAAATTGGGGAACAAAAACCACCATGATTAATAGCCAGAGGAGGAAGCTGGTGCAAGTTTGAGCATATTATTTGTTAAGTCCCATCAAAAATTGTATAACACATTCTTGCCGTTGATAATCCATCCATGGTTTCATACCTCCACATTGGCAAATAGGAACGGGTTGAAAATCTTTCAGGAATGGGTTGAAAATCTTTCAACTCATCCTAAAGAATTTTGAGTCGAGTATAGTAGGAACTTACATCCATGGAGCCTTGATGTAGACCAACGAGGCAAGTCTTGATCTAGAAAATGTGTGGCCCGTTGCTTTGGTGAAATCTATCACGAAGATCTGATTAAATCTCAAACGCATTGTTGATGTAGAGCAAGCATTCAGCAATCTCACGACTAACAGCATTTAGCATCTATGAAATCACCATGATGTTGCAGCGAGTCCAAGCACCGAAAAGAAGATCGTCACTGGCAGGACAAGGAATGCTTCCATCAACAAATCCGAGCTGTTCTTGGCTGTTAACGCCATGAGCATGGCTCGACTTCACGAATTGTAGTTGGATCCTGTGAGTGGATGAGAAACCAACACAAGTCCGGGGATGATCCCTATTGTGAAGAAAGAAAGGACTCATGGAATCTTCCATGGTTGAGGTAGATAAAGATCCCACAACCGCACGATTGATGTTCTGACTTCCTTGAGCATGAAGAAAGGACAGAATTACAGAAATGAGCAGAGGAAAAATCTCTGATACCATATTACAAAAGAGACGATAAAGTAGAGCAAAGAAAAAGCTTATGGCTAAATTGCATCTCTTAACCGACAACAAGACTAAAAGAAATCTGTTTTATAGTGGCTGGTCACACCTTTTCACCATATTGCCAGCTCCTTACTAATAGCTAAAAAAGGAAAACAAAAATAAAAGTATAACAGCCTACTACATTATCTATTTGACAAATATGCTCTCACATTCTAATAGTCTGTATATTTTTTTGGTAGAAACCCACGTGAATCAGTAAACACTTAAGGTTTAGTACTCCTCAATGAGTATTGACTTGAGTTTCTGAAACATTTTTTTAATCCAGAAAGGCTAAAAAGGTGAAGATGTGTAGCTTCTCTTTCTCACTCTTTGCTCTTATTGTGAGCTTGGGACTAGGAGTGATTGTTTGTGGTAAAGATATGTCAAACTTATTTTATGCATATGTATAGCATGTTCACAAACTTGCAAATTTATGTAAAAACCATGGCTCTGAAACCAATTGTTGGAAAAATAGTACGCAGCGGAATTTTAAAAATTCTATATCAGAGTATTTTCTAAAATATAAGTTTGACATACTATATGCATAAAATAATAATAAATAACCGTAATACTATGGTTCCAGCCTAGAGAATAGAAAACAAAGATTACAAGAGAATAATCGAAACATATTATCGATTCTTCATCCTTGAATCCTCAAGCTGTATCCTTCTTCATGTAATCCCCATCTTTAAGTCTTTAATCCAGCATAGATTGAATATTCTATATTTTCGGTCATATCTAAATTTTAATATTTATTTGAATTGTCCCAAAAATAAAATTGAAACTGTATCAAAGACTATAACTTTTTTGGGAAAATTTTCTAGCTCTCTGCCAACAAGCCGATCTATATAATCACCTGTCGGTCATGACCCACTAGCCTGCCGATCTTCACAGATTGGCCTGCCGATGCATGACAGTTCGGCCTACTGAACCAGAACTTCGGCCTACTTCAAGAGACACCAGATTTGTGCCCTACAGATGGCCTGCCGATCCTACGACCATTCGCCTGCCGAACAAGAGGTTCGGCAAGCTGACCGAGTAGAGATCACCATTTTCCTGAAAATACAATTTTGATGCAATTTATCAATTTTATTTTTAATATTTCAAAAACATAAAATTAGAGAATCAAGAAATATCTGGGAACGCCATCATCCATCTTCTAGGCCTGTCTTCTCAATCCGTCTTTTCTGAATGATTATTTAATTACAAAATTCTTACAAATTTAAAATTAAATAATAATTCTTAAACGGAGATGATAGTTTGCCATCTAATTACATGAAAAACCTAGGTAAACATTATAACCTCTAAGGAACCATAACCTGGATAATTAAATAATTAATTAATTATTAAATAATAATTTGATCAACCATAATTAATTAATAAACATTCACCATATAATCCATGGCAAAATATAAATATATAAAAACCCTAGAGTGCCAACTCTCTATCAAATTTAATTCAAGCATAAGAGAGATCAAAATCACATAATTTATACGTATAGCATGATCACAAACTTGCAAATTTATGTAAAAACCATGGCTTTGAAACCAATTGTTAGAAAAATAATATGCAGCAGAATTTTAAAAATTTTATATTAGAGTATTTTCTAAAACATAAGTTTGACACACTATATGCATAAAATAATAATAAATAACCGTAATACTATGGTTCCAGCCTAGAGAATAGAAAACAAAGATTACAAGGGAATAATCGAAACATATTATCGATTCTTCATCCTTGAATCCTCAAGCTGTATCCTTCTTCACATAACCCCCATCTTTAAGTCTTCAATCCCGCATAGATCAAGTATTTTATATTTTCGATCATATCCAAATTTTAATGTTTCTCATAATTGTCCCAAAAATAAAATTCATATTGTATAAAAGACTGCACCTTTTTTGGGAAAAATTTCTAGCTCTCTACCGACTAGCCGATCTGTATAATCGGCCTGCCAGTCATGACCCACTGGCCTGCCGAACCAGAAGTTCGGCCTGCTACCAAAGACACCAGATTTCTACCCTATAGACGGCCTACTGATCCTGCGACCATCTGCTCCGGTTCGGCATGCCGACCAAATAGAGATTACCTCTTTCCAGAAAATACAATTTTGATGCAATTTATCAATTTTATTTTCAATAATTCAAAAACATAAAATTAGATACTCAGGAAATACTTGGGAACATCATCATCCATCTTTCAGATCAGTCTTCTTGGTCCGTCTTCTCAGAATGATTATTTAATTACAAAATTCTTACAAATTTAAAATTAAATAATAATTCTTAGATGGAGATGATAATCCGCCATCTAATTACATGAAAAACCTAGATAAACATTCTAACATCTAAGGAACCATAACCGGGATAATTAATTAATTAATAATTTATCAACCATAATTAATTAATAAATATTCACCATATAATCCATGACAACATTTAAATATATAGAAACCTTAGAGTGCCAACTTTCTATAAAATTTAATTCAAGCATAGGAGAGATCAAGATCACATAATTTATATGTATAGCATGATCACAAAATTGCAAATTTATGTAAAAACTATGGCTCTAAAACCAATTGTTGGAAAAATAGTATACAGTGAAATTTTAAAAATTTTATATTAGAGTATTTTCTACAACATAAATTTGACACATTATATGCATAAAATAATAATAAATAATCGTAATACTATGGTTCCACCCTAGAGAATAGAAAACAAAGATTACAAGAGAATAATCAAAACATATTATTAATTATTCATCCTTGAATCCTCAAAGACTGCACCTTTTCTAGGAAAAATTTCTAGCTCTCTACCGGCAAGCATATCAGTATAATCGGCCTACCAGTCATGATCATGACCTACTGGCCTACCGATCTTCACAGATCGGCCTACAGATGCAAGACAATTCGGCCTGCTGAACTAGAACTTTGGCCTGCAACCAAAGACACCAGATTTATGCCCCGTAGACGGCCTGCCGAACCTTACATCCGGCCTGCCGATCCTACGACCATCAGCCTACCGAACTGGAGGTTCGGCTTGCCGACCGAGTAGAGATCACCCTTTTCCAGAAAATACAATTTTGATGCAATTTATCAATTTTATTTTTAACAATTCAAAAACATAAAATTAAAGACTCGGGAAATACCTAGAAACGCCATCATGCTTCTTCCAAATCCGTCTTCTAGGTCCGTCTTCTCAATTTGTCTTCTCTGAATGATTATTTAATTACAAAATTCTTACAAATTTAAAATTAAATAGTAATTCCTAAACAGAGATGATAGTCCACCATCTAATTACATGAAAAACCTAGATAAACATTCTAACATCTAAGGAACCATAGCTGGGATCATTAATTAATTAATTAATAATTAAATAATAATTTAAGCAACCATAATTAATTAATAAACATTCACCGTATAATTCATGATAACACAAAAATATATAGAAACCCTAGAGTGCCAACTCTCTATAAAATTTAATTCAAACATAGGAGAGATCAAAATCACATATTTTATATGTATAACATGATCACAAACTTGCAAATTTACCTCAAAACGATGGCTCTGAAACCAATTGTTAGAAAAATAGTACGCCATGGAATTTTAAAAATTTTATATCAGATTATTTCCTAAACACAAGTTTGACACACTATATGCATAAATTAACCAGATCTTACTAACCTTTGAATGCTAAAGAACTCTCAAAATCTATGAAGAGAAGTAACATTCCAGAAGAGCCTCAACCGACTGGTCTTCTTTGATATTCTCTATCCACGATCGGAGTGAGTATGGGCTCACATTGTTTAGCTTTTCCCCAGTGACTCTCCTTCCAACCAATTGAGAGAACCCAAAGCTATTATTCGTGATTTGTGAACAAGAGTCCTTAGGGAGTTTTAGAATCTCACCAGCAGAGTTTCACTCTCAATCTCTTAATTGATCTAAATAACTTATGAGACTTACTCCCTATTTATAGAGGTTGGGTCTAAGGTCAGTCCTTATCAGATAAGGTCTAAAAAATTCGAATCAAAATCAAATTCGGATAAATATCTGATGAAATCCGCATGAAAACACATGATCCTTTTATAGCGCGGTAGGCATGCCGATCTGTCTAACTGGCATGCCGAACTTGCCTCATCAGCAAGTCGAACATGAGGATCGGTATGCCAAACTATCGATAAAAAAAATTTTAGCGAATCTTTTATCTTCCACCCGAGATTCTATAAGATAAAGTTTCAGTTTTAATTCAAATAACCCAATAGAGAAGTTATCTAATTAAAACAACTTTATCTAGATAATCTCTAGGAAAATAAATAAATTCCTGATAATTTTATACGTTTATCTTAATTTAATTTATTCAAAATTAAATCAACTAATAAACATACAAGAATTATCTGATCCTAATAATTCAACAAGTTTATCTTGAATTAATTTTATCACAAAATTAATTCATCTGATAAACAAACATGAATTATTTGATTCTTTTGAATTTCAACCAATCTGATAAATCTGACATAAATCACCAATTATTGGAAAAGCATGCCGTATCGTTACAGGATTTTGTGAGCTAGCAAAGGAGACCAAATGGACCTATATAGTTCAAGCTCCTGATAATTATGAAACCTAATATCCCAAATATGCATTTCATAATTATTAACTCCAACGCTACTCCACTAAAAGCTTAGAGCTGCACTCTCGAACTATGTAGAATTACGAAGCCCGTATAGCTAAGTTTCCATGACTTATCATAATGTATCGTATCCCTATAGGATTATCTATAATCGGCTTATGGAGAAGTTTTGTCTTACCTTCCCAGTTATTTTTATCTTACGTTCCATTATCTCACTATCGAAAAACTTATTATCCAAAGACGATATACCATTTGGTTACACCAATGTATTCAAATGGTTGAGCACTCCAGTTTTTCAATTACAGAATAACGCATAAAAAGGATATTACTACTCCTAAAGAGGAGCTATGGATTCTATATCTATGAATAACAAGTCTACGTTACCAAGAGTCATGCCTCCAACATACCGGCATGTGTACCACTACAAAAATGTGGATGTCACCCTTTGATACATCAAAAGACATAAGTAAAGACAACGGTCCTATTATTCATCTCAAGATTAAGATACAATACAAATGATTGTCTAAAGTCAATCGATTTGCTGAGACAGAATTATTAATCCAAATCAAATCACTTTATGTCCCGATCCAACACATTGTCACTTATGACAATACGCCAATGTTTTTATTCACAAAGTCCAACTTCGATGGTCAAGACAAACCATCTCCCAATACGGATATAGACAACATAATAATCTTTGCATGAATAAAGCACCCAACTTTATTCCTTCAATTGTGGATCTTATGATTTAGACCATCACCTTAAAACATGTCTTCCGCATAATCTGTCCATCATATGCCCAATTCCTTAAGGTTTAGACTGACAGTCTCAAACTTTTGTTTGCTTAACATACATTCAACAAATATGAACGTAAATAGGACAATCTTTGGTATATAAATAATAAATTCTTTATTGATAAAAATGTCTCAAAAAACATATTACATTTTTACTCCTTAGGCATACACGTCTAATAGTTAACGGCTAAGAACAAGCTCGGATTTGTTGATGAAAACATTCCTTGTCTTGTCGGTGAAGTTCTTCCATTTGGTGCTTGGATTACTGTAACAACATGGTGATTTCATAAATGCTAAATGTTGTTAGTCGCGAGATCGCTGATGGCTGATGGCTCACGAGATCGCTGCAACTATGCGTCTGAAATTTGGTCATGATTGATTTCACCAGAGCAACGGACCATGCATTTTCCAGATCAAGACTCGCCTCGTTGGTCTACATCAAGGCTCCATGGTTGCAAGTTCCTACTATACTCGACTCAAATTTCTTAAATGAGTTGAAAGATTTTCAACCCGTTACTGTTTGCCATTGTAGAGGTATGAAACCCTAGATAGATTATCAACAGCAAGAATGTGTTATGCAATTTTTTATGGGACTAGCAAATAGTATGCTCAAACTTGCACCCAGATCTTGCTAATGGATCTTCTTTCTCCTCAGGCTATTAATCATAGTGGTTTTTCATTTCCAAACCAAAACATGAGCGTCCTCTCTGTCGACATTATGGCTTAGAAGGTCATACAGTGGACAAATGCTATAAACTTACAAGGCCAAATCCAGGTCACCTTTGCCAAAGACGCAAGGGACTCGTACTGCTGCTGTGAGTATGGATGAACCTACTTCTGATCATTCACTTGGTTCTTTGACCTCTTCTCAATGCCAACGGCTCATTACTCTCTTGAGCTCACAATTTCAGCTAAGCTTTCATGCTACTCCGGAATCGCCATTGTCTGAGGCTTTTGTGTCAAATTTCAGTGGCATTCTTTCTTTTTCCTCTAGTTTATCTTCTAGCCATGTTCCTAACTCTTCTTGGATTTTAGAGACAGGTGCTACTCACCATGTTTTTGTTCTTTATCTCGTTTCATTTCCATTATTTCTGTCAAATTCTTTTGTCACACTGCCCATTGGTCAATCTGTTCTTACTGTCAAAACTGGCTCTGTTCTTTTGTCTAATCGTTTAGCTCTTCATAATGTTCTTTGTTCCTCAATTTTGATTCAATCTCCTTCTATTAGTGCTCTCACACAATCCCACCCTTATTCTATGAATTTCCTTTCACCTCTTGTGTTATTCAGAATTGGGATGGGTAGAAGACAAGGAAATCTATATATATTGGAATCTTCAAGTCTTTTTTCTTCATTTTCTACAAGTTCAGCTAAATGTAATAATGTTTCATTGACTGAAACTCAACTTTGGCATTATAGGTGTTGGGATTAGTGCCCTATAAGCATTAACATTGTACATATTGTTAATAAATAAATAAAGTGACAATCATTCTTTAAGATGTTGATCGGTAACCAATCTTTTTCCATCCTTCTATTTCATTTTTAAGGCTTTTGCTGTTCCTGCTAAAATTCAAGTGTTAAATTGGCTATTATCGTTTGTTAAAAGCTAATTCTTATGACTTGATAATAGGAGAATGTAAACTTTTCCCAGGATTTTACGTGCTTTGTAGGAAGGAAGTTAGTCTTTAGATCATCTTGACTTTGCATTACATGTACTTATTGAGCATTTGGTATAAAGTTTCATCCAAAGTCGCAGAATTGTTGAATAGTGATCTAATTGGAAGAAATAACAGGTGCATGACCTTATTGAAGGTGGTTGTACAAGCTGTTATATGGACTTAATAGATAGATAGGAACAGATGAACCTTTGAAGGATTAGACAAAGATACCAAGGATGTTTGAAAAAGAATTAAACATTTGGGTCGCTTTTTTAACTTTCCAAACAATTGACTTCAAAAACTTCTCTAATTTGTTGAGGGTGTTGGATATTCGCTGTTGCAGGCTTGTTAGTTTGTGAAACACGGCGCAGTTTTAGGTCCACATAGGCGAATCTTGATGTTAGTTTTATTTGTCGCTTGTTTGGTGTTTGATTCATGAGGACACCTTCGTTATCTTTATGTGTACTTTTTCTGATATTCACTGATGCTCTTTGATTCTTATTGTAAAATTTATCATCAACAAAATTATACCTTTTTCTTAAAGGATCAACAGAGTTATACTAAGTTGCACTGCTTAAGGTTGTCTTTTTTTTTTTCAGCATTAGATGGGCATTGTCAAACATATATCGCGTCAATTGAGCTTACAAACTCAATGTTATACTATTTACACATCTATAATTGCATTCAAGAGTTGCAGCTAGAATTCTGACCATTCGATACCTTCTATATTACTGAACCAATCAGTCACAGGAGGTTCCAAATACCATCTAATTCAACAGGTTTTCAATTTTATTGACTCATTGGAGCTTTCCTTTTTTTACCCCCTTTTGGTGGCAGTTCTGGATTTTAGATCGTCGGAATTCGAGGTAAAAAATAGAACATAACATTTTTTTATGTTAATTTATGCATGGGAATTCTTTAGTGTGTCGTTGATTCTCTAGTTTGATACAGTTTCCAATTGCACCCTGGGGCCTGGCAAGAGCTTTGGAGTATATCAAGCAACATTATAACAATCCTTATATGTATATCCATGAAAATGGTAGTCTCTCTTTCAGTCTCCTTATGACATTAATTTTATTTCAAGATAATTTTGTGGAAAAATCAGTCGATGAACGTAAACACCTCAAGTAGAAAATTTTCAAACATTATAGATGGTGAATTAGTGATTATCGCTACTGATTTTTTGAAAGAAAATGATCTCAAATTGTCTGGATCCTTGTGTAATATCCACTAGTTCTAAAGTTAGAACATAAATCACCTTTTATTTAAACCAGTTAATTGGAGATCACTGATTAGGTGATGCATAACATATTAACAATTATTAAATTTAGCCTTTTTCTACTTCCTGTTTTTAAGTTTATTAAAACACCACTCCCCTGATTTTTGATTGCTGAATATGTGTGCTATTATATTACACTTGTTCTGCAAATATGTACTTTGAAATTCTAAAACTAACCTTACTGACAGTGACACTTAATTTACCGTAGATCACTGCCACTAAGGTTAACTTGGTATTTCAAAGGTTAAATCGATGGACCTTAAAAAAGTATAGATTTTCATATTAAATTCAATTTGCAACAATTAAAAATTGAGGATGTGCTTTTTAAACAAATCTAAAATATAAGATATAAAAAGATAAATAACCCTACATAAAATAGAAACGAGAAGTTTGATACTCTATTCACTATTTATCAAATTGCCTCCCCAACTAATTTCATATACACTTGGATATTTCCCAACAACTCCAATTCATTTACAGTTATTGCTTATGTGAACATAGTAGCTAAATAATACCAACACGTTACATAAGAGAGATGTGTATAATTGTTCAATCTTCTGCAATTTTTCTCATTCCTCAATATAAATATTCTAATCTTGGTTTACAGTCAATAATTTCTTCGCCATCAAGATTAACAATGAGTCGAAGAGCACCATGCATTGATAGGTGGTGCCTGGTGGGGACCCATATTTACTATCACTAGGTCCTTTTCTTGGAGTAGGTATATTTATAGGTTGTTCTTTTTCCTCCATTCATTCTTTCATGAATTACTGAAAGGCAAGATAAGTTCATTCATGGTCTAAGATATCAAATAATTCAATAATTTAAAACGTCTCTTGAAACTCAAATTAATGCCTTTTGGAGTTTGGAGCCAAGTGTAGTTGTGTTCGTTAGGTGGGGTCTTAAGCATGCAAAGCCTTTCATACTCTAATTATTGCAATGTGTTCAACAGGTTAAAGAACCCCACGCAATTCAACATTGGAAGACCCGTCGAGGGTTGAATATTTGCAGGCATTTATAGGGTGTGTCATTGATACCATAAGGTACATGTTTTAGCCCTGCAGTACCATAACAACAACATCAAAGTGTATTTATCTTTTCTCGTTTAAAAATGCAGGAATGGGACGAACGTAAGAGGGTATTTTGCATGGTCCTTCAAGGACTCTTTTGAGTTGTTTGGCGAATCCCACTTTGGCTTCTACCGTGTAGATTTTGATGATCCAGAATTGAAGAGGACATCTAAGCTCTCTGCCCATTGGTATTCCCATTTCTTAAAGAGAAAAGGCATCACTTTAGATGGCATTGTTCAATCTCCATCACATAATTTCTTCTAAACTGTTATAAATCAATTATTGTAGATGCCACCATTTAATACTACATAATATGCAATATTTTTATTTTATCGCAAATAATCATCTCTCATTTAGGCCTTATTTCTTTCCATAATTCCCCTCATATTGATGTGTATTATCTCCTCGTAATTCCCCTTTGATAATTTGTATATAGTTTCTTCATGTCATTCGTTGAACTAGAACAGCAGAATTTTAAAGACGATAGATGAAAAGTTGTCTGAGGTTTGCGAACGTGTTTTTGTTCTTTAAATGACAAGAACGTTTTCAAACCTGAACCCTTTTTATACATCTTCAAAGTTCAAATAAAGCTACACTTAGATGTCAAATGCTGTTTTTTCAACTTTAGAGCATATCTCGTGGTGAAAAGACGTCATGTTTGCATAAAATGAACATGAACTCATCTTGTTCCCTTATCCTGAATTACGTCTAAACTTCATGTTAGTTAAATGGAATATCATTGTTGGTTTTACAAATCATTTATGTTGAGTGAAAGGAGTATTAGCACAATGCCTTGCGTCTTTTCTCTTAGTTTCAGGGCATCAACCTATGTACATTAGTTTACTCAGATGTGTTTCATCAAAAAAGTTTATCTAGTGAGAAATGAGTTAAAAGCCTGATTAAAAAAACACCAATTTGGTTCAACTTATTTCGATTTGAACCTGTTTTGTTACAGTATTTTTTCTCAAAAAATTTGAATTATTGAAGTGTTTTTAATTCAAATTGACAATTTAAACCAACAATTCAAACACTCTATGAAATGGCGAGGATGTAGGGTCAAAGAAATCTATAATTTACTTGTTTCAGAAAGTGTAGGGGAAGCAAAAGAAAGAAAAGAAACATAAATAAGACAGCCACTAATAAAAATATACTGTCCAAAGTTGGTACTTTTGGCTTTTGCCCTTGGCAAGGAATGGCACTTCCTATATTCCATTTCCACTCTCAAGCTCCAACAGCAACAAAGATGAGGAGATATTAGCGAGGCGGGAACGGAGTGGATAGCAGCAGAGCTGTTTGGTTTTTCTGGTGATATTACAAATATCCGTCCCCTGCTAAATCCCGATCGGCATTGGACCAATTGGCCAACCAAAAGGATTAATATAGAAAGTGTGCTTCCCATATTTTTATATGAATTAACTGCCTGATTGTTCTGGCATTAAGGCCATGTTCATTTTGGTGACACATCTTTTACTTCCCCACTAGTCTTGTTAGTAGCAACCTCTTCTGCATCAGGGAGACTCCTTAAAACCTGTTTAACCGCCAAAAATAAAACAAAATCATTGATAGTAATAGAGAGTGGCGGCCTTTATGTCATTGAAAAGAATTGAGAGTACTAACTACCTCGTATAGATACCATGAGGCAAATGCATCGGTGGCAGCATACTGTAACTGATCCTTGGATAAAACATTGACCTCCCAATTTCCCAGTTGAATTTTTTTGGGCTTAGGAAGCTGTATTAGTTTCAAAATGCCAGTAAAATTTCCTATAGAAATCTTTTACTGGAATAATACAAACTATGTTTGAAAAATGTTATTGCTTTGACTAAAAAGAAAGTAATGGCTGCATGAAAATAGGATAACTCGAATAGAAAAATGAACCCAAAGTACCGTTTAAAGGAGGAAGTCAGAGCGTGAATACCATAAAAGTACAATCAAGAAAGAAATGACCGATCCTATGTATTCAGCTCTATTTCCACTTCCATAGCAAGAACTTGTACATATAGAACCCCATGCCAGCTTAAAATGCATTATGAGCACTTAATTACACCAAAGTGCGTTAAGACGAAACCTATTAGAGGCATAGAAGCAGGAGCCTTGCAAAAATTTGTTATGACAGGCACAGAATTAAGGTAATAGATAGTAATCCTAAGGACATAGTTTATGGGCACCGTTAACTAACCCCATCGGTTTTGGTTGTTTTAGTGAGGACTTAGAGTTTCCAAGAAGTAGAAAATATAGTTGTGGACTACAAAATTGCAAAGAAAATTATTGTTGGAAAACAAAAAATCCAAAACAAAATAACACCTGTTTGGAGATAAGGTTCTCAGCAAGTGAGGCAAGACTCCAGCACTTAAGAGAATCTCCACCAAGCTTTTGATTAGCGAGGTGGGAAAGATCCTCCACTGCTTTCACAGATACATTATAATCTTTGAAAACCTTAACAGCGTCATTGCCAACGCCGACTCCAACCTGGACACGTATAAAGTGCCATATTAAACGACTATAAATAATATATGCTTCGGGAAAAAAAAAATTCATATAGCAAAGGCTGCAGCTCTTGTAACCTTGATTACTTACCTTCAGCAGCATAGAGTTCTCAAGGAGTAACCGCAGGCTTTTAGGTATTCCAGAATGAATAATGTGCATTACATGACAATGGCTAGCGTCTACACATATCTGCATAACTGCAGCCTTCCCCGGTGAATTACCTGCAGTTTTCAGATTTATTTATATGATAGTCATCGGCCAATTGTGAAGTATAAGTGATGCAGACATATTCAAAAGACAACAACTACTAAAAGAAACCTACAAATTCACCACCTCCCTCCACCCACCCACACACACACACACACACGCACACACAAAAAAGATAATTGGGTAAATTAAGAGCTAATATTAAAGGTTCTTAAACCATTGACCTGTGCTTCAACCAAAATATCAGGCAGTACAGATCTCATTCCCTTGAATGCTTTATCAAATTGAAACTGTACAAATAATTGTGGTTAAAAAAAATAATCATGCAGATAGTTTACACTCAATGCTAATTTTGTAAAGCTTAATCTCATCCTTCTCTAGTGTCTGGAAACTGAACGGACATAGAAAGCTAATTTATTTCAGACTCTCTGTGAAAGACAAAGCACAAAATATTAATCAACAATCACGATTGAAAAGATAATGAGATTACTTACTGAATGCCAACTGTCAACGTACAGACTTAAAAATTAGTGAATTGATCAGATAGGCTATTAGCTTATAATGATTGCAATTGAGCATTATTAAAGGTGTGCCTAATATGAACAGTAACTTGAGATGCATAACAAATATAACTGAATCCAACTTGCCCGTGCAGTGTAAGATACCTTTAATAGTATGCTACAAGAGCTCAATAGAAGAGACTCAACAAACCTTTTCTGAATGAGGCTCTCCACTCGATATCAAACCCAATTGCAGGTCGGCTCTCTTCGCTTCTCTTTGCTTCAATAGTCTTCAAAAGCTCTGTGGCAGCTCTCTCCACCTCAAATGTCGTTCTGCTATACATAATCCGGCCTCTAAACCTCATCTCAGGATATCTCATCTTTGATTTTGCTGCTTCAGGGAAGAAAAATAAAATAAAATAAAATAAAACGCTGATATATTACATGAACCCTTTTTAAAACAAACTTAAAACGGTGCTCAAATCTGAAGCTCAAAAACATAAATAAATAAATAAATCAATATATAATCTAATTGCTATAATTCTGAAGTTTTCCTAGAAGTGGTGAACAAAAACCGCAATTTCCCCTATGCATCCCTTGTTTTCTCAGTATTCAAACATTGAAAGTTTACTTCACATTTATGTGAAAGTGAAAGGCAGGAATGTTTACCTTTCCTATTTATCTGCTTTGAGAAAGGGGAATGTCAATCTAAACTCCCTCTTGGTATTGTTTTCCAATTAATTGGAATAACCACTGAATTCACTTATATCCCCTTATCAAGCTGATGATTATTTAATTATGCACTTAAGATATTTTAATTATAAAGCAGATAAAGATACATACGCCTAAACTAAATAGACACTAGAAAGAGAATTGGGTTGTTCCCAATTCTACTCCTAATAGATTAGTAGACGCTAAAAAGAAGAATCAATGGCTCTCGTTCTTATTCTTTTTCCTTTTCTTTCCAAAGCCATTACTTTTCTTATTACATCCTATTACGGTTTGATAAATATGCCTCAAAGTAGAAAAAAGAATAGGAAAGAGGAAAAGAATACATTGACATAATATGAATACTCTCTAGAACAGCTAAAGAAAATGTGCACATAACTATAACTCGTAACCATTGTGAAAATCAATTTCAATTTCAGATAGCCATAATTGATATTCGCCCCCAACAAATTGATTCCAAACACAATAAAAAAAATTACAAAAAAAAAAAAAACCAGAAGTACAAAAACAACTCTTTTTTTGTGTAGATAAGTAGGAAATACAAAAACAGCCTGAGTGCACACAAAAGATCCATCGAAACGTGGGATAACGTGCATACGAATTTAAGATTTAAGAAAAGAAATACTGAGGAGAAATTTCATCTTCCAATTGCTATAACCGATATTATTGTCCAAGAAATTGACGAAATATGCTTTCAACTGTATGTCACTTTTTCTAACAAATTAATCCTCAATTCTTCGTTTTCTCGGAAACCAAACGGTAAACAACAGAACAATAAGAAATAGAGAAACCTTGGCAACGAGAGACAGAGGAATCGGGATGCTGAAGAGCTAGGATGGAGTTGGGCAATCGGCGGCCATTGACGAGGTTTTGGTCTAGACGAGGCCTTTTGGAGTAAGATTGGAAAACAGCTTCGATGGCCTCAAGGTCTTCTTCGGTGAAGGGTTCGTCGTCGTCGGCCCATTCCGATGCAGACGACGAGACGCTGCCATTGCTGAGCTCCGCCATTTGCAGGATTGGAGGGAATTTTGATTTCTTTTTAGGCGCGCTGTGCGATCTTTATTCATTTCGTTTTCCTTACTTTTTTTTTTTTTCCTTTTCAAAATTACCGTGGCATCCATATGTTTTCACCTAATTTTCACTTTTCTCCCTTTAATTATGCAAATACTTAAAGACACCCATATCATGTCTTTATAAAATCAGACTCAAAACTAAGGCTGGCAATTCAGACACGACACAATGACATAATACAAAAACGACACAAGATAAACGGGTTTAGACCGCACATTTATTAATTGTGCCATAAATGGGTTGACACGAATAACACGAAAATAAACAGGCTGGATTCGTGCTAACACGCTAAACACGTCTTAACACGTTTAATTAAACAGGTCGTAAACGTGTTAACTCGACACGACATGACCCGCCCATGTATAACACATTTAAACTTTAAAAAAATATATTTGAAATATTTATAGTAGGTTAGTATTAATTAGATATTGTGTTTTTGTTAATTTTCTTTATTTGCCTTTTTAAAAAATTATTTTTTTAATTTTTTTTAAATTTTTAGTTAATTGGGTCATAAACGTGTTATATGCGTGTTGTTGTTGTGTCAACCCGTCACGGCATGTTTAATAATCGTGTTAATCGTGTCGTGCCGTGTTATGCATGCCATAAGCGTGCCGTGTTCGTGTTTGCATTTTTTGTACGTTTATTAATCGTGTCATGTTCGTGTTCGGGCTAAACGTGTCGTGTTGTAAATGGCTGACACGAACACGGCACGAACACGATTATTGCCACCCCTACTCAAAACAACCCTAAATCAATTGAAGTTTTTAAATTGTTGTTTTTTATTAAATACAATTTAAAAACAACATTAAACAAAAAATTTAAATAAAATCAATCTCAAAAAATAATAAAAAAAGGTCTCAAAATAATTGAAGTATTTGTTTAGTGAAAATATTTATGTGAAAACTTGAAAATTTTTTGTTTAAAATAAATAAAATCAATCTCATAAAATTAAAAAAATCTCAAAATAATTGAAGTATTTGTTTAGTTGAAATATTTATTTGAAAACTTAAAATTTTTGTTTAAAATTTTAGTTAAATCATATTTAAAAATAACTTTTAATATAGATTGAGAAGGATTATCTTGATATTTCAAAAAATTTTAATTATTCTAAGAGTATTTTGAGTCTGATTTTATAAATACAATGAGTATTTTAAGCATTTGTGACTATGATAAAGGGTCTTATCTATAAGAACCATTTTTTTAACCTTTGGAATCCAACAGTTTAAAAAACTCAGCTCTACCAAATAATCATACAATCTCTCGTGCATAATAAAAAAATAAAATTAAAATTAAAAACCTATAATTAAAACAAAAAGAAAAAAAAAGCAAAAGAAAAAAAAAAAAACAAGCAGCCACCCTCCGACCAGCCCCCATCGGCAATCCCTTCGACAACCCACCAACTAGCAACCTTGATCGTTGCAACAAAAGTCCATCTCTTTCGCAAGAATCGCGGCCCAGATCCATCTCCTTCGCGAGAGCCGCCAGAAGTAGGTCTCGATTTCTTACCGCCCGAGTTCCACGGGAAAGGGAAAAACCCATGGTGGCTTGGCCAAAGACCCACGGTGGCTGCAACCTCCTCGTGACTCGACCCCATCTCGACTCTACAAACGCCAACGACAAGCTCGCGAACACAGCCACCCTTTTTTGCGAACTCCGTTGAGACCAGATCCGCTCGTGACTCCCTTCGACCACGATCTCCAAGATCTAGAGTCGTCGGGGTGTTGCGATGGGAATGCAACCACTGTGAGACAGCATTCTTCACCACTACTCCTACCTCCGTCGACACACTACGATCCCACAAGCACAGGCACGATGGCATTCTCGGCGACTCTACCTCTCCTCGAGAAGCCCGACACATGGTGGTCGTGAAAACCGGGGTCACCGGACTGCCAGTGAGTTCTCCTGGTGACAAAGAAGGAGAATGAGATATGTTCTCCTTTTTCATTTTTTTGAATTTTTATGTTTATGTCTAGTTTTATTTTTTTTTTTTCTCTGATCTGATGTGTGTGGATTTATTGAACAAATAGTAAACTTGTTTATTTTTAACCATTGAATAGAGATTGGATGATTAATAAAAGAGTCTTATTGGTGAAAATAAGCAGAGGTTTTACCATAGCATTTTTTGTATAATAAAAGAGGTAAAATTAATATTTATACAAGAACATAACAGATGTTTTAAATATTTTTATTTCTTTCTTTTTTTCTCCATGGCTTTCCTTTTTTTTTTAAATGCCCGTATAACCTTATATATTCTTTTTAAAATTTTAAAAATAAAAAATTCAAAAATATCTAAAAAGCAAACTGAGTTCACAATTGAGAAAAAGAAAAAGAAAAGATTCAAAGGAAAGGAAAGGGGGAGGGCACAACCACCATGGCCTAACCCGAAAGACCATTGCTTTGTGCCTTACCTCTAAATTTTTTTTAAAAAAATTTATTAGGCCTTAATAATAATTTTTACCTTTCAAGAAAATAATAATTTTTAACTGATTTTTCATTTTTTTAATTCTAATGGACTGGTAAGACAAGTTTGTTTCTGCTTCGTTGATTGGAGAGAATAATATGTAAATATGTGTACTACTCGTGATATCGATCACGAGAGTAGCTGAATCAGGCTAAAGGCTTTACGGAAAATTTTCTTTTTCCAACTCTTTCTTTTATGTTTTCTTTTTTTTTTAAGAGAAATTTGTTTCTGCTTCATTGACCAGAATGAATAAAAATATATATAATACACATATCACGTCAATCGTGAAGGTAGCCCAGTTAAAAAAGAGTTTTCGAAAATTTTTTGGACTGTTTAGTATTATTTTTAAAATAGATGTAAATTTTTTTGTTTTAAAAAATAAAAATTTTTAAAAATTATGCTAAAAATGTTTTTAAAATTCTTATCTCAAAAATTTTGAGAGCAAAAACAAACAAGCCTTTGTTTTTTGTTTTTCCAACTCTTTCTTTTGTGTTTCCTTTTTCAAACATGTTTGTTTGTGCTTCACTGATTAAAGAGAGTTTGTTTGTGCTTCACTGATTAAAGAGAGTAATAAAAAAATAATAAAATAATTGAAAAGTACAATACTTGTGTTAGATCGAATCATGAGGTAGTCTGGTCGCACTAAAACGACTTTCACTTGGCGATCTTTTCATTAGCCTAAAGAATGATGAAAATGTCTACGGTATTCTTTAAAGTCTCAATAAAAAGTATAAGGGGAGGATTTTTCTCCCAAAATATACATAAAAATATTTACAATATCTATAAATATCTGTAATATTAGTAAATACATTTAGATATTTTTGAAATTTTTGCAAAATATCCAAAAAAGCTAGAAAATTTTTATTTTTTCAATAAAAATTAATTTTGTAGGACTTTTTTCTTAATTCTTTCTAATATTATTTTGAACCTAAAGACAATAAAAAGTATTAACTCACGATATTATTTGAAGTCTTGACAAAAAATATAGGGGGAGGATTTTTCTCTCAAAATGTACATAAAAATATCTATGATATCTATAAATATCTGTAATATTGGTGAATAAATCTAGATATTTCTGGAAATTTCTACAAAATATTCAAAAAAGCTAGAAAAATTTTATTTTTTGTACAAAAATTAAATTTGTAGGAGTTTTTTAAATTCTTTCAAATATTATTTTGCAGCTAAAGACAATAAAAAGTATTTACTAAGACTTATTAAGTCTTTAAATAATTTTAACTTTTAAAATGAATAGTTTATGACTCTTATGCAAAATCTTATGTCTTGTTACATGTAGATGCGTGTATTATATTTTTAATATTTGAGGGTAAATTGCTTCGGTAGTCTATAACCTTTCATGAAAGTGAACATTTAATTCCCCAATCTTTTTTTTAATTGAATCGACCCCAGCCTTCATGTTAGTTGCCGAGGAACAATTTAATGGCCAAATCGTTAAGTTTGACCGTCAAAAATTTGCTAAATATCAATTTTTAATTGAAATTACTAAATTACCCTTAAAATAATTAATACATTAAAAAATCAATTTTAAAATAAATTGTAATTTTGTTTTGATTTTGTTCCTATTTGTTTTAGATCTTGAAGCTCTCTCTCTTATTCTACTGTTGATTTTGAAGAAGATCGTCATTGAGGGTCATCAGATGTGAGGGGAAGAAGGGGGTTAAGCTTGAGGGCCCCATCGACAACGACTTCCTCATCTCCGTTGACAACTCTCTAGGTCGGGCCCACGTCAAGAATGCTAAGCAGCTGACTTGGGTCTTCCTTTTCAAGGTTCACAGCACCGTCGATGCTTTATAACGACCTTACTTATGTGGCCATTGCTTAACTACATAATCTTAATACTTAAACATATTTTGAGATAAGGTACTTAGATTTGCAGAATAATTTTTTTGAAACATACTTTTATTTTTATTAAATTTAAAGTGTAATATAATTTCTTGAAACTTATTCTTATAAAAACTAACATAACAATAACTTATTAAACTTAATCTTTTAAAACTAGCATAATAATTTTCTTAAAAATTATTCTTTTAATACTTTTCTTAATTTAAAATAATATTTTAAAAACATTTATAAAACTAATTATTACTACAATTTCTTACCAGAAAATTTGTGTGTTTGTTGTATTTTCCGTTACACCATATATATTTCTTGTTGAAAGTCTTAAGCTCTTTTTAAAACTGTGGTCGAATGACTACAACCTTGGCCTCTAGAGCTCAATACATAATACTACCTAATAAATTCACGCATATGAAATTTTGTAAAAGAAAACATAATGAGGAAAATACATTTTTGCATGAGCGGTATCTATTCCTATCTCCACCATTCATCCGTTGTTCGCCATTGTCCAAATCATATGATGCTAACAGGTTCCTTACCTACAACATGAACACACTTAAATGAGCTTTTGCTTAACAAGTAGGAAGTTTAACTCGCAAAACAATTTAAAGATCGTTTAATAAAAATATGCACAATCATTTTATGCTTGCTTATTGACTCATTTTATGTTTAATTATTTATGCCTTATCTTATCTTACTGATTGGGCCTGGGTGATCATTTGGACTTTGCACGATTCTTAGGAACTAAAAGTTCGCGAGGTCCTAATGACACCAAGATTATAAACTGTATTGCAATCATTAGGAAGTTAGAATTTGTAAGGTCCTAACAACATCGTTATATTTAAAAAAAAACACTTAAGAGGTTGGTACAGTACCATTAATTTGTCTTATTAGTTTCACTTGTCTTATTACGTATATGCAGTATGACATGTTACTACATAGCACCATATACTAATATTAAAGCATGCTTAATTTGAAAGTGAATAAATAGCATATGTTAATACAACATACATCACATATCATATATGACATAACAAGATACAGATACAACATATCTTAACTAAGTAAATATGGCCTAATGGAATATAATAGGGCATAACATTGAACATGCATTTCACAATGAGAAATCATGTAAAAACAATTCACTTGAAAACTATTCATACTATAGGCGAGATTTCTACTTACCTGTTTTCTTGTCGTAGGTCTCTCTATTTACCCAAAATTCCTTAGCCTCTATAGGAAACGATTCTGTATAAAGCACCAATTAAGAGTATGCAAGAATAACCTCTTTTATGCTATTTTAATTTTAAGCATAACCTTAAGAATTTTAATCATTCCTTTAGATGGTAATACTTTTATTAAAGGATCATAAGAATGGTTACTTTTATTATAAGGATCAATTAATAAATTTAATCCTCATAAAGTTTACCTTTCCTTAATTGCCTTTAATCTGCTTTAAGATCAATAATTAATTTAATTTAATTTATTATCTTTTTGTTATTAAGTCTATATGACTTCATCTAACTAAATTAAAAATTACATAACTTTTTTGTTCTTGAACTAAGTTCCATTTAATCATATTCTTAATTCATTTAGTGGGTTCGTAATTGGTTTTAAGCCCATGTAGCCCAAAAAATGATCATAAGGCATTTTATACTCCGTATTGTTAAAACTATGACCCGAGTAGGTTTTTGGTCTGAGGTGGGTGTTGGACCCATGTCTAGTATCATAATATTAAGAATCTAGCCTAACAAGTTTTTATGATAGTTGTTTTAGCATTAATTTGAAAACTGTTAAAATTTATCATTTAGAAATTATGTTCAAATAACTCAAAGTTTTGAGTAAAAATCGCTCTATAAAATAATGTCCAAAATTAGTAAAACACTAAATCAAGGGCTTGTATAATTTGTCTAGAATATTGTAATTTTTTGATTTATTGAAAAAATAAGATTTTGTAGCCATACAAACTTTGTTTATAAAAACTAGTACCGAAAGGTACCTTTTTGATTAGTCTTAGAAAATTATTGTGAAACTATATGCTAAAGATAGTTTTTCCTTTAAAGTTTTTCTCCATGAAAGTAACTTGTTTTAAATATATGATTTAATAGCTTTCATGCTCATTAAAAGTTCCCAATCATTGTTTTTGCATATTCATTTTCCAAATAAATTTTGAAAACTTTACTGATTAAAAAGTTCTGTCTGCTTTTATATATCCCAATCAAAGTCTATTGGTGATGCTTGGCTTGCTCAGCTGGTGATCAACTCGGCGTGCACCTATGCACGGTGGTCAGACTGCCTTCTTTGCTTATCTCAGCTTCCTGGGGTAAACCTACAACAAGAAAAGGGACGCCTAGGAGATCAAAAGGGGACACTGATGTGATGTCGGCCAAGGCCTCTCTGACGCTCAACTTAGACACCTACTCGCCCAAGATCGGGAGCAGAGTTATATGAGAAAGTCTACGTTACCTTTAAGTACAGTAAATGCTCTCAATTATAGGCTACCACTAGGACCGAGTGTTAGGTGGGTTTGATCCGTGACCCATGTGTCCCATCAAGCTATGTCATGTGGTAGGTGACAAGTGTCACGATCCCAACAGAAGGTCAGTTCTCCATCTGAGGGTTGAAAGAAAGCCATGTGTAGACCTTTGATATTCATTGTTAGCTGGGAGCACACCATGCTTATCCGACCTGAGCACGTATTCTTCCCGAGGAGTCTACACCTTGCGTGGCAGTCAGTAGGGACCCTGCATAGCACCTCAAGAGAAGGCACCGATCAAATCAAGGTTGTGGATTTGTTTGTAAAGGTCGTGGCTGAGCAAGGCAGCCGAACAACCATAGAGTAGTCTCTAGGAAATGACGCCGAGCACACCCCCAACATCTATTATAGTGGCAAATTTTTACAAAACTTTCTTCACAAAAGTTCTTTGTTTCATCAAAAACTAATATTTTCATGTTTGATGAAAACTATAATTTGGTTTCAAAATGATCTGAAACTTAAAAATTGTTTTCAGCCCATAAATATAGTTTTTTGGAGAGTTTTGAGAAACTATCCATAACCATATTTTAGAAGTAGATTTTGGAAAATATTTCTTCATAAAAATTGTCCATCTCGTCAAAAACTAAAATTTTCATATTTGACAAAACATGAAATTCTGACCAAAAATGGCTCAAAATAGCCAAAATAGTGGTTACCTGCACCGAAATAGTTTTTTTACAGTTTTAGACAGTTTCTTAAGCTATCCTGGGCAGTTTATAAAAATTACTTGGAAACCCTGCTTAGATTCAAAGTTGTGATTTTGTACAGTCATAGGGTTTTATTCAAAACATCGAAATCTAAAAGTTTTGTGTTCAAGAAAGTTTTAAAATCCGAATCTAAAGTTTCCATTTTGGTGATCGAAATTTGTGGAAAATTTTCCACAACATCAAACATACACTAAAACTAAATTAAACATATATAACTAACTTATTACAACAAATTACATATATACCCACACCAATTAACATAAATAAAATTATTACAAACTGTTTTCTTACTAAAACATAAACTTAACTCATAAAAATCTAAACCTTGAAATTACTTAAGGATTTAAAGAGAAAAGTTAAGGATTTTATCCTTGAAGACACTTCCTTGATGATTTCCTCTAGAAAAGCCTATTCCCCCTCTTTGTTTCTTGTTTCAAACATTAAAAACACAAACTTTCTCTATAAAAAATCTAATCTTGGTTTGTCTAAGGAAATAAAGAGAAAGCGATTAAAACTTTACCCTTGAAGAATCTATAGAATTCTAACTTCCTTCTCCTTGTTCTAAGCCCTTCTAGTCCTTCTTTTCTCTTTACTTTGATTAGTGATCTTTGTGGTGGAAAGGCATGAAATTTTTGGAAGCTTACTTAGGGAAGAAACCAATTTTTGGAGAAGAAAAATGGAAGAAAATTTCTTGGAGATTCTTGTATTGGTACCTATTTTGAAGGCTGGACAAAAAAGGAGATTTCTTGAAAGATCTTGGAGCTAGAACTTGGTTTGGATTTCGAAGAGAAAATGAGAAGGAAAATTTTGGAGGATTCCCCACTTGGTGTGCTCGGTTTTGGGAGTGAAACAGAGAGAAATTGGAGACTAAAATGAGGTCTTTTGGTGGTACAAATATTTATACACCGAAGGCTTAATTAATCCTCCCAACCTAACCTTAGTTTAATTAACCTTCTAAGTGACTTTGACGAGTTAAAATCATGCTTAGGAATTCCTAAGATTGGTGCCTCCTACAAGCTTTAGTGAGTGAGACTTTTTTCAGATAATTACACCAAGTACACCCACCAACATGTAAGCTTAAATCAAGGAACCTATTTATACTGTGGGCTTTCTTACAAGTTTCCCACTTAACATATAAAGCTTTGTACTGGGGGATGACTAACTTAGCCGACAAGATATTTTGATTTCCGTCGGGTCCTTTCCCACTATTTATATACAATAGATACTAACCATAGTGTAAATTGATATCGATAAATATATATTTTAACCGTGTATCGATTTCGACTGTATTTTAGTCTTAAAAATATTTCTAGCCTTAATAGAAATCTAAGCTTGACTTTTTCTACATCTAAACTCGACAATGACATAGTTTTTGACAGGGTTATTTTCTACCAAAATTGCTACTTGTTTAACTTTGATTTTAAATTAATTGGCATTTAAGGACTTATCAAGCGTTAGAGTGTTTCTCAGTGCACTGCTAAGTTCGTACTACACTAAAAAATTCTTGTAATTAAAATTTTCAAGTTATTTGTGGATTGAAATTTTTTTCCACCTTAAGTCACGTTAGAATTTATCAACTAAATTATTAAATCATAAAAGTTAACGATTTAACTTTAAAATTTATATAGAAATTTGGAATATTTATATTAATTCTGTAAATCTTCAGTTACAAAAATTCACACATGATATTTCCAGGAAAATCCTTGATTTAAATATGTAAATACATTATTTAATTCTAGGATTTTCTCAACCTTTATTAAAATAAACTAAGTTCTTAGTGCCTGTAACAATAGTTCCTTAATTCCACTAATAATAAACTGTTTAAATTAAGTAAGAGCTTACTAATTTCATTTAACTGAGTTAAAGTGTCTATATGTATACCTTTATTGCCATACTCATACTTGAAACTTTAATATATTAAATTCAAGGTTACTTATTGATGAACTCTATTCATTATTAACTTTAAACTGAAAGGTCTCTTGATCTTAAACTATTTCCTAACAATATCATTGTAACGTTTAACGGTATTGTTTACTACTGAATTTACTCTAATTATAGAATTGCAAAAATTCAAATTGAATTTCTATGTTCAGTTTTTGGGTTTTTCGAGAAAACACATGGCTTAAATTTTTGAATTCCACAAAACATGATTAATTTAAACTTAGCTATCGGATCGAAATTTTACTCAAACAGTAAAAAACGTATTGATTTGTCTATAGTCAATCATTTTCTTAGATTTTCATGCTCTCTCATGAGCATGTCTCATAATTCTTACCAAAATAGGAACTTATAAATTTTAAGCTTATACTTATTAATTTATGTATTCTTCCAGTCATTACATGCCTAACCTTTATTGCCACCGCCAACTTTGGCCTTGCCTTTGCCATCCATCTTTGCATCGCCTCTAGTCATACCTACACCAAAAACCCTGTTGTCAAGATAAGCCCATTCTACACCTTCAAGGAGATTTCTTTTTTTTTTTTAAAAGAAGATTTCTGATTTATAAACAATAGATATTTATTGTTTTTTATTTTTTATGTTTTGATTTTAAATTTTTAAAACATATTAGGTATTTTACTAAAATACCCTTGCTAAAATGGTCATGTGCTCCTCAGGTAACACACATTTAACATCTGTCTGGTTAGAATAGTCCCTCAGTAACTAAAATGAAAGGTTGTGATCGATTCAATCAAAAAAAGAAAAAGATTAGAGACCAAACGCTCATTTTTGTGAAAGGTTCCCTTTATTGGAGCAATTTATCTTTACTATTTTTGTCTACTAGTTCTAATTATTGTTCTTTATAGAGCACATAAATCTTGTTATAATTCTACTGACACTGACGATGATGACTATGGTGGGGTGGTGATGATAATGATGACAGAAACTATGAAAAAAGAGAAAGTACAATGTCTAATCAAATGCACTTGAGTCCATATACTAGAGAAGAAAAATTTATGCATGCTCCACAAGATAAAGATCATGGTTGTAGGGCAGCAGGTGAGGGTATTGAGGCAATTAGAAAGCAACGTATAAGAAGACGTGGTACAACTCAAATGAGTCAACTGATGAGGATTTTATTGCCTTGCTTTGCTCCATGAGCTTTAAAATTAACAAAAATTCTTATAGTTATAATATTCTTTATAATTCTCAACCAGAGATGAGTTCAAAAGTATAAAACCAAGACGGTTTCTTTAGAGCCCGTTTGTTTTGTGGTTCAAATCACAGTTCGAATCATTTTGCTACAGTATTTTCTCTCACAAAAATTTAAATCTTCATTCAAATACTCTATTCAAGTACTCGAACCAAACGAGCTTAATATTCCTGTATATTCATTGCCATAAACTAGTGTTAAGATATTATTAAAATTCCATGAAGACTATTTATCAAGTTGGATAAATCAACAATATCTAATTTATGGATTAATAGTAAGAAGAGATAAAAAAACATACATGTGGCATATCCAAAACTATTCAAGGGTAACATCCTAACAGATGTATTGTTTAAATCAAGATCAGAACCTAGACGATGCTTTTCAACTGGTTAAAAACTTCTTTTGGAATTAAAGGCACATGAAGTTTATGTGTACTTTATTATGTTTAGTGGTAGTTTTTATGTACTTTATTATATTATTGTATATTGTTTGTAATGAGTATATAAAAATAATATTAGAAATATAAGCAATATGTATAATGATGGTATCCTTTTATAGTAAGCAATATAACTCTCATATTAGATCAATGTTGTATTAATTATGTTATTGACTTGGTCCAAATTAAATACTATTGATTATTTTAACATTGTGCAAAGTTATAAGAAAAAATTACAAGTTTTTCTCATGATATCTATTTTTTTTTTCAAAAATCCATTATTGACAATATCTAAGACATTGTCTATAAATCAAAACCTCGACAACCTCGATGACATGTTCGTCCTTGAGCGTAATTCACTTGCATCGACATAGAAGCTTCCTAATATCCTGTTATCAGTACTTTTTAAAAATATTGTTCACCAAAAGAAAAAGAAATACCTGATATGTCAAGTTACACCTGTTTTATTCATAGGTTTGAATGGAAATATTTGAATGAAAATTTAAATTTTTGTATAAGAAAATTCTGTTGCAAAATTATTCAAATGGTAGTTCCAACCTATGAACCAAATGCGCTCGAACTGGTCCCAAAAAGAATCAGCATGGGACCGAATAAAACGCCTTCAAAGTAATACTAACAATCATGATCATTTAGTAATGGTTGATCTGGTGCCGATTCTGTAGTTGTGTAATCGTTGACCCTCTTTCCAGTCTTCACTGCCTGGAAACCAAAGAAACAATAAAGGAAAAAGTTTCAATTCGTCCATGTAGGAAGAGCCCAAGAGGGTTGGAAGTTGGTCACAAGCATTCATGCATACATATATATATGTGAAGAATTAGATGAATTTAACCCAGTTTTCCATTAAAAAAAAAAAGATTCAAGTTAGTGTTTAGTGAGTACAAGTTTTAGAAGAAAGTAAGATCTTTTTTCTTCTCAGAGATAATAACAATTAACATTATCTGTTAGGTATTTTCTTTTGAATCTTTAGATTCGTTTTTTATGTTCACAAATATGATTGTTAAGTGTCCATTTATTCAATAAGAGAGATTTATTTTACTTTACAGTTCTTCCTGTTTGCGTCTATATAGGGAGGAATTTTCAGTTGTTATGTCTCTCTTAGTAATTACGACTTGATTATAAAAGAAAAATATGTATTTTAATTACAAATACTGATATGACGTCTTAAAAAATTCAATTTTCATTAATTATCATAATTTTTTTTTGATTAACTCCCTAGTTTGTTATAATCATCTAACTCAGATTATACAGCTAAAACAACAACAATAATCATTCAAAACGTAATCATTAAAATCGCACACAACCAATAATAGATACCTCTTTCTCCCAGTTGGTGCGAGCTACGAAGATGCCATAAAATAATATTTGCACGATGAAGGCGGCGATGATCCCCATCCAAAGCCCCTGTATACATTAATAGATCATCATACATGTATGAAAATATCTTACTCGACTCTTTTTTATATATATATTTTTTGTATGATCAATACTAGCAAAGAAGAAAGATATTATGAAAGGTGGGACGTTACCTTAGCTTTCATGTGGAGGACAAAAGCCAGTATAACTTGACCGGGAACACCCACAACATAGAAAGCCGCAAGGTTGATGTATGCACCTATCTTTTGCCAACCACATCCTCTAGCTATGCCTGGTGGAAACAAAGAAAATTTGTCAAAAATATATTAGAGAAAAAGCTATAGATTTTATGGCACATAATCAAATTAAAATATTACTTAAGGAAAAATAGTAATTTAACTTGAAAATTGTAACGGCAACAACTTATAAGCCGTTTGACACTTCAATAATAACTGAAGTTTTAAGTTTAAGAACTGTAGCATGTGAGAGCTTTACACAGTAGTAACTTTTTGTTTTTTACTGTAGCTGTTGAAAGTTTTACACTATCTACAGTTAGATCTGATGAGTCAAAACTAAAGTGCCTAACAGGCACTAAAATTTGTCAAAAATTCTTTTCTGTGTCCTTTTGTTTTTACCAACCATAACATTGTTATTTTCTGTGTCCTTTTGTTTTTACCAAAATTCTTTTTACCCAGTATGAAAAATCATAATAGGTTATGATAATATGTGGCCAAAACGATACCATACATACAAATAGGAAATTATCGAAAGTCAAAGAGTTTCTCTAGAATTCGTTTGCTTCCCTTTCACACCTTTGAAAGCGTCCCTCCCTTTTGTTCTCAGCCCCTTCCCGATCTTATGCTCCAAGAGTCAACGTTCCCCTTCTTCTTCTTCTTCTATTTTTTTTTTTTGTGGTGAGACTGTTTTATTATACTGGTCCAGATAAAACTCCAAGTTTTCAGATTTACATTGTATACAAATATAAGTATTTAAAACTTTTTTGTTTTGTTTTCATTGTTCTTTCTTACTTTTTTTCGCTCGTTATTCGTACTTTTCGTTGTTTGTTTTGCAGGTAAGCAAGTATGCATTAGGAAGAAACAATTAGTGCCTATGCATATGCTGTCGGACCAAATATATATGAAATTAGATGAGATCCTTTGCACAGAGTTATGGACTATGTTTTGCATAGTTTTGGGCATATATAGTATATAGGCTTTAATTGTGTTAAGCTTATTAACATAGTTTTGTATACTCTATGGGCGTCGTACAAACATGTACATGTATTACTTAGATCTATACAATCAACTTTTATGATTTTCCATCCTAGTTTATGAGCTTGTGGTAATTCTTTTGTGAAACTTTTCCGCCTACAAACTACTGTAGGAAGAGTTATAGAATTAATAAAGCATACACTTGGATTTGGACCTGTATCATGTATGTCTCTCTTTTTCTTTTTTTTTTTAATTTGTGAAAAGAATTCATTTAGGGCCTCAAAAACTTCCTATCAGTTCTTTTAAATATTCGTCAAGTTCAAGTTAGAAAACTCATTCAATTAGTATAATAATTCTCTTTCAGTTTTATGGCTACAAGATTTGTATTTTACAAAGGCATTCGTGATGTTCATGGTAAAGTTTTTTTTTAGCACTAATTGCAAATATTTCCCCTGAATTATGACCTTTGTGACACTTAGTAAAGTGTAGCAGTTCTCTTTCAGTTTCAAAATTTAAAGGAAACTGAATTGGAGGGGCAATCAATTTGAGAGTATATATCATGTTATGCCATGCTTTGCTAGTGAATGATTGATATTTAAGAACCGGAAGAACCTGAAAGCACACACTGAACTCCATCAAGGAAGCAAGCGATAGCGAGAAGTGGCGTCAAAGATTCCACAGCTCTGACCACTTTTTGGTCATTGCTATAAAAGCCGCCCCATATCTTTCGCATCAATATGACAGCTAAAACCACCAGAAAGCCCTCAATGGCGACCAAGATTAAGACGACATGTACAGCAAAACGAGCAGCTTTCGGGTTCTGGTCCCCAAGTTCATGCGCTACACGTATGCTACAAACAAAGGAATGTAGAAAGTCGGAATGTTGCACTAAAAGTGTAAGACAATTTCAACGAGATTTTGTACGCTTGATCTATATTTCCTACCAAAATTTTTATAATATTCACATAGTCTCATGTTGAAAAGTAAGCCGTGAAATATTGCCAAACCGCAGTTCTAAGAACTAATTAGAGAAACTGAAGAAATTGAATTTAAAAAAAAAAAAATTGATGCTTCGTAAATTATGTACAAGGATTCTAGTATGCAGCGAATTTTGCAACTTGTGTATTTACCTTACACCGGCCATGAGTCCAGCAGGGATCGCCCAGAGCAGTTGGAATGAGTTGAGGCTGGGGAAGAAAAATATCATCTTAAAAAAATATATAGTTGGATGAAACGACAACATTTTTTGTTTCAAGTATTTCGGAAGATTTAGTTAATCAAGAAAGATTGACAACATAAACATGTCATGAAATTACCATATAGAAAGCACAGAAGCTTCTAGTTTTGGATCAGGAAGAAAACCAGAAAGGATAACTACTAGCTCAAACGCCCACTTTCTGAAACTGTATGATCAGTGGTATATTAAAATTTGCAATATATATCTATATCTATATATATATATATATATATATATTAAAGCAAGTGTCAAAAACAAAATTGTTCATCAGCACATTACCACTCCATGAGAGTAGCCGGCAGGGCAAGTTTGAGAAAGGGAAGAAGTTCGTAAAAAGCGTCCTTTGAAAAGCCTGTCCAAGTCCTCTTGCACAAAGAACAAAACTTGATATAGAGTGCCACCAACACCAGATTGCTCCAGTAAGATAAGGCAGTTGCGAGGGCAGCTCCTCGACTTCCAAGCCCAGATTTGAAAACCAAAGTCCAACAGAAGAGGATGTGTAGAGAAGCCGTAATTCCACAGCATAGAGCCATAGGAAAGACAATATTCTGATTCTGCAAAAAACTATGACAACACTGGAGAAGAGCATAAGGCAGAATGCCAGGGATCAAAAAAAGGGCATATCTTCCAGCTTCTCGAGATATTTCATGATCCTGGTGCATGCCTATTAGAATGGGTGTTGTATTTGCCCATATTATCGCAACAATAACACTGGTAGCTATCATTATAATCATAGCTCTTTGCATTTGTATGCCAAGCATGTGATATTGTTGTGCACCAAAAAATTGGCCACATAAAGTATCCAAGGCACTAATCACTCCAAACTGTTCAAGCAATCACATGAAACATTACAATTAATTTTTTATATAAGTAATAAGATCCGTTAGTGTTAAGTAAAAGAACACAAGTATCTAGCTACATAAAAAATGTTAAAGTTAACAAAATTATATTACATGCGTCATATGAAATTGAAATAGTGCATTGTTACTCAAAAAACTTGAAGAGAATTGAATATCTTATGTCGTCCGCCGTAGAAAAATATATTTTAAGTAAAAAAAAAAAATTACCACTAAGTTGAAGCCAGTGACACCGGCAAATGAAGTGGCCATGGATGCGCCAGAGAGGGGCAACTCTCCATCATGATGACCGACGAAAATTAGAGATATCATCTGCACTAGGCGCTGCAGCAAATAGACCGATAGCATGGGTGCTGCCAATCTAATTTGTTTGGCCGCTTCCTTAACGACCTTGTTTTGCCAAATCACCATTATTATATTCCTAGATTTCAGCAAACCATATGGAGGTCATAGTTCTATTCAATCTAAAATATAGATATGTAGTTCCTGTAAAAATTTAATAATGCAAATTCGAGAATCATATCTCGAATCAATTAAATTGTGACACATGGGAAGAATGACAAAAAGTGTACAGTTCACAATTGAGAACAAGACAATTATTCCGTTTACTCTACAAGCATGCCTCCTGCATAACAAACATATATATATATATATATATATAATATTGTGCACAATTCAGCACAACTTATCTTTTCGCAACTTGTTTATCCAATCTTCGTATCTTATTCTATATCATAAGAATTAAAAATGAACCCTTCTCAAACAAAGGAAACAAAACTGGACCCATTAAATGTTACGAAATGGAGGTACCTAAAAAATAGGGAAGTCGCCTAAAAAAAAAAGGAAGTCTAAAAGCCATGGTTAATAAGAGGCAAAAAAAAAAAAAAATAGAGAAACTGAAAATAAAGCCCACAGTAGAAGAGCCGTTTTAAAACCACACTAGTCCCTTGTGATACATTTGCCGAAAATTTTATTTAAAAAAAAAAAGAAAAACCCAAAGGCAAACAAATTATTCTTAAACTCATAATCCTTATTTTCTAAAAGTAAATAATACTTATTTGTAGAAAGAGGAATTTGAAAAGAGAGAGAAGGCAATTCACGCTTACTTTGAAAATTTCATAGCCAGTACTTCCAAGTTCCGACGATCGAGGAAGGAAGGAGGGTGTAGAACAGTGTGTATATATATATATATATATATATGGAAGTAGAGGACAGCAAACGTAAAAGGAAGAAAAGAAATAAGGCTGGGCTTATGATTCGTCAAAAACAGAAGGAAGAAGAGGGGTTGCCAACATAGTTGCAAATATTAATACGATTCATTCTAGCGTACGTACGTATTCCAATCCCTCCACCGCTCCTTCTGTCCTATTGCTCCACATCGATCAATGCAACAAGTCAACCGAGGTCAGCTTAGCTGTGCCTCTGCTCTCATTTTTTTTTTTTTTTTATCGAACGCTGCTCGCCGTATGCCATGCCTACACCTGGTGTCGCTAGACCAACATGCCTACACTGTCAAATATCCAAACATAGGAATTTTTCCTTTTGAATATAATGACTGCATTTAATGCATAAGTAATCCGTGTGTTACCTACCTAAAAATGCAACGGGTATAGGTGGTTTCCTTAAAAAAAAAAAATTACGATTTTGATTTAGATTTTAGAAAGTTGCTGGCGGTGCTCATTTTGAGCTATCAAGATTGAATCTAACGCTTAGAGAATCAGAGTAGCAAAAAAGCATCATGCATTCGGTTGTATTTGGTGAAACTTTTGAATTTTAAAATATTAAAAGAGTGTTTTTAGGGGGAGAAAATCACAAATAATTAAAAAAAAAACACATTAGAGTCGAAAAAAAGTAGAAAAGAATCTGATGAGCATTATTCAGTTGTGTGTATTGTTTAAACGCTATACACATATAGATCTCATATCTAGTAAATTTTTGTCAGATATTAGTAAATAAAATTTGGGTTTCAAAGCCCTCTATTTTTTGTTTCTTTCTCAGTTTTCGTCTCAGACATGTCCTCTGTAGCTAACCATTGTCGTTCCGTTTGCATTTTTCTTCTTGAAACAACCTTTTTGAACCATGCTTGAATCTTCTTCTTCTACCACTTCGGTGCCAGTGTCCCGTCGTCGGCATTGTGGATCTCATGCGCGAGTTTTAATCACGGCAGTGGAGATGATTCGGATGAAGGCCATCAACAACTGGATCAATATGTGTTCAGGAAAAAGAAGACTCTGAAAATGGACAGAATCAATTTGATTTGATTTCATGGATTTAAATTTTACCCTAAATTAAACATTTATTCAAGCTGTTGTGTGGATTTTGAGTCCAATAAATTGACCCAACCCCATAAAACTAATAAGTATAAGAGTTCATTAATAAAGAAGCAAACCAGCAAGCAAAAAAGAAAAGAAAAAAAAAAAACCTTGGCACAAATGGCAAACTAACTCCTGCAAAACCAAGCAACAAAAATTAATGATTAACAAGGATAAAAAGGAAAAAAGATTTATTTGGTTTTTGTTTATGAGGAAGAAGACAATACATACGAGTTTTGTTTTTACTAGAGATGTCAATTGTATGTATCGTGCCTTACCGACCGACTATTAATTGATTCAGTTCAAGCGTGCCCCGAGTTGTGTTTGGCTTGGCCTATTAAAGCTTCGTGCTACACTCGTGTCAGTCTAAAATTAGAAAATATAGGCCGTTCCAGCCTGTCCCATAGGCCCAGCATATCTCTTGCTCGTCTCGTGACGTAGTCATGCTTGTGTTACGTTGTGCTCAAGCTTTGTATCTGTGATGACCCTCCTTACGTGGCCGTCACTTAACTTAAACATGACCATAAACTTAAACTTACTTATGAATAAAGTAGAGAAATTACGGAATAAATTTTTTTTAAATGGATTCTTGTTGTGGAATCCTTAACATAAAACCTTAAAGGAAATAATAATTGTTTTCCAAAACTTAGTAACAAATGAATTCTTAATAATAAAGAATTCTCAACATATAACCTTAAAAGATATAATTATCATTTTTCAAGTCTTAATTTCATAAACCTAACATAATACATAATATCTCAAATGTGATAATAACGTAATGATAATCATTACGTTTTAACATAATTATAATTTCTAAAAGCATGATCCTTTATATAACTCATAACATTAATTTCTTGAAACATAACCATAGTAATTTTCTTGAACTTTTCTTTTAAAAATAAGAATAATTATTTAGCAACTATTACTTTAGTGACATTTCTCAATTTAAATAAAACTATTTTCAAAACAATTTTAAATTAAATATTAAAATAAAATCCTATTTAAATGCTCTTTAAAACTTTCTTAACAATTATTTATATATTTTACTTATAATTTTAACATCTTAAAAATAACATAGTGTTCTCTTTAAAGTTAACCTTTTTAAACTAAACAAAACATAATTTCTTACAACTTAAACTTTTAAGTTTAAGATACTAATTTCTAAAAGCTTTTCTTTTAAACTTTCATAATAAATTCATAAAAACATATTCACAAAATTCATTTCTTAACTTAATGTAAAACTCCAATAATCCTTTGCAATTCCAAATAAGCTTATAATTTTCTTTCTTACAAATTTCGTGCATTTGTTGCATTGTTTATTGCAACATTTTTAAACTTTAAAATCCTCTGGACCAAGGTTGCGTAATTACAAGCTTGGTTTTTAAAACATAATTACGTAAATTATTAACTTATTCATATGCACATAATTTTCGTAAGGTTTAAACATACAAATTTCATAAAATAAAACATGTATAAATTCGTAAAATAATAATGCGAAAATATTACATTGCGTGTGCGGTATCCATTTCCATCTTCACTATTCGTCCGCCGCTCACCACTGCCCATCAAGTGCCTACTGACATGTTTTTCTTATCCACAGCATGAACATGCTTAAATGAGCTTTCGTTCAGCAAGTAGAAAATTAGTCTCGCAAAACATGATTAAAAAATCATTTTAATAAAATATGCATGAGCATTTTATGCTTGCTTATCAACTTGTTTTATGCTTAATTACTTTAGCTATAACTTATCTTCTTACTTTGGGCCTGAGTAATCGTATCAGTTGCGCACAAGTCTTGGGAAGTTAGGGTTCGCGAGGTCTCAATGACACCAAGATCATTCATTACTTTAACATAGAGCCTCCCTGTGGGTCGGGAGGTTGGTACGATACCCTTAACTTGTCTTATAAGTTTCACTTGTCATATTGTGTGTATGCAGTATGACTTATCACTACACGACATCACAATTTCGTAATTCATGGATCGTAAATCATAGTCATACTTGACTTGAAGGTGATTAAATAATATAATTTAAATATTGCATACATCACACATTAATCATATCATCATCTTCATAGCATTTCACATCATGTCATAATGTAACATATCATATCAAAACATGTAATAGTGTAACAAATCACTGATCATGTATTTTCATAAATTTTATGAAAATATTTAAAATGAATTTATTTTTAAAACTATTCATACTGTAGGCGAGATTCCTACTTACCTGGGCTCCGAGCTGAGCGAGCTAAGCGGGTCCAGTTGTATCTCGTTGTGTCCACCATCTACGCAACATCCTCAACAGTGCTCCTCAGGCAACTATGGATGGCTAGGAATGATCCATGGAGATTTTTTATTGCTGAAAACATCATTCTAGACTCCGTTACTACAGTCTGAGTTGCCTCGATCTACATGTAGTTGGTACCAGATGATTTTTATCAGAGTAGAATTAGCTTAAACAGAGGTCACCATTGCTTTCAGAGCATCAAAACGACTCGGGAGGCGGTCTCGGATCATCGATCGAAGGTCCGAATCACAAAAATCCAATGTGGTCGTTGACCGATAGTTGACTGATGTTGACCTTCGTTGACCAACGTCAATTGGGCTCTGTTGATGGCTAGGCTCAAGCTTACCCCCCCTAATTTGACCTTCTGAGTTGATTGGTGGTGTCAATTTTACCCAATTAGGCCTCTAACCATGCAGATCGAGGTTGCCGTCGATGGTGTAAGTTGGTGGGTTCTAATCTCGGTCTTTCAGCATTCGTGCTCTGAAATTGATCGAGGGCTTTTGCTCCCCAGGTCACTCTGAGCATTTCCCCTAACATGGGGCTGCTCGACGTTGCGTGACATGGCAGCTCCACCTCCTCGCGGCGGTGCTCCATGGCGGGTCAAGGATCTCCACCATCCCACTGCGTTTCCTCAAAGTTGAAGTGTCGGGAAGCTTCATTGTGCAGGCCTAGACATTTCCCTCGTCCAATTTGGGGCGAGGCTCTTGGGAACGTCATGATTGGTGTTCCTTACGGTGGCGTACAAACATGGAGATCGATCATAGTCCTCCGGTGGAGTTTTCATGAAATTGGTTAGGGGCTTAGTCTCTTCGTGACCCTCTGAGTCTTTTCCCCTAATCAATTTAGAGCTATGGGATTGGGAATGGTGACGTCGATGGCTGTCGTGATGGTGGGCAGCGTTGGCCTTCGAACTCCTGCGAGAGTTAGTTGGGTCATGAAATTGGATGGGGGAAAATCTTCCCCATCCCCCTCTGACCATAACCGAGTCACCAATTTGACTCAACGACGGTGGAATGGCCAAAGTCGTGATTTCACGGTGGCTCCACGGCAGGCAACTATGGTACTCCGGTGTATGGCCAAGCGAGGGTGTAATTGGGCAGGGGTTCTCACTCCCTGTCACCATCTGAGTCGAACAGTGGCGGCAGTGTACCTCAACGCCACCATGAAAGGAGGCATCGAGTGGTGGCGCGGTGAAGAAAAGAGGCAGCTACAGCGAGTCTTTTTCGGTGAGAATCATACTGTAATATTAGTGCCATTCTCTTTCTCTCTTCGTTCTAAGTCCGTTGACACTAAGATCGTGCCGATCAATGGTCGGACGGAGGAGAAATCACGTCAGAAAGATGACGTGTTTTTGCGGCTTCAAGCGGCGTGTACGGGCTGCTTTGACAGAGTTGTGGTCGGCTCAGCATGTCGTTGGAACCAGCTCGAGGAGAGCTTTCCAATGGTATGGGAGGTGTCGAAAATGGTGGTCGGATCTTGGACTGAGTTTGAGGAGAGAGAGAGTAGAGAGAGAAAGTAGAGAGAGGGTGGCTTATTGTGATTGGCTGATTTTTTTTTGTCAAGTATTTATAGGCCTTCATCTGGTCCGCATAATCCAATCTACATTGTGTCAGGCAGATCAAATTTGATCTGTAAATTTGAAGTTTTCATAAACATAACTGTATTTTTATTTTATTATTATTATTTTTTAACTGTAATATTCTCATTCCTTAAAATATTACACAAAGTCTAATTTTCTTGTTGTATCAAAGCGGTATAAACCTCTCCATACTGTCATAACATTGTTTTCATAAGATTTATCCATACTGTATAGATTATTCTGACATCATAAACATTGACAGTATATATATATATATATTTAAATCGTTGATTTGCTTATTTCACCAAATATATATATATATATATATATATTTGCTAATAATAATATTTTCGTATTTAAGAACTTTGGTTAAAACTTAAAATTTGTATTCTTGATTTTATTTTAAAACAATAACTTTGATACATTAGTCTCCAAAACCGATGATTGGCTATTTTCACAACTGTATACATATATATGTATATATGTATATGAATTCTAAAAAAAAAGATATTATGTGTTTAAAACTTCACTTAGTAAAATTATTATTTATTATTATTATTATTTTACCTTTAAAACTTTAAAATTTAAAACATATACTTTTCATTAAAAATTTTCATATTATAGACTTCAAATTTCATTATAAGAACTATAGTTGTAATCTTATAAAAGTTTTGTAAATTAAATTGACTATCTAAAAGTCAATTTAATTTAAAATTTCAAACTTAGCACAATCTCGTGCTTTACGGATATAACCTGAACTATTTCTCGTAATGAGCTATTTATGGATCACTTCTTCCCAATAGATTAGCGTTTGTGGACTTTATCAACGCTCTTCTTCTTCTTCTTATTCACTATTATTTTAACAACTGATATTATTATTATTGTCATTATTATTACAATAATAATAATAAACCTTACGTAATTATTAATGTGTATAATAATTAACTAGACACATTTAAAATATTGAAATTCTCGAACTTCCAATAATCCTTATAACTTGCTTGAAATTCTTATCTTTATGATCTTCTTAAATTTTGAGATCGATTATAGTAAAAATGTCATAAATCTTACACACTTAAACTTGGTGTTCACCATTTTCTAAATTATGGTATAGAGCTCATGATCACCATTGATCTGGGTTTCTTTTACTGAACTAATATCATATAGGAATTTTCCACATAGTCATAGTAAGTTGGAAATTCCACTTTTTGTCAAATAATTCCAATTTAAATATTCTGATTGAGATTTTTATAAAATCACTTCTTTGGCTCGTACATAAAATCAATAGATCATAAACTTTTAGTTTAGCGCATTAAATAATTATTTTTAATTATTTTAATGTACTATCATAACATTACATTGTTTTATGTTTCATAAATAAAGCACATAAATTTGTGCATTTATAATATTATTTATTTCTAAGGTCTTACAGCTATTAAGACCTTCAAATTTGCGCATTAATAAACTCAAATCTTGTACTTTCTCAAGTACTTAGCTGAGTAATAATGAAAAAATCCTCAATTAATCATACTTATTAATTTCTATATTTTTTCGGTCATTACAGTATTATGCTAGGTACAATAGATCATTGGATCGGCCCACCAATTTTAAAATAATTTTTAATACTTTTCAAGTAATAATATCATTCAAATAAAAAATAAATAATAAACTTCATATTTTATTACCAAATAAAAAAACTTGATGCCACTATAAATTCAATGCTTAAGCGCCTCGCTCAACATTTTACTAAATATGAAAAGATACAAAAAGAGAGTATAATATTTCAATTTGTTAAGCTAAAGCATAGTTGTCAAAGCAATTAAGGTTAGTAATGGTTGGTTTCCATATTATGTTGTACACATTTTGTTTACTATTGAGATTCTAAAAATTTAAAATAAAACAATAATGTAAATCAAGTGATATTTTTAAGGTGAAATCAATTACTCATATTTAAGGAGATTGTAAATTTTTTAATTATTGAGAAGTTTGTAATATACATTCATATATTCATCGTGTCGACCCATCATGCCTAATAAGGTCGTGCCGTTTAAATTATTTTGAATTGATCTAAGGAGTGGTTCAATATTTCCCTTGATTTTAGGGATGTTGGCCACGTTCACAAACATTTAAAAATTGCCTATGATATGAAAGAGTAGTACCACTAGTCTCATACACGTTGTTCTATAGACATCTTTGATGGGAAGATGTCTATAAATATAGAACATTCTTGATATAGGTCCCTAAGCCCACTAATCATGTTTTCATAAGAATTACACCATCTTTAGAGATTAACTAAGATTTAGAAGTACTAATACTCTGGGAAAAGACATTGCCTAAATAGAGTATCAATGGTCAGAGCTTAGTTTTCAGTCCTTTATTTTTTCACTTTAATCTTATGTGCTATTGTGTAATGATTCTACTTACGTAGCTGTTACTTAACTATATAATCTTAATCCTTAAACATATATTTATGTAATGTACTTAGATTTGTGGAATAATATTTTTAAACATAATTTTTTTTATTAAATTTAACGCGTAATATAATTTCTTGAAACTTATTTTTTCAAAACTAATTTAACAATAACTTATTAAAACTTAATCTTTTAAAACTAGAGTAATAATTTTCTTAAAAATTATTCCTTTAGTACTTTTCCTAATTTTAAAATAATACTTTAAAAACATTTATAAACTAATTAATACTATAATTTCTTACTAGAAAATGTATATGTATTTATTGCATTTTCCATTGCAACATCTCTATAAATATATTTTTTTGTTGAAAGTCTTAAACTTTTTTAAATCTGAGGCCGAATGACTGCAACCTCAATCTCTAGACCTCATTTTGTAATATTACTTAATAATTCACAGATACAAAATTTTGTAAAAGAAAACATAATGTGGAAAATATATTTTTGTGTGAGCGGTATCTATTGCCATCTCTACCATTCGTCCGCCGCTTGTCATTGCCTAATCAGGTGATGCTCATAAGTTCCTTGCCTACAACATGAACACACTTAAATGAACTTTTACTTAGCAAGTAAGAAGTTCAACTCGCAAAATAGTTTGAAGATAATTTAACAAAAATATGCACAATCATTTTATGCTTGCTTATTGACTTGTTTTATGCCTATTTATTTAAGTCTTATCTTATCTTACTGATTGGGCCTAGGTTATCGTACTGACTACTTGTGATTCTTAGGAATTTAAGGTTCATGAGGTCCCAATAACACCAAGATTATAAATTGTATTGTGATCATTGAGAAGTTAGGACTTGCAAGGTCCCAACAACACCGTGTTTTTTTAAACTTAAGCCTCACTGTGTGTTAAGTGATTGATTACGACACTCTTAATTTGTCTTATTAGTTTTACTTGACTTATTATGTGTATACAATATGACATGTTACTACATAGCACCGTGTGCTAATATCAAAACCTGCTTAATCTGAAAGTGAGAAAACAATATATTTTAATACAACATATATCACATTTCATAATGACCTAACAAGATACATACACAACATATCTTAACTAAGTGAATATGACCATACGGAATATGACAGGGCATAACATCGAACATGCATTTTCACAATTTTAGAAATCATGTAAAAATAGTTTATTTGAAAACTATTCATACTATAGGTGAGATTCCTACTTATCTATTTTCTTGTAGTAGGTCCCTCTATTTGCCCGAAATTCCTTAGCCTCTATAGGAAACTGATTCTATATAATTACCCATTAAAAGTGTATAATAATAACATATTTTATGCTATTTTAATTTTTAGCATAACTTTAAGAATTTTGATAATTCCTTTAGACCGTAATCCTTTTTTATCAATCAATTAATCAATTTAATCATTGAAAAGTTTACCTTTTCTCATGGCTTCATTTAATCAGCATTAAGATCAATAATTAATTTAATTTAAATATTTAATTAATTATCGTCTTGTTACTAAGTCCATATGACTTCGTCTAACTAAATTAAAAATCACATATCTTTTTGGTTCTAGAACAAAGTTCAAATTAACCATATTCTTAATTCATTTAGTGGCTCGTAATTGGTTTTAAGCCCATTAAACCCAAAAACAATGATTCTAAAGCATTCTATATATCGTATTGTTAAAACTATGACCTGAGTGGCTTTTTGGACTAAGGCAGGTGTTGGACTCATGCCTAGCATCGTAATACTAAGAATTTAGCGTAACGGGATGATAGTTGTTTTAGCATTTAATTAAAAACTGTTAAAGTTTATCATTTGGAAATTATGTTCATGTAACTCAAAGTTTTGAGTGAAAAACACTCTATAAAATAATGCCCAAAATTAGTAAAACACTAAATCTTGAGCTTGTATAGTTTTTCTAGAGCGCTGTAATTTCTTGATTATGTTGAAAGATATGAGTCAATAGCCACGCAAACTTTGTTTATAAAAACTAGTACTGAAAGATACTTTTTTATTAGTTTTAGAAAATTACAGTGAGACTACATGTTAAATATAGTTTTTTCTTTTAAAGTTTTTCTCTATGAAAGTTATTTTTTGAAATACGTGATTTAATAACTTTCACGCTCATTCAAATGTCACGATCACTATCCTTATCATATTCATTTTTTGGTTAAATTTTACAAACTTCACCGATTAAAAAGTTTGACTGCTTTTATATATCCCAATCAAAGTATATTTTAGAGGCAGATTTTTATAAAACATTCTTCATAAAGGTTCTTTGTTTCATCGAAAACTAAAATTTTTGTGTTCGGCAAAAATTAAAATTTAGTCTTGCAATGACACGAAACTTGAAAATTATTTTTAGCCCATAAATACAATTTTTTGGACTGTTTAAGGAAACAGTGCGTAATTGTATTTTAGAGGTAGATTTTGAATAGAAGTTTCTTCACAAAAGTTGTACGGCTCGTCAAAAAATAATTTTTTTGGTTGAAAAATGTGAAATTTGGACCCAAAATGGCCCACAATAGTCAAAACAATGGCTACCTACACCAAAATAGTTTTTTATTGTTTTAGGCAGTTACCAAAACTGTTTTGGGCAATTTTTTTAAAAATTGCTTGGAAACTCTATTTAGAGTAAAAACTACAATGCATAGTCATGGGGTTTTATTTAAAATATCAAAATCTAAAAGTTTTATATTCGAAAAAGTTTTAAAAGCTGGCTCTAAAGCTTTCATTTTGGAGATGAAAGACTGTGGAAAATTTTCCGCAGCATTAAACATGCACCAAAACTAAATTAAACTTACAGAACCAAACTTAGTAAAACAAACTACATATAAAATCACACCAACCAATATAAATAAAATTATTACTAACCATTTTCTTACTATAACATTAACTTATCTCATACAAATCTAAACTTTGAATGAACAAAAAGATTTAAAGAGGAAAGTTAATGATTTTACCCTTGATGACACTTCCTTGATGATTTCCTCTAGAAAAGGCTATTCCTCTATCTTGTTTCTTGTTTCAAACACTAAAAACATAAACTTCCTCCATAAAAATCTAATCTTGGTTTGTCTAAGGAAATAAAGAGAAAAATATTGAAACTTTACCCTTGAAGAATCTATAAAACTTTAGCTTACTTCTCCTTGTTCTAAACTCTTCGAGTTCTTCTTTTCTTATTACTTTGATTAGTGATCTTTGTGGTGGAAAGGCATGAAAATTTTGGAGGCTTCCTTAGGGGAAGAAACTGATTCTTGGAGAAGAAAAATGGTAGAAAATTTCTTGGAGACTCTTGCGTTGGTACCAGTTTTGGTGAGTGGAAGGAAAAGGAGATTTCTTGAAAGATCTTTGAGCTAGAACTTGCTAGCCCAAGAATAGCTACCCAAGAGGGGGGAGGGGAAGGGGTGAATTGGGTAAACATTTTTACAATTATTGTAAATTTTGAGATTAAATACTTATGCAATAGACACATAAATAGAAATTCAATCAAATATAAATGACTGAAAGTAAAAGGTAAGGGAAAAGATATGCAAACACTATTTATAATGGTTCGACAAAATGCCTACATCTACTATCGCTAAGCAAGACCTTCACTTGATCTTTTCCATTATTTTGATCGTCTTTTCGACATGATCACTTCGAGTATAATTCAGTGACTTGTCTACCCAAAACTCACCACGACCTCTTACAATCTGCCAATTTTACAAAGATTGGCTAACCAAAAAAACCCCGAATTCATAAAGGCTTCAGAAATCTACTTCACTCAGTTTTATGAGGATTTCAAATTTTAAGCTTACTTTTCACAACTCCTAGAAAGGCTTAAAATACAATATATGATACAATAATAGATGAATAAGCATACAAAGAGGATTTTTAACAAGTTTGGCTTAAGAATGATTGAAAGCTATGTTGAACACTTGGAAGTTGATACAAGGATGTTTCTTGGTATTCTTAGATATCAAATAACTTAGAAATGAGGCTATGTATAGGCTAGAACTCGAAATTAGCCGTTTATAGGCGTCTGAGGTGCATTTACAACGGGTAGAAAACTAGCCATTAGCCTACGCCGTCGATCACCATATACATGGCTTGGTCAGCCACGCTGCTGCTAGAACTGGCCCCTTTGGGGCTGGTGCTATTGACTGTAGTGCACTAGAAGTAGTTGACCATGCCTCTAGTAAAAGCTTGGATGCTAGTTTTCTTTCAAAAATTTGAAGACAAATTTATAAACTAATTTATTTTAAAATGAAATTAAAAATATTTTTAAAACTAATCTTTAGTCTTGAAAAAAATTGTAGCAAGTAAGAACAAGTAAGAACAAATTTAACAAATTTTACAAGACTTCAAAAATTATTTTTCATAATTTGAAGATGATAATTAAAATGCTTGAGATCATTTTAAGTTAAAAATCAATTAAAAAATCAATTCTTTGAGCCAATTAAACTTGATAAAAATTTTATGCATGCTCTACATCATACAAGCTTAGAGGTAAAAAAAAAAAAAAAATCCTTCATACTTGTTGATGCCATTTTTTCATTCTTCAAGCTCTCAGTGATCGAACCATCTTCACGTTCCAATTTCTCCTGAGACAATGAATTTCTTCAAGATATCTTGAGATGCTAAAAATATAGTGAATGGCTCTACACACTCAAGACAAATTTTTAATAATTAAGCAATTGATTGTTTATTGTCATCAAAATAAAAATAAATAATTCATTTGAAAACTTGGAGCCAACAATCTCTCCATTATTGATAATGGCAAACAATTGATTGTTTTAAGTAAAATAAGGAAAGAAACCTGGAATGAGGAAAAAGTTTTGCTCAGAGTTTTCTTATGAACCAAAAGGTGAATAGTAATACAAAACAATCAATCTAAGTCTTCTCCCCCTTTATCATCAACAAAAAGAGAGATAAAATCAAACCATAGTCAAACATGAATTTGAAATTTCATAAAACTGGAAAATGATACAAAATCCAAAGTGCAAATCCCAAAAAGGTCTTAAAACATAAAATCGTCCTAATCACGAAAAAAACTAAAGTTATAAAACTAATCAAGATGGAGGGGGTCCTTGCATGTTGAGATGTCTAAGCTCCTTAAGGATGCTTCCCATGGTCGAGTACAAAGATGCCATGTTGTTGCTAAATTGAGCATACTGCTCATGGGTGTGAGCTTGGTAGGCAGTATACTGCTTTTCGGTATAAGCTCGATAGGCAGCTAAGTTTCACTCGAGTGTGTCAAAATGTGAAACTAGATTTGTTAGGAACCACTAGAGGATGAATTGGCTTGAGGTGCTAAGGAGGATCTTCTTCCATAGTGAAATGTTCTTCTGCTTGTTCAAACTCTTGTTGTTCTTCCTCATTGAGACATGGAGCTGGTTCTTGTACTTCTCGTTGCCAAATACCATTTACTTCTTCTAAACCCATTCTCTTGAGATTTATTGTAGTGAAATACATATTCGGAGCAGGTTTGTACTTCTTAGATTCTCTAATGGGGGAACCTCGAAGTACTCAAGAATAAGAGTAAACATGATCTCATAAGTTAAATTGACACCAGATTGACTACCCAAAGTAGCTATTATGCGGTTAAGGATCAACTGTCCAATGTTTAGTTGGGTGCCACTAAGAATGCAATACATAAGAGGTATGTCACAAGCAGTAAGATTGTCTTTGTGGACAGCCCTAAGGATAAGGTTTAGTGAAACAATGTGGTGTAGGACTCTCACTCGAATTAGTAGGTTTCTAGCCCTTGGTTTGAGTAGATGAATACTATTGGGTGCCTCTATAAATGTTTCATATACAACAGCAGGCTCAAAATCATTCCCAAATGTGTCTAAGGAAGGGACAGGTAATCCATCATTGGGAATTCCTAGTGCTGAGCTTATAGTCTATGAATCTAAAATTATTGTTTTGCTTTTCAATTCACAAGAAACGGTAAGATTATGAGGGTTGGCATTCAGTTGGGTATATAAGGTTTTTACTAGCTTAGGATACACTTAAGCTCTAGTTTATACCAAATTCAGCCATCTTAACCTCTTAAATAAACTCTTAAGGTTTAGTGATTGCATATCCATAAACAAGATAACTCTACCAGCAAATATATATTTTTTAGTTAAGGCTGCCAAGGATTTCCTACTACTGCCAGTCAAAATAGTGGGATTGTGAATTACCTTAGTACGGTATTTGTTGTCATCGCTAGTTGCCAGTCTCTTCCCATGCCTTCTTGACGATTCTCCACGCCCTACCATGGTTAGAACACTCAAAGAAAAGTTTCAAAATTCCAAAGTTGTAAAAAAACAAATTTGAAGTGAATGGACGGATGATGCACACGGAGAAGTGGTTTTAGAGTGATTTAGACAAGATTAGGACTAAGAAAAACAAGAAAACTTGATTAAAATCAAAGGAAACCTAATGGGAGGTTTGAAAGGAGACAATCGCTTTGTCAGGGCATAAAATCGAAGGGAGAAATGAGAAGAAAAGAGAGATTTCTCTTTGAATGACCTTTTTTGAACCACGCTTGAATCTTCTTCTTCTACCACTCCGGTGCCAGTGTCCCGTCGTCGGCATTGTGGATCTCATGCGCGAGTTTTAATCACGGCAGTGGAGATGATTCAGATGAAGGCCATCAACAACAGGAAAATCGCCCTTCCAAAAGGCAACATTCACCGCTGACCTTGTATCCCTCAATGACAAATATTTCCTAGAATTTGCTGTACAAAATGGGAAATCTTTACAGAGCTTCTTGGATTTTTTCCCCTTAAGGGAGTGCTTTTTGGGTTTTGATAATTCAGGGCGTGAACAGATTCGAAATATTTTTTATTTGAGTTATGTGTTTTCAATCGTGTGATTTATGCTTCTATCAGAATTGACATTAAATGTGCACTTAAAATGTTAATCTAAATAGGAAAATAAAATTAAAATATATATTTGAATAAACAGTGGAGAAGGTTTTTGATCTATTAAAAATTTAACAAACTCTTAATGGTCATGATATTAAAAAATATGTAATATAGATTTTGATTTATTCATCTTTTCAATACAAACACAATAAAAGAAGAATCATCTCAATTGTATATCATATGAAAAAATTATGGTATTTTTTCCTCAAGTATAGGAGAGAGAAAATCTGAAAAAAGAAAAATTTAGTTAGCATTTGGTTTAAATTATCAGACTTTAAGGGGATGAAGACTTTGAAAATGAACAGAATTAATTTGATTTGATTTCATGGATTTAAATTTTGCCCTAAATTAAACATTTATTCAAGCTATTATGTGGATTTTGAGTCCAATAAATTAACCCAACCCATAAAACAAATAGGTATAAGAGTTCATTAATAAAGCAGCAAACCAGCAAACAAAAAAGAAAAAAAAAAACGTTGGCACAAATTGCAAACTAACCCGTGCAAAACCAAGCAACAAAAATGAATGATTAATAAGGATAAAAAGGAAAAAAGATTTATTTGGTTTTTGTTTATGAGGAAGAAGACAATACATACGAGTTTTGTTTTTTCTAGAGATGTCAATTGTACGTATCTTGCCTTACCGACTGACTATTAATTGATTTAGTCCAAGCGTGCCTCGTGTTGTGTCTGGCTTGGGCCATTGAAGTTCTTGCTGTATTCGTGTTAGTCTAAGATTAGAAAATATAGGCCGTCCCAGCCCGTCCTATAGGCCCAGCACATCTCTTGCTTGTGTCGTGACATAGTCATGCTTGTGTTACATCATACTCAAGCTTTGTATCATGCTAGGTACAATAGACCATTGGCTCGGCCCACCGATTTTAAAATAATTTTTAATACTTTTTAAGTAATAATATTATTCAAATAAAAAAATAATAAACTTCATATTTTATTACCAAATAAAAAAAACTTGATGCCACTATAAAGTCAATGCTTAAGCCCCTCGCTCAACATTTTACTAAATATGAAAAGATACAAAAAGAAAGTATAAATTTGTTAAGCTAAAACATAGTTGTCAAAGCAATTAAGGTTAGTAATAGCTGGTTTCCATATTATGTTGTACACATTTTGTTGACTATTGAGATTCTAAAAATTAAAAATAAAACAATAATGTAAATCAAGTGATATTTTTAAGGTGAAATTAATTAATCATATTTAACGAGATTGTAAATATTTAAATTATTGAGAAGTTTGTAATATACATTCATATATTCATCGTGCCGACCCATTATACCTGTAATGACCGAGAAAACGTCATTAATAAAACCTATTATTTAATTAGGTTTAATTAATGAAATTATTCTTAAAAATATGAAACTTTGTAAAAATAGTAATTTTTGTGAAAATTACAATAAAATATGAATGAGCGGCATTGATTGCAAATTTTATGGCATATGTAATGCAATGGTGGATATTATAAATACAAAATTTATGAGTTTGATGACTTAGAGATTTGTGCATAATATCCATAAAATGAATTTCATGTCACAATTAATTGTGAAATTGTGATATAAATGAATGAATGATTAGAATATAAATAGGTCATAGAGGTTGTTCTAACCCTAACCGAGGGGTAGAAAGGAGGCCAGAGCAGTATAAGAATACTGCTAAATAAAACACAGATACGAAAAATGTTATGATTGGCCTCTAAAAGTAAATGAAAAGTAAGTTAAATATTTTTATACAGTCTAAGGATAGAAAGTACACTGAATTGACCACGGCAGTATAGGAAAAATACTGTGTGGTGAAAAATTACACAGTATAAATTTTTAACTCCACAAAGTGGACATTTGCTTGAATTCTATTGGGCCAACAAGCCATGCAATGTGGCCCAATAAGATGAGGACACCTAGTGGTATACTCATGGGTTAGCATGAGTCACCAAATGTGATCAGGATGCATTTAAGGCAAAGTTATCACAAAAATTCATTTCCTTTCTTTCCTTCCAAGCTCCGGCAGCCATAACCAACAGCTCTAAAAAAATTTCTCAGCCCCCAAACTTTGCAAAAATATCCCCAAACAAGTTTTACAAGCAAGTACAAGGTTTTCCCACAAGTTTTAAGGTAAAATCCTAAACTTTTTAATGAGTTTTCAAGGGATTTTTCATGGGTAAAGGGCAAAAATTAATCCATGATATTTTTGCATGAAAAGGAAGTCCAAGAAGAAGTTCAAGAAGCCTTTGAAGGCTAGAAATCCAAAAAGTGTTATTTGGGTAAGTTTTAAAGTTTAAAGTTTTGAATTTTGTTTTGATTTTTATTCTTTCAAACCCATGAGGGGTTTTGAGCATGTATTTGATGAAATTTCATGTATATGTGATGAATGGTAAGTTTAAGTTGTGAAACTTTGGTTTTTAGTGCAAATCGGTAATTTTTGAAAAAATGTTATTTTTGTAATTTTGATGTTTGACTTTGCAAAAGTGATGTTTGAGCATGAGAATGTGTTGATTAAGGCATGGAATGGTTTCTGCAGGGGTATAATTGCAAGTTTGAAACATATTTTTGTAAAAATACCATAGGGACTAAATTGAAAGAAAAAGTTCCTTCTCGACAGATTTGAAAAATAGTCAAAAAGGCCCCTGGATAGTGAGATTTTGGGAAAAGTTAAAACACGAAAGTTGTAGATCTCGATGAAACTGTTAGGTAATTTGGGCGGTTTGCCTAAAAACTCAATCGTTTGTGAGTTTTTGATTTTTCAAGAATATATTAAAAGTGAAAAAAGTATTAAATGGCAAAAAAGTCATTTTTCAAAATGATTTAAGGTATGGTGCCTTAAGTAAAAATGATCCTTGAGAAAAATAGGAAATTTTGATGCAAAGAAGTAAATTTTAGTCCCGGGAGTAAAATCGTCAAAATTTTTAGTTCAGGGACTAAACCGCAAAGTTTTATGAAAATGGGGCATAATTGAGAAATAAAGGGATTTGACCCACTAGGGTGTTATTTTGAAATTAGTATGTGGTTATTTTTATAAGAATAACGAAATTGAGCTCGGGTAGGTTAGTGGACCCACGAAGGGCAAAATTGTCAGTCTTGTCCAAATAACCTGAACCGTTTTGAAATGTTTCCAATGGAATAAGAAAACGACTAGAAAGGGTTCCCACCCTTCGTTAGAAATGATAGGGTAAAGTTAGATAAAATAAGAAAAAAAAACCAGTGGTTTTTAGAGTTGTACATAGTAATACAACTCAATTTGTTAACTAACGGATGTTTCGTATCGAAACATAGTGGAATTTGGCTAATGGCTTTGTAATTGGCCAACAGGATCCTAGGAGTCTAGGAGAAGGGAAATCGAGGTTAAGTTGCCTGACATTCGCATCAAGTAAGTACCTTTCCCACCTACAATATGAAATGTAGGTTTAGAAAGAAATGTATGTATATGTATACCTGTGCGTATAATTAAGTGTAAACTTGTATGTTTGCCATGATATGAATACCTAGGGGTATAGTCATGTATGAATAATTGTGAGCATAGTAATGTGTACCAGTGTGTACAAGATGTTACGTACCTGTGTGTACAATAATGAAAATGAGCATGTGTACCATGATTTTGTACCTGTGTGTATAATATGTTATGTACTTGTGTGTACAATAATGAAAATGAGCATGTGTATCATGATTTCGTACCTGTGTGTACAATGATAAATACTTGAGTATGTATAAAGTAGGTATCTGTGTGTACATTTGATGTTAAGTACCTGTGAGTACATTATGCTATATACCTGTGCGTATATTAATGTGTACCAGTGTGTATAAAAAGTAAGTACCTGTGTGTACTATGCTATGCAAGAGAATTTATGTTTCATGGATAATATGTGATTATCACTTCATGCATGGTATGTCAACCATAATAAAGGGACTGGTAAATGTATCACCAGAAATTAAGAAAAGTGTCGTACCGACTCCTAACTCAAGGGGAGTTTAAAGGATATGTTACGATCACGGTGTTACGTAGACCTAAATGAAATTGCGCAATAGTACGAACACTTGGGCCCTAATAAAGATAAGAAATGATGATGATAAAGAAAGTTTATAAGAAAGCATAATTGATTCATGCATTCATATGAATATCCATGTGGGATTTATGGGATTTACTGGGCGTTAGCTCATTAAGTATTTCATGCTGTAGGTATTGCGACGAGAAGGTCAGAATAAGTTCAAATGGTGAGCTGGCGGAGGGGTGGATGATGTGCAGATTGGGTATGGAGTCCGCTGCTGTAATGCTTTCTGCTACGTATGTTTAAAGTTATTTTGATATGAAATGTTTGAAAGAAAGATGTTATGAAAGTAAAAGTATTAATTATGTAAATACAAGTATGTGAAAGTATTTTGAGAATTATCAAGTTAATGTAAGTAAATTATTTATTTCTGTTTAAAAAAAAATTCCTAAATTTTTGTCCTAAAGTAAGTAAGAAAGAGTTTTATCATAGCCCGAAAAGGCGGGTTGTGACAATACCTAATAAGGTCATGCCGTTTAAATTATTTTGAATTGATCTAAGAAGTAGTTCAACATTTCCCTTGGTCTTAGGGATGTTGGCCACGTTCACAAATATTTAGAAATTGCCTATGATCTGAAAGAGTAGTACCACTAGTCTCATACACGTTGTTCTACAGACATCTTTGATGGGAAGATGTCTATAAATATAGAACATTCTTGATATAGGTCCCTAAGCCCACTAATCATGTTTTCATAAGAATTACACCATCTTTAGAGATTAACTAAGATTTAGAAGTACCAATACTCTGGGAAAAGACATTGCCTGAATAGAGCATCAATGGTCAAAGGTTAGTTTTTAGTCCTTTATTTTTTCACTTTAATCTTATGTGCTATTGTGTAATGATTCTACTTACGTAGCTGTTACTTAACTACATAATCTTAATCCTTAAACATATATTTATGTAATTTACTTAGATTTATGGAATAATTTTTTTAAACATAATTTTTTGATTAAATTTAATGCGTAATATAATTTCTTGAAACTTATTTTCTTAAAACTAATTTAACAATAACTTATTAAAACTTAATCTTTTAAAACTAGAGTAATAATTTTCTTAAAAATTATTCTTTTAGTACTTTTCCTAATTTTAAAATGATACTTTAAAAACATTTATAAACTAGTTAATATTAGAATTTCTTACTAGAAAATGTATATGTATTTATTGCATTTTCCATTGCAACATTTATATAAATATATTTTTTTGTTGAAAGTCTTAAACCTTTTAAATCTAAGGCCGAATGACTACAACCTCAATCTCTAGACCTCATTTTGTAATATTACTTAATAATTCACACATACAAAATTTTTTAAAATAAAACATAATGCGAAAAATACATTTTTGCGTTAGCGGTATCTATTGCCATCTCCACCATCCATCCGCCGCTTATTATTGCCTAATCAGGTGATGCTGACAGGTTCCTTCCCTACAGCATGAACACATTTAAATGAACTTTCGCTTAGCAAGTAAGAAGTTCAACTCGCAAAATAGTTTGAAGATAATTTAACAAAAATATGCATGATCATTTTATGCTTGCTTATTGACTCATTTTATGCTTATTTATTTAAGTCTTATCTTATCTTACTGATTAGGCCCAGGTTATCATATCGACTACTTGTGATTCTTAGGAATTTAAGGTTCATGAGGTCCCAATAACACCAAGATTATAAACTGTATTGTGATCATTGAGAAGTTAGGACTTGCAAGGTCCCAACAACATATTGTTTTTTTAAACTTAAGCCTCACTGTGTGTCAAGAGATTGATATGATGCTCTTAATTTGTCTTATTAGTTTTACTTGTCTTATTATGTATATACAATATGACATGTTACTACATAGCACCGTGTACTAATATCAAAACTTGCTTAATCTAAAAGTGAGAAAACAATATATTTTAATACAACATACATCACATTTCATATATGACCTAACAAGATACATACACAACGTATCTTAACTAAGTGAATACGACCATACGGAATATGACAGGGCATGACATCGAACATGCATTTTCACAATTTTAGAAATCATGTAAAAATAGTTTATTTGAAAACTATTCATACTGTAGGTGAGATTCTTACTTATCTATTTTCTTGTAGTAGGTCTCTCTATTTGCCCGAAATTCATTAGCCTCTATAGGAAATGATTCTATATAATTACCCATAAAAAGTGTATAATAATAACATATTTTATGCTATTTTAAATTTTTGCATAACTTTAAGAATTTTGATAATTCCTTTAGACCATAATCCTTTTTATCAAAGGATCATAAGGATTGTTACTTTTATTATAAGGATCAATTAATCAATTTAATCATTGAAAAGTTTACCTTTTCTCATGGCTTCATTTAATCAGCGTTAAGATCGATAATTAATTTAATTTAAATATTTAATTAATTATCGTCTTGTTACTAAGTTCATATGACTTCGTCTAACTAAATTAAAAATCACATATTTTTTTGGTTCTAGAACCAAGTTCCAATTAACCATATTCTTAATTCATTTAGTGGCTCGCAATTGGTTTTAAGACCATTAAACCCAAAAACAATGATTCTAAAGCATTTTATATACCATATTATTAAAACTATGACCTAAGTGGCTTTTTAGACTAAGGCAGGTGTTGGACTCATGCCTAGCATCGCAATACCAAGAATTTAGTGTAACGAGATGATAGTTGTTTTAGCATTTAATTAAAAAACTGTTAAAGTTTATCATTTGGAAATTATGTTCATGTAACTCAAAGTTTTGAGTGAAAAACGCTCTATAAAATAATGCCCGAAATTAGTAAAACACTAAATCCTGAGCTTGTATAGTTTTTTTAGAGCGCTATAATTTTTTGATTTGTTGAAAAATAGGAGTCTATAGCCATGTAAACTTTGTTTATAAAAACTAGTACTGAAAGATACTTTTTTTATTAGTTTTAGAAAATTACAGTGAGACAATATGTTAAAGATAGTTTTTTCTTTTAAAGATTTTCTCCATGAAATTTATTTTTTGAAATACGTGATTTAATAACTTTCACGCTCATTCAAATGTCACGATCATTGTCCTTATCATATTCGTTTTTGGGTTAAATTTTACAAACTTCATCGATTAAAAAGTTTCACTGTATATCCCAATCAAAGTATATTTTAGAGGCAGATTTTTATAAAACATTCTTCATAAAAGTTCTTTGTTTCATCGAAGACTAAAATTTTTGTGTTCGGCAAAAATTAAAATTCAGTCTTGAAACGACACGAAACTTGAAAAATATTTTCAGCCCAGAAATACAATTTTTTGGACGGTTTTTGGAAACTGTCCGTAATTGTATTTTAGAGGCAGATTTTGCATAGAAGTTTCTTCACAAAAGTTGTACAGCTCGTCAAAAAATAATTTTTTAGTCGAAAAATGTAAAATTTGGACCCAAAATGGCCCAAAATAGTCAAAACAATGGCTACCTGTACCGAAATAGTTTTGTTATAGTTTTAGGCAGTTTCCAAAATTGTTTTGGGCAATTTTTTAAAAATTTGCTTGGAAACTCTACTTGGAGTAAAAACTACAATGCATAGTCATGGGGTTTTGTTTAAAACATCAAAATCCAAAAGTGTTATATTCGAAAAAGTTTTAAAAGCCGGCTCTAAAGCTTTCATTTTGGAGATGAAAGTCTATGGAAAATTTTCCACAACATTAAACATGCAAAAAAACTATATTAAACTTACATAACCTAACTTATTGAAACAAACTACATATAAAATCACACCAACTAATATAAATAAAATTATTACTAACCATTTTCTTACTATAACATTAACTTAACTCATACAAATCTAAACTTTGAATGAACAAAAAGATTTAAAGAAGAAAGTTAATGATTTTACCCTGGAAGACACTTCCTTGATGATTTCCTCTAGAAAAGCCTATTCCTCCATCTTGTTTCTTGTTTCAAACACTAAAAACATAAACTTTCTCCATAAAAATCTAATCTTGGTTTGTCTAAGGAAATAAAGAGAAAAATATTGAAACTTTACCCTTGAAGAATCTATAAAACTTTAGCTTACTTCTCCTTGTTCTAAACCCTTCTAGTTCTTCTGTTCTCATTACTTTGATTAGTGATCTTTGTGGTGGAATGGCATGAAATTTTTGGAGGCTTCCTTAGGGGAAGAAACTGATTCTTGGAGAAGAAAAATGGAAGAAAATTTCTTGGAGACTCTTGCGTTGGTACCAGTTTTGGTGAGTGGAAGGAAAAGGAGATTTCTTGAAAGATCTTTGAGCTAGAACTTGTTAGCCCAAGAATAGCTACCCAAGAGGGGGGAGGGGAAGGGGTGAATTGGGTAAAATTTTTTACAATTATTGTAAATTTTGAGATTAAATACTTATGCAATAGACACATAAATAGAAATTCAATCAAATATAAATGACTGAAAGTAAAAGGTAAGGGAAAAGAGATGCAAACGCTATTTATATTGGTTCGACAAAATGCTTACATCTACTATAGTCGAGCAAGACCTTCACTCGATCTCTTCCATTATTTCGATCGTCTTTTCAACATGATCACTTCAATTATAATCCAGTGACTTGTCTACCCAAGACTCACCACAACCTCTTACAATCTAACAATTTTACAAAGATTTGCTAACCAAAAAAACCTTGAATTTCATAAAGGCTTTAGAAATCTACTTCACTCAGTTTTATGAGGATTTCAAATTTTAAGCTCACTTTTCATAACTCCTAGAATGGCTTAAAATACAATATAAGATACAGTAAGAGATGAATGAGCATACAAAGAGGATATTTAACAAGTTTGGCTCAAGAATGATTGAAAGCTATGTTGAACACTTACAAGTTGATACAAGGATGTTTCTTGGTATTCTTAGATATCAAATAACTTAGAAACAAGGCTATGTATAGGCTAGAACTTGAAATTAGCCATTTATAGGCGTTTGAGGTGCATTTACAATGGGTACAAAACTAACCATTAGCCTATGCAGTCGATCACCATATACAAGGCTCAGTCGGCCACGCTGCTGCTAGAATGACTCCTTTTGGGCTAGTGCTATTGACTACAGTGCACTAGGAGCGGTCGACCATGCCTCTGGCAAAAGCTTGGATGCCAGTTTTCTTTCAAAAATTTGAAGACAAATTTATAAACTAATTTATTTTAAAATGAATTTAAAAACATTTTTAACACCAATCTTTAGTCTTGAAAAAATTTGTAGCAAGTAAGAACAAGTAAGAACAAATTTTACAAGACTTTAAAAATTATTTTTCATAATTTGAAGATGATAATTAAAATGCTTGAGATCATTTTAAGTTAAAAATCAATTAAGAAATTAATTCTTTGAGCCAATTAAACTTGATAAAAATTTTATGCATGCTCTACATCATACAAGCTTAGAGGTAAAAAAAATAAAAATTCGTCATACTTGTTGATGCCATTTTTTCATTCTTTAATCTCTTAGTTATTGAACCATCTTCACGTTTTAATTTCTTCTAAGACGATGAATTTCTTCTAGATATCGTGAGATGCTAAAAAATAGTGAATGGCTCTACACACTCAAGATAAATTTTTAGCAATTAAGTAATTGATTGTTTGTTGTCATCAAAATAAAAATAAATAATTCATTTGAAAACTTAGGGCCAACAATCTCTCCAATTTTGATACGGCAAACAATTGGTTGTTTTAAGTAAAATAAGGAAAGAAACCTAGAATGAGGAAAAAGTTTTGCTCAAAGTTTCCTTACCATATTACCTTAAGCTCCCCCTGTCAAATATAATGTAACTACCCTTAATATATGCAATCTTGAGGGAATTTGTTAGTATTTTACAAATGACATATAATCAAAACAACCTCAATCTGAATCCAAATGAATTTAACAAACATAATCTGTAATAAAATTTAAACATAGCTCCCCCTATATCCAGTATATTCGCTCCCCTGTTATGAACAAAAAGGTGCATAGTGATACAAAACAATCAATCTAAGTCTTCTCCCCCTTTATCATCAACAAAAAGAGAGATAAAATAAAATCATGGTCAAACATGAATTATGAAAAAAAATCATCCTAATCATGAAAAAAAAGTAAAGTTAGAAAACTAATCAAGAAGGAGGTTGCATGTTGAGACGTCTAAGCTCCTTAAGGATGCTTCCCATGGTCGAGTACAAAGATGCCATGTTGTTGCTAAATTGAGCATACTGCTCATGGGTGTGAGCTTGGTAGGCAGTATTCTGGCTTTTGGTATAAGCTCGATAGGCAACTAAGTTTGACTCGAGTATGTCAAAACGTGAAACTAGATCTTGTTAGGAACCACTAGAGGATGAATTGGCTTGAGGTGCTAAGGAGGATCTTCTTCCATAGTGAAATGTTCTTTTGCTTGTTCAAACTCTTGTTGTTCTTCCTCATTGAGACATGGAGCTGGTTCTTGTACTTCTCGTTGCCAAATACCATTTACTTCTTCTAAACCCATTCTTTTGAGATTTATTGTAGTGAAATACTATTCAGAGTAGGTTTGTACTTCTTAGATTCTCTAATGGGGGAACCTAGAAGTACTCAAGAATACGAGTCAACATGATCTCATAAGTTAAATTGACACTAGATTGACTACCAAAAGTAGCTATTATGCGGTTAAGGATCAATTGTCCAATGTTTAGTTGGGTGCCACTAAGAATGCAATACATAAGAGGTATGTCACAAGCAGCAAGATTGTCTTTGTGCTAGAACTTGCATTGGTACTAGTTTTGGTGAGTGGAAGGAAAAGGAGATTTCTTGAAAGATCTTTGAGCTAGAACTTGCTAGCCCAAGAATAGCTACCCAAGAGGGGGGAGGGGAAGGGGTGAATTGGGTAAACATTTTTACAATTATTGTAAATTTTGAGATTAAATACTTATGCAATAGACACATAAATAGAAATTCAATCAAATATAAATGACTGAAAGTAAAAGGTAAGGGAAAAGATATGCAAACACTATTTATAATGGTTTGACAAAATGCCTACATCTACTATCGCTAAGCAAGACCTTCACTTGATCTCTTCCATTATTTTGATCGTCTTTTCGACATGATTACTTCGAGTATAATCCAGTGACTTGTCTACCCAAAACTCACCACAACCTCTTACAATCTGCCAATTTTACAAAGATTGGCTAACCAAAAAAACCCTGAAATTCATAAAGGCTTCAGAAATCTACTTCACTCAGTTTTATGAGGATTTCAAATTTTAAGCTCACTTTTCACAACTCCTAGAAAGGCTTAAAATACAATATAAGATACAATAAGAGATGAATAAGCATACAAAGAGGATTTTTAACAAGTTTGGCTCAAGAATGATTGAAAGCTATGTTGAACACTTGGAAGTTGATACAAGGATGTTTCTTGGTATTCTTAGATATCAAATAACTTAGAAATGAGGCTATGTATAGGCTAGAACTCAAAATTAGCCGTTTATAGGCGTCTGAGGTGCATTTACAATGGGTAGAAAACTAGCCATTAGCCTACGCAGTCGATCACCATATACATGGCTTGGTCAGCCACGCTGCTGCTAGAACTAGCCCCTTCGGGGCTGGTGCTATTGACTGTAGTGCACTAGAAGCAGTCGACCATGCCTCTAGTAAAAGCTTGGACACTAGTTTTCTTTCAAAAATTTGAAGACAAATTTATAAACTAATTTGTTTTAAAATGAATTTAAAAACATTGTTAACACTAATCTTTAGTCCTGAAAAAAATTGTAGCAAGTAAGAACAAGTAAGAACAAATTTTACAAGACTTTAAAAATTATTTTTCATAATTTGAAGATGATAATTAAAATGCTTGAGATCATTTTAAGTTAAAAATCAATTAAAAAATTAATTCTTTGAGCCAATTAAACTTGATAAAAATTTTATGCATGCTCTACATCATACAAGCTTAGAGGTAAAAAAAAAAAAAAATCTTCATACTTGTTGATGGCATTTTTTCATTCTTCAAGCTCTCAGTGATTGAACCGTCTTCACGTTCCAATTTCTCCTGAGACGATGAATTTCTTCTACATATCTTGAGATGCTAAAAATATAGTGAATGGCTCTACACACTCAAGATAAATTTTTAACAATTAAGCAATTGATTGTTTATTGTCATCAAAATAAAAATATATAATTCATTTGAAAAATTGGAGCCAACAATCTCTCCATTATTGATAATGGCAAACAATTGATTGTTTTAAGTAAAATAAGGAAAGAAACCTGGAATGAGGAAAAAGTTTTGCTCAGAGTTTTCTTACCATATTACCTTAAGCTCCCCTTGTCAAATATAATGTAACTACCCTTAATATATGCAATCTTGAGGGAATTTGTTAGTATTTTACAAATGAAATATAATCAAAACAACCTCAGTCTCAATCCAAATGAATTTAACAAACATAATGAGTAATAAAATTTAAACATAGCTCCCCCTACATCCAGTATATTCACTCCCTTGTTATGAACAAAAAGGTGAATAGTAATACAAAACAATCAATCTAAGTCTTCTCCCCCTTTATCATCAACAAAAAGAGAGATAAAATCAAACCATAGTCAAACATGAATTTGAAATTTCATAAAACTAGAAAATGATACAAAATCCAAAGTGCAAATCCCAAAAAGGTCTTAAAACATAAAATCATCCTAATCATGAAAAAAGGTAAAGTTAGAAAACTAATCAAGATGGAGGGGGTCCTTGCATGTTGAGACGTCTAAGCTCCTTAAAGATGCTTCCCATGGTCGAGTACAAAGATGCCATGTTGTTCCTAAATTGAGCATACTACTCATGGGTGTGAGCTTGGCAGGCAGTATACTGCTTTTCGGTATAAGCTTGATAGGCAGCTAAGTTTGACTCGAGTGTGTCAAAACGTGAAACTAGATTTGTTAGGAACCACTAGAGGATGAATTGGCTTGAGGTGCTAAGGAGGATCTTCTTCCATAGTGAAATGTTCTTCTGCTTGTTCAAACTCTTTTTGTTCTTCCTCATTAAGACATGGAGCTAGTTCTTGTACTTCTCGTTGCCAAATACCATTTACTTCTTCTAAACCCATTCTCTTGAGATTTATTATAGTGAAATACATATTCGGAGTAGGTTTGTACTTCTTAGATTCTCTAATGGGGGAACCTTGAAGTACTCAAGAATAAGAGTCAACATGATCTCATAAGTTAAATTGACACCAGATTGACTACCAAAAGTAGCTATTATGCGGTTAAGGATCAACTGTCCAATGTTTAGTTGGGTGCCACTAAGAATGCAATACATAAGAGGTATGTCACAAGCAGTAAGATTGTCTTTGTGGACAGCCCTAAGGGTAAGGTTTAGTGAAACAATGTGGTGTAGGACTCTCACTCGAATTAGTAGGTTTCTAGCCCTTGGTTTGAGTAGATGAATACTATTGGGTGCCTCTATAAATGTTTCATATACAACAGCAGGCTCAAAATCATTCCCAAATGTGTCTAAGGAAGGGGCAAGTAATCCAACATTGGGAATTCCTAGTGCTAAGCTTATAGTCTATGAATCTAAAATTATTGTTTTGCCTTTCAATTCGCAAGAAATGGTAAGATTATGAGGGTTGGCATTCAGTTGGGTATATAAGGTTTTTACTAGCTTAGGATACACTTAAGCTCTAGTTTCGACCAAATTCAGCCATCTTAACCTCTTAAATGAACTCTTAAGGTTTAGTGATTGCGTATCCATAAACAAGATAACTCTACCAGCAAATATATATATTTTAGTTAAGGCTACAAAGGATTTCCTACTACTGCCAGTCAAAATAGTGGGATTATGAATTACCTTAGTATGGTATTTGTTGTCATCGCTAGTTGCCAGTCTCTTCCCATGCCTTGTTGATGATTCTCCATGCCCTCTTGACGATTCTCCATGCCCTGCCATGGTTAGAACACTCAAAGAAAGGTTTCAAAATTCCAAAGTTGCAGAAAAACAAATTTGAAGCCATGGTTAGAACACTCAAAGAAAGGTTTCAAAATTCCAAAGTTTCTATAAAAACAAATTTGAAGTGAATGGGCGGATGATGCACAAGGAGAAGTGGTTTTGGAGTAATTTAGACAAGATTAGGACTAAGAAAAACAAGAAAACTTGATTAAAATCAAAGGAAACCTAATGGGAGGTTTGAAAGGAGACAATCGCTTTGTCAGGGCATAAAATCGAAGGGAGAAATGAGAAGAAAAGAGAGATTTCTCTCTTTATAGGCTATCTCGGGTTGGGTCTAGACTAGACTTCCTTACGCGACCAACTACGACTGTGTGTTTTGCAGCTTGGGCTACTTTAAAGCAGCTGACGCCTTTGCCTTTAAAATTCATTTTAAAAACTTAAAAAATGTTTTGAAGTTAATATAAATGATCATAAAACAATTAAAATACACAATATGTATAAACTAATTTGAATGAATCATGTAAATGTATATCATACATACAATTATGGGATAATTATAAAAAGAATAAATTTGAATGCAATTGCAAATTAATGGTCATAACTATGTAATGAAAACAAATATGCACGTGAGGAAAATACTCAAACTTTTAAATTTAAGTCTGAAGCATCTAAAATAGCAAGTCTTCACCGAAGACATGAAAAACGATCTAATGCAAAAAGCTTAGTGAAAATATCCACAAGTTGTTCATTGGTATTAATGAATTCGAGTGTAATGTCACCCTTATGTACGTGATCATCTAGGAAATAATGTCTAATTTCTATATGCTTAGTGTGTGAGTGCAAAACCAGATTTTTGGACAAGTTGATAGCACTAGTATTATCACATATAATCGGGACATGCTCATAACGCACACCTAGGTCCAAGATTGTTTGTTTCATTAATAGGATTTGTACACGACAACTAGCCACCGAAATATATTCAGCTTCCACGGTTGATAGAGCAACCAAATTTTGTTTCTTACTAAACCAAGAGACTAGTGAGAAACCTAGAAAATGGCATATTCTACTAGTGCTTTTCCTATCAATTGTGCAACCAGCTCAATTGGCATCGAAATAGCTTAATGAGTCTACTTGTTTGCCTTTGGAATACCATAAACCTAAGTTCTTAGTGTCGCTTAGATATCCTTAAAATACACTTAGCTGCACTAAGATGTGATTCTTTAGGATTTGCTTAAAATCGTACACAAAAACCAACACTAAATACTATATCCGATCTACTTATAATTAAATAAATTAAGGACAGAATCATACCTTGATATTTGTAATGTCTACTGCCTTAACATTTTCATCCTTGTCTAATTTGAATAACGAGCTTATTAAATTTGTCATTGGCTTTAGATTTTCCATTTCAAATCTTTTGAGGAGATTCCCTACATACTTTGCTTAATTAATGAAGATGCCATCTTTTGTTTGTTTGATTTGAAATCCAAGGAAGAAATTCAATTACTTCTATCATGCTCATTTCAAATTCACTATGCATACACTTAGAAAGCACTTCACATAGATAAGCATTTGTGGCACCAAAAATAATGTCGTCAACATGAATTGGATTTTTAAAAATTTTTACAATTATTGGAAATTTCTAGATTAAATACTTATACAATAAACGCATAAATAGAAATTCAATCAAATATAAATGACCAAACATAAAAAGGTAAGAGAAAAGAGATGCCAATATGATTATAGTGGTTTAACAAAATGCCTACGTCTACTGTCATTGAGCAAGAGCTTCACTCGATCTCTTTCACTATTTCAACCGTCTTTTTGGTACGATCACTTCAAGTATAATCCAATGACTTGTCAAGCCAAGACTCACCTCAACCTTTTACAATCCGCAACTTTATGGAGATTGACTAAACAAAACAACCCCAAATTTCATAAAGGCTTTAGAAACCTATGTCACTTGGTTTTACGAGGATTTAAAATTTTAAGCTCACTTTTCACAGCTCTTAAAAAGGCTTAGACTACAATATAAAGTACATTAGAAGATGAATAAGCATACAGAGAGGATTTTTAACAAGTTTGGCTCAAGAATGATTGACAACTATATTGAACACTTAGAAATTCATACATGGATGTTTCTTGGTATTCTTAGATATCAAATGACTCAAAAATCAGGCTATTTATAGGTTAGAACTTGAAATTAGATGTTTATAACCGTTTGATGCCACTAGTAGAAATTGTAGATTACACGATGGTTTAAAACCGTCGTGGTATCTTTTCACGACGGTTAAAAAACCGTGGTGTAATCGTCCATCATGGTACCAATAAAACTTTTCAAGACAGGTTTTTTACTGTCGTGGAATCCTTATTTTGACGGGGTTCTAGGATCTTAGGACGAGGCTACCACGACGGTTTTCACCGAAAACCATCATGAAACGCTAATCTTATATGACGGTTTTCATAAAAACCATCGTGTAAGGCAAGAGCTTACACGACAGTTTTTATGAAAACCGTCGTGTATTCTATGCCTTACACAACGGTTTTCATAAAAACCGTCGTGTCAGGCTCTGTTTCACGACAGTTTTCATAAAAACCGTCGTGAAAAAGTTGGTCTAAAGCGGAAAAAATAACCAAAATTTTTGGTTTCCCATAATATGAATAGTCCCATATTTTCACCATTAATACAATGCCCTAACTTCATAATCACATAATTACATTGAACTATAAAATTTTTACAAAATCATATATATATATAGTTACATTGTAAAGTCATGTACTCTTTTTATGCTTGCATAAGAGTTGATAGATTCTTGGTGTCTAAGTCTATGTCTTTATGTGTGAGGTAAAGAAACGATAATAAAAATAAATAGAATTAACAAAAATATTGAAAATAAAACTAATTAACTAAAACACAAACACAACACAAACACATAGTCATAGAAGCTTTTCATCAAACATGTGGTGGGCATCACAATAATACTTAGGCATCATAAACACAAAAAAGTAACCTATTCTCATGTCAAAATGCTAAATGTTGTCCAAAGTTCTTTCAAACACCAAATACAAGTAACATATACTAAATGGTAAATAACAAAGTAGTGTAAGTAATATTAAAACTAAAACTAAAGCTAAATAACACTAAAATAACCAAATGATACTAAGTTTAAACTAACTATAACACTAAAACTAAAACTAATGGTTTGAAACTTACCAACAGTGGTGGAGTCGAAAGAACATCAAGGGAGGAGTCAAATGATGGCAGATTCGATGGAATGCTAAGGGACGAGGACAAACAGCAATAAACGGCGCCAAGTTTGTTGGGGGTTGGGTCGAATGATGGTGGGGTCATGGAGAGAGTGACAGGAGAATGTCAAAGTCCGTGGAATGTCATGGGTGGCTGGGTTCATCGGTGGCCGGGCCATGGGGGGAGGAGTTAGAGAGAGAAAAGGGAGAGAGAAGCAGGTTTGAGAGTTAGAGAGGGTTTGAGTTAGAGAAATTTTGAATAAATAAGGAAAGCCATGGCATTGGCGCATGCTTAAATTTGGGCAGGGGATTAAAAATTTTGAATATGTAGAACCTTTCACGACGATTTTTAAAAAGACCGTCGTGAAAGGTCCCATATTCAAAATTTTTAGTCCCCTGCCCAAATTTACCTTTCACGACGGTTTTATAAAAACCGTCGTGAAAGGTGAAATTTTACCTTTCACAACGATTTTTATAAAAGCCGTCGTGAAAGCTCCCAGACCTTTCACAACGGTTTTTATAAAAACCGTTGTGAAAGGTCCCATATTCAAAACTTTTATCCCTCGCCCAAATTTAAGCACGCGCCAAGATGCAGAACCTTTCACGATGGCTTTTATAAAAACCGTCGTTAAAGGTCCCATATTTGAAATTTTTAGTCCCCGCCCTAATTTAAGCACGCGCCAAGATGTGGAACCTTTCACAATGGTTTTTATAAAAACCGTCATGAAAGGTCCCATATTTGAAATTTTTAGTCCCCCGCCCAAATTTAAGCACGCGCCAAGATACAGAACCTTTCACGACGGTTTTTATAAAAACCGTCATGAAAGGTCCTGATATTTGAAAATTTTAGTATGTGGAACCTTTCACAATAGTTTTTATAAAAACTGTTGTGAAAGGTGCCATATTCGAAATTTTTAGTCTCCCGTCCAAATTTACCTTGCACGACGGTTTTTATAAAAAACTGTTGTGAAAGGTGCCATATTCAAAATTTTTAGTCTCCCGTCCAAATTTACCTTGCACGACGGTTTTTATAAAAACCGTCGTGAAAGCTCCTATATTCGAAATTTTTAGTGCCCCGCCCAAATTTACCTTTCACGATGGTTTTTATAAAAACCATCGTGAAAGGTTCCATAATCAAAATTTTTAGTCCTCCACCCAAATTTAAGCACGCGCTAGGATGTGGAAACTTTCACGATGGTTTTTATAAAAACCATCATGAAAGGTCATGATATTCAAAATTTTTAGTATGCGAACCTTTAACGATAGTTTTTATAGGTTTTTATAAAAACCGTCGTGAACTATCCTATATTTGAAATTTTTAGTCCGTCGCCCAAATTTACCTTTCACGACGGTTTTTAAATTTACCTTTCACGACGGTTTTTATAAAAACCGTCGTGAAAAGTTTCATATTCGAATTTTTTAGGCCCCTGCCCAAATTTAAGTATGCGCCAAGATGCAAAACCTTTCACGATGGTTTTTATAAAAACCGTCGTGAAAGGTCCCATATTTGAAATTTTTAGTCGCCATCTAAATTTACCTTTCACTACGGTTTTTATAAAAACCATCGTGAAAGGTCTTATATTCAAAATTTTTACTCCCCTACCCAAATTTAGCACGCGCCAAGATGCGAAACCTTTCACGACAGTTTTTATAAAAACTATCGTGAAAGGTACCGATATTCAAATTTTTTAGTCTGCGGAACCTTTCACGATAGTTTTTATCAAAACCATCGTGAAAGGTCCCATATTTAAAATTTTTAGTCCTCAGCCCAAATTTACCTTTCACGACGGTTTTTATAAAAATCGTCGTGAAAAGTCCCATATTCAAAATTTTTAGTCCCTCGCCCAAATTTAAGCATGCCCTAAGATGCGGAACCTTTCACGATGGTTTTTATAAAAAACTATCGTGGTAAGTATAATCTAAAGATTCTAGTAGTGAACTATCACGATGGTTTTTTAAAAAATTATTGTTGTAAGTATAATCTACCACGATGGTTTTTAAAAAAACCATCGTGGTAGCTCCCACACTTACCATGACGGTTTTCATGTTCATAGGCCGCGTTTTTTTCACCTTATCACGATGGTTTCTGAGAAACGGTCGTTAAATAAAGGTCGTATAATCTCAAATTTGTTGTAGTGTTGCGCATTTACAATGGGTATAAGACCAGCCGTTAGGCTACGTATTCGATCACCATACAAATGGCTCGGTCAGCCACACTGCTGCCAGAACCAGCCCCTTTTGGGTTGGTGCAGTTACCCATAGTGCGCTAGGCGTGGTCGACCGTGCTTCTGGCAGAAGCCTAGAAGGCAGTTTTCTTTCAAAAATTTGAAGACAAATTTATGAACTAATTTATTTTAAAATGAATTTAAAAACATTTTTACCACTAATCTTTAGTCTTGAAAAATTTTTTTAGTAAATAAGAACAAGTAAGAACAAATTTTACAAGACTTTAAAAATTATTTTTCATAATTTGAAGATGATAATTAAAATGCTTGAAATCATTTTAATTTAAAAAATCAATTAAAAAATTAATTCTTAGAGCCAATTGAACTTGATAAAAGTTTTATGCTTGCTCTACATCATACAAACTTAGAGATAAAAAATTAAACCAATTCTTCATACTTGTTGATGCTATTTCTTTTTTCTTCAAGCTCTCGGTGATTGATCCATCTTTGCATTTTGATTTCTTTGAGATGTTGAATTTCTTCCATGTATCTAGTGATGCTAAAAAGTACTCAATGGCTCTACACACTAAAGAAAAATTTTTAGCAATTAAGCAATTAGCTATTTGTTGTCATCAAAACAAAAATAAATAATTCATTTGAAACATTGAGGCCAACAAAACTTGGTTTGGATTTGGAAGAGAAAATGAGAAGGAAAATTTTGGAGGATTCCCCTGTTGGTGCGGTAGGTTTTGGGAGTGAAAGAGAGAGAAATTAGAGACTAAAATAAGGTCATTTGGTGGTACAAATATTTATAGACCTAGGCTTAATTAATCCCTTCAGCCTAACCTTAGTTTAATTAGCATTCTAAGTGACTTTGATGAGTTAAAATCATGGTTAGGAATCCCTAAGATTGGTGCCTCATAGAAGCTTTGGTGGGTGAGATTTTTATCTCTTAATTACACCTTGTACACCCTCTGACATGTAAGTTGAAATCAAGGGAACTATTTGTACTTTGGGCTTTCTTGCAAGTTTCCCACTTAACAGATAAATCTTGGTACTATCGAGGATGACTAACTTAGCTGACAGAAAATTTTGATTTCCGTTGGGTCCTTTCTTATTATTCATATATAGTGGATACTAACCATAGTGTAAACTAATACCAATATATATTTATTTTAATCGCACACTGATTTTGATTTTTTTAGTTAAAAATATTCCTAGACTTAATAAACATCTAAGCTTGACCTTTTCTACGTCTAGACTCAGTAATGACATAGTTTTTGACAATGTCAATTTTTGAGTTCGCGTAGCATTTTCTATCAAAGTTGCTATTCATATAACTCCAATTTTAAATTAATTAGCAATTGAGGATTTATCAAGTGTTAGAATGTTTCTCGGTACATTGCTAATGTCGTACTACACTCTCTTTTGTAATACAGACTCATGTGGGTTGGTATCTCAAAAAATTATATCTTAAACATATATAAAAGTCTCTAAGGGCAAGTCATCCTCCTCTTGACATGTGAGCATCCGTTTTGCTCTTCTTCTTTTTTCCCCTCTTTCTTCTTTCTCCATTCTTTTTTGTGTCATCTTCTTTGTTTCTCCTCTTCTTTTCCTTCATTTTATTTTTCATTTTTTGAGGTCTTCTTCTTCCTTTTTTCTTTAATATTCATTTTCTTTTTAATTTTTTTCTTCTAGGTATTTCGCTCTTCTTATTTACTTTTTTTTTCCTCGGCTCTTCTCTATGTCATCTTCTTTTTCATTTCCCCTCTTTTTTTCCTTCATTTGCTCCTTCTTTTTTTGAGGTCTTCTTCTCCTGCCTCTCTTTCATTTTCATTTTTTAATTTTGCTTTTGGGTATTCTTATATTGTTGATGTTTAGGGCTCTATTACACAAATTTGTGTGGGTTTTGATCATAGTTTGGGGAAGAGAGATGAAGATGTGGATTAAGGGGAAATAATTTTGATGTAAGGAGTAGGTTCTTCTTCTTCTTTTTTTCTTTCATTTTTCTTTATTTTTTTTTTAATTTTTCCTTCAGGGTATTGTGGTTAAGTTACTTTGTCATTGTTTCTATCTCACTCCGTATAAAGCCAAAACTTTCCTTTCTTAATCAATCATTCCATGTCTTCATTATTTGCTTCAGAGCTCTCTCTCATCCCCATAATTTTTTAACCATCGTCTTCTTTCAATTTGTTTTTAGTTAAATCCTTTGATTTTTTTTTCTTTAAACTTTTTCTTTCTTCGTTGGGTTCCAAAAGGGCAGAGCAAGAGGCTTTTGTAAAAATGACTTAATTAGATTCTTTAATTATTAAAATGACTTTCTAAAAATTTAAATTTGTAAAATAACTTTCTTCTTTAAGAAAAAGTTAAAATAAAATCTTAAATAACTTAACTAACTAAGAGGTTAAAAAAGCGAAGGACAAAAAAAAAGAAAAAAGAAAAGGGATTTGAGTGTGCAGGACGCACAACCCATAAAATAAAGATAAATTCAAAGCCTCCTTCTTCTTCAAATAAGTATTTTCCTCGCCCATTTTTTGGAAACCACATGCTCATATAAAGATTGACATCCTGAAAACTTGAAAAATTCATCTTAGCCCTCGAATAGAAGATTGCTTTGAAGAGGATGGAAATCCAATTTCTTGCTAAAGTTTTGAAGGTTCATGATCAAGTTAAATCTCCTTTATAAGTTAAGTTTTAGAAGTTCATTTCGAATTGTATGCTTACATTTAGCCTAAAAATAAAATTTTTTGCAGAAAAAAGATGTGATTTTAGAGATTTACAGGAGAAGGTCGAAGGTTAAAGATGACCCAAATTGGAACAACCGACACCAGTTGTTCTAACCAGGCATCAGTTGTTTCATGAGTTTTTTCAGTGGTTCAATGATTTTATTAGGTTTTTTGGATAGTTTTCTCAATTGTTTAGTTTCGTTTAGATATTAATATTTTCAATGATCGTATTTGGAAACGTATGCTTATACATAGGCTAAAAATAAGCTTTTGTACAAAAATAATAATAATAATAATAATAATAAAACAATACCATGACGAAGATTGAACATAACTGAAATTGGAATGACTAGAACAACTGCCACTTGTTGTTCTAATCAGGCATTAGTTGTTCTGTACATTATTTTCAGTCATTCAGTGATTTTATTGGGTTGTTCGAAGAGTTTTATGGGTTGTTTACCTTTGTTTGGATATTAATATTTTCAATGATGATATTTGGAATTATATACTTATACTTAGGCTAAAAATAAGCCAAAAATAAAAAATAAAAATGCCATGACGAAAGTTGAAGATGACTAAAATTGGAACGACTACAACCACAAGCACATGTTGTTTTAATCATATATAGGTTGTTTCAAGAGTTTTGTCGATCATTCAATGAATTTAGTGGGTTGTTCAAAGATTTTCTCCATTGTTCAAGGTTACTTTGATAATATTTTGAAAATGATGATCTAATATATATTTTAATCAAATTATTTGTTTTTTAATTTTTTAATTTACTGATTTATGTACATAAATTATTGTAGGTATGGATCATATCTACTTTCTTATGGACTACAAGGGGAAATGGGAAAATGTGGATAACAACTCTTCGAAGCACCAATTAGTGATCTATTTAATTTTATTTATGTTGTATTGCCAATCTTTTTTGTGGTATCATTACTATATGAGACACTATTTATCTTTTTAATTAAGGTGTAAGTTAAATGAATTGAAGGAACAACTCGTTAGTTGTTGCAACTGATTTTTTGGTTGTACTTACTAATTCTAGGTTGCTCTTACATTTTTTATAGATTAAATTATTGAAATTAACTGTTGTTCTAATATTTAAATATGATATTGGGTGTTAGTACTTATACATGAGTTCTTTGACGAGGAATCTAATAATCCACTGTGAGCAAGAATACTTAGACTAGTGTAAACAAATATAGAATTTCAAGTGGAATAGTAAAAAGAACTCTAGAACTTAATCAAATAGCTTAAAATGTGCTTTAAAGTCACCTAATATATTTTATTTAGCTTTATTGGCATTAAATAAAATGTTAAATCAAATATTTGAAAGGAACTATCCATAAGTTATTCCAACCGATTTTTCAATTATTCCTACTATATCTTCGTTGTTCCTAGTTTTTCATTCATTAAATTAATGAAATTTATTGTTGTTCTAATATTTAGCTGTGAAAGATTATTTTGTATATGTGTGTTTTTGTTTCTGATAAGTTTTTTCATTATTTATTAAACCTAAAAAAAAACTAAAATTATTCTTTCTAATATTTAATAAATATAATTTACAACATTATTAAATTAGAATACTAAATAAATCAATAGTATATAGTTAGAAACTCTCAAAATAATTAAATTATTTGCTTGGTTAAAATATTTATTGGAACATTCTAAATTACCTTTTCTTTAGTTTTAAGATACATTCAAAATAACATTTAATATATACTAGGAAGGATAATCTTAGAATTTTTTAAAAAATTAAATTGCTTCAGGGGGTATTTTGAGTATGATTGTGAAGAAACAAGGGATGTTTTAGGCATTCTAATAAAAAGAGGAGCAAAAGTGGTATTTTGGCAAAACACATGGAGTGCTTTAGGCATTTTAATGTCGTTGTGGTTATCGGTCAATGTCTGATATCTGCTAAGGTTACTAAATATGAACCTGTTATTTTTCTTACGGGTATTATGATAATTAATTAATTATTAGTGTGCAAATCAAAATTTGGTTTCATCTAAACCTATTTAACATTATTTATTTTTACCTATTTTTAAATTTCCTAAAATTTTACTAAACTTATTAAGTATATTGACCAAAATGTTCTTGGAACTTTTAAATTATTTTCAAAGGTGCAATTTGGCATTATTTGTCCTAAGGTCTCCAAAGGAGACTCATTCTCACCTACTTCCTCAATCATTCTCACCTACTCCCTTAATCGTTCTCTCTACCTTCTTTTCAGAACAATCTTCACTCTCCCTTGCCCCCTTTCTCTCCCTTCCTCTGCATCTCTTTTCTCCTTCTTCATTTCTTCTACCACGGTGAGACAATCAGAGAAGACCAAAGGAAGAGCTCAAACATTCTTCATGAATTTCAAGTTATTTTCTCATAAATCATCACAAAACAAAATCAAGGATTTTAACAACCAAAATCACGATCTTCTTCATGCTTGAGGTAAGGTTTTCTAAGCTAAAAAAAAAATTGATTTAAATTTGTGTTTTTAGCGTGAGATTTATAAGAAATGTGTTCTTGATGTTTGTGGGTAATTATACAACTTTTTGAAGCTTGATTTATATAGATCTTTGTTTAAAATTAGTTTTTGAGCTAGTTTTGAAGAATTTTGATTTTTGTTTTAACTTTGTATGTTGAATATGAAAAATTTGACAAAAATGTGTTTAAGGGTGATATTTCATAGTTTTTATACATTTTTTAGGTCCTGGAAGTTGATAAAAAGGATTGGATTGAGTTTTAAAGTTTGAAACCTTCAAAAATAGATATCAGGAATTTACAAGTATTGTTATGTCAACAGGCCGATGACCAGTACTGGCAGGCCGATGAACAATACCGGTAGGCCAATATACAATATCGATGAACAGTATCGGCAGGCTAGCAGAGACTCCAAAAATAGCTGTTTTGTTCAGAAGGTCAAAAACAGTGATCGGTAGGCCAATTGAGCAGTCTAAAATCATTTGTTTTTCATCATTTTGTGTTATAAAATGTTCCAAGGATTTCATAGAAATGATTATGGCACACAAATAAGAATAAATGGTAAATCAACATGAATATGGATTGGGGATTTAGTTAAAGTGTGGTTATTTTATACATCGTAGGATGATGAAGTACTTGGAGCTTACGTTGTGAATTGGAAGTTATTGGCATAGTATTCGTCGAGAGGTATGGATTCTATTACTTATCTTTTGTGAGTTTTTATGGAATTAAAATTGGTTGTTTTACTGCAAGGTATATATATGTATGTTGAACTGCTATTATATGAGTATCACATATGAAACTATGACATAAACACATCCTGTATTGTACAATGAGGAATATATTGATTTGACACATGTTGTTGTAAATTGGGAAGCATGATTAGGAAAAACTGACTCTATAAATAACAAATGATTATAGAGGAATGGTAAGACGTGAAGAGGGTAGCGATTACGTCGTTAGGCACAAATACCCTAAAAGGTAAAATAGGGAAGAGGTGATGATGCTCCCTTGGATCAAAAGTCCCAGAACGCATTGTACAACAATCGACTTGGTGAGGATCCAGGGCTTGGTGTCCCCTCATCGAAACACCCTTGGTGATTACAGGGTGGTCAAGCACGCCCATTTGGGTTTTGTTGAGTTGATTGATTGGATATTCTATTGCACGATGGATACAGATGAGCATAATTGAATCCTGAATTAAAATGTATATATATATATGTATGGAACTTGGTAAGAATAATCATAAGGTATCCACCAAAATTGAACATGATAATATTAATGAATAGTATTGAGAACTAACTAACCATGCAAGTTTTGATCTAGCAATGATAAAAATGAAAATGTGAGTAATGTTTTCCCTACTGAGCATGTTGTCACTCATTCCCCTACATTTTCATCTTTTTAGGACTCATAGTGTGTGAGGTGGTGACAAGAAACATAGTTGAGAAAGCTATGTAGTTGTGTATCGTTAGATTTGCCTCATTTGATAAGAATGTCCATCATGTTAATGTAAGCATCAAATGTTACTTTTTGTGACTGTATTTAAATGTGTTGAGGGTTGGAATGATGATGATGATAGTTTTGTATTATAAAACTTAAGGTACTACATTAAACTGTGGTTTAATTGTTGTTTATATTTTTACTTTGTTTTGAAAGTTTTTATTTAAGTCCTAGGCAAATTTCTTTCGATGTTTATTTATATTTTCTTATCTCGATTTTATTTATTAAATACTATTAACCCTCACTTAGAGGCGTTACAGAATTTTTGGTATCAAAGCTTTGGTTTGGTTAACCTAGGGAGTATAGCACTACTTTAAATATCAGTTTTTGAGATGGTTCTAAAGTTGAATTTTCAATGTCATCATCAAAATGAACTTTCAGGTTAATTTATACAGTCTAGGATGATGTAACATAGAAAGGCCCTAAAATGAAAGTATTAATGGTTATGTGGGAATGATAATTATATGAAATGAAATTTGTGCGTAGATTGCTTGAGGGAGATTCATATAGTTAAAAGGATCTATAAGTCTTTATCTCGTGGGAAATGGTGAGAAATATAAGGCTTGATTTGTTGATTTCAAAGTTTGACATAGATGTGCCAAATTCTTCATAATTTTTTTAAACCCATATAGTGATTGTGTGTGGATTCGATAGGGTATTTAAGTGTCAATAACTTTCCTTGAAAGTTCTATTTACTTTAGCAATATGAGATAGGTTTGGAATATATGGTATTGAACCTTAAGAGAGATAAACGTTAGTCTTTTGGTCTGTTGAGACTCTGTAAAAGCAAAGAATGTATGAATTTCAAGGTTGAAATATTTTGTTGCATACCTTGTATTTAAGTGGTGATATTAGTCCTTCTAAATGGATGTAATGTAAAAATGTCTAATAGAAGTTTCCTTAAGTAGATCATAATACTTAAGGCACCATTGATGATTCTGGACCTTTATGATGAAAAGGTCTAATTTTTAGATGTTTTGATGTGAATCTCTTAAATACTTGAGGTATGGTTGTACAAGAAAATTTAAGATTGTATAAGTGAGATTATGAAGATAGTAGATGTCCTTAAGTAATAAGATTAATAGTCTTTGCTCCTTAATGTGGTCTATGTTGGAAGACAGAAAGTATATTGATTTTAAGGCCAGTTACATTCAAAACCCTTGGTAGTATTAATGGTAGATCTATATTAACGAATACTAAGTATTAAGGATAAGATAGGAGTGTTTGTATTGTTCAATAATGTTTTGATTAAAACAAATTATTTAAGTTGCAATAGGATTTTGTTGTAATGGAATGATTTGGATAACATTCAGGGGGACTTATGATTTTTATTAAATTGGGTCTTGTAATTTATTTTGGTCAATTGTGTTTTAAACGGGCTTCAAATTGGGCTTAAGATTTGTATAAGTTGGGTTTCAATTTCATGCTTGTTATTTAACTCATTCTAAATGTGTTAAGGCCCAAAATAACTTGGCCCATCTCAATTTAGAACATTTGGGCCTAGTCTAAATCCTGAAACAGTTTGATCCATGCTATCATTCATATGTGGTCTCTACACATGTTATTTACAGTGGTTCAATCATTGTCTATATATACATCTACTGTGCATAGGAGTTCATTTCTCCGAACTCACTCTCTCTAAACTTGTCATGCTCTCTCTAATTTGTAAATCCTCTTCCTTCTCTCTAGAGCTTCTTCTTTCTCTTTCTAAAAGAAGAAGGAATTCCAAGAATCTATAACATATTGTCTCTACTTTTCTTTTCTATTTACTCTTCTTTCATTTCCTCATGGACCCAAAGTACCAACACTTGAGAAAGTATTTCCCATCACTCTCCCAAAAGATTCTTAGAAAGAAATACAAGACTAGGGTCACTCGGTTGTAGATTCTTATGCGTTTTGGTATCCCTAGTGATGTGAGGATGTTGATAAAGGGGAAGATCCGTCTGAGTGACTTCAATCAAGATGTCGGTTTACTAGGTACAGGTACCAGCTGTAGTGCGATGAAAAAAAGAGCTTGTGCCATCGCGGTCACTTGTAACAAATGTGGATGACAAAATTATAACGGTAAATGTATTTCACTTGAATATCTGTCTGTAAATAGAGAGGATAAAATAAGGTTTTACAAGGATTGACTCTCTAAGGAGAACTTGGATAACCTCTATCCTCCTCTTCAATATCACCCTAGTGGATATGTTCAAGGTGTTATCTTTAAACTTTGGCCCAAATTACATGCAAAAAGACAATGTCTCAAGAATATGGTATTTTAAGATCCTGTTTGCCAAATCACAAGGAAATTAGATAGGGAATAAGCCATCGCTCTATAAAGGTTGTTTAGTCTTTGTTTATTTGAAATCGTTTCAGTTGGTGTTCAATAATCTGTGTCATTCTTTTACTTAGAATATTTGCTTTTGTGTCCAAAATAATTGTCGTTATTAAATTGATATAGTAAGTGTTAGTACCTTTTTTAATTTATGGTTTTATTTAATATATATAATAAAATATATTATCCTATTAGACACATCACATGCTATATTGTAGCATGTTTGAATATTTGAAATGTATCCAGATATTTCAAGATTTGTGTCTCAAATTTCAAAAGTTCTACAATAGTAGTTGTTTATATTGATTTTCTAGATTCATTGTACATTTGTCACAAAGGTCTATAGTTGTCTCGGAATGCCTTTTGACGAACCATTCTCAATTGTCAAAAGTTATATAGTTCGAGTTAAAATTTTTCAAAAAGTGAATCGGGCTTTCTATAAACTGTCAGTCGCTTTTCTTACTTACTTACCTACACAATATTTTGTTTAGATTTTTGAATTACTTTTTCACTACCTACTCATTTGTCACTCTAGTCCTTTTTGCGTATCCCTCATCTTTAAAATCCCATGTAGAACCTCGAGTCTAAATGGGGCAGACATAAAGCAATCACTCATACAAACCAAATATGTCTACGTTCTAGTCCACCAAGAAAATAAAGAATGTCTATGTCTTTTGTGATTCCAGCTCTAGAAAAGATAAAGTCTATTTATAAGCTGCAAAACACTTAAGGCAAGCCTTAGCATGCAGAAAGATTAACCTGACCTATGAGGGTGGTAGTTTAAAATTAATGGGAAATGTGGTAACAACAGCAAAGTCTGGTGGTGTCAAAGTCTTGGGGATTATTCCTCGACTCCTAGCTTAGGGGAACCTTTGTGGAAAAACAATAGGTAGGGAGAAAAGAGTTTTGGACACCCCTGAACATCATAAAATCATGATTGATAATTCTGATGCTTTTATAGCATTACCTGGTGGTCTGGATACCCTTAAGGAAATATTCGTAGTTGCTTGTCGGTAATTGCTGGGCATTCATTCCAAACCCTTGGGACTTTTAAATGTAAATGGTTTTTATGATGGTCTTTTAAAATTTCTAGATTACGCTGCGGAAGAAAACTTCATTGTAGAATCAGAGAGACAAATCTTTGTTACTGCTTCAACAGCTGAGGAATTGCTAGATAAGATGCAAATCACCCATCTGGAGTCTGACACTGCAACATCCAAGCTTGAATGGAAGAAGGAAAGCCAGGAGCGGCCATTTGTTTTGAATCTCCATCTACAATCTTTTGGTTTCACCATTGGCATGTATGTCCATATTTCATATGTCACGAATAATCGTTTTCCCCACACTTTGTATTTTCTTGTGGTATGTTGTTAAAACTTTTAGAGTCATTGACCTTAATGCCAGGATGGCTGATGATAAGGAGTACTTGATGCTCTTGAAACGCATCCCATTTAAGGTTCAACCTTTTGTTTGTCGATGTTTTTGTATTCTATAAGCATGTATGATATGGATAGCTGGTATACAAAGTGTCTTGTACTCTCGAAACGTATCTATATCACGTTTGTAATATGTAGTATCCTGTTAATGTTTTATGGAAGTACCAAAGTCAACTGTAGGGATACCCTGTAGAAAATATAAGTATGTTATGTGGGTGAAATGTTTGTGTGTCATGAAGGTAGTTGTTTCATGAAAAATCTATCAAGTTTGCTATAATTATGAGATTCCCTCTAATATCTCTATGTATAAGTTTAATGCATGATTTTGAATAGAAGCGTTTGTGTTATATATTTTATGATTATGTTTTAGTTTATTAGTTAGAATATGAAATCAAACATCTTTGATTTTTTTTTTTATTCATAGAGGAAATGGGAACTCAAGAATGAAGTATATAGAATTACTCTGGTAATTGCCTTAAACGTAATTGTAAATCACAGTCCATGGATAGTGAAGGGCTAGAAAAAAATAGTATGATCAGCATGTGTACTTAATCCGATTCCTAAACCATAATACAGTGTTGTAAATTGGAACCTATTAGAAATACTCTTGCTGAGGGATTTCATGTTTAAAGCATGGTTGATATCCCAAGGAAATGAATATAGACATGGTAACCTACATATGGAAACAAATAACTTAAAGGTGTAGAGTCGAAAGCAGAATCATTACGGAATAATGATTTTTTTTCTAGTATTGTTAGATTTGAAATTTCAAGGACAAAATTTCTTTAAAGGGGGTAGAACTATGACACCTGTTATTTTTCTAACGGGTATTATGGTAATTAAGTTAATTATTAGTGTGCAAATTAAAAATTTGTTTCATCTAAACCTATTTCACATTATTTATTTTTACCTATTTTTAAATTTCCTAAAATTTTACTAAACTTATTTAGTATATTGACCGAAATGTCCTTGAAACTTCCAAATTATTTCAAAGTGCCATTTGGCATTATATGGCCTAAAGCCTCCGAAGGAGACTCATTCTCACCTACTTCCTCAATCATTCTCACCTACACCCTCAATCATTCTCTCTACCTTCTTTTCAGATCAATATTCACTTTCCCCTACCCCTTTCTCTTTCTTGTCTTACGTTTCTCTTCCTTCCTCTGCATCTCTTTTCTCCTTCTTCATTTTTTCTTCCATGGTGAGACAAGCAGAGAAGACCAAAGGAAGAGCTTAAACATTCTTCATGAATTTCAAGTTATTTTCTCATAAATCATCAAAATCACGATCTTCTTCAAGCTTGAGGTAAGGTTTTCTAAGCTATAAAAAAAAACTTTGATTTAAATTTGTGTTTTTAGCATGAGATTTGTGAGAAATATGTTCTTGATGTTTGTGGGTAATTATACAGCTTTTTGAAGCTTGATTTATATAGATCTATGTTTAAAATAAGTTTTTGATCTAGTTTTGAAGAATTTTGATTTTTGTTTTAGATTTGTATGTTGAATATGAAAACTTTGAGAAAAATGACATACATGTGTTTAAGGGTGACATTTCATAGTTTTTATACATTTTCTAGGTCCTGGAAGTTTATAAAAAGGATTGGATTAAGTTTTAAAGTTTGAAACCTTCAAAAATAGAAATCAAGAATTTACAGGTATTGTTATATTGACAGGCCCATGAATAGTATCGACAGACTGATGTATAGTACCGATGTGCAGTACCGACAGAGAGTCCAAAAATAGCTTTTTGTTCAAAAGTCAAAAATAGTGATCGATAGGCCGATCGGGCAATCTAAAATCATTTGTTTTTCATCATTTTGTGTTATAAAATGTTCCAAGGATTTTATGGAAATGATTGTGGCACACTAATAAAAATAGATGGTAAATCGACATGATTATGGATTGGCGATTTAGTTAAAGTATGGTTATTTTATACATCGTAAGATGACGGAGTACTAGAGTGTACATTGTGAGCTGGAAGTTATTGGCATAGTATTTGCCAAGAGGTAGGGATTCTATTACTCATCTTTTGTTAGTTTTTATGGAATCAAAATTGGTTGTTTTACTAGAAGATATATATATGTATGTTGAACTGCTATTATATGAGTATCACATATGAAACTATAACATGAACTCGTCCTGTATTATATAGCGAGGCATATATTGATTTGATATATGTTGTTGTAAATTGAGAAGCATGGTTAGGAAAAACTGACTCTATAAATAATGAATAATTATAAAGGAATGGCAAGACATGAAAAGGGCGACGGTTACGTCATTGGGCACAAATATCCTAAAAGGTAAAATAGGTGGAAGGTGATGACGCTCTTTTGGGTCGAAAGTCCCAAAACGCATTGTACAAGAATCGACTTAGTGAGGATCTAAGGCTTGGTGTCCCCTCACTAGAACACCTTTGGAATGATTATAGGGTGGTCAAGCGCTTATTTGGGTTTCGTTGAGTTGAGTGAAAGGATATTCTATTGCACGGTAGATACAGATAAGCATAATTGAATCCTAAATTAATATGTGTATATATATATGTATGGAACTTGGTAAGAATAATCATAAGGTATCCACCAAAATTAAACATGATAATATTAAGAACTAACTAACCATGTAAGTTTTAATCTGACAATGATAAAAACTAAAAGGTGAGTAATGTTTTCCCTATTGAGTATGTTGTCCCTTATTCCTTTATATTTCTATCTTTTCAAGACTCACAGTGTGTGAGGTGGTGATAAGAAACATAGTTGAGGAAGCTATGTAGCTGTGTATCGTTGGATTTGCTTCATTTGATAAGAATGTCCATCATGTTAACGTAAGCATCGAATGTTACTTTCTGTGACTGTATTTAAATATGTTGAGGGTTGGAATGATGATAATGACAGTTTTGTATTATTAAACTTAAAGTGCTACATTAAACTGTGGTTTAATTGTTGTTTATATTTTTACTTTGTTTGAGAGTTTTCATTTAAGTCCCGAAAAAATTTCTTTTGATGTTTATTTATATTATCTAATCCCTAGTTTATTTATTAAAAACTGTTAACCTCTACTTAAGGGCGTGACACTAAACCCCAAAAGTAAAGTTTTAGGTGTTTAGTAAATTATGTATAAAATTGTTGTGGACATATATAATGACGGAAATAAATATACTTTACTAAGCATGTTTATAGTTTTAGTTTTTAATTTTAATTTTAAGATTGACATTCATAATATTTGCACATTAAAAGGCTAATAAAATATTATTTTATTTTTATTATATATTTTTTGAAAAATAAATTACTTTTATTAAACCAGATAAATTATATATCCATGTAAAAAATCACTTTAAAAAAAGCAATGAAATTAAAAATGTTATAAAAAACATGGATAGATTGAGAATTTTGTATTATTATTAAGGTTAGTTTATAAATTACACTACAACAATTATATGATTTAGTGACGAAACTTTTAGAGATGACATTTTGTCATCGCTAAAAAAAAGATATATTTGTCGTCGCTAATGGTCGCTAATTTGTGCCCACATTACTAACATTCAGTGACAACTTATATCATCACTGAATATTTTAGCAAAAAATCTACCCATCAAAATTTCCAAACACTCGCCATAAATTTGCAGGTTATGTTTTAGCAGATTCAACGACGACAAACAATTTGCTACGTTGTCGTTTTTATAAGTTGAGATTTAGCGATGACATATGTTGTTGCTGAAAGAGACAATACTTCCTCGCTCAATTTTTCCTCTAGATCCCTCTTCTTTAACACCGAGAAATACCTTCCCCTCTCTCTTTTGAACTCTCTCTCACTTCTCACCCCCTTTCTCTCTCTATCAATTTTTTTTGGAAAAACCACCCTACCGATCAACCTTGTGACCCTCGCGAGCTCTATCAGTGTAGTTCGTCAGCTGGATTGTCGCCATATACCGCGCTCCACCGGGGTTCTTCGTCTACCTAGTTTTTGCTATTTGCCATGCTAGTCGTCATCTACCGCCCTTTGCTATAAGTTTTTTTTTTTTGCTATCATTTTGTGTGTGATCAAATGTGTATTTTTGTTTTTTGTTTTATTACTTTTTTTTTTTGCTTATTCTTGGAAATGGAATAGTGGAAATTAGGTGTATGCAGATTTTATGTATGCATGGTTTTCTTTTTAGTGTTTTTTTTTATGAAGTTTTTGTGTGTGATCGGATTGGAAGTTGTTAGATGATTTTGGATTGCCTGAGGACTTAGACATGAGTGTAGTTTGTGGGATAACTGTTCATAAGAAAGTCCCTCTTCATGTTGTACCAACAGTATCTTGCTCCTCTTAATCTATAAGCTATATCTACTACAAATTTATGGTTCGTTTCTACTTCATGTGTAGCACTTTTCAGTCCCTAATGCAAATTTATGTCTTATTTTTTTATCTGACCAATTTATTTATATGTGATTCTGTATATAGACTTGCTAATTAGTGTCATATTTTTAAAACTTGTATGCGCTTTTTGAAGCTCGTAATCCGGTTATTTGTTTTGGAAATTGATTTGTGATTTGGTTGGATATGATCAGTGACTTGTGTTAATTTGAGCGTTATAATGTGGTGGATGACCAGCGGTAATTTAATAGATTACTTTGTGTGGAAAAAGGTAGCATAATATGATAGATAATCGACAGTCATTTACGATAGTAGTGGAATTTTTATGATACCTTGTTGAGGTAACATTCATGATGATTCCAGACAACTGGTTTAGAACTTTCATTTCGACTCATAGAGTGCTATCTTTCATGATTCTTTTCAATGTCTCAAAGTTTCAGCTTAAGTTTTCTCTATTTTTAATTTCAATTTGATTCACTCTCTCTCTCTTCCACACTCTCTCTCTTTCTCTTTGAGTATTATCTTTCGTAATTCCTCTCAATGTCCTAAGGTCTCGGCCTAGATATTCTCTCTTTTTAGTTTCAATTTTGTTCAATCTCTCTCTTCCCAGTTTTAAGAGAAACTCACACTATTTGCCACACTTTTAAAAAATTTTATCTGCTCGTGTCATACTAACACTTATATTACTTTCTTAAAATAATTAGTATGAATTGTTTAAATATTTTTTTCCCGACCAATGCTCTCTTCCTCTCTCTCCTATCTCATAAAATTTTTCAGTAACATAATAAGTGTCAAATATATATAGCATTTATAAAGTAGTAAGTTTCATAAGGTGATATACATGGCATAGTAAGAATTTGTGCATGTACTTGTTCATTGATTAGTTCTTTTTGTAGAACTTTATCATATCATAAGAGTGATTTATCTTTACAAGGCACACAAACTTGTTTGATGGCAATTTTCCATTTGACATTTAATCATCCGATTTTAATTGCCATGCATTTTGCTTTGTTTGTATTATGTAACCAAATATTGTGAAGGTAATATCATGTTCGATTTTGCGTTCGATGAAAAGGCCTTTTGTAACATTTATCCAAATTTATTTACTAAAAAATTTTACATATTAATGAGTTAGTATTACATTTGACAATAGGATTGAAAACATCAAAAAGACGATTGACAAGAGTTGGATTTTTGAAAATGATCATTTTTTGGACCGATACTGGAATGGTGCAATGGCATTTTTGGAAAGAGCAAAAAACTACATGAATGAGGATGGGGAAGTTAGTTGTCCATGCAATAATTGTCTGAATGCAGCAATGCAAGCATTACCAGTGGTTGAATCTCATATAATTGACAAGGGATTTAGTCGAACGTATACTACATGGATATACCATGGAGAATCTTATAATGCAAACATTTATGGTGATGAAACACATGAACAAGCTATTGACGAGATGTGAAACATCTTAGATGATGTAGTGGGGACCAGCAATCATGTCGAACTAGAAGGGTCAAGTCCAACCAAATACCAGTCTGGGTAGTTTGAAGAACTTTTTGCTGAGCGTGAGGTAGAGTTGTATCTTGGAAGCGAAAGCTTTTCATCTTTGGATTTTTTAGTAAATTGATGCATTTAAAGGTACTTCATAGATGGACTAACAAATCTTTTGACTCTTTGCTAAAGCTTTTAAAGGAGACATTACCAGAAGGAAACAATATTCCTACTTCACACTATGAGGCCAAGATGAAGTTACGTAAGTTGGGTTTAGGTTAGGAGACAATTCATGTATGCAAGTATAATTGTGCTTTATTTTAGAAATAATGGTGAAAGTCGATGGGTGAATTCGAATGCTAAAGGAAAGAAAGTGCCTCATAAAGTATTATGATATTTGCCTTTAAAGGATTGGTTGAAGCATTTGTATGCATCAAGGCATACTGCAAGAGAAATGAGATGGCATGTAATTGGTTGATCTATGCAAGGAGTTTTGGAACATCCAGTAGATGGAGAGGCTTGAGAGGCATTTGATCGTAGGTATCCTGATTTTGCTTTTAAGGCAAGAAATATTTGTTTGGGTTTAGCGGCTGATGAGTTTAGTCCATTTGGAAATATGAGTCAACCTTACAGTATGTGGTTAGTTATCTTGTTAACATACAATCTACCGCCACGGGTTTGTACAAAGGAACCATACTTGATGTTGACTTTGTTAATTCCAAGACCTAATGCTCCTACAAAGGATATGGATGTGTTTTTTAGACTAGTTGTAGAGGAGTTGAAAAAGCTTTAAGAGCATAGATTGGTAATTCATGTTGCCTATGATAATACATCATTTAGGATGCATGCTGCGTTGTTATGGACTATCAATGATTTTCCCGCTCAAAGTAGTTTTTCCAGTTGGAGTGGCCAGGGATACAATGCATGTTCAACATGCAACATGCATACTCCTTCTAAGTGTTTAAGGAGCAAGACGTGTTATATAGGCCATCGGCGATTCCTTCCAACTTCAAGTAGGATGAAAAGAGAAACAATTTGATGGTAAAATAGGAGAAGACCCTAGCCTCCACGCTTGTTTATTGCTGAAATATTAAATCAGTTACAACATGTATGAAGTAGACTACCAGGCAAGCACATTGATTTTGGTGGGAAGAAACGTAGGCGATAACCTTACTAGTTAAACTAGACGAAAAAGAGTATATTATTTGAATTGGAATATTGGTAAGATTTGTGCACAACTTAGATGTCATGCATATTGAGAAAAATGTCTGTGATAGCTTGTTGGGCACAATATTGAATATTGATGGGAAGTCACAGGACCCGGACAAGGAAAGAATGGATCTAGTCGACATGAAAATAAAGAATGAATTTCATTTTTATAAGGATAGGGAACAGTGGATTAAACCTCATGCAAACTACACTCTAACTCCTGTAGAGCGGAAACAATTTAGTGTCTTTGTTAAATCTGTAAAGTTTCTTGATGTGTTTGTGACAAATTTGAAAAACAACGCCGATGCTAATGGTAAGATCACTAGACTTAAATCACATGATTGCCATGTGATCATGCAACATCTATTACCAGCCAGTATTCATCCATTTCTAAAAAAGAAATCATTGATATAACTGTTGAACTTTGTTATTTCTTTCAACAAATTTGCTCCAGATCCCTAAAGATCTTTGATTTAGGGAAAGCTGAAGACCAAATTGTCATAATATTATGCAAGTTGGAAAGAATATTTCTGCGTGCATTTTTAGATATCATGGTTCACCTGGCTTTGTATTTGCCAAAAGAAACCATGCAGGTGGATGTACCCCTTCGAGCGGTATATTGGGTCACTTAAGCAGTATGTTAGAAACCAAGCATAACCAGAAGGGTCAATTGTAGAGGCTTATGTTGTGAATGAGGCTTTGACTTTCTGTTCACATTACTTTCATGGCATCCAAACTAAGTTCAATCGGCCTAAAAGGAACCTACCTGATCGTGATTCTACTCCAAAGAAAAACTTATTGGTCTTCCAATCACAATGCCAACCAAAGAGAAAGATCGTAGCAACTCAATTAGATGAGTAATTAAGGAAGAATGCTGAGTGGTATATTTTAAACAATTGCCCAAAAATCCAAAGATACATAGAGTAAGTTTAGCTCTTTAATTGTTAACTTTCTAATACATAATATAACATAATTTTTATGGGACCCATTTCGTGTATAGGGAACACATGAGTGAGCTTGAAATTACTAGTAGAAGAAACTTAAATAAGGTTCAAATTGACGTGTTTCCAGCGTGGTTTTGCAAGAAGGTACAAAATTATATTTTCCTTTTTCAGCAAAAAAATCATATTTAAAGATTTTCCAACAATAATAGATTTCTCATTGTAGGTGTATAATTTATGAAAAAATCATTCACCTGAGGCCACTGATGAATTGCTTGCCTTGGCGTCTGGTCCCAATGATAATGTACTATTGTACTTCGCTTGTGTGGTAAATGGGGTCAAGTTTGTGCGCATCAATCACGATGTTTGGCAAAAAACACAAAACATTGGGGTTTGTGTCCCTGGTGTTCATTACAACACATATTAGGATCGGCTAGAAGATGTATTGGTACTCCGATATATGAATCATTATTCAGTAGTTTTGTTTAGGTGTAAATGGTTTGACATTGATCCAAGAAAGAAAAGGATCTTACATAATAAAACTTGACAAGTGCGGTTGTCAATGCCGAGCTTTATAAGGATGATCCCTTTATATTATCATCACAAGCAAAACAAGTGTCTTATCTTGAAGATCAGCTTAATAGCCCTAATTAGAAAGTGGTCCAACAGTTTGGTCATCGACATGTGTGGGATCTTCCTGACACTGAACATGAAGATTCTAGTTCAGTTGAGGTGTTACAAGATGCTTTTTCAAATTTTGAACTGGTAGTTAAGCTACCCAATTTGGAGTCAACAACATTTAGAAGAAATGATGTTGACCCTAATGTTGTTGAGAATGCAACATGAATCAAAGTGGGTCATGCAACTGATGACATTAAGGTTGACCTTGAGGTGGATGATACTTTACTGGAGTACGACAATGATACAAGCATAGAAAATGAAGATGAAGACGATGATATTAGTTTTGAACAAATTGACAACGAGAGTAGAAGTGATGAGGAATAATTTACTTGTAAATTTAACTTGTTTCCATCAGTACTAGTTCTCAATGAACTTCATTTTTATATTATTCTTTTTAATAAATACTAGCTGAATAACTTGTTGTTATCAATAGGAGATCCTAATGACTGGACCCGTTGCTACATGTGCTGGATCTTCTAAAGGTGCAAAACCTCCCCCGAGGCCAAGAAAACTTCCAACAGATTATGAGTCAGGTACGACTGAATACAATATGTCTTCTATTAAATGTATTATAACTTTTATATAAAATCTAACACTCTTGTGTTGCCTTTTTTTGTTTTTTAGTCCCTACCGTCGGTAAGAAAGTTCATGGATGCACAAAAAATAAGGATGTCCATAAGATTATTGGTGCTAGTAAAGGGAAGCTTTTGATATTCCTAAACACTCAAGGAAAAACATATAAAGACTTGGGGGACAATACACCTTGCTTAAGTAATTGTATAGGTCAGGCGGTGCGATCTAAAATTCCTCCATATTATGATAGTTGGAAGAAGCTTCCCGCAATATACAAGGATCAAGTTTTACCTCAAACATGAGTAATAGTATTTCATATTTTATTTATAATATATTAGTTTAGCGACCTTGTATTAATTGTGGTATTTATAATGAAATTATAGGATCTTTTTTATTTTGATTTGACTCCTATATCGACAGCATCAATAGATCGTAATGCACAAGGACCAGTATAAGGAATAGAAAAATGACCTTCATGAATACTTCAAGCAATTAGGAGGGGCAAAAAATGTAGTTAATGTGAAGAAGCAATGTCCCGACAATGTACGAACACAAACAGATTGGAAGGCTGCTTGTGATCATTTCTACAACGAAGCTTTTTAGGTTTAAAGTTATAAACTTTATTTTTGATGATCACTACATATATCGATATGACCTACTAATTTTAATAATTCATCTTTGTAACAAGAAAGGTCGACGACAAATAAAAGAAACAACACAAACGTGAAGCAGCCAAGTCGTCATGGAACACAATCGTTTGCTAATTTGAGATATCAAAAGGTAGTAAATAAAAATTTATTTAACTATGTTTCATTTTTCCTTTAAGATATGTATTATTTTAACACAAGTCTAACACAAGTTTATCCCCTCTATAGAGAAATCCTAAGACCGGTGAGTTGCTTTCAATTTTAGAAAATTGGCATCAGTGTCATCAATATTCAAATGGCAGATGGGTTAATGACGCCACAGAAGTGAGATATGTAAGTCATATAACTTATTAAGTTTTAGTTATGAAATTTTGAGTTGGATTGTAATTTACTTTGTTAAATGGAATGTGCAGAATGAAATGCTTCAGATGCATACTCAACAAACCCAAGCTGCTGCAGCATATGCTTCTGCTTCTAGTTCCGGCACATCTCAGACAACACGTCTCGTGAATGAAGAAGAGATAGCAAAGAATGTGCTTGGATTGCATAGAAGACATAGGAAAGGAGTGGCCCCATGGATGAGAAAAGACATCATTGCAGTAGCTACTCTTGAGGAGGCTCGTTCACAGCAACCATAAGTCCCTCCACAGGTGCAACAATGGATGGAGGAACAATCTTAGTATAACACGCAGCAAACTTAATATCAAAATCAAATGGCCAAATATCAAAATCAAATGACAGCTATAATCAAGCGTTTGGTACCAAATTTAGATTTACCAATGCCTCCCCCCTCCACCACGACCACCACCTCCACCTGTTATGCCTTCCTATCCACCTCAAGAAGAAAACAATGATGATGATGATGATGATGAAACCGCTAATTTAAGAGATTAGTTTCTACTTTTATGATTTAGACTTACTAGTTGACTTAATGTACATATAAACTTATTGTCTATATAATTCTATTTTGTTTATATCTAATTTTATTACTTATTAGTATGATCAGAAATGAAATGAATGTATCTAGTGAATTGGCAGTTATTTGCTTGTAGGTCTATTATGGTTGGGAATGAAAATTTAAAACAATTTAAACAAAAAACACAAACAAACACCGACGACAATTGTCGTCGCTAAAAGTTAATTTTAGTGACTCAATTGTCATCGCTAAAATTAACTTTGAGCGACAACAATTGTCGTCGATGAAAATATTCAACGACGACAATTGTCATCTCTGAATAAGAACAAATGTCATCTTTGAATATATTCAGTGACGACATTTGTGGTCTCTGAATCTAAATTTATACTAGCTGAAAGTATAGAGTGACAACAAATATCACCGCTAAATTTAGAATAATTTTGAAAATTTTCAAATTTAGTTCTTAATTAGCGACGATAAAATGTCGTCGCTAAATGTCTTTGGCCTCTATTTATTAGCGATGACATGTTACGATGACAATGTCATCGCTGTTGAGTATTAGCTACAACGATTTTTGTTGTAGCGACAACAATTGTCATCCCTAAACCGTTTTTTTCTTGTAATGTTATAACGGCAGAAGTTGTTGGAAAAAAGCAACCATTGACCAACTTCTCAACTTTTCTTATCAGGTAGTAGTTTTAGAAAGCAACTTTATAACAACAAGTTTTATCAAACACCCTAAACTGCTATAGGTGGTTACAGAAGTTAAAAATAGCATCTAAAAGCAATGTCAAAAGGGTCTTATATTTCATGGTTACATGTATTTATTTATTTCTTTCTTTCTTTCTTATTATTATTACTATTACCACCACTACTACTGCTACTTTCTTTTTTAGCATACACTATATTTGGAATACCAAATATATCCTTGAGATACCAGTTAGCATCTGTCGTGGTTATCAATCAATGTCTGATATCTGCTAGGGTTACTAAACACTATTCACCTATATCCATCACAATTACCGACACTAATATGCACCAAGTTGTTGGCTCGTACTACCTTAATCTGTGGTAAACCGCCATTACCTTTGTGAAATAATCAGAAAAATTCACTTGAAACCATCATTTTCGATGATGAATAATGGCCTTACCACCCCAAATTCACCAAAAGATACATAAAATACAAAGAATCCACAAAATCACAATTTACCCACAAAAATTACAAAAAAAAAAAATTAGAAAAAGGACAAAATCCATGACTAAGAGAAAAAAAGTCTCATTATCAATCTTTGAATCTTGCCTCTGTAGTTTGACGAGGACTTGACAATTGCATGTATAGGAAAGTGGAGATCCAACAATGTCCTCTGCATGGTAGGGGCGATGGCGATAGGGAAACTTGAAATTTGCCCATATTTTGAAATTGAAACTTGAAACTTGAAATTGCATGTAGGGGTGATCTGCATCTCACTATGACATGATCCACATCACTGATAGTAAATAGAGGGGGTTTTCTGACCTGTTTTTCATGGGGATGGGGGAGTGCTTTAAACGATTTTAAAAAAATCAAAAAGAAAGTGAAATAAGGTATATAATAGAAAATATCCAATATCCCTTGTTTTACAAAACAATACATCCCTTGTGTCTACAAAATCAAGAGTAAAATGATATAGAGATATTATCCTAGTAATAATAAGGAATAAATTCATGGATAGTCCTTGAACTCTTTTCTCTCTCTCGAGTGGTCTCTGTAGTCAATTTTGTAACATAAATAGTCTTTGAACTCAAAAAGTGTCAGATGAATGGTCTCTCTATTAAAGTTGCACCTATTTATGAGACAAAATTAAGTATCGGACCTCATAACAATAATAATAATAAGGGAGAACGAGATAAATGTCTGATTTTTATAACCTTTGAAGAAAATATTAGATTTTGAAAACATTTGTTGTAAATAGTAGTTAAAAGAAAATTTACCAGCAAAATTTTTTTAATCATAATAAATAGATGAGTAAAAAATATTTTTACAGAGTAAGTTTTTTATTTACTGCTATTTACTATAAATATTTTTAAAACTTTCTATTTACTTTAATAAATTTTGAAAAATAACATTTATTACCATTTCCATATAAAAAATAGAGAAAGAGCAAAATAACATATTCAAGTTAAAACATAATACATAATCACACATAGTTTCAAAATATATTATGAGAAATTGAATAATATCTCATAAGAAATAAAGAACAAAACCCTATACTTGCATATCTTTACCCCTACATCCACCCTTTTCCCTCGTCGACATCGTCAATGATCGAGAAATATAATATTTACAGAAAAATATTGTATTTACTATATAAATACAAAAATTTACTAGCGACTTCGCCGGATTGGCAGCGGCTAAAGAATATAATATTTTTGAGAAATACCGTATTTATCGTGTAAATACAAACCTTCACTGGCAACTTGTTGGACCACTAACAGCTGGAAAATATAATATTTATCGAGAAATACTATATTTACTATGTAATACAAAAATTCATTGGCAACTTCGTCGGCCACTGGTAACCAAGAGATACAATATTTATCGGGAAATACAATATTTACTATGCAAATACTGAAAATTTACTAGCAACTTCGTTGGATTGCCAGCGGCCAGGAAATACCATATTTACTATGTAAATACAAAATTCATCGATGACTTTGCCAGACTGGCGGCTACTAAGAAATACAATATTTACCATGTTAATACAAAAATTCACCAATGACCTTTTCGAACTATAAGCGGCCGAGAAATACAATAGTTACTGGCAATATTGTATTTACTGTGTAAATACAAAAATTCACCAGCGACTATGCTAACCTTCGGTGGTCGAAAACTATAGTATTTTCTTGGTAATATTATATTACTGTGTAAATATAAAATTTCACCAGCAACTTCGCTGGGCCGTTGGCTATCAAAAAATACAGTATTAAACTTGTAATATTGTATTACAGTGTAGATACAAAATTTTACCGCCAACTTCGCTAGACTACCGGCGGCTAGAAAATACAATATTACTTTGGTAATACTGTATTTTTGTATAAGTATAAAAATTCAATAACGACTTCACCTGACCGCTGACGATCAGAAAATATAGTATTACTCTAGTAATATTGTATTATCATGCAAATACCTACATCGATGATATCATCTGTAGCTTCTGCTACCACCAAAATATATAAACATCACAAAAAATACTAATCATAAAAAACCAAAAAGATCTACAAAACTCACAAAAACTAAATAAAAAAATTAATTTTTTCCTCAGATCTCAAGTATAGAAGTTGCAACCTTAATTTTTTTTTACAAAAAAACTGCAACATCAAAAACTATAAACTCAAATCGGACCTCTCAGACTTTGGCTGAAGCTATCAGATGGCAAATGGCGCGAGCTTGGACTTGGATAGTGATGGCGAGCATGGGCTCGAACTCAAACAATAACCACGATGCTTGGAAGGCGATGGCAAGCATGGGACTCTAATGGCATTGAATCTCTGTTGACTCTCAGTTGATATGTGAATCTCCGTCAAACTCTGCCAATCTCTTTGCCATGCCCTCACTAGATCTCCAACATCATCAACGGAGAAGAAGGTCTCGTGATGTTACTTGAACTCCAACGGACCTTGAGCAATGTAGCTATGTGCAATTTTTTGGTACTGATTCTGTCGGAGCAACACCCACTAATCTCGGTCGTCATCAGTTTTGGAGCCATTATGATCGACAACAATTTTTTGGTGATATCCCGATGGACGACGTCTTTTCTTCAGATCTACATTGGAGAGTGGTGGGTCTCTCAGAGAAACCAGAGAGAGGAAGAGAGAGAGACAAAAGAGAGGAGAGGCGAGAGAAAGAAATAATGTTTTGAAATCAGATCTTTTTTTTTGGCTTTTGAGGATAGTTTGGTCTTTTTTGTGTTTTAAGGAACTACTTAATACAAAATATGTTGTTATTCAAACATTTTTAAAATACATGACATTATTTACTACCGGCTTATTAAAATATGTTATTTCTTGATATTTCTCTAATAAAAAAGAAAAAGAAAACAAAACACAACTTAAAAGCCAAAAAAAAAAAAAAAAAACCAGAAACCGTAAAGCGCACTTTCAACGGTACACCTAGAAGAGAGGAATGCACATGGGAGAATATCCTCCGAAGCAGAACTGAGAAATGTTGAAAAGGGATGGCGACAACACCATTAGAATCTTCTACTAGGCCCACAAATTTAAACAATTCAATATCCTCCACAACCAGAAAGCCAACAAATTGTAATAATGGAGCCAAGATCGTCGGCATCGACGACAGCCTGTATTAAGCGTAAAACTTTTTGGACAAAAAAAAAAGTCTCTAACTCAAGTACAATACAAGAGTGTCTGTGACACCCCTATATGGGGGTTAACAATTTTAAATGAATTAAAATAAAAATCAGAAATAAAAGTAAAACCTCAAAAATAAAGTTGCCTAGAGACTTAAATTAAAACTCTGAAATCAAAAATAAAAAAATATAAATGATAATTAAACCACAATTTAATGTAGCACCTTAAATTTAATAATATAAACTATTGTCATCATTATTTCAACCCTCAACGCATTTTAATACAGTCACAGAAAGTAACAATTGATGCTTTCATTATCATGAAGAATATTCTTAGCAATTGAAGTAGTCCCTAACGTAATATAGCTACATAGCTTCCTCAACTATTCTTCTCGTGCCACCTTACACTTAGTGAATCTTGAAAAGATGAAAATATAAGGGAATGAGCGACAATATGCTCAGTAGGGAAAACCATTACTCACCTTTAGGTTTTTATCATTACCACATTAAAACCTACATGGTTAGTTAATACTCATTATTATCCAGATTATGAGGTTTATTATAATCATATTCCGTGGATACCATAGTTAATCATTACCGAGTTTCATACATATACATAGATACAAATATTACAGTTCATCATTATTGCCAGGTATCCACGTTCAATAGAGTATCACTCAACTCATCGAAACCCAAATGGGCGCGCTTGATCACCCTCTAAACATTCCAAGGGTGTTCCGGTGAGGGGACATCAAGCCCCGGGTCCTCACCAAGTCGATTCCTGTACAGTGTGTTCTGGGACTTTCGACCTAAGAAAGCGTCATCACCTTTCCCCTATTTTACCTTTTAGGGTATTCGTACCCAAGGACGTAACCGTTGCCCTCTTCATGTCTCACCATTTCTCTATATTCAATCATTATTTATAGAATTAGTTTTCCTAACCATGCTTCTCCATTTATAACATGTGTCAATTCATTATGTTCCTCGTCGTACAATACAAGATGAGTCCACGTCATAGTTTCATATATGATACTCATATCAAGCAGTTCAACATAGATATATATATCTTGCGGTAAAACAATCAATTTAAATTCCATAAAAAGCTCACAAAAGATGAGTAATAGAATCCCTACCTTTCAAGCTTGTCAACAATCTTTTAATCCCAAAATCAATTAACATTAGCTCCACACTCCCTTGATCCTAAAGTGTGCATAAGGACAATTAAAACTAAAGCACAACATACAACCACATTCATAAATAAATCATGGGTGAATCCATCTTACCAATGTACCATTAAAGCTTTTATGTAAAACTCTTTTGAATACCATAGTAAACAATTTTTGTCTTAACACGATATAAAATGTATATAAGTAATCTATATGTTTTAGTCCCTAATAAGATTCGTCAATCACTTAGGATAATATTGGAAAGGTTGCAAGACATTAAGGAATTAGGTGGTGAGCAAAGATGGGTTCTTGGTTCAAGTTAGCAGCGGTATCCCATGGCAAACTGGCAGTATACTTTTGCAAAAAGGATAGGTTCACTATCTACAATCATCACATGGGTTAATAGGTGGTTTACTTAACGTAAATGGGTAGTATATTGCCACTGACAGGTTTACTAGTTTCCAATCTGAAAATTGAAAATTTCATAGAAAATAAAATTACAACTCCGATTTAGGAACGCAAATTTGAATAATCCTTGAGTATAAAAAAAATTATAAATGAAAGACTAAATTTGTTCATAAGATTCTAACCTCGGATTATGGATAGTTGGAAGCTTGAAATGGCTTCAAAACAAGTTCCTTGACTTCGGTATGGCTGAAATTCTTGCTCAAATAGAGGTGATGGTGGCTGATTTTTATTGCTGCCTTGATGAAGTTCTCTAAGTATTTTGCTTCAATAAAGAAATGAGAAGAAGAGTGTGAGAACCGTGGAAGAAAAAGGAAGAAAAGATGAAGTCTTTGAAGAGAAGTGATAGAAGCAATTATGGAGGAGACATGTTGAAGCATGTCACATAGGAAATAAAGAAGTCAAGAGTAGTTGGGAAAGATATACTGATGTCTCCTCTGGAGACTTTAGCCCACATAATGCCAAAATAACATTTTCAAAATTTATTAGAAGTTTTAAGACTTTTCAGTAAACATACTTAATAAGTATAAGAGAATTTTAGAAAATTTTAAAATAGATAAAAATAAATATTTTGAAATGGATTTTAAATGAAACAAATTTTTGATTGGCACACTAAAAATCAATTTAATTACCTTAATACCCATTAAGAGAATAATAGGTGTCACAGTTCTACCCCCTTTAAAGAAATTTCGTCCTTGAAATTTCAAATCTAGCAATATTAGTAAAAATTTCAATTCCATTATGATTCCAATTCCAAGTCTAAACTGTCAATGTTGTTTTTTCTCCAAATTTAAGTTATCGTATCTCCACTTATTTACTTGCATTACAAATCTCATTCTAAATACTAAATCCCTCAATGAGAGTATCTCTAACAGGTTCCAACTTACAACACCGCATAATGGTCTAGGAATCTGATCAGGCATACATATTGATCATACCATGATTCCAGTCCTTCATTGTCCATGGACTGTGATTTACAATCACATTTAAGGAGATTGCCAGAGAAATTTTATATACTTCATCTTTAGGTTCCTTTTCCTTTCTGAGTAAGGAAAAGTCAAAGATAGTTGATTTCATATTTCAACTAATAAACTAAAACATAATCATGAAACATATATCACAAACACTTCTATTCAAAACCATACAGTAAACTTATTCATAGAGATATTAGACGAAATCTCATAGTTGCAAACAAACTTGACAGATTCTTCATTAAACAACTATCCTCATGACACAAACATTCAACGTAAATAATATACTCATATTTCCTACAAAATATCCTCACAACTAGCTTTGATACTTCCACATAACATTAACAGAATGCTACACATTACAAACATAATACGGATACATTTCGAGAGTATAATATACTCCATATATTTAGCTATCCATATCATGCATGCTTGGAGAATACAAAAACATCGATAAACAAAAGATCAGACCTTAAGTGGGATGCGTTTTGAAAGCATCAAGTACTTCATATTCAGCCATCCCGGCATTAGGCTCAATGAATCTAAAAGATTAAACAACGGTGTACCATAAGAGATACAGAATACAAGGTAAACGGTTATTCGTGACACACGAAATACGGACACATATGCCTACATGCCATAGATAAAACAAAAAGATTACAAATGGAGATTCAAATCAATTGGCCGCTCCCAGCTTTCCCTTTCCCATTCAAGCTTGGATGTTGCAGTGTCGGATTTCGGATGTACGATGTGCATCTTATCTATCAATTCCTCAACTGTTGAAGCAGTAACAAAGATTTGTCTCTCCGATTCTGCAATGATGTTTTCTTCCACAGCATAATCTAGAAATTTCAAAAGACCATCATAAAAACCATTTACATTCAGTAGTCCTAAGGGTTTAGAATGAAAGCCCAATAATTGCTCACAAGCATCTACGAATATTTCCTCAAGAGTGCCTAGACCACTAGGTAATGTTATAAAAGCATCAGAATTATTGATTATGGCTTTAAAATTTCTAGGAATGCTCCTGACTCCTTTTCCCTTACCTATGGTTTCCTTCTAAAGGTTTCCTTCAGCTAGAATATGAGGCCAAATTCCTACAACTGTGGCGTCACTAGACCTAGCTGCTAGCGTCATATTTTCCATCATTTTTATGCTACTACCCCCATAGATTATGTTAATCTTCCTGCATGCTAGGACTTGCCCTAAGTGTTTTGCAGCTTCTACATAGACTTTATCTTTTCCAAGGCTGGAATCACAAAAGACACAGATGTTCTTTATTTTCTTGGTGGACTAGAAGGTAGACATATTTGGTTTATATAAGTGATTGCTTAATGTCTGCTCCACTTAGACTTCGGGTTCTACATGAGATTTTAAGGATGAGGAATACACAAAAAGGACTAAAGAGACAGACGACTAGGAAATGAAAAGGTAATCCAAAGATTTAAACAAAATCTTGTGTGGGTAAGAAAGTAAGATAAGGTGATTGATAGTTTACAGAAAATCTTATTCACTTTTTGAAAAAGATTAGACTCTAATGGTATACCTTTTGACAATTGAGAATGGTTTGACAAAAGACCCTCTTGACACAACTGCAGACCTTTTGACAAATATACATCGAGTCTAGAAATTCAATATAAACAATAAATACTGTAGAACTTTTAAAATTTGAGACACAAATCTTGAAATATCTGGATAAGTTTTCAAAATTCAAACATGTTACTATACCGTATGTGATGTTTCTGATAAGATAATATATTTTATTATATATATATTTAAGAAAACCATAAATTAAATGAGATACTAACACTTACTGTATCAATCTAATAATCACAATTATTTCAAACACAAAGGCAAATATTCTAAGTAAAAGAAAAATAAAAACTGTTGAACATCAACTGAAACTGTTTTAAATAAGCAAAGACTAAACAACCTTTATAAAACAATGACTTATTCCCCATCCAATTTTCTTATGGCTTGGCAAATAGGATCTAGAAATACCATATTCCTAAGGTGTTGTCTTCTTGCATAAAATTTAGACCAAAGTTTAAAAATAGCTCCTTGAACATATCCACTAGGGTGACCATGAAGAGGAGGATGGATGCTATCCAAGTTCTCCTTTGAAAGTCCATCCCTACAAAACCTTATTTTATCCTCTCTATTCGTAGCCATATAACTAGGTGAAGTACATTTACCGTTACAATTTTGTCTTCCACATTTGTTACAAGTGACCGCGATGGCACGAGCTCTTCTTTTCATTGCACTACGACTAGTACCCATTCTTGGTAAACTGACATCTTGATTGAAGTCACTCGGATGGATCTTTCCCTCTATCAACATTCTCACATCACAAGGGATGCCAAAATGCATAAGAATCGACAATCGAGTGATTCTAGCCTTGTATTTCTTTCTGAGAATCTTTTGGGAGAGTGATGGGAAATACTTTCTCAGGTGTTGGTACTTTAAGTCTATGATGAGATGAAAGAAGAGTCAATAGAAAGGAAAAATTGAGATAGTAAGTTGCAGAATCCTAGAATTCCTTCTTCTTTTAGAGAGAAAGAAGAATTTCTAGAGAGAAAGAAGAGGATTTGCGATTTAGAGAGAGAATAACAAATTAAGAAAGAGAGAGTAAGCTCGGAGAAACAAGCTCTTATATACAGTAGACGTACATGCAAACAATGATTAAACCACTGTAGATGACACGTATAGAGGCCATGTGGGAGAGACAGTGTGAATCAAACGATTCAGAATTTGGACTAGACCCAAATGTTCTAAGTTAAAATGGGTCAGGTTGTTTCGGGCCTTAACACATTTAGAACGAGTTAAATAACAAACATAAAATTAAAAACCAATTTGTACAGATCTTAAGCCCAATTCAAAGCCCACTAAAGATAAAATTAACTGTGACTACAAGTCTAATTTAACGATAATCAGGGATCTTCCTGAATGGTATTTAAAATCATTTCATAACAACATAATCTTTTAGCAACGCAAATAATTTGTTTTAATCGAAAACTTATTGAACAATGCATACACCTATATGTTATCCCTAATACTCAACATCTATCAATGGATTTATCGTCATTACTACCAAGGGTTTAGAATGCGACTAACCTTGAAATCAATATGATTTACGTCTTCCAACATAGACCATATCAATGAACAAAGACATTTGATGTTACTACTTAAGAACATCTATAATCCCCACAATTCCACTTATATAATATTTAATTTCCTCATATAACAAAACCTTAAGTAACCAAAAGATTCACATCTAAACATCTAGAAGTTAAACCTTTTATCGTAATTATCAAAAATTATTATAGGTGCCTTAAGTATTATGATTTACTTAAGGAAACTCCTATTGGTCACTTTCACATTACATCTATTCATAAGGATTCACTGATACACTTAAATACAATGTACGTAACAAAATATTCCAACCTTGAAACTCATACATTCTTACCTTTACATAGTCTCAACAGACCAAAAGTCTAACGCTTATCTCACTCAAGATTTAATACCATGGATTCCTAACTTATCTCATATTCCTCAAGTAAATAGAACTTTCAAGAAAAGTTATTGACACTTATGTGCTCCACCGAATCCACACATAATCATTACTTAGGTCTGAATCAATTATGAAGAATCTGACATATCTATGCCAAACTTTGAAATCAATAAATCAAGCCCTATATTTCTTATTATTTTTCACGAGATAAAAGGCTCTTAAATCCTCGTATCTACATGAATTTCTTATCATTCTATGCAAATTAGATATGCTTATAGATCCTAATATTATACGAATCTCTCATAAGCATTCTACTTATAAACCCATTCCATATAATTATCATTCCCTCATAACTATTAATACTTTCCTTCTATATAATTATCGTACTCATATAACCGTTAATATTTTCATTATAGGGCCTTTCCATGTTATATCCTTCTGGACTGTATAAATCAATATGAAGGTTCATTTTGATGATGACAATGAAAATTCAGCTTCAAAACCATCTCAAAAATAATTTTTTTTTAAAGTGATGCTACACTCCCTAGGTTAACCAAACCTAGGCTCTGATACCAAAAATTCTATAACGCCCCTATATAGGGGTTAACAGTTTTTAATGAATTAAAATAAAAATCAAAAATAAAAATAAAAACTCAAAAATAAAGTTGCCTGGGACTTAAATTAAAACTCTTAAATCAAAAATAAAAAAAAATATAAATGATAATTAAACCATAGTTTAATGTAGCACTTTAAATTTAATAATATAAACTGTCGTCATCATCATTTCAACCCTCAACACATTTTAATACAGTCATAGAAAGTAACAATTGATGCTTTTATTATCATGAAGAATATTATTAGCAATTGAAAGAGTCCCAACGTAATATAGCCACATAGCTTCCTCAATTATTTTTCTCGTAGCCACCTCACACTTAGTGAGTCCTGAAAAGATGAAAATATAAGGAAACGAGCGACACTATGCTCAGTAGGAAAAACCATTACTCACCTTTAGGTTTTATCATTAACACATTAAAACCTGCATGGTTAGTTAATACTCATCATTATCCAGATTATGAGGTTTATTTTAATCATATTATGTGGATACCATAGTTAATCATTATCGAGTTTCATACATATACATAGATACAAATATTAGAGTTCATCATTATTCCTAGGTATCCACATTCAATAGAGTATCACTCAACTCATCGAAACCCAAATGGGCGCGCTTGATCACCCTCTAAACATTCCAAGGGTGTTCCGGTGAGGGGACATCAAGCCCCGAGTCCTCACCAAGTCAATTCTTGTACAGTGTGTTTTGGGACTTTCGACCCAAGGAAACGTCATCACCTTCCCCCTATTTTATCTTTTAGGGTATTCGTGCCCAAGGACATAACCACCGCCCTCTTTATGTCTCACCATTTCTCTATATTCAATCATTATTTATAGAGTCAGTTTTCCTAACCATGCTTCTCCATTTATAACATATGTCAAATCATTATGTTCCTCGCCATACAATACAAGATGAGTCCATGTCATAGTTTAGTATGTGATACTCATATCATAGTAGTTCAACATAGATATATATATCTTGTGGTAAAACAATCAATTTTAATTCTATAAAAACCTCACAAAAGATGAGTAATAGAATCCCTACCTTTCAAGCTTATCAACAATCTTTTAATCCCAAAATCAATTAACATTAGCTCCACACTCCCTTGATCCTAAAGCGTGCATAAGGACAATTAAAACTAAAGCACAACATACAACCACATTCATAAATAAATCATGGGTGAATCCATCTTACTAGTGTACCATTAAAGCTTTTATGTAAAACTCTTTTGAATACTACAGTAAACAATTTTTGTCTTAACACGATATAAAATGTATACAAGTAATCTATATGTTTTAGTCCCTAATAAGATTCGTCAATCACTTAGGATAATATTGGAAAGGTTGCAAGACATTAAGGAATTAGGTGGTGAGCAAATATGGGTTCTTGGTTCAGGTTAGCAGAAGTATCCCATGGCAAACTGGCAGTAGACTTTTGCAAAAAGGATAGGTTCACTATCTACAATCATCACATAGGTTAACAGGTGTTTACTTAATGTAAATGGGTGGTATATTGCCACTGGTAGGTTTACTAGTTTCCAATCCAAAAATTGAAAAATTCATAGAAAATAAAATTACAACTCTGATTTAAGAATGCAAATTTGAATAATCCTTGAGTATAAAAAAAATTATAAATGAAAGACTAAATTTGTTCATAAGATTCTAACATCGGATTATGGCTAGTTAGAAGCTTGAAATGGCTTCAAAACAGGTTTCTTGACTTTGGTATGGCTGAAATTCTTGCTCAAATAGAGGTGATGGTGGCTGATTTTTATGGCTTTCTTGAAGAAGTTCTCTAAGTATTTTGCTTCAGTAAAGAAATGAGAAGAAGAGTGTGGGGACCATGGAAGAAAAAGGAAGAAAAGATGAAGTCTTTGAAGAAAAGTGATAGAAGCAATTATGAAAGAGACATGTTGGAGCATGTCACGGAGGAAATAAAGAAGTCAAGAGTAGTTGGGAAAGATATTCTCATGTCTCTTCTAGAGACTTTAGCTCACATAATGCCAAAATGACATTTTTGAAATTTATTAGAAGTTTCAAGGCTTTTCAGTAAACATACTAAATAAGTATAGGAGAATTTTAGAAAATTTAAAAATAGATAAAAATAAATATTGTAAAATGGATTTTAAATGAAACAAATTTTTGATTGGCACACTAAAAATCAATTTAATTACCTTAATACCCGTTAAGAAAATAACATGTATTATAGTGTCAGTACCATCCTAATATGCCGTTGTGGACAAGTAAACTAATAGGAAATTTTTAAAGGATCACAATTTTGTTTCAATAGTAAAGAAGAGTGTTTTAACTATTGGATTAAGATTTCAACGGTCTAGTTTATGATTATTCCAGTTAAAAATTTATAACATGTGATAAAAAACTACTTTCAATTAGTATGTCAAACCGTGAAAAAGTTAATCAAGCGGATAAAATTTAGAACATTTATGCTCTATTGGTGGAGCAAAATTGGCTTCTCTATCGTAAAAATTGTCTAATAAATGGGAATGGTTATGGTGGAGTTTCCAAGTGAACTGATAAAGTGGAGTTAAGAATAGAGATGTGGGGCGTCTCTCTTTCACTATTTGCTCTTATTGTGAGCTTGGAATCAAGAGTGACAGTTTGTGGTGGGATTGGGGATGGAAACGTTAGCAGAGATGATTTCCCAGATGGTTTTGTGTTTGGTGCTGCCTCCTCAGCTTATCAGGTCCGTTAATTTTGATCAACATCTGACTTTTCAACAATTTCTGACCGTAGAAAAAATTAATAATGATATGTTCCTTGAGTTTTTAAGGTTTTGAGGATGTGGAGTTCTAATTTTTTTTTTTTGGTGGTATGTTTTGTTTTGTTTGTATTGAGCAGACAGAGGGAGCTGCAAACGAAGATGGAAGGACTCCAAGCATATGGGATACCTTTGCCAAAGCTGGTTGGTTCTTTTTTGTTTGTTTTGGGTACTAATAATAGTGTTGGTTCTTATGGTTAACTAGTTCTCCTTTCTTTTCTTTTTGTTTTATCTTAATTGGTATGTCAGAAGTTTTATTATTTTTCTGGAGGGATTGTCGGTAGCTTTTCATAAAGAAAGGAAATGAAAAAAAAAAATTTTTTGAAGATTCGTGTTTCTATTTCTGTAATTTTATATTCCTTTCAGATCAAACTAAGAGAGATGTAACTGTTAAGAGCGAAAAACTGAGGATAAGTGCTAAAAGAAAAAAAAAAAAAAGTTAGTTATTGGGACTTTTTTTTCCTAAGTTATACTAAAAAAGTTAGTTTTTCCTCTTAAAGCTTGCCATAAATTCTCAACCAAACAAAGTAGTTCTTTGGGACTTTTTTCCTTAGTTATACTAAAGAGGGAAAAAAAAAAGTGAGAGTAAGTATATTACGATGTAATCCAAGAATACAAAGAATACAGTCAAAGTTGGCAAAATGCCACCAAAACTAATTTGATGGCTGTTTAAAAATGTCTAAAAGAGTGAGTGAATAAAAAAGAGATATCAGTAAACATGTCTCTATGACATTTTAGGAAAGTTTCGTCACTGCACAAGTTTCTGAATGGAAGTTTTTTAATGTTCAGGGCACATGAAAGAAGACACGAGAGACATAGCATGTGATGGATATCATAAATACAAGGTTTAGTTCTGCAGAAAGCTTGACTCATTTTTAATCATTATAACTCCAATTTTTTTACCATGGTTGCCCTTTTCTTTCTCTAGTTACATGTTAAAGTTAAGAGCACTCTTATTTAATTATACAAGGTTAAAATCCTATTGCTCACAAAACAATAAGTCCCAGTTTAAAAAGTAAACTATAAATTAGATTGGGCCTCAATGTTTTAATCCCGTATGAATGAAAATGATTTTTCTAAAGTTAATGCATTAATCTTTTTTTTATTACTGTAAATAAAATATTTTACTTCTTGCTACCCCTATGCGATCATGACCTAAAGGCCAACTAAAATCTAGGCTGGTTTGGTTCAAACTGCACATTTGTGTTGTGGTAAGACTGTGATCAATGCATTTCTAAGAGTCCATAGAAAGTCACTTGCAGGAAGATGTTGGACTTATGGCCGACACAGGTTTAGACGCGTATAGATTATCCATTTCATGGTCAAGACTTATCCCAAGTACAATCACAACAAACTAAATTACTTGTGTAGTAAGCAAAAAAACGAGTTGATTTCTGATTCACTTTCTAATGCATTGATCAATAAATAAGGTTTAGCATTTGGTAATTTGGTCCTTCAAAAGAAGGCGCTCCTTTTGAAATGGCTTTGGAATTTTCTGAGGGAGCAAAATACATTATGGGGCAGCGTGATTGAAGAAAAATATGGCTGCAGGACCGGTGGTTAGGAGACTGGTGATGCTGCAAGAGTGACCTATAATGGAAGACCATTAAGTCACTATATGGGGAGTTCGATGCACCTAGTATGTGTAAAGTGGGGGATGGGAGGAGGTAAGATTTTGGGAGGATGTGTGGTTGTCTTCCGAAACGCTATAAAACTTCAGTCTTATAATGTAACAATTTCCTCTTTGTATTCCCTTGAATTTGAAACAATCTCTTGGAATTTTCACTTTGTCAGAGATCCTAGTGAGAGAGAGTTGGGGGTCACGGTGTAGTTATTGGCTTGGTTAGATTGGGTAAGGTTGTGTGAGTGGCCTCGGAGAGACGGTATGTGAATTGGAGGGATCTAAGTTGTTTTTTTATAAATCATTCTTTATGATGTTGATCCGTAACCAATCTTTTTCCATCCTTCTATTTCATTTGTGAGGCTTTGGTGTTCCTGCTAAAATTCAAGCGTTTAATTGGCCACTACCGCTTGCAAACTTGATTCTTATAATTTGATACATGGAAGAATATAAACTTTTCCTAGGATTTTGCGTGCTTCGTAGGAAGTTAGTCTGTAGATCATCTTGATTTTGCATTGCACGTACATATTGAGCATTTGGTATAAATTTTCATCCAAAGTCGTAGAATTGTTGAATGGTATTCTAATTAGAAGAATAACAGGTGCAAGGCCTCATTGAAGGTGGTTGTACAAGCTGTTACATGGACTTTATAGATATATAGGAACACATGAACCTTTGAAGGATTAGAGGAAGATACCAAGGATGTGTGGAAAAGAATTAAACATCAGGGTCGCTTTTTGAACTATCCAAACCAAAGACTTCAGAAACTTTTCTAATTTGTTGAGGGTGGGGATATTCGCTGTCGCAGACTAGTTATTTGTGAAACTGGGAGCAGTTTTAGGTCCATATCGTCGGATCTTGATGTTAGTTTTGTCTGTTGCTTGTTTGGTGTTTGATTCATGAGGACACATTTGTTATCTTTACGTGTACTTTTTTTGATATTCATCGAAATTCTTTGTTTCTTATAATAAAATTTATCATCCACAGAATTATTTTAGTTGCACTGCTTAAGGTTGCCTTCAATGTTATAATATTTACATATCTATAATTGCATTCAATAGTTGCACCTAGAATTCTGACCATTCAATACCTTCTATTTTGCTGAACCAATCAGTCACATGAGGTTCAAATACCACCTAACTGCAGCAGGTTTTCAATTTTATTGACTCACTGGAGCTTTTTTTTTTTTTTTCCTTCCCTTTGTGGTGGCAGTTCCGGATTTTAGTTCGTCGAAATTTGAGGTAAAAAATGGAATATTACATTTTTTTTTGGTCAATTTATGTACGGAAATTCTTTAGTATGTCGTTGATTCTCTAGTTTGATACAGTAACATTATAAAAATCCCCATATTTATATCCATGAAAATGGTAGTCTCTCTTTCACTCTCCTTATGACGTTAATTTTATTTCAAAATAATTTTGCGGAAAAATCATTGGATGAACATAAACAGCACAAGTAGAAAAATTTCCAGCATTGTAGATGGTGAATTAGTGATTAACTTTCTTAAAAAAAATAGTAATTATCACTACTGATTCTTTGAAAGAAATTGATCTCAAATTGTGTGGATCCTTTTGTAATAGTCCATTAGTTCTAAAGTTAGAGTATAAATCTCCTTTTACTAAAACCAGTTAATCGAAGATCACTAATTTGGTGATGATGCAAAACATATTAACATTTATTAAAGGGTTATCTGCCTTTTTTCTACTTTTATGTTTAAAGTTTATTAAAACAAGGCACTTCTTCTGCAAATATATACTTTGAAATTCTAAAACTAACCCTATTGACAGTGACCCTTAGTTTACCGTAGATCACTGTTACTAAGGTCAACTTGGTATTTTAAAAAGGTTAAACCAAGGACCATTAAAAGGCAAAGAAACAATAACAATGACTCGAAGAACACCATGCATACGTGGTGCCTGCTGGGGACCCACATTCACTATCATCAGGTCTTTTTCTTGGAGTTGGTATATTTATAGGTTTTTTCTTTATCCTCGATTGATTCTTTCGTGAATTACTGAAAAGCTAAAATAAGTCCATTAAAAATCAAAGACGTCAAATAATTCAATTATTTAAAAGTCTCTTGACATTCAAATAAATGCATTTTGGAGTTTGGAGCCAAATCTAGTTGTGTTTGTTAGGTGGGGCTGAAGCATGTAAAGGCTTTTATGTTGTAATTATGACAATGTGTTCCACAGGTCAAAGAACTCCCCGTATTCAACATTAGAAGATTGGTCCAGAGCCGAATACTTGCAGGCATTTATTGGGAGTAGCGTTGATACTATAAGGTGTATGTTTTGGACTAACATGAGCAGTGATTAATTAATTATCACCTTTTATCTTCTTACTTACATAATACTGGCGATTTTTTAAGCTACCTAATACTAGCGATTTTTTAAGCTATCTGAAACTTTTCCACAAAATGGTCATTAATTTTTATTTAACTGAATAGTCTTTGAATTTAAGTTTTTTTCTTTCACTGTTTTAGTAATAGGTTTATACAATTAATATTAGTGGTAATCTTTACTCATTCCACTAAACCCATATTAATTTAAAAAAGAAAAAATAAACACTAAAGTTTTAATAGGGGTGTTTGTTTAATTACTTTTTACTTACGTAAATTACCATGTATGAATTTTTTCTTATTTTTGAGAATTGGGTTGAAATTTATTCTTCTTTTTAAAAAATGCAGGAATGGGACGAACGTGAAAGGGTATTTTGCATGGTCATTCCTGGACTCTTTTGAGTTGTTAGACGGCTATGAATCCCGCTTTGGCTTGTATTATGTAGATTTTGATGATCCAGAATTGAAAGAACACCTAAGCTCTCTGCCCATTGGTATTCCCATTTCTTGAAGAGAAAAAGCATCACTTTAGATGGCATTGTTCAATCTCCATCACATATGTACTTCTAAAGTCTTGTAAATCAATTATGTGTGGATTCCACCATTTGGCACTTGGTAGTACTACATAATATGCAAAAAAAAATTTATTGCAAAAATAATACTCGAGCAATTAAACTAAGGGTTGTCAAAATAATACCAACGGACTTTTCAAAAAAAAAAATAGATTATAAAGTTGAGGGACCACATTTCTGTACCGGACCTATCCTTGATATAGAAATTCCACTTTTTTTTCTTTTGGAAGATGTGGATTGACCCTCAACATATCATAATTCATAAATATCAATTATATGAGACAAAACAAAAGAGGAAAAAAAAAAAGGAGATTTAGTTAATCATATCAAACAATCAGCATGGGGTTATTACAACAAAAACAAAAACTAAAAAGAACCAACCAGCTTTGCACAGGTGTCTCATCCACTTGGAGTCCTTCCATCTTGGTTTGCAGCTGCATCCGTCTGCTCAACACAAACAAAACAAAGCAAAACAAAAACAAACAAAAGAACAAAAAATACAACAAACCCACATCCTCAAAACCTTAAAATCTCAAGGAAAATATAATTAATGATTTTTCTACGGGCAAAAATTGCCGTAAGTGATAGGCAGATTGTTGATCAAACGGACCTGATAAGCTGAGGAGGTAGCACCAAACCCAAAAGCATCTGGGAAATCAACTCTTCTAACATTTCCATTTCCATTCTTTCCACAAACAATCACTCCAATTCCCAAGCTCACGATAAGAACAAAGAGTAAGAAAGAGAACCTCCACATCTTCACTTTTTTAACTTTTCTGGGTCAAAAAATGTTTCAGAAACTCAAGTCAATACTCATTGAGTACCAAATCTTAAGCGTTTACTGATTCACGTGGGTTTCTACCAAAAAAGTATACAGACTATTAGAATATGAGAGCATATTTGTCAAATAGATAATGTAATAGGATGTTATACTTTTATTGTTGTTTTTCTTTTTTAGCTTTTAGTAAGGAGCTGGCAATATGGTGAAAAGGTAGGACCAGCCATTATATAACAGATTTCTTTTAGTCTTTTTGCCGGTTAAGAGATGCAATTCAGTCATAAGCTTTTTCTGTGCTCCACTTTATCATCTTTTTTGTGATACGGTATCAGAGAGATTTTTCCTCTGCTTATTTTTGTAATTCCATCCTTTCTTCATGCTCGAGGAAGTCAGAACAATAATCGTGTGGTTGTGGGTTCTTCGTCTACCTCAACCATGGAAGATTCCAAAAGTCCGTCCTTTCTTCAAAATGGGGTTCATCCCTGGACTTGTGTTGCTTTCTCATCCACTTACAGTATCCAACTACAATTCGTGGAGTTGAGCTATGCTCATGGCGTTAATGTTAGAAAAATAATACGAAGCCAAATTTTAAAAATTTTATATCAGAGTATTTTCTAAAATACAAGTTTGACACACTATATACATAAATTAACCAGATCTTATTAACCTTTGAATGCCGAAGAACTCCCAATAGCCATGAAGAGAAGTAACGTTCTAAAAAAATCTCAACCAACTGGTCTTCTTTGCTATTCTCTATCCATGATCGGAGTAAGTGTGGGCTCACATCATTCAGCTTTTCCCCAGTGACTCTCCTACCAATCAATTGAGAGAACCCAAAGCTAATGTTCGTGTTTTGTGAATAAGAGCTCTCAGGGAGTTTTGAAATCTCACCAGTAGAGTTTCACTTTTAATCTCTCAACTGATCTAAATAACTTATGAGACTCACTCCCTATTTATAGAGGTTGGGTCTAGGTCAGTCCTTATCAGATAAAGTCTCAAAAATTTGAATCAGAATCAATTCGGATCAATATCTAATGAAATTCGCGTGAAAACGCATGATCCTTTTATCACGAGATTGGCATGCTGATCTATCTAACCGGCAAGCCGAACTTGCTCCATCAACAAACCGAACCTGAGGATTGGCATGCCAAACTGTTGATAAAAAAAATCTTAGTGAATCTTTTATCTTCCACCTAAGATTCTATAGGATAAAATCTAAGTTTTAATTCAAATAACCTAATAGAGAAGTTATCTAATTAAAACAACTTTATCTAGATAATCTCTAGGAAAATAAATAAATTTTTGATAATTCTACAAGTTTATCTTAATTTAATTTATTCAAAATTCAATCAACTGATAAACAAACAAGAATTATCTGATCCTAATAATTCAACAAGTTTATCTTGAATTAATTTTATCACAAAATTAATTCATCTGATAAACAGACATGAATTATTTGATTCTTTTGAATTTCAGCCAATCTGATAAATCTGACATAAATCACCAATTATTAGAAAAGCACGTTGTATCGTTACAGGATTTTTGTGAGCTAACAAAGGAGACCAAATAGACCTATATAGTTTAAGCTTCTGATAATTATGAAATCCAATATCCCAGATATACATTTCATAATTATCAACTCCAACGCTACTCCATTAAAAGCTTAGAGCTACACTTTCGAATTATATAAAATTAAGAAGCCTTATAGCTAAGTTTCCATGACATATCATAACATATCATATCCCCATAGGATTATCCATAATCGGCTTAAGGACAAGTTCTGTCTTACTTTTACAATTATTTTTATCTTACGTTTCATTATCTCACCATCGGAAAACTTACCATCCAAGATGGTATACCATTCGGTTACACCTATGTATCCAAATGGTTAAGCGCTCCAGTTTTTCAATTACAGGATAACGCATATAAGAGGATATCACTACTCCTAGAGAGGAGGCTATGGATTCCATATCTATTAATAACAAGTCTACGTTATCAAGAGTCGTACCTCCAACGTACCCGCATGCGTACCACTATAAAAATGTAGATGTCACACTTTGGTACATCAAAAGACATAAGTCAAGACAACGAGCCCACTATTCATCTCAAGATTAAGATACAATACAAATGATTGTCTAAAGTGAATCGATTTGTCTAGACAGATTATTAATCCAAATCAATTCACTTTATGTCCCGATCCAACACATCGTCACCTATGACAATGCGCCAATGTTTCTATTCATAGAGTCAAACTCTAATGGTCAAAACAAACCACTCCTAATAGAGATATAGACAACATAATAATCTTTGTATGAATAAAACGCCCAACTTTATTCCTTCGATTGCAGATCTTATAATTTAGACCGTCACCTTAAGAATCGTGTCTTCCGTATAATCTATCCATCATATGCCCAATTCTTCAAGGTTTAGACCGAAAGTCTCAGACTTGTGTTTACTTAACATACATTCAACAAATATGAACGTAAAGAGGACAATCTTTGGTATATAAATAATAAATTCTTTATTGATAAAAATGTCTCAAAAACATATTACATTTTTACTCCTTAGGGCATACACGTCTAACAATCTCCTACTTGCACTAAGTGAGTAAATATGACAAATCTCGCATCCCTATAGCTTCCACATGCCTCTCAAAGACTCTCCCAGTAAGTGTCTTCATGAATAGATCAACTAAATTGTCCTCTGACCCGATTTTGCACACCGTGACATGCCCGCCCTCAACAAAGTCTTTTATCACGGGATACTTTCGATCAATATGTTTACTCTTCTTGTAAATCTTGGTTCCTTAGCATTAGCTACTGCAGCACTGTTATCACAGTGTAGCGATACAGTCTTATTCATACTAGGAATATCTCAAGATCCCCAAGGAACTTGCAGAGCCACACTGCTTCTTTTGAAGCATCACTACGTACCACATACTCAGCCTCCATCGTTGAATCCGAAGTGCAATCTTGCTTTACACTTCTCCAACTGATGGCACCGTCGCCCAGAGTAAACACAACACCCGAAGTCGATCTCCTAGAATCCAACAGGATTGAAAATCCGAATCAGTATATCTTAAAGGGGTTAAGTCCTCACCCGAATATACAAGTATAAACCCTCGAGTCCTTCTCAAGTACTTGAAAATATGCTTGATCGCAACCTAGTGGTTTGGTCCTAGATCTGCTTAAAATTGACTTACAGTCTCGACCGCATAATAAATATCCAGTTGTATGCAATGCATGGCATAATGAGACTACCCACTGTCGAGGTATAAAGCATCTTCTTCATGTATTCTCTTTCTTCCTCAGACTTTGGAGAGTTTTTCTTAGAAAGAGTAATTCCAAACCTAGATGGTTGCCTACCTTTCTTGGACTCATGCATTGCAAACCTCCTCAGAATTTTATCTATGTAGCTGGCTTGTGACAAAGCTATCATTTTGTCCATCCTATCCCGAAAAAATCTGGATACCAAGAATAAAATTAGCCTCACCCAAGTCCTTCATGTCAAACTGCTTGGTCAACCATAATTTGATCGATAACAACGCCCCAACGTCATTGTCAATTAGCAAAATGTCATCTACATAGAGCAGTGGAAAAACCACCTTCCCATCCTTAATGTGTTTGTACACACATGATTCATCCTCATTTTGTGAGAACCCATAAGTCTTGATCACTTAATCAAATCTTATGTTCCAAGAATGAGAAGCTTGCTTAAGTCCATAGATTGACTTTAGCAGCTTACAAACCTTACCCTCTTGACCATTGACCTTATACCCGTCTAGTTGTTCCATATAAATGGACTCATCAAGATAGCTATTTAGAAAAGCCGTCTTGACATCCATTTACCAAATCTCATAGTCGAGAGCAGCAGCTGTGGACAAGACAATCTGGATAGACTTAAGCATGACTACAGGCAAAAAGGTTTCCTCATAATTGATTCCTTCCTTTTGCGTGTAACCCTTAGCTACCAGTCTAGCCTTAAAGGTTTTGACCTTTTCATTCATTCATCTTTTCCTCTTATAGATCCACTTACACCCTATGGGTTTCACCCTTTCGGGAAGATCCATAAGCTCCCAGACTAGATTACTCTCCATAGACTTTATCTCTGTGTTCATGGCCTCTGTCCAGAGTTTTGAATCAACATCCTCCATAGCCTCTGCGTAAGTATAAGGATCCTTGTCATGTTCATCCGGTTCAGCCAAGAAGACCTCTCCATTGAACATATACCTCTTAGGTTGACGCTCGATCGTCCCACTACACCGAAGCCCCTGAGGTTGTTGTTCAGGTTTGTTTGGTTTTTCTACACTGATCGGAATGGTTTCATTCGGAACCTTTGGAGTGATCGGATCACTCCTTAACTCCTCAAGCACCACTTTGCTTCGAGGTTTAAAGTCCTTCATGTAACTCTCCTCAAGGAAAGTTGCATTAGTTGAAACCACGACTTTATTTTCCTTTGGGTTATAAAAATAACCCCTTTTAGTCCCTTTTGGATATCCTACAAACACGCAAACTTCTGAATGTGATTCCAACTTATTCGGATCCTTAAACAGGACATGAGCTGGACATCCCCATACGAGAATATGGTTTAAGGATGTCTTCCTACCCGTCCACAACTCGTGAGGAGTTTAAGGGACCACTTTTGAAGGCACATTGTTCAAAAGAGAACATGCGGTTTGTAGTGTATATCCCCAAAAGGATAAAGGCAATGATGAATAACTCATCATGGACCTAACCATGTCCAACAAAGTACTATTTCTTCTCTCCGCTACGCCATTCTACTGCGGAGTGCCTGGCGTAGTCAAATGGGATAAAATCCCATTTTCTAATAAGTGTCCCAAGAACTCATCAAAAAGGTATTCTCCACCTCGATCGGATCAAAGTGTCTTTATGGGTCTACCCAATTGCTTTTCTAATTTAGCATGAAACTCGTTGAACTTGTCTGTAACACCAGCCTATTATATGTAACAGACCACGTTAAGTTAGTAACGTTGATAAGAAATTTTATTAATAAATTACATTATATGATATGATATGTAATGTGCATGTTACTAACTTTTTATGTCAAGTTTTGTGACAGGTGACGACCGCATGGGATCGTTGTGCTATAGTGTTCATGTAAAATTTTGAACATATGATTAATTATGATGCAATAATGTATGCATGTTTTATTGTATGGCATTTAATGACAGATCGGCAGGCCAAACATCTTGCCCGAGATCGGCAGGCCGAACTTGCTAGAACCGGTAGGCTGAGGGGAAAAATCGGTAGGCCGAACACGGCTGACGAGCAGTCAGCAGAAATCTCTCCAAATTTATGGCTGAGATAATTATGTTAATTAGGTAATTTAATTGTGATTAAATGGCATAATAAAGGATTGATTTTGTCAGTTAAGAAAATAAAAGGGGTTTGACTTACATGATTTGTGTCAATTTAAATGGTTTCCAATTTTAAATGGGCAAAACATGGAAGGTTGTGGGAGATTGTTTGGTTTCCTTTTCTTTCTCTCCTCTTCTCCACGCCAATCATGTCCTCAACCGTCTAAAAATTTTTGACTTAATGAAGGGAATTGAATTCCCATCAATTGTGTTTATTACGTTAAAAATTTTAACGTTTCTTTTTTTTATTATTTTCTCTCCTTCTCACGTTTTCTCTCTCAAAAAATTTTCTGAGATGTTCTCTCATTTGTTTTCTCTTCCTCTTCTCTTCTCTTCTCCATGAGTTCTTCCTCTCTCTCTCTCTCACGAAAATTTTCTGAGTATATTGAAAGAAAAGTCTTATTTCGTTGGTTGAAATCAAGGGATTTTGAGAAGAAACTTCAAGGTATGAATTCGGTTTTTCTGGTAAATTTAAAAAGATATTCTCCTCTTCAAATTCGTCTACAATATCCTCTCTAGGTATTGTATTTTGTTTTGTGTTTTTATTATGATGCTCATGAGTGTTATGTGTGATGTTTCTTCACGTTTTATGTCTTTTCGGTAGATTTATGAAAAATAAATATTTTAATGTCACTGTTTAATTTTTATATATGAAAAATGTAATGATTATTCAAGAGGTAATGAATGATGTTTCCATGAAAAGTTGTTAAGAATATGAAAGAATAATGTAAGATGAATGTATTTTATGATTATGAAATTTTTATGAGAATATAATAAGAAAACTGTTTTGATAATGTTGCTTTGGGATTTTCATTTTATTAAACTTTTTATGTATTTACATGATTTTATGATAATAAAATGATTTTATGCTTAATAATATGATGATTGTATGGAGTTTTAAATTAAAATATATGTATTTGTTCGAAAACGTTTTATTTAAAAGATAAATACGTTTAAAATATATGGTTTGTTTTTATATGCTTAAGGTAATTTTATAATTAAAGAAAAAAAATCATAATAACATGTTTATGCGATGACAATGTTTATGGTTATGAATTATTGATTGTAATGGATGTGATGAAAATATATATGTGATGATAATTTCATGCTTTACGGTGATGGTTATGGATTATGAGATGAAAGTATATGAATGAATGTTATATGCATGGATGTTTTATGATACGTATTAATGTATTGCATCTTTAAAATGGAAAATGACATGAACACTCAAGGAACGAGCACTACGAGACCGCGGCATCATCACTGAATCACGTTAAGGTTAAGTAAGCTAACGATAAAGTAAGTACATTCTCACCTGCAACATGACACCTTTTTCAAGGTTTGATGATATGTTTACAAGGATATTCATGATGAGTTTATGATGATTTTTCCTTAAAGGATTTCTTATGAAAGATTTTCATGATTTAAAGTTATGCATGTATGATGATGATATGTTTCAAAGTATGAAAATTATGTATATATGTATCACCTAATAAGTGTTGCACACCCAATGTTATGAAATGTTATGTTATGATGTCATGTTTGGTTTGGGATTAGCTACCCTTCTCCTCTCATGACGGTGCGCCTATGATGATGTTTATGGTGCAACACTTGGGCCCTTAAGATAAAATGGAATAAGTTTTAATATGGTCAACGTAATGAAAGATATGTTTCTATGAAATTGTGCTTAAGGCACTTTTATGATATGATGATGATGATGATGACGATGATGATGATGTTTATGAAATGTTTTAAATTGTGAGAATTATATGTACTTACTAAGCATTAGCTTAATCATGTTTTATATGTCATGTTGCAGATAAGGGTAAGAAAATCATGGACTAGGCGGAGGACATGGGAAGGCGTGTGAGCGTCATGCACGATGAATTGTAACCTGAAGCACACCAAGAAGAACGTTTTTATGATTTAATCCAGTTATATATTTTGAACACATAATTTTATGTTAAGTTTTAAGAATACCTATATTATGGTTTTATAAGTTACTTTATCATTTTTTTATGAATTATGAACTTCCGCTATGTTTTACGAAAAGTTGGTTTGTTTTAAAATTTTAAGTTTTCTCAGATCGGTCTCGGACGGCCTGCCGAACTCTTTGGCCGGCCTGTCGAAGTCTAGAAGTTCGGCCTGCCGATCGCCTTTTTTGGCCTGCCGAACATGGATGAATTTTTGGTCCGAATTGCAATGCCTCTGCCAGTTGAGGGAACTCTGGCCTGCCGAAGTCCCAAGTTCGGCCTGCCGAACTGTAGGAGTAAGTAAGTTTTAAACGATTTGATGCTTAAGGAGATTTAATGTGATGTTTTGTAAAGTCCTGATTTTTACAACTTGATAAACCTATATGATTAAATAAGTTCATGATTAATTTAAGTATAATTGAATAAATTATGATATGGAATAAGTGAAACAATGATATGTTTTTTTTATAAAAAAAAAACGCATGAATGGATCCTGGTAATGTAAGTTTAAGTACTTTTAAAATCAATAGTACTGTTTAAGTTTGATATTATTTATATGTTTAAAGTGTAAGCAAGTACGAACATATGTATGTAACGACATCTATGACGTCCGAATTAAGGGGCGTTACAGGCTTTGGTATCAGAGCAAATTTTTTGATTGCAATTTATATTGTCACACGTCAATTCAAGTCCTCCAAGTAAGTATGTTATTAAGTTAGATGTATTGATGCAAGTATGACGATAAGATTAAGGTTTGAATGTTTAATGATTAATGACATAGTAGTGAAAACCTGTCTCATAAATGGAAGATTATTTCTAAGTCCTAATTATTTTAGGAAATTTACGATGGACGGCCACAGAAGAATGCAGACTCGCACCCAGACCAACGAAAGACTCATGACGATGATTGCTGAACTGCAAAGGCAGTTGGAAGATCAACGAAAGGAAATAGCTGCATTAAGGGCCAACGGCCAGAATGGTGAACAACGAGGCAATGATGTGCCTCCTCCTCCTCTGTAGCCACAAGTACAAGTAAACGAAGTCCCAGCTCATGCTGCTGAACCAAGAGCAGCCTATCAGGAACCTCTTCTGGTCAGATGGAAGAGAGTTAAGTTAGCTGACTTCGAGGGTTCAAAGGACCCGTTAGTAGCTCATGGATGGTTAAAGATGATCGAAGCCACTCTGAGACTCATGGATTTCATGGACAACGAGAAGGTCTTCTGTGTCTCGTACTGTCTTACAATGGAGGCCAGGATATGGTGGGATGGCATCGAACAGAGCAGAAATGTTGAAGAGATGACATGGGCTGACTTCGTTCATGAGTTCAACACGAAGTTCTTCCATATGAATGTCACGAGGAAACATTATGAGGAGTTTGAAAGCCTACGCCAGGGGGATGTGTCAGTCACTGATGTGGTGACAAAGTTTGACTAGCTTGCCCGTCTATGCCCAGGGATGGTTATGAATGAAGGTGAAATGGTCAAAAGACTGATCAGAGCCCTTAGACCAGATATTGCTGCAATTGTTGATGGGGCTAGTCCACCTAGGACCCAAGAACAGGTTGTTATGAGAGCCCAACGTATTGAGTTCTATCTGTCAAAATTAAGAAGGAACTAGCCTCAGCCCAACCAGCATGCCAATAATGCAAGCAACCAGAACCGTCCTCCCCACAGGAACAACAACAACAGCAACAACAACAACCAGAACTGGAGGAACAATAAGAGGAAGGGCAATCCTCAACAACAGCAGGGCCAAGACAACAAAAGGCACAATGACGGTCAGCGCAACAACAATGACAGGCGATTCCAACCATGTGCCAAATGTGGAAAGAAACATCCAGGGGAATGCCGATTGGGGACAAACCAATGTTTCATATGTGGGCGTGAAGACCATTTTGTAAAGAACTACCCCAAGCTGATGAATGCTAATGCCCCACAAAGAGCTCCTCCTCAAGCCCAGCTGCATCAGATGCAAGCCTCCCTTGAAGGGCCACTGATTAGTCAAGGGAGACTTGAAGCCCCACTGACAAATGCTCGAATCTATGCCATGACGAAAGAACAAGTGGCTGTAGAAGCCTCCAATGTGGTCACAGGTCAGATAACGAGCTTATCTAATGATGTTTATGTTCTTTTTGATACAGGTGCCACTCATTCTTTTGTGTCTATGTCACATGCTAAGAAGTTAGGGGTTCGTTTAGAGCCTATGAGACAGGGATTCACTACGACACTACCCTCCGGGGAAGTGATATTATCCACGCATTGTTTGCGTACAGTACCCTAATGGATTTCTGATTGGGAACTTTTCATCGACCTCATTGTGATCGACATGCATGACTACGACATGATTCTTAGGATGGATTTCCTAAGTAAGTATAATGCCTCAATCGAATGTCAAAAATGAAAGGTGATCTTCCATCCTGAAGGTGATCAGAAATTCGTTTATGTTGGCGAGACCAGAAAGAAGCCCAGCATGTTTCTATTGGCAATGAAAGCAAGGAAGCTTTTAGCAAGTGGTGGCATGGGCTATCTGGCGAACATTGTAGACAAAAGCCAAGAAGGAAAGACAAGAATGGAAGATGTACATGTTGTTCATGAATATGAAGATGTGTTTCCTGATGACCTAACGAGTCTACCGCCAGAAAGAGAAGTTCAATTCGAGATTGAGCTCGCTCCAGGCACCGAACCAATCTCTAAAGCGCCTTATAGAATGGCCCCGGCAGAATTAAAGGAGCTTCACACGCAATTAAAGGAGCTACTTGACAAAGGATTTATCAGGCCAAGTCACTCCCATGGGGTGCTCCAGTTTTATTTGTGAAGAAGAAGGGTGGCACTATGAGACTCTGCATTGACTACAGAGAGCTGAACAAGGTGACGATCAAGAACAAGTATCTGTTGCCTCGAATTGATGATTTGTTTGATCAGCTCAAGGGTGCATCGGTGTTCTCAAAGATTGATTTACGATCAGGGTATCATCAGTTGAAGATTAAAGAAGGAGATATCCCCAAGACTGCTTTCAGGTCGAGGTATGGTTACCATGAATTTGTGGTTATGCCTTTCAGTCTGACGAATACACCTGCTGCCTTTATGGATTTGATGAACAGGGTATTCAAGGATTTCCTCGATAAATTTGTTGTTGTATTTATCGATGATATTCTTGTCTACTCTAAGAATCAAGAAGAATATGAGGAGCATCTAAGGATTGTGCTGGAGACTTTAAGAAGACACCAGCTATATGCTAAATTCTCCAAATGCGAGTTTTGGCTTGATAAAGTGTCATTCTTGGGGCATGTTATTTCAAAGGATGGGATTATGGTGGACCCTGCTAAGGTAGAAGCTGTACTCAATTGGAAGCAACCGATGAATGCAAGTGAAATAAGGAGCTTCTTAGGTCTAGCAGGTTACTATCGGAGATTTGTAGAAGATTTCTCTAAGATAGCAGCTCCACTCACGAACTTGACTCGCAAAGGAAAGAAGTATGAATGGACAGATGCATGTGAAAAGAGTTTTCAAGAACTGAAGAAAAGATTAACGACGGCTCCAGTGTTGGCAATTCCTAAGGGAAATGATGGGTTCGTAATCTACAGTGATGCTTCCAAGATGGGCCTAGAAACTGTATTGATGCAGAATGAAAAGGTGATTGCTTATGCTTCAAGACAACTGAAGGATTATGAAAAGAACTATCCTACTCATGATCTCGAGTTAGCAACAGTCGTTTTTGCGTTGAAGATATGGAGACATTATTTGTATGGGGTCCAATGTAAGATCTTCACTGATCATCAAAGTCTGAAGTACTTCTTCATGTAAAGAGATCTAAACATGAGACAACGAAGGTGGCTAGAGTTGGTGAAGGATTATGAGTGTGAAATCCTTTATCATCCTGGTAAAGCTAACCGAGTAGCTGATGCTTTAAGTAGGAAGTCAGTTGCCACGTTGATGTCAATGCAAGCAATGTCTCCACCTTTAAGGAAGGAAATTCTAGACTTCGGTTTAGAACTTATAGCAGGCCAACTATCAGCACTCTCTCTTGCTCCGACGATGTATGATGAAATTCGGAGTAAGCAAGATGACGATGTAAGCCTTGTAAGGATCAAGAAAGAAATGAAAGAAGGAAAATGTCAAGAGTTTCGTATTGCGAATGACGAACTCTATAACTTAAGGACCGTTTATGTGTTCCCAATGTTGATGATTTAAGGGAAAGGATCTTGGCAGAAATTCATGACACTACTTACTCTATTCATCCAGGTGCAACCAAGATGTATAATGATCTAAAGGGTAACTTCTGGTGGTTTGGAATGAAACGTGATGTTGCAAAGTATGTGAAGAAATGTATGACATGTCAGCAAGTAAAGGCTGAACACCAGAGACCTAGTGGTGAACTACAGTCTATCCAAATACCGGAATGAAAATGGGAGGAAATAGCAATGGATTTCATTACCGGCTTACCCAAGACTACGAATGGTTATGATGCAATATGGGTAGTTAAGGATCGACTGACGAAGACGGCGCATTTTATTCCTATCAAGATCACTTACTCTATGTTAAGGAGATTGTACGACTTCATGGGATTCCTAAGTCAATTATCTCAAATCGTGACGGCAGGTTCACATCTAAGTTTTGGAAGAGTGTACAGACTGCAATGGGAACCAGGCTTCATTTCAGCATGGCTTTTCATCCTCAGACTGACGGCCAAACAAAGAGGACGAACTTAATTCTAGAAGATATGCTACGGGCTTGTTCTCTCGATTATAAGACCATCTGGTGTAAAATGTTGCTATTAGTAGAGTTTGCTTACAACAACAACTTTCAGGCGACAATTGAAATGGCACCATATGAAGCGCTGTATGGACGAAAATACAGGTCACCTATATGTTGGCACGAAGCTGGTAAAAAGAAGTTGATGGAAAGCGTAGATGCTGAAAGAACCGACTTTGTGAATGAAGCCTCAGAGATGATAAACTTGATAAGAAGAAGGATAGAAACCGCTCAAAACCATCAAAAGAGTTATGCTGACAAAAGAAGAAGACCTTTAGAATTCGCCGTAGGCGAATATGTGTTCTTGAAAGTTGCACCAATGAAAGGGGTTATGAGGTTTGGGAAGAAAAGCAAGTTAAGCCCAAGATTCATCGGTCCTTATGAAGTTGCTAAACAAATAGGCAAAGTAGCTTATCAGCTGAAGTTGCCGTCTGAAATGTCTGCAATGCATGATGTATTTCATGTCTCCATGCTCAAAAAATATGTTCCGGACCCTACGCATGTGATTGAGCCACAAGTGATCGAGATACGAGAAGACTTAAGTTATGAAGAAAAGCCAATGAAGATACTCGATCGGAAAACCAAGACTTTGAGGAATAAAGAAATTCCATTGGTCAAGGTGTTATGGCGAAATCAGCAAGTTGAAGAAGCTACATGGAAACGTGAAGATGACATGAAAGCTTTGTATCCGCATTTATTCTAAGTTTCGAGGACGAAACTTTTATAAGGTGGGGAGAATTGTAACACCCGCCTATTTTATCTAACGGACCATGTTAAATTAGTAACGTTGATAAGGAATTTTAATAATAAATTACGTTATATGATATGATACGTAATGTACATGTTACTAACTTTTTATGTCAAGTTTTGTAACAGGTGACGACCGCTATGGGATCGTTGTGCTCTAGTGTTCATGTAAAATTTTGAACATATGATTAATTATGATGCAATAATGTATGCATGTTTTATTGTATGGCATTTAATGATAGATCAGCAGGCTAAATTTTTAAGATCGGCAGGCCGAACATCTTGCCCGAGATCGGCAGGCCGAATAAACCAATCGGCAGGCCGAACTTGCTGGAACCTGGCAAGCCGAGGGGAAAAATTGGCAGGCCAAACACGGCTGACGAGCAGTCAGAAGAAATCTCTCCAAATTTATGGCTGAGATAATTATGTTAATTAGGTAATTTAATTGTGATTAAATGGCATAATAAAGGATTGATTTTGTCAGTTAAGGAAATAAAAGGGGTTTGACTTGCATGATTTGTGTCAATTTAAATGGTTTCCAATTTTAAATAGGCAAAACATGGAAGGTTGTGGGAGATTGTTTGGTTTCCTTTTCTTTCTCTCCTCTTCTCCACGCCAATCATGCCCTCAACCGTCTAAAAATTTCTGACTTAATGAAGGGAATTGAATTCCCATCAATTGTGTTTATTACGTTAAAAATTTTAACGTTTCTTTTTTTTATTATTTTCTCTCCTTCTCACGTTTTCTCTCTCAAAAAATTTTCTGAGATGTTCTCTCATTTGTTTTCTCTTCCTCTTCTCTTCTCCACGAGTTCTTCCTCTCTCTCTCTCTCACAAAATTTTCTGAGTATATTGAAAGAAAAGTCTTATTTTGTTGGTTGAAATCAAGGGATTTTGAGAAGAAACTTCAAGGTATGAATTCGGTTTTTCTGGTAAATTTAAAAAGATATTCTCCACTTCAAATTCATCTTCAATATCCTATCTAGGTATTGTATTTTGTTTTGTGTTTTTATTATGATGCTCATGAGTGTTATGTGTGATGTTTCTTCACGTTTCATGTCTTTTCGGTAGATTTATGAAAAATGAATATTTCTGTCTTCTACTCTTCACAGTAATGTTTCTGTTTAATTTTTATATATGAAAAATGTAATGATTATTCAAGAGGTAATGAATGATGTTTCCATGAAAAGTTGTTAAGAATATGCAAGTATAATGTAAGATGAATGTATTTTATGATTATGAAATTTTTATGAGAATATAATAAGAAAACTGTTTTGATAATGTTGTTTTGGGATTTTCGTTTTATTAAACTTTTTATGTATTTACATGATTTTATGATAATAAAATGATTTTATGCATAATAATATGATAATTGTATGGAGTTTTAAATTAAAATATATGTATTTGTTCAAAAACGTTTTATTTAAAAGATAAATACGTTTAAAATATATGGTTTGTTTTTATATGCTTAAGGTAATTTTATAATTAAAGAAAAAAAAATCATAATAACATGTTTATGCGATGACAATGTTTATGGTTATGAATTATTGATTGTAATGGATGTGATGAAAATATATATGTGATGATAATTTCATGCTTTACGATGATGGTTATGGATTATGAGATGAAAGTATATGAATGAATGTTATATGCATGGATGTTTTATGATACGTATTAATGTATTGCATCTTTAAAATGGAAAATGGCATGAACACTCAAGGAACGAGCACTACGAGACTACGGCGTCGTCACTGAATCATGTTAAGGTTAAGTAAGCTAACGATAAAGTAAGTACATTCTCACCTGCAACATGACACCTTTTTCAAGGTTTGATGATATGTTTACAAGGATATTCATGATGAGTTTATGATGATTTTTCCTTAAAGGATTTCTTATGAAAGATTTTCATGATTTAAAGTTATGCATGTATGATGATGATATGTTTCAAAGTATGAAAAGTATGTATATATGTATCACCTAATAAGTGTTGCACACCCAATGTTATGATGTCATGTTTGGTTTGGGAGTAGCTACCCTTCTCCTCTCATGACGGCGCGCCTATGATGATGTTTATGGTGCAACACTTGGGCCCTTAAGATAAAATGGAATAAGTTTTAAAATGGTCAACGTAATGGAAGATATGTTTCTATGAAATTGTGCTTAAGGCACTTTTATGATATGATGATGATGATGACGACGATGATGATGATGTTTATGAAATGTTTTAAATTGTGAGAATTATATGTACTTACTAAGCATTAGCTTAATCATGTTTTATATGTCATGTTGCAGATAAGGGTAAGAAAATCATGGACTAGGCGGAGGACATGGGAATACGTGTGAGCGTCATGCATGATGAATTGTAACCGGAAGCACGCCAAGAAGAATGTTTTTATGATTTAATCCAGTTATATATTTTGAACACATATTTTTATGTTAAGTTTTAAGAATACCTATATTATGGTTTTATAAGTTACTTTATCATTTTTTTTATGAATTATGAACTTCCGCTATGTTTTACGAAAAGTTGATTTGTTTTAAAATTTTAAGTTTTCTCAGATCGGTCTCAGACGGCCTGCCGATCGCATTTTTTGGCCTGCCAAACATGGATGAATTTTTGGTCCGAATTGCAATGCCTCTGCCGGTTGAGGGAACTCCGGCCTGCCGAAGTCCCAAGTTCTGCCTGTCGAACTGTGGGAGTAAGTAAGTTTTAAACGATTTGATGTTTAAGGAGATTTAATGTGATGTTTTGTAAAGTCCTGATTTTTACAACTTGATAAACCTATATGATTAAATAAGTTCATGATTAATTTAAGTATAATTGAATAAATTATGATATGGAATAAGTGAAACAATGATATTTTTTTTTTTAAAAAAAAACGTATGAATGGATCCTAGTAATGTAAGTTTAAGTACTTTTAAAATCAATAGTACTGTTTAAGTTTGATATTATTTATATATTTAAAGTTTAAACAAGTATGAACGTATGTATGTAACGACATCTGTGACGTCCGAATTAAGGGGCGTTACATTGTCAAAAGTTTTGCTTTTGTGGTGCATCAGGTGCACATACCCATATCTTGAGTAATCGTCAATAAAAGTGATGAAGTACTCATGCCCTCCTCGTGCTCGGATGTTCATCGGTCTGCAAACATCACTATGCACAAGTTCTAGAACCCCTTCGGCCCTATTACTCTTAGACCTGAATGGTTTTTTGGTCATTTTACCCTTTAAACAAGATTCACATTGAGGTAAGACTCCACCTTTAAGTGACTTAAAGGTCCATCCCTTACCAACTTTTGAATCCTATTCAGGTTAATATGACCAAGGCATAAATGCCAAAGATAAGTCTTATTAGAGTGAGAAGTTTTAAGTCTTTTAGAGTTATTATCATTCATCTCAGCATTAAGCAATAAGTGCATCTTAGGTTTGATAAAATATAGATTATTTTGCATCCATCCAGAACAGATAAAAGATTTGTTTCTATGAATCACCACTTTATCATTAAAAGAAACCAAATAGGAGTCTTTAAATAAACAAGATACAGAAATTAAATTCCTTTTAAATTTAGGAACAGAAAAACAATCTTGCAAAAAAAAATTCCTATAATTATCAAAATAAAGATGGACGTCTCCCACTGCTTCTGCTGAGACCAAGGATCCATCGCCCATCCGAAGCATGAAGTCCTCATGGAGTAGACTTCTCATTTCTTTAAATCCCTACAGAGAAACACAAACATGATTAGTTGCACCGGAATCTATGGCCCAGATGTTACTGGATTCCTCAACCAAACAAGTTTCTAAGTATAGAAGATCACACCTACCTCCTTTAGAAAGGAAGTCCTTGCAATGCTTCTTGATATGCCTAACCTTTCCACAAAAGAAGCACTTAAGCTTCTTCAGGTTCTTCTTCTTCTTCTTCTTGCTCTTGGTGCTAGCAGGAATAGAAGACTTCCTGTTTTTGGCCCGTTGCTTCTTTCCATTCCCAGAGTTAAGATTGGAACTAGAGGTAGCTACCATGTTGGCCATTCGACCCGCAGGAGACTCCCTGATTAGCAGTTCAAAATCCTATAACTGTTTCATCAGTTCTGTCAAGGTTATATCTAGTCTATTGCTTAAATTAAATATAGCTCTAAACAGAATAAATTCCTTTGATAGAGTCTCAAAGACCATAGTCATCTGAGTTTCAGCATCGATGTCGGCTCCATTGGTTTGAGCCTCAGCGAGATAACCCATGACCAACATCATATGCTCCTTTACAGATGTCCCCAGCCTTTGTCTACAGTTTCAAAGTTTCCAAAGTGCCCCTTGTTGCTTTGTTATGGCCTGGCCTCCAAACATATCCTCAAGATTATCCAAGATCTACTTCGCAGTCTTATAATCCTGATGTTGAGCCTGCAGCACATTATTTATGCTGGCCATAACATAGCAGCGGGACTGATTATTAGCATCTTTCCAGCGATCATACGCTTAGAATTGCTCATTAGTTGAGTCTCCCGTAGGCTCGGGAGGACAAGCGGTTGTCAGTACATATTTCAGTTTCTCAAAGGACAAGACGATATCCAAGTTCTGTTTCTAATCATTATAGTTCTCACCGGTTAGTAGGTTTTGTCAAGTATCGATGATAAAGCATTTTTAGACATTTTTAATCTACAATAAAGAGTCATATACCAAACATAAGTAAACATATCATAATAATTTAGTAAGATAACACAATCATGTAAAAACATACAAATGTGTTTATGTGTCAAAACCTTGATAATATCACAACCTTACAACGATAATTAACAACTCAGAATTCAACAAGCACCAAGGAGAGTCATGCCAAATTCAATCAGGAACACGGATCCCCTCCTGATTAATATATGCCATCTAAGACCCGTATGATCCAACATATATTAATAATTATTTCTTTGGCCATTAATTTTATTAACAAAGCTCCTAGGAGAGGTTAATAATAAAATTAACGTGAGTGTATAACCATCGTTTCAATATTTTATCCATAGTCGAGAGCGGCAGCTGTGGACAAGAGAATCTGGATAGACTTAAGCATGACTATAGGCGAAAAGGTTTCCTCGTAATCGATTCCTTCCTTTTACGTGTAACTCTTAGCTACCAGTCTAGCCTTAAAGGTTTCGACCTTTTCATTCATTCACCTTTTCCTCTTATAGATCCACTTACACCCTATGGGTTTTACCCTTTCGGGAAGATCCATAAGCTCCCAGACCAGATTAGTCTCCATAGACTTCATCTCTATGTTCATGGCCTTTGTCTAGAGTTTTGAATCAACATTCTCAATAACCTCTACGTAAGTATAAGGATCCCTATCATGTTCATCTGGTTCAGCCTAGAAGGCCTCACCATTGAACATATACCTCTTGGGTTAATGCCTGATCCTCCCACTACGCCAAAGCCCCTTAGGTTGTTATTCAGGTTCATTTAGTTTTTCTACATTGATTGGAACGGTTTCATTCAGGAACCCTCAGAGTGATCGAATCACTCCTCAAGCACCACTTTAATTTGAGGCTTAAAGTCGTCCATGCAACTCTCCTCGCGAAAAGTTGCATTAGTTGAAACCACGACTTTATTTTCCTTTAGGTTATAAAAATAACCCCCTTTAGTCTCTTTCGGATATTCTACAAACACGCAAACTTCCGAATGTGCTTCCAACTTATTTGCATCCCTAAATAGGACATGAGCCGAACATCCGCATATGCGAATTTGGTTTAAGGATGTCATCCTACCCATCCACAACTCATGAGGAGTTTTAGGGACCGATTTGGAAGGCACATTGTTCAAAAGATAACATGCGGTTTATAGTGCATATCCCCAAAAGGATAAAGGGAATGATGAATAACTCATCATAGACCTAATCATGTCCAACAAAGTCCTATTTCTTTTTTCTGCTACGCCATTCTACTACGGAGTGCCCAGCACAGTCAAATGGGAAAAAATCCCATTCTCTAATAAGTGTCTTAAGAACTCATTAGAAAGGTATTCACTACCTCAATCAGATCGAAGTGCCTTTATAGATCTACCCAATTGTTTTTCAACTTCAGCCTGAAACTCCTTGAACTTGTCAATAGTTTCGCTTTTGTGTTGCATCAGATACACATACCCAAGCCTTGAGTAATTGTTAATAAAAGTGATGAAATACTCATACCCTCCTCGTGCGTGGATGTTCGTCGATCTGCAAACATCACTATGCACAAGTTCTTCAACCCTATTGCCCTTAGACACGAATGGTCTTTTGGTCATTTTACCCTCCAAACAAGATGCACATTGAGGAATAGATTCCACCTTTAAGTGACTTAAAGGTCCATCCCTTACCAATATTTGAATCCTATTTAGGTTAATAACCGAGGCACAAATGCCAAAAATAAGTCTTACTAGAGTAAGAAGTTTTAAGTCTTTTAGAGTTATTATCATTTATCTCAGTATTAAGCAATAAGTCCATCTTAGGTTTGATAAAATATAGATTATTTTGCATCCATCTAGAACAAATAAAAGATTTATTTTTACGAATCACAACTTTATTATTAAAAGAAACCAAATAGGGGTCTTTAAATAAACAAGCTACATAAATTAAAATCCTTTAAAATTTAAGAACATAAAAACAATTTTGCAAAATTAAATTCTCATAATTATCAAAATAAAGATGGACGTCTCCCACTGCTTCCGCTAAGACCAAGGATCCATTGCCCATCCGAAGTATGAATTCTACATAAAGCAGACTTCTTGTTTCTTTGAACCCCTGCAGAGAAACACAAACATGATTAGTTGTACTGGAATCTATGACCCAAATGTCACTAGATTCCTCAACCAAACAAGTTTCTAAATACAGAAGATAACACCTACCTTCTCGGGAAAGGAAGTCCTTGCAATTCTTCTTTATGTGCCCAACCTTCCTACAGAAGAAGTACTTAAGCTTCTTTGGATTTTTCTTCTTCTTCTTCTTCTTCTTGCTCTTGTTGTTAGCAGGAATAGAAGACTTCCTATTTTTGGCCCATTGCTTTTTCCATTCCTAGGGTTAGGATTGGAACCAAAAGCACTTACCATGTTAGCCTCACCACCCGCAAGAGACTCCCTGATCAGTAGTTTGAACTCTTGTAATTGTTTCATCAACTTCGTTAAGGTCATATCCCCCCTATTGCTCAAATTAAATGTAACTCTAAACGGAATAAATTCCTTTGACAGAGTCTCAAAGACCATAGTCATCTGAGTTTCAGCATCGATGTCGACTCCATTAGTTTGTGCCTCAGTGAGGTAACCCATGACCAACATCATGTGCTCCTTTACAGATATCCCCAATCTATGCTTATAGTTAAGAAGTTTCTGAAGCACCCCTTGTTGCTTTGCTAGGGCCTAGCCTCCAAACATGTCTTTTAGGTTATCCAAGATCTGCTTATCAGTCTCATAATCCTCATGTTGAGCCTGTAGCATGTTATTCATGCTGGCCTTAACATAGCAACGGCCCTGAACATTAGCATCTTTCCAACGATCATATGCTTGGATTTCATCGTTGGTGGAGTGTCCCATAGGCTCAGGAGGACAAGGGGTTGTCAACACGAATTTTAATTTCTCCAAGGAAAGGACGATGTTTAGGTTTCGTTTTCAATCATTATAACTCTCTCCAGTTAATTGGTTTTTTTCAAGTATTAATGATAAAGCGTTTTTAGAAATTTTTAATCTACAATAAAGAATCATATACCAAAAATAGGCAAACATATCATAATCATTTAGTAAGATAACACAATCATATAAAAACATACAAATGTGTTTATGTGTCAAAACCTTGAAAATATCACAACCTTATAACGATAATTCTCAACTCATAATTCAACAAGCTCCTAAGGGAGTCATGCCAAATTCAATCATGAACACAGATCCCCTTTTGATTAATATATGCCATCTATGACCTGTATGTTCCAGCATATATTAATAATCATTTTTTTGGCCATTAATTTTATTAATAGAGCTCCTATGCAAGGTTAATAATAAAATTAACATGAGTGTATAACCATCATTTTAATATTTTATCCATGATTTATAATCACCACATAGGGGTATGCAACCATAAATCATGCTAAAATACCTTATCCTCTCAAAGATTTAATCTGGTACATGATAGAAATCCCTTCCTAGGGGTCGAGATCACCATGTTCTTCCTATGGACCAACGATGAAGGCTTAAGGTCCTTTCTTCGAAAAACTTCTCCCACTCAATCTTTTGAAATCAAGGCTTTATTTTAAAAACATACATAAACAATTTTAATTGAGCGGCACTCCCTATTCTATATGGCATGTTATCAATATACATAGCAAATCATATTATAATGCAGACAAGCAAAACAATCAAGCAAAGCTACAAGCAAAAAAATAATAAATAACCGCAATACTATATTTCCACCCTAGAGAATAGAAAACACAGACTACAAGAAAATAATCGAAACATATTATCGATTCTTCATCATTGAATCCTCAAGCTATATCCTTCTTCATGTAACCCCCATCTTTAAGTCTTCAATCCCGCATAGATCGAATATTCCATATTTCCGGTCATATCCAAATTTTAATATTTCTCAAAATTGTCCCAAAAATAAAATTAAAACTATATCAAAGACTGTACATTTTCTAGGAAAAATTTCTAGCTCTCTGTCGGTAAGCTGATCTATATAATCACATGTTGGTCATGACCCACTAGCCTGTCGATCTTCACAAATTTGTCTGCCGATGTATGACAGTTTGGCCTACTGAACCAGAACTTTGGCCTGCTACCAAAGACACCAGATTTTTGCCCCGCAGATGGCCTGTCGATCCTACGACCATCCACCTGCCGAACTAGAGGTTTGATATACCGACCGAGTAGAGATCACCCTTTTCCAGAAAATACAATTTTGATGCAATTTATCAATTTTATTTTCAACAATTCAAAAACATAAAATTAGAGACTCAAGAAATATCAAGAAACGTCATCATCCATCTTTTAGATCCTTCTTCTAGGTCCGTCTTCTCAATCCGTCTTCTCTGAATGATTATTTAATTAAAAAATTCTTACAAATTTAAAATTAAATAATAATTCCTAAATGGAGATGATAGTCCGTCATCTAATTACATAAAAAACCTAGATAAACATTCTAACCTCTAAGAAACCATAACTGGGATAATTAATTAATTAATTAATTATTAAATAATAATTTAATCAACCATAATTAATTAATAAACATTCACCATATAATCCATGACAACATATAAATATATAGAAACCTTAGAGTGCCAACTCTCTATAAAATTTAATTCAAACATAAGAGAGATTAAGATCACATAATTTATACATATAGCATGATCACAAACTTGCAAATTTATGTAAAAACCATGGCTTTGAAACCAATTGTTATAAAAATATTACGCAGCAAAATTTTAAAAATTTTATATCAGAGTATTTTTCAAAACACAAGTTTGACACCCTATATGTATAAACTAATAATAAATAACCGTAATCCTATAGTTCCACTCTAAAGAATAAAAAACAAAGATTACAAGAGAATAATCGAACATATTATCGATTCTTTATTCTTGAATCCTCAAGCTGTATCCTTCTTCACATAATCCCCATCTTTAAGTCTTTAACACCACATAGATCGAATATTCTATATTTTCAGTCATATCTAAATTTTAATGTTTCTCATAATTATCCCATAAATAAAATTAAAACTATATCAAAGACTGCACCTTTTTTGGAAAAACTTTCTAGTTCTCTGCCGACATGCTGATCTATATAATCGGCCTGCTGGTCATGACCCATTGGCCTGCCAAACCAGAAGTTCAGCCTGCTACTAGAGACACCAGATTTCTGACCCATAGATGGCCTGCCGAACCTCACATCTGGCCTGTCAACCCTACGACCATCCGCTTGCCGAACTAGAGGTTCGGCATGACAATCGAGTAGAGATCACCCCTTTCTAGAAAATACAATTTTGATACAATTTATCAATTTTATTTTCAACAATTCAAAAACATAAAATTAGAGACTCAAGAAATACCTGGGAATGCCATCATTTATCTTTCAGATTCGTCTTCTCAATTCGTCTTCTCCAAATGATTGTTTAACTATAAAATTCTTACAAATTTAAAATTAAATAATAATTCCTAAACAGAGATAATAGTCCTCCATCTAATTACATGAAAAACCTAGATAAACATTCTAACCTCTAAGGAACCATAACCGGGATAATTAATTAATTAGTAATTAATTAAATAATAATTTAATCAACCATAATTAATTAATAAACAATCACCATATAATCCATGACAACATATAAATATATAGAAACCCTAGAGTGCCAACCCTCTATAAAATTTAATTCAAGCATAGGAGTGATCAAGATCACATAATTTATACGTATAGCATGATCACAAACTTGTAAATTTACATAAAACCATGGCTCTAAAACCAATTATTGAAAAAATAGTACGCAACGAAATTTTAAAAATTTTATATCAGAGTATTTTCTAAAACATAAGTTTCACACACTATATGCATAAAATAATAATAAATAACCGTAATACTATAGTTCCACCCTAGAAAATAGAAAATAAAGATTGCAAGAGAATAATTGAAACATATTATCGATTCTTCATCCTTGAATCCTCAAGCTGTACCCTTCTTCATGTAACCCCCATCTTTAAGTATTCAATCCCGCATAGATCGAATACTCCATGTTTCCAATCATATCCAAATTTTAATGTTTCTCAGAATTGTCCCAAAAATAAAATTAAAACTGTATCAAAGACTGTACATTTTCTAGGAAAAATTTCTAGCTCTCTGCCAGCAAGCCGATTTGTATAATTGTCTATCGGTCGTGACCCACTGGCCTGTCGATCTTTACAAATGAACTTGCCGATGCATGACAGTTCGGCCTGTTGAACCAGAAGTTTGGCCTGCTACCAGAGACACCAGATTTCTACCCCGCAAACGGCCAGCCGATCCTGCAACCATCCACCTGCCGAACTGGAGGTTTAGCATGCCAACCGAGTAGAGATCACCCCTTTTCAAAAAATACAATTTTGATGAAATTTATCAATTTTATTTTCAACAATTCAAAAACATAAAATTAGAGACTCAAGAAATACCTAGGAACGTCATCATCCATCTTTTAGATTTGTCTTCTAGGTCCGTCTTCACAATTTGTCTTCTTCGAATGATTATTTAATTACAAAATTCTTACAAATTTAAAATTAAATAATAATTCCTAGACAAAGATGATAGTCTGTTATATAATTACATGAAAAACCTAGATAAATATTCTAACCTCGAAGGAACCATAACTGGGATAATTAATCAATTAATTAATAATTAAATAATAATTTAATTAACCATAATTAATTAATAAATATTCACCATATAATCCATGACAACATAAAAATATATAGAAACCCTAAAGTGCCAACTCTTTATAAAATTTAATTCAAGCATAGGAGAGATCAATATCACATAATTTATACGTATAACATGATCACAAACTTGCAAATTTATATAAAAACCATGGCTCTAAAACCAATTGTTGGAAAAATAGTATGCAGTGAAATTTTAAAAATTTTATATCAAAGTATTTTCCAAAACACAAGTTTGACACACTATATGCATAAAATAATAATAATAACCGTAATACTATGGTTCCATCCTAGAGAATAGAAAACGAAGATTACAAGAGAATAATCAAAACATATTATTGATTCTTCATCCTTGAATCCTCAAAGATTGCACCTTTTCTAGGAAAAATTTATAGCTCTCTGTCGGTAAGCCGATCAGTATAATTAGCCTGTCGGTCATGAACCACTGGCCTGTCGATCTTCACAGATCGGCCTGTAGATGCATGACAATTCGGCCTGCTGAACCAGAACTTTGGCCTACAACCAGAGACACCAGATTTATGCCCCGCAGATGGCCTACCAAACCTCACGTCTGGCCTGTTGATCCTACGACCATCCGCCTACCAAACTGGAGGTTCGGCATGCCGACCGAGTAGAGATCACCCTTTTCTAGAAAATACAATTTTGATGCAATTTATCAATTTTATTTTCAACAATTCAAAAACATAAAATTAAAGACTCAAGAAATACCTGGGAATGTCATCATCCATCTTCCAAATTTGTCTTCTAGGTCTGTCTTTTCAATCCGTCTTCTATGAATGATTATTTAATTACAAAATTCTTATAAATTTAAAATTAAATAATAATTCCTAGACGGAGATGATAGTCCACCATCTAATTACATAAAAAACCTAAATAAACATTCTAACCTCTAAGGAACCATAACCGGGATAATTAATTAATTAATTAATTATTAAATAATAATTTAATCAACCATAATTAATTAATAAGCATTCACCATATAATTCATGACAACATATAAATATATAAAAACCTTGGAGTGTCAACTCTCTATAAAATTTAATTCAAGTATAGGAGAGATCAAGATCACATATTTTATACATATAACATGATCATAAACTTGTAAATTTACGTAAAAACCATGGCTCTGAAACCAATTGTTGAAAAAATAGTACGCCATGGAATTTTAAAAATTTTATATCAGATTATTTTCCTAAACACAAGTTTAACACACTATATGCATAAATTAACAAGATCTTACTAACCTTTGAATGTCGAAGAACTCCTGAAATCTATGAAGAGAAGTAACATTCCAGAAGAGCCTCAACCAACTAGTCTTCTTTGCTATTCTCTATCCATGATCGGCGTAAGTGTGGGCTCACGTTGTTTAACTTTTCCCCAGTGACTCTCCTTCCAACCAATTGACAAAACCCAAAGCTATTATTCATGATTTATGAACAAGAGCCCTCAGGGAGTTTTAGAATCTCACCAGCAGAGTTTCACTCTTAATCTCTCAACTGATCTAAATAACTTATGAGACTCACTCTCTATTTATAGAGGTTAGGTCTAGGGTCAGTACTTATCAGATAAGATCTCAAAAATTCAAATCAGAATCAAATTTAGATCAATATCTGATGAAATCCGCTAGAAAACACATGATCATTTTAATGCGCGGTCGGCATGCCGATCTGTCTAACTGGAATGCCGAACTTGCCCCATCAGCAGGCCGAACATGAGGATTGGCATGCTGAACTGTCAATAAAAAAAATCTCAACGAATCTTTTATCCTCCACCTGAGATTCTATAGGATAAAGTCTAAGTTTTAATTCAAATAACCCAATAAAGAAGTTATCTAATTAAAACAACTTTATCTAGATAATCTCTAGGAAAATAAATAAATTCCTGATAATTCTGCAAGTTTATCTTAATTTAATTTATTCAAAATTAAATCAACTGATAAACATACAATAATTATCTGACCCTAATAATTCAACAAGTTTATCTTGAATTAATTTTATCATAAAATTAAATCATCCAATAAACAGACATGAATTATTTGATTCTTTCGAATTTCAACCAATCTGATAAATCTGACATAAATCACCAATTATTGGAAAAGCACGCCGTATCGTTACAGGATTTTTGTGAGCTAGCAAAGGGGACCAAATCGAGCTATATAGTTCAAGCTCTTGATAATTATAAAACCTAATATCCCAAATATACATTTCATAATTATCAACTCTAACGCTATTCCACTAAAAGCTTGGAGCTGCACTCTTGAACTATATAGAATTACGAAGCCCGTATAGCTAAGTTTCAATGACATATCATAATGTATCGTATCCCCATAGGATTATCCATAATCGGCTTAAGGACAAGTTCTGTCTTACTTTCTCGATTATTTTTATCTTACGTTCCATGATCTCACCATCAAAAAAGTTACCATCCAAAGATGGTATACCATTCGGTTACACCAATGTATTTAAATGGTTGAGCACTCTAGTTTTTCAATTATAGAATAATGCATGTAAAAGAATATTACTACTCCTAAAGAGGAGCTATGGATTATATATCTATTAATAACAAGTCTACGTTATCAAGAGTCGTGCCTCCAACGTATCGGCATGCGTACCACTATAAAAATGTGAATGTCACCCTTTAGTGCAACAAAAGACATAAGTCAAGATAACGAGCCTATTATTCATTTCAAGATATAGATACAATACAAATGATTGTCTAAAGTGAATCGATTTGTTGAGACAAAATTATTAATCCAAATCAATTCACTTTATGTCCCGATCCAATACATCATCACCCATGACAATGCGTCAATGTTACTATTCATAGAGTCAAACTCTAATGGTCAAGACAAACCATCTCCCAATAGAAATATAGACAACATAACAATCTTTGCATGAATAAAGCGCCCAACTTTATTCCTACGATTGCGGATCTTATGATTTAGACCATCACCTTAAGACGTGTCTTCCGCATAATCTGTCCATCATATGCCTAATTCTTTAAGGTTTAGACTGAAAGTCTCAGACTTTTGTTTGCTTAACATAAATTCAACAAATATAAACATAAAGATGATAATCTTTAGTATATAAATAATAAATTCTTTACTAATATAAATGTCTCCAAAAACATATTACATTTTTACTCCTTAAGAGATACACGTCGAACAGTTAACGGCCAAGAACAAGCTTGGATTTGTTGACGGAAGCATTCCTTGTCTTGTCAGTGACGTTCTTCTATTTGGTGCTTGGATTCGCTGTAACAGCATGGTGATTTCATAAATGCTAAATGCTATTAGTCGCGAGATCGCTGATGGCTGTTGGCTCGCGAGATCGTGAGATCGCTGCAACTATGCATCTGAAATTTGTTAGTGATCGATTTCACCAGAGCAACAGGCCATGCATTTTCTAGATCAAGACTTGCCTTGTTGGTCTACATCAAGGCTCCATGGTTGCAAGTTCCTACTATAGTCGACTCAAATTTCTTTGGATGAGTTGAAAGATTTTCAACCCGTTCCTGTTTGCCATTGTGGAGGTATGAAACCCTAGATAGATTATCAATAGCAAGAATGTGTTATGCAATTTTTTATGGGACTAGCAAATAGTACGCTCAAACTTGCACCCAGATCCTGCTAATGGATCTTCTTTCTCCTATGGCTATTAATCATAGTGGTTTTTGGTCCCTAATTTGTAACTCTCCTTTGTCTCCTGCAAGTGCTTCGGCCATGAATTTCAATTCCAAACCAAAACATGAGCATCCTCTCTGCTTGGATTATGGCTTAGAAGGTCATATAGTGGACAAATGCTATAACTTCATGGCTATCCTTCTGGTTACAAGGCCAAATCCAGGTCACCTTTGCCAAAGACGCAAGGGACTCGTAGTGCTGCTGTGAGTATGGATGAACCTGCTTCTGATCACTCACTTGGTTCTTTGACCTCTTCTCAATGCCAACAGCTCATTAGTCTCTTGAGCTCACAATTTCAGCTCAGCTCTCATGCTACTCTAGAATCACCATTGCCTGAGGCTTTCGTGTTAAATTTCAGTGGCATTCTTTCTTTTTCCTCTAGTTTATCTTCTAACTGTGTTCCTAACTCTTCTTGGATTTTAGAGACAGGTGCTACTCACCATGTTTTTGTTCTTTATCTCGTTTCATTTCCATTATTTCTGTCAAATTCTTTTGTCACACTACCCACTGGTCAATCTGTTCCTGCTGTCAAAACTGGCTCTGCTCTTTTGTCTAATCGTTTAGTTCTTCATAATGTTCTTTGTTCCTCAATTTCGATTCAATCTCCTTCTATTAGTGCTCTCACACAATCCCATCCTTATTCTGTGAGTTTCCTTTCTACCTCTTGTGTTATTCAGAACCGTTCAAAGGGCCAAATGATTGGGATGGGTACAAGGAAATCTATATATATTGGAATCTTCAAGTCTTTTTCCTTCATTTTCTACAAGTTCAGCTAAATGTAATAATGTTTCACTGACTGAAACTCAACTTTGGCATTATAGGTGTTGGGATTAGTGCCCTATAAGCATTAACATTATACATATTATTAATAAATAAATAAAGTGACAATCATTCTTTAAGATGTTGATCGGTAACCAATCTTTTCCATTCTTCTATTTCATTTTTAAGGCTTTTGCTGTTCTTGCTAAATTTCAAGTGTTAAATTGGCTATTATCGTTTGTTAAAAGCTAATTCTTATGACTTGATAATAGGAGAATGTAAACTTTTCCCAGGATTTTACGTGCTTTGTAGGAAGGAAGTTAGTCTTTAGATCATCTTGATTTTGCATTGCATGTACTTATTGAGCATTTGGTATAAAGTTTCATCCAAAGTCGCAGAATTGTTGAATAGTAATCTAATTGGAAGAAATAACAGGTGCAAGACCTTATTGAAGGTGGTTGTACAAGCTGTTATATGGACTTAATAGATAGATAGGAAAAGATGAACCTTTGAAGGATTAGACAAAGATACCAAGGATGTTTGATAAAGAATTAAACATTTGGGTCGCTTTTTTAACTTTCCAAACAATTGAATTCAAAAACTTCTCTAATTTGTTGAGGGTGTTGGATATTCGCTGTTGCAGGCTTGTTAGTTTGTGAAACTGGGCGCAGTTTTAGGTCCACATCGTCGAATCTTGATGTTAGTTTTATTTGTCGCTTGTTTGGTGTTTGATTCATGAGGACACCTTCGTTATCTTTATGTGTACTTTTTCTGATATTCACTGATGCTCTTTGATTCTTATTATAAAAGTTATCATCAACAAAATTATACCTTTTTCTTAGAGGATCAACAGAATTATACCAAGTTGCACTGCTTAAGGTTGTCCTTTTTTTTTTTTTCAGCATTAGATGGGCATTGTCAAACATATATCGCCTCAATTGAGCTTACAAACTCAATGTTATACTATTTACATATTTATAATTGCATTCAAGAGTTGCAGCTGGAATTCTGACCATTCGATACCTTCTATATTACTGAACCAATCAGTCACATGAGGTTCAAATACCATCTAATTCAACAGGTTTTCAATTTTATTGACTCATTGGAGCTTTCTTTTTTTTACCCTTTTTGGTGGCAGTTCCGGATTTTAGATCGTCGGAATTCAAGGTAAAAAATAGAACATAACATTTTTTATGTTAATTTATGTATGGGAATTCTTTAGTGTGTCATTGATTCTCTAGTTTGATACAGTTTCCAATTGCACCCTGGGGCCTGGCGGGAGTTTTGGAGTATATCAAGCAACATTATAACAATCCTCATATGTAATCCTTGAAAATGGTAGTCTCTCTTTCAGTCTCCTTATGACATTAATTTTATTTCAAGATAATTTTGCGGAAAAATCATTCGATGAACGTAAACACCACAAGTAGAAAATTTTCAAACATTATAGATAGTGAATTAGTGATTATCGCTTCTGATTTTTTGAAAGAAATTGATCTCAAATTTTCTGGATCCTTGTGTAATATCCACTAGTTCTATAGTTAGAACATAAATCACCTTTTATTTAAACCAGTTAATTGGAGATCACTAATTAGGTGATGCATAACATATTAACAATTATTAAAGGGTTATTTACCTTTTTTCTACTTCCTGTTTTTAAGTTTATTAAAACACCACTCCCCTGATTTTTGATTGCTGAATATGTATACTATTATATTACACTTGTTCTGCAAATATGTACTTTGAAATTCTAAATTAACCTTACTAACGGTGACACCTAGAGGCCCGTTTGGTTTGAGTATTTGAATGAAGATTTAAATTTTTGTAAGAGAAAATACTATAGCAAAATGATTTGAACCGTGATTCGAGTATCGAAATAAATGGGCCCTAATTTACCGTAGATCACTGCCACTAAGGTAAACTTGGTATTTCAAAGGTTAAATCGATGGACCATTAAAGGTATAGATTTTCATATTAAATTCAATTTGCAACAATTAAAAATTAAGGATGTGCTTTTTAAACAAATCTAAAATACAAGATATAAAAAGATAAATAACCCTTCATAAAATAGAAACGAGAAGTTTGATACTCTATTCACTATTTTATCAAATTGCCTCCCCAACTAAGTTTATATACACTTGGATATTTCCCAACAACTCCAATTCATTTAGGGTTATTGCTTATGTGAACATAGTAGCTAAATAATACCAACACGTTACATAAGACAGATGTGTATAATTGTTAAATCTTCTGCAATTTTTCTCATTCCTCAATATAAATATTCTAATATTGGTTTACAGTCAATAATTTCTTCGCCATCAAGATTAACAATGGGTCGAAGAGCACCATGCATTGATAGGTGGTGCCTAGTGGGGACGCATATTTACTATCACTAGGTCCTTTTCTTGGAGTAGGTATATTTATAGGTTGTTCTTTTTCCTCGATTCATTCTTTCATGAATTACTGAAAGGCAAGATAAGTTCATTCATGGTCTAAGATATCAAATAATTCAATATTATAAAACGTCTCTTCAAACTCAAATTGATGCCCTTTGGAGTTTGGAGCCAAGTGTAGTTGTGTTCGTTAGGTGGGTCTTAAGCGTGCAAAGCCTTTCATACTCTAATTATTGCAATGTGTTCAACAGGTTAAAGAACCCACGCAATTCAACATTGGAAGACTGGTCGAGGGTTGAATATTTGCAGGCATTTATAGGGAGTGTCATTGATACCATAACAACAATATGAAAGGGTGTTTATCTTTTCTCGTTTAAAAATGCAGGAATGGGACGAACGTAAGAGGGTATTTTGCATGGTCCTTCATGTTCTCTTTTGAGTTGTTAGACGGCTATGAATCCCGCTTTGGCTTGTACTACGTAGATTTTGATGATCCAGAATTGAAAAGAACACCTAAGCTCTCTGCCCATTGGTATTCCCATTTCTTGAAGAGAAAAAGCGTCACTTTAGATGGCATTGTTCAATCTCCATCACATAATTTCTTCTAAACTGTTATAAATCAATTATTGTAGATGCCACCATTTAATACTACATAATATGCAATATTTTTATGTTATCACAAATAATCATCTCTCATTTAGGCCTTATTTCTTCCCATAATTCCCCTTATATTGATGTGTATTATCTCCTCGTAATTCCCCTTTGATACTTTGTATATAGTTTCTTCATGTCATTTGTTGAACTAGAACAACAGAATTTTAAAGACGATAGATGAAAATTTGTCTGAGGTTTGCGAACGTGTTTTTGTTCTTTAAATGACAACAACGTTTGCAAACCTGAACCCTTTTTATACATCTTCAAAGTTCAAATAAAGCTACACTTAGATGTCAAATGCTGTTTTTCAACTTTAGAGCATATCTCGTGGTGAAAAGACGTCATGTTTGCATAAAATGAACATGAACTCATCCTGTTCCCTTATCCTGAATTACGTCTAAACTTCATGTTAATTAAATGGAATATCATTGTTGGTTTTACAAATCATTTATGTTGAGTGAAAGGAGTATTAGAACAATGCCTTGCGTCTTTTCTCTTAGTCTCAGGGCATCAACCTATGTACATTAGTTTATTCAGATGTGTTCCATCGAAAAATTTTATCTAGTGAGAAATGACTTAAAAGCCTAATTAAAAAAACATCAGTTTGGTTCAACTTATTTCAATTTGAACCTGTTTTGGTACAGTATTTTCTCTAAAAAATTTGAATAATTGAAGTGTTTTTAATTCAAATTGACAATTTAAACGCTCTATGAAGTGGCGAGGATGTAGGGTCAAAGAAATCTATAATTTACTTGTTTCAGAAAGTGTAGGGGAAGCAAAAGAAAGATGGCGTATTATGGTGGGCATCAAGATTTTGTTAGAAAAATGGCAATTGGATGAATGAAAAATTGATGGTCATTGGTGGAGATTAATGGAGGTCATAAACCTCATATTGTAACACCTAACCAATGGTTTAATGGGAGATTATGAGCACCATTATCATAATTATGAGCTTCATAAGCATGAAAATAGAGGGTTACAACCAATGGTTTAATGGGAGATTATGAGCACCATTATCATGAAAAATTGAAGGTTGCAACCAATGTCATTATGCACATAAATTCTGATTAATGCCTCATTATAATGTGGATTGTAACTTCTATTCTCTTAAGCCTATATAATGAACTCTCCTCCACATGTTTGAGACACACACAATTGCATAAAATTTGCACTCACCAAGTCATAGAGTTTTTCCTTTGTTTTTCAAATTCCATCTAGTTTTTGTTATAGTCATTTTTGGTGATAGAAGGAAAAAACAGTTTCAAGTTCGCCGGAAACGGTATCCGATAGTACTGAAGATTCCGTTGCTAGTCGTTGTATTCTAGGAGACAGACGTCCGTTGAATCCTCGTGCACAACCGGAGGGGATGAATCTGTTTTAAGGAAAGCGTGACCTACACGTGTCTCGACCATTTTTTATCTAATTTTCACGTTACGTTGCTTCAATTGAAGGTTTTGTTGTATCTGTTTTCCTTATTTTCTAATTTTTTTTTCAATTGTAACCTGTTCATATAATTCATTTTATTCAGATTACATGCTATATTTCCTAACAATCTTAAAACAGATTTTCTCTTGAGAATGGACAGGTTATTCGATTTGGATAAAGAAATATTGTTTTCTCTCGTGGCTTTTAGTTCTCTTCATAGTTTTGGAATTGTTCTTATAATATATGTCGTGATTGCATGTGCATTAATGTTTTGTTTGATTCTGGTCGTTTGTTTACTTTAATATAAATATTATGTCCCTCATATGGAGCAATGGTGCATATCCATATCCTTTAAAGTTGTTCGTGTTCAATTACGTATCTTTTTTTTTTAAGTTGAATTTTGTCCTTGTGCATGGTTACCTAAAATTGGACGTTTTACAAGTATTAATCATATTTGTTTTTGCTAATCACTTGATTGTGTGTTTTGATTCTCTACAATTTCTCTGGCTCTAAATCTTTACGTATTTTACTTTATATTGTTATTATAAAGTTGTCATATGTTTTATTGCATTTTGTTGTATTCTGTTTGCTACAGCTATGTTCATATTCATTTTCGTTAAAAGCCTCATTATTTTCTATATACATTTTGGTTTTGCTATATGCATTAACATTTTGTTGAATGCTTCAGGTTATATGTTTTGGTACATTATAACGTTCATTTATTGTATTTTTGCACATTACGTATTATTACGATAGAATATTACAAATGGATGTTAGAGTTTTGGTCATTGTTTTTAATTCTTTACTTCATTGGTAGTTTATGTTTTGTTTGTTATGTAACTGGTTTTATTTCTTAATTGTTTATGTATAAATACGAGCGTTGTAAAAACGTTTACATTATATCAGTTTGCTATGTTGTGTTTTCAATCAAGACATTTAATGTATATATATATATATAGTTTACTGTTTATAATAGTTTTGTCTTTAAATGCTAATAGTTTGTTTTCTTCTTTCCAACATGTTTACATATTATATAGGTTATAAACATTTTGTAAACGCTCTATTATAACATGTTGTTTACGTTATATAATTATAAGTTATATAATTGATTTGTTTTGTTGTTGATTACAGATTGTTTAACACTATGTTGTTATCAATTTGTTTCTTTTTAATTTAATTTTAAAGGAAACTAATATTTGGTTCTATTTTCAGAAATGGGTGATAACATGAATGTTGTTCCAACTAAGAATGTTCCAACTGGGAGCACGTCTGAGACATCGATGCCATCTCCTAGGGTCCATGCTTCAACCTCGACACAACCTTTGTCGGTTACGGTTCCTGTGAACCACAATGAAAAACCTGAAAAATTTAATGGACTGAACTCTAAAAATTGGCAACAAAAAATGTTGTTCTATTTGACAACACTGAATCTTGCGAGATTCTTGAAAGAGGATCCTCCTACTATTAGAAAGGATGAAACAGATGCTCAGACCTTGCTTGCTGTTGAAGCATGGAAGCATTCTGACTTCTTGTGCAAGAATTATATTATGAATGGCTTGACTGATGGACTTTATAATGTGTACAATCCGAAAAAAACGGCCAAAGAAGTATGGGAGTCCTTGGACCATAAATACAAAATAGAAGATGCTGGTGCTAAGAAGTTCATAGTTGGACAGTTCATGAACTACAGAATGGTGGATTCTAAGAATGTAATTAGTCAAGTACAAGAACTGCAATTACTCATTCATGAAATTCATGCTGAAGGAATGGTAATTAGTGAGTCTTTCCAGGTAGCTGCAATCATAGAGATGCTACCCCCTGCGTGGAATGACTTCAAGAACTATCTGAAGCACAAGCGTAAAGAGATGAGCGTTGAAGATCTTATTGTTCGACTTTGCATTGAGGAAGACAATAGAAGATCTGAGAAAAAACTTTTTAACAAGTCTGTTGCCAAAGCAAATGTGGTGGAGCATGATAAAAGCTCTAAGAACAAGAAAACCAAGTCGGGGCCCAAGCTGGGGCCTAAGGGTGGAATTTCAAAGAAGCAAAAATTCCAAGGAAAATGTTTCAACTGTGACAAGGTGGGTCACAAGTCGGCAGATTGTAGGCTGCCAAAGAGAAACAAGAAGAAAGAGGCTAATGTGGTGGACACCATCACACAAGAAGTGTCAGACATCAGTCTCTCTGTCGTGATCTCTGAAGTCAACATGGTGGACTCCAACCCAAAGGAGTGGTGGCTAGACACTGGGGCCACACGCCATGTTTGCTGTGATAGAGCTGCTTTTGTTGAACTCGTACTGTCAGATTCTGGAGAGAAGCTGTATATGGGCAACTCTGCCACATCTGAGATTAAGGGCCAAGGGATGGTGGTTCTGAAAATGACATCAAGCAAGGAAGTTAAGCTTCAAAATGTGTTGTATGTGCCTGATATCTGAAAGAATCTCATTTCTGGAACTCTACTGAGTTCACATGGCTTCAAGATGGTTTTTGAAGCTGATAAAATAGTTTTGTCTAAACATGGAATGTATGTGGGAAAGGGATATGTGAAAAATGGAATGTGGAAAATGAATGTAATGACTATTAAGCCCAATTCCATTAATAAAAATAAAAAGTCTTCCGCTTATATGCTTGAGTCTTCTAATTTATGGCATGGTAGACTAGGTCATGTTAATTATAATACTTTGCGTAGATTAATTAACTTGAATCACATACCCACATTTAATATTGATCCCAAACACAAATGTGAAATATGTGTAGAGACAAAACTAATGAGATCTTCATACCAAATGATTGATAGAAATACTGAGCCACTTGATTTGATACATAGCGATGTTTGTGACTTAAAATTTATTCAAACTAGAGGTGGGAATAAATATTTTGTTACATTCATAGATGATAGCACAAAATATTGCTATGTATATTTGCTTAAAAGCAAAGATGAAGTTATAGAGAAGTTTGCTCTCTATAAGCAAGAAGTTAAAAACCAACTTAATAAGAAAATTAAGATGGTAAAAAGTGACCGTGGTGGTGAATATGTAGAACCATTTAGTGAATTTTGTGCACAACATGGTATTATCCACGAGGTTACGCCACCCTATTCACCTCAGTCAAATGGTGTGGCTGAACGCAAAAATCGTACCTTAAAGGATATGATGAATGCGATGCTGATAAGTTCTGGATTGCCATAGAACATGTGGGGGGAAGCCATTTTATCGGCTAATTACCTTTTAAATAAGGTACCCCCGAAGAAAGAAGACAAGACCCCTTATGAATTGTGGAAAGCTAGAAAGCCTTCTTACAAATACTTGAGAGTGTGGGGGTGTCTTGCAAAGGTAATGGTACCTACACCAAAGAAGATGAGAATAGGTCCAAAAACAGTTGATTGCATCTTCATTGGTTATGCCCACAACAGTAGTGCTTATCGGTTTCTTGTGTATGAATCTAAAAACCCAGAGATTCACAAGAACACGATAATGGAATCTAAGAATGCATCATTTTTTGAACATGTATTTTCTTGCAAATCCAAAGAGGATGGTCCAAGTTCATCTGAACGAACGTTTAAGACTATTGAAGAGAATAGTCAGGATCATCAAGAAGTTGAAACCGAATATGAAGAGGAAGAGCCTAGACGAAGCAAAAGGGCACGAACAGGAAAATCATTTGGACCTGATTTTCTGATCTACATGCTAGAGACTAAACCTCAAACTTTCAAAGAAGCTGTAAGCTCATCTGAGGGTCCTTTATGGAAAGAAGCCATAAAGAGTGAAATTGATTCCATCATGCAGAATCATACTTGGGAATTTGTGGATCTTCCTCCAGGAAGTAAACCGCTAAGTTCTAAGTGGATTTTCAAACGTAAAATGAAAACTGATGGAACAATTGACAAGTATAAGGCTAGACTTGTTATAAAAGGTTATAGACAAAAAGAAGGCCTAGATTACTTTGATACTTATTCTCCTGTAACGAGAATAACCTCCATAAGAATGATCATAGGGATTGCCGCTTTGCGGAATCTTGAAGTACATCAGATGGATGTAAAGACTGCTTTTCTTAATGGAGACCTTGAAGAGGAGATTTATATGGAACAACCAGAAGGTTGTATTGCTCCAGGACAAGAAAAGAAAGTCTGCAAATTGGTGAAGTCTTTGTATGGGCTTAAACAAGCACCAAAGCAATGGCATGAGAAATTTGACAATGTTATGATGTCAAATGGGTTCAAAATTAATGAGTGTGACAAGTGTGTTTATGTCAAAAGAACAGACGATGGATATGTTATTTTTTGTTTGTATGTAGATGACATGCTAATCGTGGGTAGCAATGATCAGATGATCAAATCAACTAAAGATATGTTGAACTCTAGGTTTGACATGAAAGACATGGGACTTGCCGATGTGATTTTAGGAATCAAAATCAAAAGGTCGCCTGATGGACTCATCTTGAGTCAGTCACACTATGTGGACAAGATACTTGACAAATTTAGTAAAAATGACATTGGCGTGACCAGAACACCAATTGATACTAGTCAACATCTGTCCAAAAATAGAGGAGAAAGTATATCCCAGGTGGAATATGCTAGAGTGATAGGCAGTTTAATGTACTTAATGAATTGTACAAGACCAGATATTACCTATGCTATAAGTAGTCTGAGTAGATTCACGAATAATCCAGGAGATGATCACTGGAAAGCAATTGTTAAAGTACTCAGATACTTACGGTATACTCATAGTTATGGGCTACATTATACAAGAGATCCTGCAGTTCTTGAAGGGTATTCTGACGCAAGTTGGATATCTGATATACAGGATTCTAAAGCTACAAGTGGATACGTATTCACTTTGGGAGGCGCAGCAGTTTCATGGAAGTCTTCAAAGCAGACGGTAATAACCAGATCTACTATGGAATCTGAATTTGTAGCTTTGGATAAAAGCGGTGAAGAAGCTGAATGGCTAAGGAATTTCTTGGAGGATATCCCTGAATGGCCTAAACCTATGCCTGCAATATGCATACATTGTGATAATCAGTCTGCTATTGGCAGGGCACAGAATGTGATGTACAATGGTAAGTCGAGGCATATAAGTCGTCGACATAATACCGTTAGACAACTAATCTCAACTAGAGTCATGACAATAGACTATGTAAGGTCTAAGAAAAATATTGCGGATCCGTTAACCAAAGGACTGAATAGAGATCAAATTGAGAAAACATCAAGAGGAATGGGACTTAAGCCCATAAAAGAATAGGTCGAAACAGTGGAAACCCAACCTTGTTGACTGGAGATCCCAAGATCTAGGTTCAATGGGATAACTAAACTGAATAGACTGAGTAAGATCACTATAGGGGTTACCCCAACCCATTCCTATAATAAAAACAGTGATATCCATAGGGAAAGGTTAAGCAATTTGCTTTTAATGATTCTTATGCGTCGAATACGTTGAGAATTCGAGCGGAGTAATATGGGTTACTCTTAAGTAAGAAATCACCTATGTGAGAGAGAAGTGGAGCCGCTTCAAAGGAGAATTGCTAGGGCTCAATTCTTTAGAAACTCTTGCAGAACCAGGGAGATGTTCATGGCCAAAATGAACATAACCATGAGAACTGAAACTGTGTCAGGAAAATATCTGTGTGAGGTATGTTATTATTTACACAAATGACAGAACAGTTCAAGGACATCGCGTCTACTAGTCAGCCAGTAAAGTAAACATACTTTCACAAGGGAAGGTTCAAAGGTTAACGCCTACCTATTCTATGCAGATATTAACCGTAGAACTCTATCATCGTGTAGTGTCTTTGTTTTTCCTCTGTAGTTTGTCAATTTCATTCATGTGGGGGATTGTTAGAAAAATGGCAATTGGATGAATGAGAAATTGATGCTCATTGGTGGAGATTAATGGAGGTCATAAACCTCATATTGTAACACCCAACCAATGGTTTAATGGGAGATTATGAGCACCATTATCATAATTATGAGCTTTATAATCATGAAAATAGAGGGTTACAACCAATGGTTTAATGGGAGATTATGAGCACCATTATCATGAAAAATGAAAGGTTGCAACCAATGTCATTATGCACATAAATTCTGATTAATGCCTCATTATAATGTGGATTGTAACTTCTATTCTCTTAAGCCTATATAATGAACTCTCCTCCACATGTTTGAGACACACACAATTGCATAAAATTTGCACTCACCAAGTCATAGAGTTTTTCCTTTGTTTTTCAAATTCCATCTAGTTTTTGTTATAGTCATTTTTGGTGATAAAAGGAAAAAACAGTTTCAAGTTCGCCGGAAACGGTATCCGATAATGCTGAAGATTCCGTTGCTAGTCGTTGTATCCTGGGAGACAGACGTCCATCGAACCCTCGTGCACAACCGGAGGGGACGAATCTGTTTTAAGGAAAGCGTGACCTACACGTGCCTCGACCATTTTTTATCTAATTTCCACGTTACGTTGCTTCAATTGAAGGTTTTGTTGTATCTGTTTTCCTTATTTTCTAATTTTTTTTTTTTCAATTGTAACCTGTTCATATAATTCATTTTATTCAGATTACATGCTATATTTCCTAACAAATTTGCCCCGGCCTATACTTCGGCTACTAATAAGGGGGCTGGGCAAGAAGGAAGCTCCTAGCGAAACTTGTCTTGTTCGCGAATGAACCCAACGTCAGGAAATAAATGAAGAAAGAAAAGAAACACAAATAGGACAGCCACTAATAAAAATATACTGTCCAAAGTTGGTACTTTTGGCTTTTGCCCTTGGCAAGGGATGGCACTTCCTATATTCCATTTCCACTCTCAAGCTCCAACAGCAACAAAGATGAGGAGATATTAGCGAGGCGGGAACGGGGAGGATAGCAGCAGAGCTGTTTGGTTTTTCTGGTGATACTACAAATATCTGTCCCCTGCTAAATCCCAATCGGCATTGGACCAATTGGCCAGCCAACAGGATTAATATATAAAGTGTGCTTCCAATATTTTTATGTGAATTAACTGCCTGATTGTTCTGGCTTTAAGGCCATGTTCATTTTGGCGACACATCTTTTACCTCCCCACTAGTCTTGTTAGTAGCAACCTCTTCTGCATCAGGGAGACTCCTTAAAACCTGTTTAACCGCCCAAAAATAAAACAAAATCATTGATAGTAATAGAGAGTGGCGGCCTTTATGTCATTGAAAAGAATTGAGAGTACTAACTACCTCGTATAGATACCATGAGGCAAATGCATCGGTGGCAGCATACTGTAACTGATCCTTGGATAAAACATTGACCTCCCAATTTCCCAGTTGATTTTTTTGGGCTTAGGAAGCTGTACCAGTTTCAAAATGCCAGTAAAATTTCCTATAGAAATCTTTTACTGGAATAATACAAACTATGTTTGAAAAATGTTATTGCTATGACTAAAAAGAAAGTAATGGCTGCATGAAAATAGGATAACTCGAATAGAAAAATGAACCCAGAGTAACGTTTAAAGGAGGAAGTCAGAGCGTGAATACCATAAAAGTACAATCAAGAAAGAAATGACCGATCCTATGTATTCAGCTCTATTTCCACTTCCATAGCAAGAACTTGTACATATAGAACCCCTTGCCAGTTAAAATGCATTATGAGCACTTAATTACACCAAAGTGCATTAAGATGAAACCTATTACAGGCATAGAAGCAGGAGCCTTGCAAAAATTTGTTATGACAGCCACAGAATTAAGGTAATAGATAGTAATCCTAAGGACATAGTTTATGGGCACCGTTAACTAACCCCATCGGTTTTGGTTGTTTTAGTGAGGACTTAGAGTTTCCAAGAAGTAGAAAATATAGTTGTGGACTACAAAATTGCAAAGAAAATTATTGTTGGAAAACAAAAAATCCAAAACAAAATAACACCTGTTTGGAGATAAGGTTCTCAGCAAGTGAGGCAAGACTCCAGCACTTAAGAGAATCTCATCCTTCTCTAGTGTCTGGAAACTGAACGGACATAGAAAGCTAATTTATTTCAGACTCTGTGAAAGACAGCACAAAATATTAATCAACAATCACGATTGAAAAAATAATGAGATTACTTACTGAATGCCAACTGTCAACGTACAGACTTAAAAATTAGTGAATTGATCAGATAGGCGATTAGCTTATAATGATTGCAATTGAGCATTATTAAAGGTGTGCCTAATATGAACAGTAACTTGAGATGCTTAACAAATATAACTGAATCCAAATTGCCCGTGCAGTGTAAGATACCTTTAATAGTATGCTACAAGAGCTCAATAGAAGAGACTCAACAAACCTTTTCTGAATGAGGCTCTCCACTCGATATCAAACCCAATTGCAGGTCGACTCTCTTCGCTTCTCTTTGCTTCAATAGTCTTCAAAAGCTCTGTGGCAGCTCTCTCCACCTCAAATGTCGTTCTGCTATACATAATCTGGCCTCTAACTAAACCTCATCTCAGGATATCTCATCTTTGATTTTGCTTTTGCTGCTTCAGGGAAGAAAAATAAAATAAAATGCTGATATATTACATGAACCCTTTTTAAAACAAACTTAAAACGGTGCTCAAATCTGAAGCTCAAAAACATAAATAAATCAATATATAATCTAATTGCCATAATTCTGAAGTTTTCCTAGAAGTGGTGAACAAAAACCGCAATTTCCCCTATGCATCCCTTGTTTTCTCAGTATTCAAACATTGAAAGTTTACTTCACATTTATGCGAAAGTAAAAGGCAGGAATGTTTACCTTTCCTGTTTATCTGCTTTGAGAAAGGGGAATGTCAATCTAAACTCCCTCTTGGTATTTTTTTCCAATTAATTGGAATAACCACTGAATTCACTTATATGCCCTTATCAAGCTGATAATTATTTAATTATGCAATTAAGATATTTTAATTATAAAGCAGATAAAGATACATACGCCTGAACTAAATAGACACTAGAAAGAGAATTGGGTTGTTCCCAATTCTACTCCTAATAGATTAGTAGACGCTAAAAAGAAGAATCAATGGCCCTCGTTCTTATTCTTTTTCCTTTTCTTTCCAAAGCCATTACTTTTCTTCTTACATCCTATTATGGTTTGATAAATATGCCTCAAAGTAGAAAAAAGAATAGGAAAGAGGAAAAGAATACATTGACATAATATGAATACTCTCTAGAACAGCTAGAGAAAATGTGCACATAACTATAACTCGTAACCATTGTGAAAATCAATTTCAATTTCAGATAGCCATAATTGATATTCGCCCCCAACAAATTGATTCCAAACACAATAAAAAAATTAAAAAAAAAAAAAAAACCAGAAGTACAAAAACAACTCTTTTTTTGTGCAGATAAGTAGGAAATACAAAAACAGCCTGAGTGCACACAAAAGATCCATCGAAACGTGGGATAACGTGCATACGAATTTAAGATTTAAGAAAAGAAATACTGAGAGAAATTTCATCTTCCAATTGCTATAACCGATATTATTGTCCAAGAAATTGACGAAATATGCTTTCAACTGTATGTCACTTTTTCTAACAAATTAATCCTCAATTCTTCGTTTTCTCGGAAACCAAACGGTAAACAACAGAAGAATAAGAAATAGAGAAACCTTGGCAACGAGAGACAGAGGAATCGGGATGCTGGAGAGCGAGGATGGAGTTGGGCAATCGGCGGCCATTGACGAGGCTTTGGTCTAGACGAGGCCTTTTGGAGTAAGATTGGAAAACAGCTTCGATGGCCTCGAGGTCTTCTTCGGTGAAGGGTTCGTCGTCGTCGGCCCATTCGGATGCAGACGACGAGACGCTGCCATTGCTGAGCTCCGCCATTTGCAGGATTGGAGGGAATTTTGATTTCTTTTTAGGCGCGCTGTGCGATCTTTATTCATTTCGTTTTCCTTACTTTTTTTTTTTTTTTCCTTTTCAAAATTACCGTGGCATCCATATGTTTTTACCTAATTTTCACTTTTCTCCCTTTAATTATGCAAATACTTAAAGACACCCGTATCATGTCTTTATAAAATCAGACTCAAAACTAGGGCCAGCAATTCGGACACGACACAATGACATGATACAAAAACGACACGAGATAAACGGATTTGGGCTGCACGTTTATTAATTGTGTCATAAATGGGTTGACACGAATAACACAAAAATAAACGGGCTGGATTCTTGCTGACACGCTAAACACGCCTTAACACGTTTAATTAAACGGGCCGTAAACGTGTTAACACGACACGACACTACCCGCCCATTTATAACACATTTAAACTTAAAAAAATATATTTGAAATATTTATAGTAGATTAGTATCATTTAGATATTGTGTTTTTGTTAATTTTCTTTATTGGCCTTTTCTAAAAAAAAATTATTTTTTTAAATTTTTTTTATTTTTTTTTTAATTTTTAGTTAATTGGGTCATAAACGTGTCATATGCGTGTTGTTGTCGTGACAACCCGTCACAGCACATTTAATAATCGTGTTAATCGCGTCGTGCCGTGTTATGCGTGCTATAAGCGTGTCGTGTTTGTGTTTACATTTCTGGTACGTTTATTAATCGTGTTGTGTTCGTATTCGGGCTAAATATGTCGTGTTGTAAATGACCGGCACGAACACGATTATTGTCGCCCCCACTCAAAACAACCCCGAATCAATTGAAGTTTTTAAATTGTTATTTTTTATTAAATACAATTTAAAAACAACATTAAACAAAAATTTTAAATAAAATCAATCTCAAAAAATAAAAAAAAAATGTCTCAAAATAATTGAAGTATTTGTTTAGTGGAAATATTTATGTGAAAACTTGAAAATTTTTTGTTTAAAATAAATAAAATCAATCTCATAAAATTAAAAAAATCTCAAAATAATTGAAGTATTTGCTTAGTTGAAATATTTATTTGAAAACTTAAAATTTTTGTTTAAAATTTTAATTAAGTCATATTTAAAAATAACTTTTAATATAGATTGAGAAGGATTATCTTAGTATTTCAAAAAATTTTAATTACTTTAAAAGTATTTTGAGTCTGATTTTATAAATACAACGAGCATTTTAGACATTTGTGACTATGATAAGGGGTCTTATCCATAAGAACCATTTTTTTAACCTTTGGAATCCAACAGTTTAAAAAACTCAGCTCTACCAAATAATCATACAATCTCCCATGCATAATAAAAAAAAAAATTAAAATTAAAAACCTATAATTAAAACAAAAACGAAAAAAAAAAGAAAAAAGAAAAAAAACAAGCAGCCACCCTCCGACCAGCCCCCATCGGCAATCCCTTCGACAACCCACCAACTAGCAACCTTGATCGTTGCAACAAAAGTCCATCTCTTTCGCAAGAATCGCGGCCCAGACCCATCTCCTTCGCGAGAGCCGCCAGAAGTAGGTCTCGATTTCTTACCGCCCGAGTTCCACGGGAAAGGGAAAAACCCATGGTGGCTTGGCGAAAGACCCACGGTGGCTGCAACCTCCTCGTGACTCGACCCCATCTCGACTCTACAAACGCCAACGACAAGCTCGCGAACACAGCCACCGTTTTTTGCGAACTCCGTTGAGACCAGATCCGCTCGTGACTCCCTTCGACCACGATCTCCAAGATCTAGAGTCGTCGGGGTGTTGCGATGGGAATGCAACCACTGTGAGACAGCATTCTTCACCACTACTCCTACCTCCGTCGACACACTACGATCCCACAAGCACAGGCACGATGGCATTCTCGGCGACTCTGCCTCTCCTCGAGAAGCCCGACACATGGTGGTCGTGAAAACCGGGGTCACCGGACTGCCAGTGAGTTCTCCTGGTGACAAAGAAGGAGAATGAGATATGTTCTCCTTTTTCATTTTTTTGAATTTTTATGTTTATGTCTAGTTTTATTTTTTTTTTTTTTCTCTGATCTGATGTGTGTGGATTTATTGAACAAACAGTGAACTTGTTTATTTTTAACCATTGAATAGAGATTGGATGATTAATAAAAGAGTCTTATTGGTGAAAATAAGTAGAGGTTTTACCATAGCATTTTTCGTATAATAAAAGAGGTAAAATTAATATTTATACAAGAACATAACAGATGTTTTAAATATTTTTCTTTCTTTCTTTTTTTCTCCGTGGCTTTCCTTTTTTTTTTTAAATGCCCGTATAACATATTCTTTTTAAAATTTTAAAAATAAAAAATTCAAAAATATCTAAAAAGAAAACTGAGTTCACAATTGAGAAAAAGAAAAAGAAAAGATTCAAAGGAAAGGGAAGGGGGAGGGCACAACCACCATGGCCTAACCCGAAAGACCATTGCTTTGTGCCTTACCTCTAAATTTTTTTTAAAAAAAATTATTAGGCCTTAATAATAATTTTTACCTTTCAAGAAAATAATAATTTTTAACTGATTTTTCATTTTTTTAATTCTAATGTACTGGTAAGATAAGTTTGTTTCTGCTTCATTGATTAGAGAGAATAATATGTATATATGTGTACTACTCGTGATATCGAATCACGAGAGTAGCTGAATCAGACTAAAGACTTTACGGAAATTTTTCTTTTTCCAACTCTTTCTTTTATGTTTTCTTTTTTTTTTAAGAGAAATTTGTTTCTGCTTCATTGACCAGAATGAATAAAAAAAATATTTAATACACGTATCACGTCAATCGTGAAGGTAGCCGAGTTAAAAAAGAGTTTTCGAAAATATTTTGGACCGTTTAGTATTGTTTTTAAAATATGTATAAATTTTTTTGTTTTGAAAAATAAGAGTTTTTAAAAATTGTGCTAAAAATGTTTTTAAAATTCTTATATCAAAAAATATGTGAAAATATTTTTAAAAATTTTGAGAGCAAAAACAAACAAGCCTTTGTTTTTTGTTTTTCCAACTCTTTCTTTTATGTTTCCTTTTTCAAACATGTTTGTTTGTGCTTCATTGATTAAAGAGAGTAATAAAAAAATAATAAAATGATTGAAAAGTATAGTACCCGTGTCAGATCGAATCATGAGGTTGTCAGGTCGTGCTAAAACGACTTTCACTTGGCGATCTTTTCATTAGCCTAAAGAATGATGAAAATGTCCACGGTATTATTTAAAGTCTCAATAAAAAGTATAAGGGGAGGATTTTTCTCCCAAAATATACATAAAAATATTTACAATATCTATAAATATCTGTAATATTAGTGAATACATTTAGATATTTTTGAAAATTTTTGCAAAATATCCAAAAAAGCTAGAAAATTTTTATTTTTTCAATAAAAATTAATTTTGCAGGACTTTTTTCTTAATTCTTTCTAATATTATTTTGAACCTAAAGACAATAAAAAGTATTAACTCACGATATTATTTGAAGTCTTGACAAAAAATATAAGGGGAGGATTTTTCTCTCAAAATGTACATAAAAATATCTATAATATCTATAAATATCCGTAATATTGGTGAATAAATCTAGATATTTCTGAAAATTTCTACAAAATATTCAAAAAAGCTGGAAAAATTTTATTTTTTGTACAAAAATTAAATTTGTAGGAGTTTTTTTAATTCTTTCTAATATTATTTTGTAGCTAAAGACAATAAAAAGTATTTACTAAGACTTACTAAGTCTTTAAATAACCTTAACTTTTAAAATGAATAGTTTATGACTCTTTTGCAAAATCTTATGTCTTGTTACATGTAGATACGTGTATTATATTTTTAATATTTGAGGGTAAATTGCTTCGGTAGTCTATAACCTTTCATGAAAGTAAATATTTGGTTCCCCAATCTTTTTTTTAATTGAATCGACCCCATCCTTCATTTTAGTTGCCGAAGAACAATTTAAGGGCTAAATCATTAAGTTTGACCGTCAAAATTTTGCTAAATATGAATTTTTAATTGAAATTACTAAATTACCCTTAAAATAATTAATACATTAAAAAATCAATTTTAAAATAAATTGTAATTTTGTTTTGATTTTTTTCCTATTTGTTTTAGATCTTGAAGCTCTCTCTCTTATTCTACTGTCGATTTTGAAGAAGATCGTCATCGAGGGTCATCGTATGTGAGGGGAAGAAGGGGGATGAGCTAGAGGGGCCCATCGACAACGACTTCCTCATCTCCGTTGAGAACTCTCTAGGTCGGGCCCATGTCAAGAATGCCAAGCAGCTGACTTGGGTCTTCCTTTTCAAGGTTCACAGCGCCACCGATGCCTTGTAACGACCTTACTTACGTGGCCATTGCTTAACTACGTAATCTTAATACTTAAACATATTTTGACATAAGGTACTTAGATTTGCAGAATAATTTTTTTGAAACATACTTTTATTTTGATTAAATTTAAAGTGTAATATAATTTCTTGAAACTTATTCTTATAAAAACTAACATAACAATAACTTATTAAACTTAATCTTTTAAAACTAGCATAATAATTTTCTTAAAAATTATTCTTTTAATACTTTTCTTAATTTAAAATAATATTTTAAAAACATTATAAAACTAATTATTGCTACAATTTCTTACCAGAAAATTTATGTGTGTTTGTTGCATTTTCCATTACAACATATATATTTCTTGTTGAAAGTCTTAAGCTCTTTTTAAAACTGTGGTCGAATGACTACAACCTTGGCCTCTAGAGCTCATTACATAATACCACCTAATAAATTCACGCATATGAAATTTTGTAAAAGAAAACATAATGAGGAAAATATATTTTTGCATGAGCGGTATCTATTCCTATCTCTACCATTCATCCGTTGTTCGCCATTGTCCAAATCATATGATGCTGACAGGTTCCTTACCTACAACATGAACACACTTAAATGAGCTTTTGCTTAACAAGTAGGAAGTTTAACTCGCAAAATAATTTAAAGATCGTTTAATAAAAATATGCATAATCATTTTATGCTTGCTTATTGACTCATTTTATGTAAAATTATTTATGCCTTATCTTATCTTACTGATTGGGCCCGGGTGATCATTTGGACTATGCACGATTCTTAGGAACTAAAGGTTCGCGAGGTCCTAATGACACCAAGATTATAAACTATATTGCAATAATTAGGAAGTTAGAATTTGCAAGGTCCTAACAACATCGTTATATTTAAAAAAAAAAACATTTAAGCCTCACCGTAGGTCGAGAGGTTGGTACAGTACCATTAATTTGTCTTATTAGTTTCACTTGTCTTATTACGTGTATGCAGTATGACATGTTACTACATAGCACCATATACTAATATTAAAACATGCTTAATTTGAAAGTGAATAAATAGCATATGTTAATACAACATACATCACGTATCATATATGACCTAACAAGATACAGATACAACATATCTTAACTAAGTAAATATGGCCTAATGGAATATAATAGGGCATAACATTGAACATGCATTTCACAATTAGAAATCATGTAAAAACAATTCACTTGAAAACTATTTATACTCTAGGCGAGATTTCTACTTACCTGTTTTCTTTTCTTGTTGTAGGTCTCTCTATTTACCCAAAATTTCTTAGCCTCTATAGGAAACGATTATGTATAAAGCACCAATTAAGAGTATGCAAGAATAACCTCTTTTATGCTATTTTAATTTTAAGCATAACCTTAAGAATTTTAATCATTCCTTTAGATCATAATACTTTTATTAAAGGATCATAAGAATGGTTACTTTTATTATAAGGATCAATTAATAAATTTAATCCTCATAAAGTTTACCTTTCCTTAATTGCCTTTAATATGCTTTAAGATCAATAATTAATTTAATTTAATTTATTATCTTTTTGTTATTAAGTCTATATGACTTCATCTAACTAAATTAAAAATTACATAACTTTTTTATTCTTGAACTAAGTTCCATTTAATCATATTCTTAATTCATTTAGTGGGTTCATAATTGGTTTTAAGCCCATTTAGCCCAAAAAATGATCATAAGGCATTTTATACTCCGCATTGTTAAAACTATGACCCGAGTGGCTTTTTGGTCTGAGGTGGGTGTTGGACTCGTGTCTAGTATCATAATACTAAGAATCTAGCCTAACAAGTTTTTATGATAGTTGTTTTAGCGTTAATTTGAAAACTATTAGAATTTGTCATTTAGAAATTATGTCCAAATAACTCAAAGTTTTGAGTAAAAATCGCTCTATAAAATAATGTCCGAAATTAGTAAAACACTAAATCAAGGGCTTGTATAATTTTTCTAGAATATTGTAATTTTTTGATTTATTGAAAAAACAAGATTTTGTAGCCATACAAACTTTGTTTATAAAAACTAGTACCGAAAGGTACCTTTTTGATTAGTCTTAGAAAATTATTGTGAAACTATATGCTAAAGATAGTTTTTCCTTTAAAGTTTTTCTCCATGAAAGTAGCTTGTTTTAAATATATGATTTAATAGCTTTCATGCTCATTTAAAGTTCCCGATCACTGTTTTTTGCATATTCATTTTCCAAATAAATTTTGAAAACTTTACTGATTAAAAAGTTCTGTCTGCTTTTATATATCCCAATCAAAGTCTATTGGTGATGCTTGGCTTGCTCAGCTGGTGATCAACTCGGCATGCACCTGTGTACGGTGGTCAGACTACCTTCTTTGCTCATCTCAACTTCCTGGGGTAAACCAACAACAAGAAAAGGGACGCCTAGGAGATCAAAAAGGGACACCGATGTGATGCCGGCCAAGGGCTCTCTGACACTCAACTTAGACACCTACTCGGCCAAGATCGGGAGCAGATTTATATGAGAAAGTCTACGTTACCTTTAAGTATAGTAAATGCTCTTAATTATAGGCTACCACTAGGACCGAGTGTTAGGTGGGTCTGATCCGTGACCCATGTGTCCCATCAAGTTATGTCAGGTGGTAGGTGACAAGTGTCACGATCCTGATAGAAGGTCAGTTCTCCATCTAAGGGTTGAAAAAAAGCCATGTGTAGACCTTTGATATTCATTGTTAGCTGGGAGCACACCATGCTCATCCGACTTGAGCACATATTCTTCCCGAGGAGTCTACACCTTGCATGGCGGCCAGTAGGGACCCTGCAAAGCACCTCAAGAGAAGGCACCGATCAAATCAAGGTTGTGGATTTGTTTGTAAAGGTCGTGGCTAAGCAAGGCAGCCAAACAACCATAGAGTAGTCTCCAGGAAATGACGCCGAGCACACCCCCAACATCTATTATAGTGGGAAATTTTTACAAAACTTTCTTCACAAAAGTTCTTTGTTTCATCAAAAACTAATATTTTCACATTTGATGAAAACTACAATTTGGTTTCGAAATGATCTGAAACTTAAAAATTGTTTTCAACCCATAAATATAGTTTTTGGAGAGTTTTGAGAAACTATCCATAACCATATTTTAGAAGTAGATTTTGGAAAATATTTCTTCATACAAATTGTCCATCTCGTCAAAAACTAAAATTTTCGTATTTGACAAAACATGAAATTCTGACCAGAAATGGCTCAAAATAGCCAAAATAGTGGCTAACTGCACCGAAACAGTTTTTTACAATTTTAGATAGTTTCTTAAGCTGTCCTAGGCAGTTTATAAAAATTACTTGGAAACCTAGGTAGAGTCAAAATTATAATTTTGTACAGTCATAGGGTTTAAAATCCGAATCTAAAGTTCCCATTTTGGTGATCGAAATTTGTGGAAAATTTTCCACAACATCAAACATACACTAAAACTAAATTAAACATATATAACTAACTTATTACAACAAATTACATATAAAGCCACACCAATCAACATAAATAAAATTATTACAAACTGTTTTCTTACTAAAACATAAACTTAACCCATAAAAATCTAAACCTTGAAATTACTTAAGGATTTAAATAGAAAAGTTAAGGATTTTATCCTTAAAGACACTTCCTTGATGATTTCCTCTAGAAAAGCCTATTCCCCCTCTTTGTTTCTTGTTTCAAACATTAAAAACACAAACTTTCTCTATAAAAATCTAATCTTGGTTTGTCTAAGGAAATAAAGAGAAAGCAATTAAAACTTTACCCTTGAAGAATCTATAGAATTCCAACTTCCTTCTCCTCGTTCTAAGCCCTTCTAGTCCTTCTTTTCTCTTTACTTTGATTACTGATCTTTGTGGTGGAAAGGCATGAAATTTTTGGAAGCTTACTTAGGGGAAGAAACCAATTTTTGGAGAAGAAAAATGGAAGAAAATTTCTTGGAGATTCTTGTATTGGTACCTATTTTGAAGGCTGGACGAAAAAGGAGATTTCTTGAAAGATCTTGGAGCTAGAACTTGGTTTGGATTTGGAAGAGAAAATGAGAAGGAAAATTTTGGAGGATTCCCCACTTGGTGTGCTCGGTTTTGGGAGTGAAAAAGAGAGAAATTGGAGACTAAAATGAGGTCTTTTGGTGGTACAAATATTTATACACTGAAGGCTTAATTAATCCTCCCAACCTAACCTTAGTTTAATTAACCTTCTAAGTGACTTTGATGAGTTAAAATCATGCTTAAGAATTCCTGAGATTGGTGCCTCCTACAAGCTTTAGTGGGTGAGACTTTTTTCAGATAATTACACCAAGTACACCCACCAACATGTAAGCTTAAATCAAGGAAGCTATTTATACTTTGGGCTTTCTTACAAGTTTCCCACTTAAGATATAAAGCTTTGTACTGGGGGATGACTAACTTAGCCGACAAGATATTTTGATTTCCGTCGGGTTCTTTCCCACTATTTATATACAGTAGATACTAACCACAGTGTAAATTGATATCGATAAATATATATTTTAACTGCGTATCGATTTCGACTGTATTTTAGTCTTAAAATATTTCTAGCCTTAATGGAAATCTAAGCTTGACTTTTTCTACATCTAAACTCGATAATGATATAGTTTTTGACAGGGTTATTTTCTACCAAAATTGCTACTTGTTTAACTCTGATTTTAAATTAATTGGCACTTAAGGACTTATCAAGCGTTAGAGTGTTTCTCGACGCACTGCTAAGTTGTACTACACTAAAAAATTCTTATAATTAAAATTTTCAAGTTATTTATGGATTGAAATTTTTTTCTACCTTAAGTCGCGTTAGAATTTATCAACTAAATTATTAAATCATAGAAGTTAACGATTTAACTTTAAAATTTATATTAATTTTGTAAATCTTCAGTTACAAAAATTCACACATGATATTTCCAGGAAAATCCTTGATTTAAATATGTAAATACATCATTTAATTCTAGGATTTTCTCAACCTTTATTAAAATAAACAAAGTTCTTAGTGCCAGTAACAATAGTTCCTTAATTTTTCTAATAATAAACTGTTTAAATTAAATAAGAGCTTACTAATTTCATTTTACTAGAGTTAAAGTGTCTATATGTATACCTTTATTGCCATACTCATACTTGAAATTTTAATATTTTAAATTCAAGGTTACTAATTGATTAACTCTATTCATCATTAACTTTAAACTGAAGGGTCTCTTGATCTTAAACTATTTCCTAACAATATCCTTGTAACGTTTAACGGTATTATTTACTACTAAATTTACTCTAATTATAGAATTGCAAAAATTCAAATTGAATTTCTACGTTAAGTTTTTGGGTTTTTCGAGAAAACACATGGCTTAAATTTTTGAATTCCACAAAACATGATTAATTTAAACTTAGCTATCAGATCAAAATTTTACTCAAACAGTAAAAACCATATTGATTTGTCTATAGTCAATCGTTTTCTTAGATTTTCATGCTCTCTCGTGAGCCTGTCTCATAATTCTTACCAAAATAGGAACTTATAAATTTTAAGCTTATACTTATTAATTTCTGTATTTTTCTAGTCATTACATGCCTAACCTTTATTGCCAGCACCAACTTTGGCCTTGCCTCTGCCATCCATCTTTGCATCGCCTCTAGTCATTCCTACACCAAAAACCCTGTTGTCAAGATAAGCTCGTTCTACACCTTCAAGGAGATTTCTTTTTTTTTTTTTTTAAAAAGAAGATTTCTTATTTATAAACAATAGATATTTATTGTTTTTTATTTTTTATGTTTTGATTTTAAATTTTTAAAATATATTAGGTATTTTACTAAAATACCCTTGCTTAAATGGTCATGTGCTCCTCAGGTAACACACATTTAATGTCTGTCTGGTTAGAATAGTCCCTCAGTAACTAAAATGAAAGGTTGTGATCGATTCAATCAAAAAAAGAAAAAGATTAGAGACCAAACGCTCATTTTTGTGAAAGGTTCCCTTTATTGGAGCAATTTATCTTTACTATTTTTGTCTACTAGTTCTAATTATTATTCTTTATGGAGCACATAAATCTTGTTATAATTCTGCTAACACTGACGATGATGACTATGGTGGGTTGGTGATGATAATGATGATAGAAACTATGAAAAAAGAGAAAGCACAATGTCTAATCAAATGCACTTGAGTCCATATACTAGAGAAGAAAAATTTATGCATGCTACACAAGATAAAGATCATGGTTGTAGGGCAACAGGTGAGGGTATTGAGGCAATTATAAAGCAACGTATAAGAAGACGTGGTACAACTCAAATGAGTCAACTGATGAGGATTTTATTGCCTTGCTTTGCTCCATGAGCTTTAAAATTAACAAAAATTCTTATAGTTATAATATTCTTTATAATTCTCAACCAGAGATGAGTTCAAAAGTATAAAACCAAGACGGTTTCTTTAATATTCCTGTATATTCATCGCCATAAACTAGTGTTAAGATATTATTAAAATTCCATGAAGACTATTTATCAAGTTAGATAAATCAACAATATCTAATTTATGGATTAATAGTAGGAAGAGATCAAAAAACATACATGTGGCACATCCAAAACTATTCAAGGATAACATCCTAACAGATGTATTGTTTAGATCAAGATCAAAACCTAGACGATGTTTTTCAACTGGCTATAAACTCCTTTTGGAATTAAAGGCACATGAAGTTTATGTGTAATTTATTATGTTTAGTGGTAGTTTTTATGTACTTTATTGTATTATTGTATCTTGTTTGTAATGAGTATATAAAAATAATATTAGAAATATAATCATTATGTATAATGATGGTATCCTTTTATAGTAAGCAATATAACTCTCATATTAGATCAATGTTGTATTAATTATGTTATTGACTTGGTCCAAATTAAATACAATTAATTATTTTAACATTGTGCAAAGTTATAAGAAAAAATTACAAGTTTTTCTCATGATATCTATTTTTTTTTTCAAAAATCCATTATTGACAATATCTAAGACATTGTCTATACATCAAAACCTCGACAACCTCGATGACATGTTCGTCCTTGAGCGTAATTCACTTGCATCGACATAGAAGCCTCCTAATATCCTGCTATGAGCTATCAGTACTTCTAAAAATATTGTTCACCAAAAGAAAAAGAAATACCTGATATGTCAAGTTACACCTGTTTTATTCATAGGTTTGAATGGAAATATTTGAATGAAAATTTAAATTTTTGTATAAGAAAATTCTGTTGCAAAATTATTCAAATGGTAGTTCCAACCTATGAACCAAATGTGCTCGAATTGGTCCCAAAAAAGAATCAGCATGGGACCGAATAAAACGCCTTCAAAGCAATACTAACAATCAAGATCATTTAGTAATAGTTTGATCTGGTGCGGATTCTGTAGTTGTGTAATCGTTGACCCTCTTTCCAGTCTTCTCTGCCTGGAAACCAAAGAAACAATAAAGGAAAAAGTTAAAATTCGTCCATGTAGGAAGAGCCCAAGAGGGTTGGAAGTTGGTCACAAGCATTCATGCATACATATATATGTGAAGAATTAGATGAATTTAACCCAGTTTTCCATTAAAAAAAAAGATTCAGGTTAGTGTTTAGTGAGTACAAGTTTTAGAAGAAAGTAAGATCTTTTTTCTTCTTAGAGATAATAACAATTAACATTATCTGTTAGGTATTTTCTTTTTGAATCTTTAGATTCGTTTTTTATGTTCACAAGTATGATTGTTAAGTGTCCATTTATTCAATAAGAGAGATTTATTTTACTTTACAGTTCTTCCTGTTTGCGTCTATATATGGAGGAATTTTCAGTTGTTATGTCTCTCTTAGTAATTACGACTTGATTATAAAAGAAAAATATGTATTTTAATTACAAATACTGATATGACGTCTTAAAAAATTCAATTTTCATTGATTATCATAATTTTTTTTTTATTAACTCCCTAATTTGTTATATTCATCTCAGATTATACAGCTAAAACAACAACAATAATCATTCAAAACGTAGTCATTAAAATCGCATACAACCAATAATAGATACCTCTTTCTCCCAGTTGGTGCGAGCTACGAAGATGCCATAAAATAATATTTGCACGATGAAGGCAGCGATGATCCCCATCCAAAGCCCCTGTATACATTAATAGATCATCATACATGTATGAAAATATCTTACTCGACTCTTTTTTATATATATATTTTTTGTATGATCAATACTAGCAAAGAAGAAAGATATTATGAAAGGTGGGACGTTACCTTAGCTTTCATGTGGAGGACAAAAGCCAGTATAACTTGACCGGGAACACCCACAACATAGAAAGCCGCAAGGTTGATGTATGCACCTATCTTTTGCCAACCACATCCTCTAGCTATGCCTGGTGGAAACAAAGAAAATATGTCAAAAATATATTAGAGAAAAAGCTATAGATTTATGGCACATAATCAAATTAAAATATTACTTAAGGAAAAATAGTAATTTAACTTGAAAAATGTAACGGCAACAACTTATAGACCGTTTGACACTTCAATAATAGCTGAAGTTTTAAGTTTAAGAACTGTAGCATGTGAGAGCTTTACACAGTAGCAACTTTTTGCTTTTTATTGTAGCGTTAAGAGCTTTACACTATCTACAGTTGAAAAATAGTAATTTAACTTGAAAAATGTAACGGCAACAACTTATAGACCGTTTGGCACTTCAATAATAACTGAAGTTTTAAGTTTAAGAACTGTAGCATGTGAGAGCTTTACACGGTAGCAACTTTTTGCTTTTTATTGTAGCGTTAAGAGCTTTACACTATCTACAGTTAGATCTGATGAGTCAAAACTAAAGTGCCTACCAGGCACTAAAATTTGTCAAAAATTCTTTTTCTATGTCCTTTTGTTTTTACCAACCATAACATTGTTATTTTTTGTGTCCTTTTGTTTTTACCAAAATTCTTTTTACCCCGTATGAAAAATGATAATAGGTTATGATAATATGTGGCCAAAACGATACCAACATCCAAATAGGAATTATCGAAAGTCAAAGAGTTTCTCTAGAATTCGTTTGCTTCCCTTTCACACCTCTGAAAGCGTCCCTCGCTTTTGTTCTCAGCCCCTTCCGGATCTTATGCTCCAAGAGTCAACGTTCCCCTTCTTCTTCTTCTTCTATTTTTTTTTTTCCGTGGTAAGACTGTTTTATTATACTGGTCCAGATAAAACTCCAAGTTTTCAGATTTACATTGTATACAAATATAAGTATTTAAATTTTTTTTGTTTTGTTTTCATTGTTTTTTCGCTCGTTATTCGTACTTTTCGTTGTTTGTTTTGCAGGTAAGCAAATATGCATTAGGAAGAAACAATTAGTGCCTATGCATATGCTGTCGGACCAAATATATATGAAATTAGATGAGATCCTTTGCACAGAGTTATGGACTATGTTTTGTATAGTTTTGGGCATATATAGTATACAGGCTTTAATTGTGTTAAGCTTATTAACATAGTTTTGTATACTCTATGGGCGTCGTACAAACATGTATATGTATTACTTAGATCTATACAATCAACTTTTCTGATTTTCCATCCTAGTTTATGTGCTTGTGATAATTCTTTCGTGAAACTTTTCCGCCTACAAACTACTGTAGGAAGAGTTATAGAATTAATAAAGCATACACTTGGATTTGGACCTGTATCATGTATGTATTTTTTTTTTTTTTTTGAATTTGCGAAAAGAATTCATTTAGGGCCTCAAAAACTTCTTTTAAATATTCGTCAAGCTCAAGTTAGAAAACTCGTTAAATTAGTATAACACTTCTCTTTCAGTTTTATGGCTACAAGATTTGTATTTTACAGAGGCATTCGTGATGTTCATGGTAAAGGTTTTTTTTTAGCACTAATTGCAAATATTTCCCCTGAAGTGACACTTAGTAAAGTGTAGCAGTTCTCTTTCAGTTTCAAAATTTAAAGGAAACTGAATTCGAGGGGCAATCAATTTGAGAGTATATATCATGTTATGCCATGCTTGCTAGTGAATGATTGATATTTAAGAACCAGAAGAACCTGAAAGCACACACTGAACTCCATCAAGGAAGCAAGCGATAGCAAGAAGTGGCGTCAAAGATTCCACAGCTCTGACCACTTTTTGGTCATTGCTATAAAAGCCGCCCCATATCTTTCGCATCAATATGACAGCTAAAACCACCAGAAAGCCCTCAATGGCGGCCAAGATTAAGACGACATGTACAGCGAAACGAGCAGCTTTCGGGTTCTGGGCCCCAAGTTCATGTGCTACACGTACGCTACGAACAAAGGAAAGTAGAAAGTTAGAATGTTGCATTAAAAGTGTAAGACAATTTCCACGAGATTTTGTACGCCTGATCTATATTTCCTACCAATTTTTTTATAATATTCACATAGTCTCATGTTGAAAAGTAAGCCGTGAAATATTGCCAAACCGCAATTCTAAGAACTAATTAGAGAAACTGAAGAAATTGAATTTGAAAATAATAAAAAAAAAATTGATGCCTCGTAAATTATGTACAAGGATTCTAGTATGCAGCGAATTTTGCAACTTGTGTATTTACCTTACAGCGGCCATGAGTCCAGCAGGGATCGCCCAGAGCAGTTGGAATGAGTTGAGGCTGGGGAAGAAAAATATCATCTTAAAAAAATATATAGTTGGATGAAACGACAACATTATTTGTTTCAAGTATTTCGGAAGATTTAGTTAATCAAGAAAGATTGACAACATAAACATGTCATGAAATTACCATATAGAAAGCACAGAAGCTTCTAGTTTTGGATCAGGAAGAAAACCAGAAAGGATAACTACTAGCTCAAACGCCCACTTTCTGAAACTGTACAATCAGTGGTAGATTAAAATTTGCAATATATATGTATAATTAGAGAAAGTATCAAAGACACAATTTTTCATCAGCACATTACCACTCCATGAGAGTAGCAGGCAGGGCAAGTCTGAGAAAGGGAAGAAGTTCATAAAAAGCGTCCTTTGAAAAGCCTGTCCAAGTCCTCTTGCACAAAGAAGAAAACTTGATATAGAGTGCCACCAACACCAGATTGCTCCAGTAAGATAAGGCGGTTGCGAGGGCAGCTCCTCGACTCCCAAGCCCAGATTTGAAAACCAAAGTCCAACAGAAGAGGATGTGTAGAGAAGCCGCAATTCCACAGCATAGAGCCATAGGAAAGACAATATTCTGATTCTGCAAAAAACTATGACAACACTGGAGTAGAGCATAAGGCAGAATGCCAGGGATCAAAAAAAGGGCATATCTTCCAGCTTCTTGAGATACTTCATGATCCTGGTGCATGCCTATTAGAATAGGTGTTGTATTTGCCCATATTATCGCAACAATAACACTGGTAGCTATCATTATAATCATAGCTCTTTGCATTTGTATGCCAAGCATGTGATATTGTTGTGCACCAAAAAATTGGCCACATAAAGTATCCAAGGCACTAATCACTCCAAACTGTTCAAGCAATCACATGAAACATTACAATTAATTTTTTATATAAGTAATAAGATCCGTTAGCGTTAAGTAAAAGAACACAAGTATCTAGCTAGATAAAAAATGCTAAAGTCAATAACATTACATTACATGCGTCATATTAAATTGAAATAGTGCATTGTTACTCAAAAAACTTGAAGAGAAGTGAATATCTTATGCTGTCCGCGGTAGACAAATATATTTTAAGCAAAAAAAAAATTACCACTAAGTTGAAGCCAGTGACACCGGCAAATGAAGTGGCCATGGATGCGCCAGAGAGGGGCAACTCTTCATCATGATGACCGACGAAAATTAGGGATATCATCTGCACTAGGCGCTGCAGCAAATAGACCGATAGCATGGGTGCTGCCAATCTAATTTGTTTGGCCGCTTCCTTAACGACCTTGTTTTGCCAAATCACCATTATTATATTCCTAGATTTCAGCAAACCATATGGAGGTCAGAGTTCTATTCGAGAATCATATCTCGGATCAATTAAATTGTGACACATGGGAAGAATGACAAAAAGTGTACAGTTCACAATTGAGAACAAAACAATTATTCCGTTTACTCTACAAGCATGCCTCCTGCATAACAAACATATATATATATATATAAATAATATTGTGCACAATTCAGCACAACTTATCTTTTCGCAACTTGTTTATCTAATCTTCGTATCTTATTCTATATCATAAGAATTAAAAATGAACCCTTCTCAAAAAGAGGAAACAAAACTGGACCCATTAAATGTTACGAAATGAAAGTACCTAAAAAATAGGAAAGTCGCGTAAAAAAAAAAAAGAAGTCTAAAAGCCATGGTTAATAAGAGGCAAAAAAAAAAAAAATAGAGAAACTGAAAATAAAGCCTACAGTAGAAGAGCCGTTGTAAAACCACACTAGTCCCTTGTGACCCATTTGCCGAAAATTTCATTATAAAAAAAAAAAACCCAAAGGCAAACAAATTATTCTTAAACTCATAATCCTTATTTTCTAAAAGTAAATAATACTTATTTGTAGAGAGAGGGATTTGAAAAGAGAGAGAAGGCAATTCACGCTTACTTTGAAAATTCCATAGCCAGTACTTCCAAGTTCCGACGATCGAGGAAGGAAGGAGGGTGTAGAACAGTGTGTATATATATATATATATATATATATGGAAGTAGAGGACAGCGAATGTAAAAGGAAGAAAAGAAATAAGGCTGGGCTTATGATTCGTCAAAAACAGGAGGAAGAAGAGGGGTTGCCACCGTAGTTGCAAATATTAATATGATTCATTCTACCGTACGTACGCATTCCAATCCCTCCAACGCTCCTTCTGTCCTATTGCTCCACATCCATCAATGCAACAAGTCAACCGAGGTCACCTTTGCTGTGCCTGTGCTCTCTTTTTTTTTTTTTATCGAACGCTGCTCCCCCTATGCCATGCCTACACCTGGTGTCGCTAGGCCAACATTTCTTGGGTTGTGCTCTCATTTCATTTATTGCAATTCTCAGAATGAACTACCAGTACAGGACGAGGTCTGGCAGCCACTTGGCTGTCATATATCCAAACATAGGAATTTTTCCTTTTGAATATAATGACTGCATTTAATGCATAATTAACCCGTGTGTTACCTACCTAAAAATGCAACGGGTTTAGGTGGTTTCCTTTAAAAAAAAAATTACGATTTTGATTTAGATTTTAGAAAGTTGCTGGTGGTGCTCATTTTGAGCCATAGTGATTGAATCTAACGCTTAGAGAATCAGAGTAGCAAAAAAGCATCATGCATTCGGTTGTATTTGGTGAAACTTTTGAATTTTAAAATATTAAAAGAGTGTTTTTAGGGGGAGAAAATCACAAATAATTAAAAAAAAAACACGAACAAGCAGAAAAAAAAAAAACGTAGAAAAGAATCTGATGAGCATTATTCAGTTGTGTGTATTGTTTAAACGCTATACACATATAGATCTCAAATCTAGTAAATTTTTGTCAGATATTAGTAAATAAAATTTGGATTTCAAAGCCCTCTATTTTTTGTTTCTTACTCAGTTTTCGTCTCAGACATGTCCTCTGTAGCTAACCATTGTCGTTCCGTTTGCATTTTTCTTCTTGAAACAACCTTTTTGAACCATGCTTGAATCTTCTTCTTCTACCACTTCGGTGCCAGTGTCCCGTCGTCGGCATTGTGGATCTCATGCGCGAGTTTTAATCACGGCAGTGGAGATGATTCGGATAAAGGCCATCAACAACTGGATGAATATGGGTTCAGGAAAATCGCCCTTCTAAAAGGCAACATTCACCGCTGACCTTGCATCCCTCAATGACAAATATTTCCTAGAATTTGCTGTACAAAATGGGAAATTTTTACAGAGCTTCTTGGATTTTTTCCCCTTGAGGGCGTGCTTCTTGGGTTTTGATAATTAAGGGCGTAAACAGATTCCAGATATTTTTTTATTTGAGTTGTGTGTTTTCAATTGTGTGACTTATGCTTCTATCAGAATTCATATTAAATGTGCAATTAAAGTGTTAATCTAAATAGGAAAATAAAATTAGAATATATGTTTGAATAAATAGCGGAAAAGGTTTTTGATCTATTAAAAATTTAACAAAATCTTAATGTTTATGATATTAAAAAAATATGTAATGTGGATATAGATTTATTCATCTTTTCAGTATAAACGCAATAAAAAAAAAATCGTCTCAATGACATATCATATAAAAAAATATGGTATTTTTTTCTCAATTATAGGAGAGAGAATATCTGAAACAAGAAACATTTACTTAGCATTTGGTTTGAATTATCAGACTTTAAGGGGAAGAAGACTCTGAAAATGGACATAATCAATTTGATTTGATTTCATGGATTTAAATTTTACCCTAAATTAAACATTTATTCAAGCTGTTGTGTGTATTTTGAGCACAATAAATTGACCCAACCCATAAAACTAATAAGTATAAGAATTCATTAATAAAGCAGCAAACCAGCAAGCAAAAAAGAAAAAAAAAAAAATCCTTGGCACAAATGGCAAACTAACTCCTGCAAAACCAAGCAACAAAAATTGATGATTAACAAGGATAAAAAGGAAAAAAGATTTATTTGGTTTTTGTTTATGAGGAAGAAGACCATACATACAAGTTTTGTTTTTACTAGAGATGTCAATTGTATGTATCGTGCCTTACCGACCGACTATTAATTGATTCAGTTCAAGCGTGCCCTGAGTTGTGTTTGGCTTGGCCTATTAAAGCTTCGTGCTGCGCTCATGTTAGTCTAAAATTAGAAAATATAGGCCGTTCCAGCCCGTCCCATAGGCCCAGCACATCTCTTGCTTGTGTCGTGACGTAGTCATGCTTGTGTAACGTTGTACTCAAGCTTTGTATTTGTGACGACCCTCCTTACGTGGCCGTCACTTAACTTAAACATGACCTTAAACTTAAACTTACTTATGAATAAAGTAGAGAAATTACGGAATAATTTTTTTTTAAATGGATTCTTGTTGTGGAATCCTTAACATAAAACCTTAGAGGAAATAATAATTGTTTCCTAAAACTTAGTAACAAATGAATTCTTGATAATAAAGAATTCTCAACATATAACCTTAAAAGATCTAATTATCATTTTTCAAGTCTTAATTTCGTAAACCTAACATAATACATAATTTCTCAAATGTGATAATAACGTAATGATAATCATTACGTTTTTACATAATTATAATTTCCAAAAGCATGATCCTTTATATAACTCATAACATTAATTTCTTGAAATATAACCATAGTAATTTTCTTGAACTTTTCTTTTAAAAATAAGAATAATTATTTAGCAACTATTACTTTAGTGACATTTCTCAATTTAAATAAAACTATTTTCAAAACAATTTTAAATTAAATATTAAAATAAAATCCCATTTAAATGCTCTTTAAAACTTTCTTAACAATTATTTATATATTTTACTTGTAATTTTAAAATCTTAAAAATAACATAGTGTTCTCTTAAAACTTAACCTTTTTAAACTAAACAAAACATAATTTCTTACAACTTAAACTTTTAAGTTTAAGATACTAATTTCTAAAAGCTTTTCTTTTAAACTTTTCATAATAAATTCATAAAAACATATTCACAAAATTCATTTCATAACTTAATGTAAAACTCTAATAATCCTTTGCAATTCCAAATAAGCTTATAATTTTCTTTCTTACAAATTTCGTGCATTTGTTGCATTGTCTATTGCAACATTCTTAAACTTTAAAATACTCTGGACCAAGGTTGCATAATCACAAGCTTGGTTTTTAAAACATAACTACGTAAATTATTTACTTATTCATATGCACATATTTTTGGTAAGGTTTAAACATACAAAATTTCATAAAATAAAACATACCTAAATTCGTAAAATAATAATGCAAAAGTATTACATTGTACGTGTGGTATCCATTCCCATCTTTACTATTCGTCTGCCGCTCACCACTGCCTATTAAGTGCCGCTGACAGGTTTTTCTTACCTACAGCATGAACATGCTTAAATGAGCTTTCGTTCAGCAAGTAGGAAATTAGTCTCGCAAAATATGATTAAAAAATCATTTTAATAAAATATGCATGAGCATTTTATGCTTGCTTATCAACTTGTTTTATGCTTAATTACTTTAGCTATAACTTATCTTTTTACTTTGGGCCTGAGTAATCGTATCAGTTGCGCACGAGTCTTGGGAAGTTAGGGTTCGTAAGGTCCCAACGACACCAAAATCATTCATTACTTTAACATAGAGCCTCCCCATGGGTCGGGAGGTTGGTACGACACCCTTAACTTGTCTTCTAAGTTTCACTTGTCGTATTGTGTGTATGCAGTATGAGTTATCACTACACGACATCACAATTTCGTGATTCATGGATTGTAAATCATAATCATACTTGACTTGAAGGTGATTAAATAATATAATTTAAATATTGCATACATCACACATTAATCATATCATCATCATCATAGCATTTCAAATCATGTCATAATGTAACATATCATATCATAACATATAATAGTGTAACAAATCACTGATCATGTATTTTCATAAATTTTATGAAAATATTTAAAATGAATTTATTTTTAAAACTATTCATACTGTAGGTGAGATTCCTACTTACCTGGACTCCGAGCTGAGCGGGTCTAGTTGTATCTCGCTGTGTCCACCGTCTACACAACATCCTCAATAGTGCTCCTCAGACAACTATGGATGGCTAGGAATGATCCATGGAGATTTATTATTGCTGAAAACATCATTCTAGACTCTGTTACTATAGTCTGAGTCACCTCGATCTACGTATAGTTGGTACGAGATGATTTTTATCAAAGTAGAATTAGCTTAAACGGAGGTCATCATTGCTTTCAGAGTATCAAAATGAGTAGGGAGGCGGTCTCAGATCATCGATTGGAGGTCCAGATCATAAAAATCCAATGTGGTTGTTGACCGACCATTGACTGACGTTGACCTTTGTTGACCGACGTCAATTGGGCTCCGTTGATGTCTAAGCTCGAGCTTACCCCCCTAATTTGACCTTCTAAGTTGATTAGTGGTGTCCATTTTACCCAAGTAGGCCTCTAACTATGCAGATCGAGGCTGTCGTCGATGGTGTAAGTTGGCGGGTTCTGATCCCGGTCTTTCGGCATTCGTGCTCTAAAGTTAACTAAGGGCTTTTGCTCCCTACATCACTCTGAGTATTTCCCCCAACATGGGGCTGCTCGACGTTGCGTGACATGGCAGCTCCACCTCCTCGCAGCAGCGCTTGACGGCGGGTCAAGGATCTCCACCATCCCATTGCGTTTCCTCAAAATTGAAGTGTCAGGTAGCTTCATCGTGCACGCCTAGACATTTCCTCTCATCCAATTTGGGGCAAGGCTACCGAGAACGTCGTGTTGGTGTTCCTCATGGTGGCGCGCAAACATGGAGATCGATCATGGTCCTCCGGTGGAGTTTCCATGAAATTGATTGGGGGCTTAGTCTCTTCGTGACCCTCTGAGTCTTTTCCCCCAATCAATTTAAAGCTATGGGATCGGGAATGGTGACGTCGGTGGCTGTCGTGATGGTGGGTGGCGTTGGCCTTCGAACTCCGGCGAGAGTTAGTTGGGTCATGAAATTGGACGGGGGAAAATCTTCCCCATCCCCCTCTAATCATAACCGAGTCACCAATTTGACTCAACGACGGTGGAACAGCCAAAGTCGTGATTTCACGATGGCTCCATGACGGCAACTATGGTACTCCGGTGTATGACCAAGCAAGGGTGTAATTGGGCGGGGGTTCTCACTCCCTGTCGCCATCTGAGTCAAACGGTGGCAGTAGTGTACCTCAACGCCACAATGGACGGCGACATCGAGTGGTGGTGCAGTAAACAAAAGAGGCAGCTACGGCGAGTCTTTTCCAGTGAGAATCGTATTGTAATATTAGTGCTATTCTCTTTGTCTCTTCGTTCTAAGTCCGTTAACACCAAGATCGTGCCGATCAATGGTCGGACGGAGGAGAAATCACGTCGAAAAGATGACGTATTTTTGCGGCTTCAAGACGCGCGTACGGGCTGCTCTGATAGAGTTGTGGTCGGCTCAACATGTCGTTGGAACCAGCTTGAGGAGAGCTTTCCAATGGTATGGGAGGTGTCGAAAATGGTGGTCGGATCTTGGACTGGGTTTGAGGAGAGAGAAAGTAGAGAGAGAGGGTGGCTTATTGTGATTGGCTGATTTTTTTTGTCAAGTATTTATAGGCCTTCATCTAGTCCACATAATCCAATGTACATTGTGTCAGCCAGATCAAATTTGATCTGTAAATTTGAAGTTTTCATAAACATAACTGTATTTTTATTTTATTATTATTATTTTTTTAACTGTAATATTCTCATTCCTTAAAATATTACACAAAGTCTAATTTTCTTGTTGTATCAAAGCTGTATAAACATCTCCATACTGTCATAACATTGTTTTCATAAGATTTATCCATACTATATGGATTATTCGAACATCATAAACATTGACAGTATTTTTTTTTAAATCGTTGATTTGTTTATTTCACCAAATATATATATATATATATATATATATTTGCTAATAATAATACTTTCGTATTTAAGAACTTTGGTTAAAACTTAAAATTTGTATTCTTGATTTTATTTTAAAACAATAACTTTGATGCATTAGTCTCCAAAACCGATGATTGGCTATTTTCACAACTGTATACATATATATATATATGTATATATGTATATGAATTCTAAAAAAAAAGATATTATGTGCTTAAAACTTCGCTTAGTAAAATTATTATTTATTATTATTATTATTTTACTTTTAAAACTTTAAAATTTAAAACAAATACTTTTCATTAAAAATTTTCATATTATAGACTTCAAATTTCATTATAAGAACTATAGTTGTAATCTTATATAAGTTTTGTAAATTAAATTGACTATCTAAAAGTCAATTTAATTTAAAATTCTAAACTTAGCACAATCTCGTGCTTTAGGAATATAACCTAAACTATTTCTCGTAATGAGCTATTTATGGATCACTTCTTCCCAATAGATTAGCGTTTGTGGACTCTATCAACGCTCTTCTTCTTCTTCTTATTCACTATTATTTTAACAACTGATATTATTATTATTGTCATTATTATTACAACAATAATAATAAACCTTACATAATTATTAATGTGTATAATAATTAACTAGACACATTCAAAATATTGGAATTCTCGATCTTCTAATGATCCTTATAACTTGCTTGAAATTCTTATCTTTATGATCTTCTTAAATTTTGAGATCAATTATAGTAAAAATGTCATAAATCTTGCACACTTAAACTTGGTGCTCACCATTTTCTAAATTATGGTATAGAGCTCATGATCACCATTGATCTGGGTTTCTTTTACTGAACTAATATCATATAGGAATTTTCCACATAGTCATAGTAAGTTGGAAATTTCACTTTTTGTCGAATAATTCCAATTTAACTATACTGATTGAGATTCTTATAAAATCACTTCTTTGGCTCGTACATAAAATCAATAGATCATAAACTTTTAGTTTAGCACATTAAGTAATTATTTTTAATTATTTTAATGTACTATCATAACATTACATTGTTTCATGTTTCATAAATAAAGTACATATATTTGTGCATTCACAACATTATTTGTTTCTATGGTCTTACAGCTATTAAGACCTTCAAATTTGCATATTAATAAACTCAAATCTTGTACTTTCTCAAGTACTTAGCTGAGTAATAATGAAAAAATCCTCAATTAATTATACTTATTAATTTCTAGATTTTTTTGGTCATTATAGTATTATGCTAGGTACAATAGACCATTGGATCGGCCCACCGATTTTAAAATAATTTTTAATATTTTTCAAGTAATAATATCATTCAAATAAAAAATAAATAATAAACTTCATATTTTATTACCAAATAAAAAAACTTGATGCCACTATAAATTCAATGCTTAAGCCCCTCGCTCAACATTTTACTAAATATGAAAAGATACAGAAAGAAAGTATAATATTTCAATTTGTTAAGCTAAAACATAGTTGTCAAAGCAATTAAGGTTAGTAATGGTTGGTTTCCATATTATGTTGTACACATTTTGTTGACTATTGAGATTCTAAAAATTAAAAATAAAACAATAATGTAAATGAAGTGATATTTTTAAGGTGAAATCAATTAGTCATATTTAAGGAGATTGTAAATTTTTAATTATTGAAAAGTTTGTAATATACATTCATATATTCATCGTGCCGGCCCATCATGCCTAATAAGGTCGTGCCATTTAAATTATTTTGAATTGATCTAAGAAGTGGTTCAATATTTCCCTTGATTTTAGGGATGTTGGCCACGTTCACAAACATTTAAAAATTGCCTATAATATGAAAGAGTAGTACCACTAGTCTCATACAGGTTGTTCTATAGACATCTTTGATGGGAAGATGTCTATAAATATAGAACATTCTTGGTATAGGTCCCTAAGCCCACTAATCATGTTTTCATAAGAATTACACCATCTTTAGAGATTAACTAAGATTTAGAAGTACTAATACTCTGGGAAAAGACATTGCCTAAATAGAGCATCAATGGTTAGAGCTTAGTTTTCAGTCCTTTATTTTTTCGCTTTAATCTTATGTGCTATTGTGCAATGATTCTACTTACATAGCTATTATTTAACTACATAATCTTAATCCTTAAACATATATTTATGTAATGTACTTAGATTTGTGGAATAATTTTTTTAAACATGATTTTTTTATTAAATTTAACGCGTAATATAATTTCTTGAAACTTATTTTTTCAAAACTAATTTAACAATAACTTATTAAAACTAAATCTTTAAAACTAGAGTAATAATTTTCTTAAAAATTATTCCTTTAGTACTTTTCCTAATTTTAAAACAATACTTTTAAAACATTTTAAAACTAATTAATACTATAATTTCTTACTAGAAAAATGTATATGTATTTATTGCATTTTCCATTGCAACATCTCTATAAATATATATTTTTGTTGAAAGTCTTAAACTTTTTTAAATTTGAGGCCGAATGACTACAGCCTCAATCTCTAGACCTGATTTTGTAATATTACTTAATAATTCACACCAAGGGTAAACAACGGGCGGTTTGGCCGTTTTTGGACAGGTGTGGGTCAGTTTTTTTAAATGGCAGGTTGGCGTTTAACCAACCCACAAACTGCCCGTGGAATGGCAGGCGGTTTCGGTTTGGGGACGGACAGATGCGGGCGGTGCGGGCGGGTGGGGCGGGTTGGATCTACACTAATGTACAATATAATTTTTTGAGCTCTTTTTTATTAAAAAAAAGTGAAGAAAATTTGTAGAAAATATAAGATGATAATGTATCAAGCATTCCCAACAACAACCAAGTTTGATGCCTAAAGACAATGACCATATTCACAACAAATTAAGAAACATAATCATTCATTGCAACAAGAAACATCAACTACAGATGAAGTGATGAACAAAGTCAAGAATTCTTGTTCTTCCATAAAACCTGTTCATTGGGTTCGAAAATAATAGGACACTATAGATGAAATGATGAACAAAGTCAAGTGTTCTTTTTCTTTTTAAAGAGTGAGGAGTGGGGGAGGTTTAGATAAAGTTTTTTTTTTTTTTAAGAATTAGGCGGGCGGGTTCGGGTTGAACCCGCCCCCTAAAATTTAAAACCGTACCTGCCCGCTAACATATATAGCGGGCGGGTTGAACCCGCCAATGGACGGGTTGAACTCGCAGAGTCCTTTTTTTTGGGCGGACCGAGCGCGGGCGCAGATGGCCGGCGGTTGCGGGGCGGTTTTTGTGCACCCCTAATTCACACATACAAAATTTTGTAAAAGAAAACATAATGCAGAAAATATATTTTTGCATGAGCGGTATCTATTGCCATCTCTACCATCCGTCCACTTCTTATCATTGCCTAATCAGGTGACGCTCACAAGTTCCTTCCCTATAGCATGAACACACTTAAATGAACTTTCACTTAGCAAGTAAGAAGTTCAACTCGCAAAATAGTTTGAAGATAATTTAACAAAAATATGCATGATCATTTTATGCTTGTTTATTGACTCGTTTTATGCTTATTTATTTAAGTCTTATCCTATCTTACTGATTGGGCCTAGGTTATCATACTGACTACTTGTGATTCTTAGGAATTTAAGGTTCATGATGTCCCAATAACACCAAGATTATAAATTGTATTGTGATCATTGAGAAGTTGGGACTTGCAAGGTCCCAACAACACCGTGTTTTTTTAAACTTAAGCCTCACCATGTGTTAAGAGATTGATACGACACTTTAATTTGTCTTATTAGTTTTACTTGTCTTATTATGTGTATACAATATGACATGTTACTACATAGCACTGTGTACTAATATCAAAACCTGCTTAATCTGAAGGTAAGAAAACAATATATTTTAATACAGCATATATCACATTTCATATATGACCTAACAAGATACATACACAACATATCTTAACTAAGTGAATATAACCATACGGAATATGACAGGGCATAACATCGAACATGCTTTTTCATAATTTTAGAAATAATGTAAAAATAGTTTATTTAAAAACTATTCATATTGTAGGTGAGATTCCTACTTATCTATTTTCTTGTAGTAGGTCTCTCTATTTGCCCGAAATTCCTTAGCCTCTATAGGAAACGATTCTATATAATTACCCATTAAAAGTGTATAATAATAACATATTTTATGTTGTTTTAATTTTTAGCATAACTTTAAGAATTTTTGATAATTCCTTTAGACCGTAATCCTTTTTATCAAAGGATCATAAGGGTTTTTGTTTTTATTATAAGGATTAATTAATCAATTTAATCATTGAAAAGTTTACCTTTTCTTATGGCTTCATTTAATCAGCGTTAAGATCGATAATTAATTTAATTTAAATACTTAATTAATTATTGTCTTGTTACTAAGTCCACATGACTTTGTCTAACTAAATTAAAAATCACATATCTTTTTGGTTCTATAGCCAAGTTCTAATTAACCATATTCTTAATTCATTTAGTGGCTCGCAATTGGTTTTAAGCCCATTAAACCCAAAAACAATGATTCTAAAGCATTCTATATACCGTATTGTTAAAACTATGACCTGAGTGGCTTTTTGGACGAAGACAGGTGTTGGACTCATGCCTAGCATCGTAATACTAAGAATTTAGCGTAACGGGATGATAGTTGTTTTAGCATTTAATTAAAAACTGTTAAAGTTTATCATTTGGAAATTATGTTCATGTAACTCAAAGTTTTGAGTGAAAAACACTCTATAAAATAATGCCCAAAATTAGTAAAACACTAAATCTTGAGATTGTATAGTCTTTCTAGAGCGCTGTAATTTCTTGATTTGTTGAAAAATAGGAGTCTATAGCCACGCAAACTTTGTTCATAAAAACTAGTACTGAAAGATACTTTTTTATTAGTTTTAGAAAATTACAGTGACATACATGTTAAAGATAGTTTTTTCTTTTAAAGTTTTTCTCCATGAAAGTTATTTTTTGAAATACGTGATTTAATAACTTTCACGCTTATTCAAATGTCACGATCACTATCCTTATCATATTCGTTTTTTGGTTAAATTTTACAAACTTCACCGATTAAAAAGTTTCACTGCTTTTATATATCCCAATCAAAGTATATTTTAGAGGCAAATTTTTATAAAACATTCTTCATAAAAGTTCTTTGTTTCATCGAAAACTAAAATTTTTGTGTTTGGCAAAAATTTTAGTTTAGTCTTGAAACGACACGAAACTTGAAAAATATTTTCAGCCCATAAATACAATTTTTTGGAATGTTTAAGGAAACAGTACATAATTGTATTTTAGAGGCAGATTTTGAATAGAAGTTTCTTCACAAAAGTTGCACGGCTCATCAGAAAATAATTTTTTTGGTTGAAAAATGTGAAATTTGGACCCAAAATGGCCCAAAATAGTCAAAACAATGGTTACCTATACCAAAATAGTTTTAGGCAGTTTCCAAAACTATTTTGGGCAATTTTTTAAAAATTTGCTTGGAAACTCTACTTAGAGTAAAAACTACAATGCATAGTCATGGGGTTTTGTTGAAAACATCAAAATCCAAAAGTTTTATATTCGAAAAAGTTTTAAAAGCCGGCTCTAAAGCTTTCGTTTTGGAGATGAAGTCTATGGAAATTTTCCACAACATTAAACATGCACCAAAACTAAATTAAACTTACATAACCTAACTTATTAAAACAAACTACATATAAAATCACACCAACCAATATAAAAAAAATTATTACTAACCATTTTCTTACTATAACATTAACTTAACTCATACAAATCTAAACTTTGAATGAACAAAAAGATTTAAAGAGGAAAGTTAATGATTTTATCCTTGAAGACACTTCCTTGATGATTTCCTCTAGAAAAGCCTATTCCTCCATCTTGTTTCTTGTTTCAAACACTAAAAACATAAACTTTCTCCATAAAAATCTAATCTTGGTTTGTCTAAGGAAATAAAGAGAAAAATATCGAAACTTTACCCTTGAAGAATCTATAAAACTTTAGCTTACTTCTCCTTGTTCTAAACCCTTCTAGTTCTTCTTTTCTCATTACTTTAATTAGTGATCTTTATGGTGGAATGAGGTGAAATTTTTGGAGGCTTCCTTAGGGGAAGAAACTGATTCTTGGAGAAGAAAAATGGAAGAAAATTTGTTGGAGACTCTTGCGTTGGTACCGGTTTTGGTGAGTGGAAGGAAAAGGAGATTTCTTGAAAGATCTTTGAGCTAGAACTTGTTAGCCCAAGAATAGCTACCCAAGAGGGGGGAGGGGAAGGGGTGAATTGGGTAAAAAATTTTACAATTATTGGAAATTTTGAGATTAAATACTTATGCAATAGACACATAAATAGAAATTCAATCAAATATAAATGACTGAAAGTAAAAGGTAAGGAAAAAGAGATGCAAACACTATTTATATTGGTTCGACAAAATGCTTACAGCTACTATCATCGAGCAAGACCTTCACTTGATCTCTTCCATTATTTCGATCGTCTTTTCGACATGATCACTTCAAGTATAATTCAGTGACTTGTCTACCCAAGACTCACCACAACCTCTTACAATCTACCAATTTTACAAAGATTTGCTAACCAAAAAAACCTCAAATTTCATAAAGGCTTTAGAAATCTACTTCACTCAGTTTTACGAGGATTTCAAATTTTAAGCTCACTTTTCATAACTCCTAGAAAAGGCTTAAAATACAATATCACATACAATAAGAGATGAATAAGCATACAAAGAGGATTTTTAACAAGTTTGGCTCAAGAATGATTGAAAGATATGTTGAACATTTAGAAGTTGATACAAGGATGTTTCTTGGTATTCTTAGATATCAAATAACTTAGAAACAAGGCTATGTATAGGCTAGAACTTGAAATTAGCCGTTTATAGGCATTTGAGGTGCATTTACAATGGGTAGAAAACTAACCATTAGCCTACACAGTCGATCACCATATACATGGCTCGGTCGGCCACGTTGCTGCTAGAATGACCCCTTTTGGGCTGGTGCTATCGACTACAGTGCACTAGAAGCGGTCGACCATGCCTCTGGCAAAAGCTTGGATGCCAGTTTTCTTTCAAAAATTTGAAGACAAATTTATAATCTAATTTATTTTAAAATGAACTTAAAAACATTTTTAACACCAATCTTTTGTCTTGAAAAATTTTGTAGCAAGTAAGAACAAATTTTACAAGCCTTTAAAATTTATTTTTCATAATTTGAAGATGATAATTAAAATGCTTGAGATCATTTTAAGTTAAAAATCAATTAAAAAATTAATTCTTTGAGCCAATTAAACTTGATAAAAATTTTATGCATGCTCTACATCATACAAGCTTAGAGATAAAAAAAATAAAAATTCTTCATACTTGTTGATGCCATTTTTTCATTCATTAATGTCTTAGTTATTGAACCATCTTCACGTTTTAATTTCTTCTAAGACGATGAATTTCTTCTAGATATCTTGAGATGCTAAAAAAATAGTGAATGGCTCTACACACTCAAGATAAATTTTTAGCAATTAAGCAATTGATTGTTTGTTGTAATCAAAATAAAAATAAATAATTCATTTGAAAACTTAGGGCCAACAATCTCTCCAATTTTGATGTGGCAAACAATTGGTTGTTTTAAGTAAAATAAGGAAAGAAACCTAGAATGAGGAAAAAGTTTTGCTCAAAGTTTCCTTACCATACTACCTTAAGCTCCCCCTGTCAAATATAATGTAACTACCCTTAATATATGCAATCTTGAGGGAATTTGTTAGTATTTTACAAATGAAATATAATAAAAAAAACCTCAATCTCAATCCAAATGAATTTAACAAACATAATCTGTAATAAAATTTAAACATAGCTCCCCCTATATCCAGTATATTTGCTCCCCTGTTATGAACAAAAAGGTGCATAGCGATGCAAAACAATCAATCTAAGTCTTCTCCCCCTTTATCATCAACAAAAAGAGAGATAAAATAAAATCATGGTCAAACATGAATTATGAAAAAAAATCATCCTAATCATGAAAAAAAAGTAAAGTTAGAAAACTAATCAAGATGGAGGTTGCATGTTGAGACCTCTAAGCTCCTTAAGGATGCTTCCCATGGTCGAGTACAAAGATGCCATGTTGTTGCTAAATTGAGCATACGGCTCATGGGTGTGAGCTTGGCAAGCAGTATACTGCTTTTCGGTATAAGCTCGATAGGTAGCTAAGATTGACTCGAGTGTGTCAAAACGTGAAACTAGATCTTGTTAGGAACCACTAGAGGATGAATTGGCTTGAGGTGCTAACCATAGTGAAATGTTCTTCTGCTTGTTCAAACTGTTGTTGTTCTTCCTCATTGAGACATAGAGCTGGTTCTTGTACTTCTCGTTGCCAAATACCATTTACTTCTTCTAAACCCATTCTCTTGAGATTTATTGTAGTGAAATACATATTCAGAGCAGGTTTGTACTTTTTAGATTCTCTAATGGGGGAACCTCGAAGTACTCAAGAATACGAGTCAACATGATCTTATAAGTTAAATTGACACCAGATTGACTACCAAAAGTAGCTATTATGCGGTTAAGGATCAATTGTCCAATGTTTAGTTGGGTGCCACTAAGAATGCAATACATAAGAGGTATGTCACAATTTGCAAGATTGTCTTTGTGGCCAGCCCTAAGGATAAGGTTTAGTGAAACAATGTGGTGTAGGACTCTCACTCGAATTAGTAGGTTTCTAGCCCTTGGTTTGAGTAGATGAATACTATTGGGTGCCTCTATAAATGTTTCATATACAACAGCAGGCTCAAAATCATTCCCAAATGTGTCTAAGGAAGGGACAGGTAATCCATCATTGGGAATTCCTAGTGCTAAGCTTATAGTCTATGAATCTAAAATTATTGTTTTGCCTTTCAATTCACAAGAAACGGTAAGATTATGAGGGTTGGCATTCAGTTTGGTATATAAGGTTTTTACTAGCTTAGGATACACTTAAGCTCTAGTTTAGACCAAATTCAGCATCTTAACCTCTTAAATAAACTCTTAAGGTTTAGTGATTGCATATCCATAAACAAGATAACTTTACTAGCAAATATATATATTTTAGTTAAGGCTGCAAAGGATTTCCTACTACTGCCAGTCAAAATAGTGGGATTGTGAATTACCTTAGTACGGTATTTGTTGTCATCGCTAGTTGCCAGTCTCTTGCCATGCCTTCTTGACGATTGTCCATGCCCTCTTGACGATTCTCCATGCCCTGCCATGGTTAGAACACTCAAAGAAAGGTTTCAAAATTCCAAAGTTGCAGAAAAACGAATTTGAAGCCATGGTTAGGACACTCAAAGAAAGGTTTCAAAATTCCAAAGTTGCAGAAAAACAAATTTGATATGAATGGACGGATGATTCACAAGGATAAGTGGTTTTGGAGTGATTTAGACAAGATTAGGACTAAGAAAAACAAGAAAACTTGATTAAAATCAAAGGAAACCTAATGGGAGGTTTGAAAGGAGACAGTTGCTTTGTCAGGGCATAAAATCGAAGAAGAAAAGAGAGATTTCTCTCTTTACAGGCTATCTCTGGTTGCATCTAGACTAGACTTCTTTACGTGACCAACTACGACTGTAAGTTTTGCAGCCTGGGCTACTTTAAAGCAACTAAAGCCTTTGCCTTTAAAATTCATTTTAAAAACTTAAACAATGTCTTGAAGTTAATATAAATGATCATAAAACAATTAAAATACACAATATGTATAAACTAATTTGAATGAATCGTGTAAATGTATATCATACATACAATTATGGGATAATCATAAAAAGAATAAATTTGAATGCAATTGCAAATTAATGGTCATAACTATGTAATGAAAACAAATATGCACGTGAGGAAAATACTCAAACTTTTAAATTTAAGTCTGAAGCATCTAAAATAGCAATTCTTCACCGAAGACCTAAAAAACGATCTAATGCAAAAGGCTTAGTGAAAATATCCACAAGTTGTTCATTGGTATTAATGAATTTGAGTGTAATGTCACCCTTATGTACATGATCATCTAGGAAATAATGTCTAATTTCTATATGCTTAGTGTGTGAGTGTGAAACTGGATTTTTGGACAAGTTGATAGCACTAGAATTATCACATATAATCAGGACATGCTCATAACGCACACCTAGGTCCAAGATTGTTTGTTTCATCAATAGGATTTGTACACGACAACTAGCCACCGAAATATATTCAGCTTCCACGGTTGATAGAGCAACCAAATTTTGTTTCTTACTAAACTAAGAGACTAGTAAGAAACCTAGGCAATGACATATTCTACTAGTGCTTTTCCTATCAATTATGCAACCAGCTCAATTGGCATCGAAATAACTTAATGAGTCTATTTGTTTGCCTTTGGAATACCATAAACCTAAGTTCTTAGTGTCGCTTAGACATCTTAAAATACACTTAACTACACTAAGATGTGATTCTTTAAGATTTGCTTAAAATCGTACACAAAAACCAACACTAAATACTATATCCGATCTACTTATAATTAAATAAATTAAGGACATAGTCATACCTTGATATTTGTAATGTCTACTGACTTAACATTTTCATCCTTGTCTACTTTGATTAACAAGCTTATTGAATTTGTCATTGGCTTTAGATTTTCCATTTCAAATCTTTTGAGGAGATTCCCTACATACTTTGCTTAATTAATAAAGATGCCATCTTTTGTTTGTTTGATTTGCAATCCAAGGAAGAAATTCAATTACTTCTATCATGCTCATTTCAAATTCACTATGCATACACTTAGAAAGCTCTTCAGATAGATAAGCATTTGTGGCACCAAAAATAATGTCGTTAACATGAATTGGATTTTTAAAAATTTTTACGATTATTGGAAATTTCTAGATTAAATACTTATACAATAAATTCATAAATAGAAATTCAATCAAATATAAATGACTAAACATAAAAAGGTAATAGAAAAGAGATGCCAATATGATTATAGTGGTTTAATAAAATGCCTACGTCTACTGTCACTGAGCAAGAGCTTCACTTGATCTCTTTCAATATTTCAACTGTCTTTTCGGTACGATCACTTCGAGTATAATCCAATGACTTGTTAACCCAAGACTCACCACAACCTTTTACAATCCGCAACTTTATGGAGATTGGCTAACCAAAACAACCCCAAATTTCATAAAGGCTTTAGAAACCTATGTCACTTGGTTTTACGAGGATTTGAAATTTTAACCTCACTTTTCACAGCTCTTAGAATGTAACGCCCCTTAATTCGGATGTCACAGATGTTGTTACATACATACGTTCATACTTGCTTAAACTTTAAACATATAAATAATATCAAACTTAAACAGTACTATTGATTTTAAAAGTACTTAAACTTACATAACCAGGATCCATTCATACCTTTAAATTTTTTTTTAAAACTCAACATTGTTTAGAATAACATTGTTTATTTTATTCCATATCATAATTTATTCAATTATACTTAAATTAATCATGAACTTATTTAATAATATAGGTTTATCAAGTTGTAAAAATCAGAACTTAACAAAACATCACAACATATCACATTAAACATCAAATCATTTAAAACTTACTTACTCCCACAGTTCGGCAGGCCGAACTTGGGACTTCTGCAGGCCGAACATGATCGGCAGGCCGGAGTTCCCTCAACCGCAGGCCGGCAAAGGCTTTGCAATTCTGACCAAAAATTCATCCATGTTCGGCAGGCCAAAAAATGTGATCGGCAGGCCGAACTTCGGGACTTCGGCAGGCCGGCCCAAAAGTTCAGCAGGCCGTCCAAGACCAAATTCCCTTGGAAAACTTAAATTTTAAAAACAAACAAACTTTTCGTAAAATATAACAGAAGTTCATAATTCATTAAAAAATGATAAAATAGCTTATAAAACCATAATATAAGTATTCTTAAAACTTAACATAAAATATATGTTCAAAATATATAACTTGATTAAATCATAAAATCGTTCTTCTTGGCATGCTTCCGGTTACATTTCATCGTTCATAATGCTCACACGCCTTTCCACGTCCTCCTCTTAGTCCATGATTTTCTTACCCTTATCTGCAACATGATATAAAACATGATTAAGCTAATGCTTAGTAAGTACATATAATTCTCACAATTTAAAACATTTCATAAACATCATCATCATCATCATCATATCATAAAAGTGCCTTAAGCACAATTTCATAGAAACATATCTTTCATTACGTTGACCATTTTAAAACTTATTCCATTTTTATCTTAAGGGCCTAAGTGTTGCACCATAAACATCATCATAGGTGCGCCGTCATGAGAGGAGAAGGGTAGCTAATCCCAAACCAAACATGACATCATAACATAACATTTCATAACATTGGGTGTGCAACACTTATTAGGTGATACATATATACATACTTTTCATACTTTGAAACATGTCATCATCATACATGCATAGCTTTAAATCATGAAAATCTTTCATAAGAAATCCTTTAAGGAAAATCATCATGAAATCATCATGAATATCCTTGTAAACATATCATCAAACCTTGAAAAAGGTGTCATGTTGCAGATGAGAATGTACTTACCTTATCGTTAGCTTATTTAACCTTAACGTGATTTGGAGACGACGCCGCGTCTCGTAGTGCTCGTTCCTTGAGTGTTCATGCCATTTTCCATTTTAAAGATGCAATACATTAATACGTATCATAAAACATCCATGCATATAACATTCATTCATATACATTCATCTCATAATCCATAATCATCATCGTAAAACATGAAATTATCATCACATATATATTTTCATCTCATCCACTACAATCAATAATTTCATAACCATAAACATTGTCATCACATAAACATGTTATTATGATTTTTCTTTAATTATAAAAATAACCTTAAGCATATAAAAACAAACCATTTATTTTAAACATATTTATCTTTTAAATAAAACGTTTTCGAACAAATACATATATTTTAATTTAAAACTCCATACAATCATCATATTATTATGCATAAAATTATTTTATTATCATAAAATCATGTAAATACATAAAATGTTTAATAAAACAAAAATCCCAAAAACAACATTATCAAAACAGTTTTCTTATTATAATCTCATAAAAATTTCATAATCATAAAATACATTCATCTTACATTATACTTGCATATTCTTAACAACTTTTCATGGAAACATCATTCATTACCTCTTGAATAATCATTACATTTTTCATATATAAGAATTAAACAGTAACATTATTGTGAAGGGTAGAAGACAGAAATATTCATTTTTTTTCATAGGACATTCATATTGCATATGACATGAAATTAGAAAAAACACCATATAACATATATGCATAACATCACATTTAAAAATTTGAGACATAATACAATACCTATAGAAAGATATTGTAGATGAAACGAGGAGAAGAATTTCTTTTCAAAAATACCAGAAAAGCCGAATTCATACCTTGAAGTTTCTTCTCAAAATTCTTGAATTTTAATCAACGAAATAAGACTTTTCTTTAAATATTTGCAGAGGATTTTCGTGAGAGAGAGAGAGAGAAAGAACTCGTGGAGAAGAGAAAAGGAAGATGAAAGAACGTCTTAGAAGTTTGAGAGGAAAAATGTGAGAAGGAGAGAAAATAATAATAAAAAAAAGAAACGTTCAAATTTTTAACGTAATAAACATAATTGATGGGAATTCAATTCCCTTCATTAAGTCAGAATTTTTTGACTGTTGAGGGAGGCAAGAGGCGTGGAGAAAGGAAAGAAAAGAGGAAACCAAACAATCACTCATAACTTTCCATGTTTTGACCATTTAAAATTGGAAACTATTTGAATTGACACAAATCAATGCAGGTCAAACCCCTTTAATTTCCTTAACTGATAAAATCAATCCTTAATTATGCCAATTAATCACATTAAATCATCCAATTAACGTAATTAACTCAGCCATAATTTTGGAGAGATTTCTGCTGACTAGTCGTCAGCCATGTTCGGCTTGCCGATTTTCCTTCTTCGGCCTGCCTGTTCCATAAGTTCGGCCTACCGATGAGTTTCTTCGGCCTGCCGAACTGTCCTTAAATGCCATACAATAAAACATTCATACATTATTGCATCATAAATAAACATATACTTAAAATTTCACATGAACACTAGAGCACAACGATCCCATGTGGTTGTCACCTGTCACAAAACTTGACATAAAAAGTTAGTAACATGCACATCACATATCATATCATATAACTAAATTTATTAATAAAATTCCTTATCAACGTTACTAACTTAACGTGGTCCGTTACATAAAATAGGCGGGTGTTACATAGAAAGGCTTAGACTACAATATAAAGTACATTAGAAGATGAATAAGCATACAAAGAGGATTTTTAACAAGTTTGGCTCAAGAATGATTGACAGCTATATTGAACAATTAGAAATTGATACATGGATGTTTCTTGGTATTCTTAGATATCAAATGACTTAAAAATCAGGATATTTATAGGTTAGAACTTGAAACTCGATGTTTATAACCGTTTGATGCCACTAGTAGAAATTGTAGATTACACGATAGTTTAAAACCGTCGTGGTATGTTTCACGACGGTTAAAAAACCGTGGTGTAATTGTCCGTTATGGTAACAACAAAACTTTTCACGATGGTTTTTTACTGTCGTGGAATCCTTATTTTGGCAGGGTTCTAGGATCTTAGGACGAGACTACCACGACAGTTTTTGCCAAAAACCATCATGAAATGCTAATCTTACACGATGGTTTTCATAAAAACCATCATGTAAGGCAAGAGCTTACATGACGGTTTTTATGATAACTGTCGTGTATTCTATTCCTTACACAACGATTTTCATAAAAACCGTCGTGTCAGGCTCTGTTTCACGACTGTTTTCATAAAAACCGTCGTGAAAAAGTTGGTCTAAAGTGAAAAAAATAACCAAAATTTTTGGTTTTCCATAATATGAATAGTCCTATATTTTCACCATTAATACAATGCCATGACTTCATAATCACATAATTACATTGAACTATAAAATTTTTACAAAATCATATATATATATAGTTACATTGTAAAGTCATGTACTCTTTTTATGCTTGCATAAGAGTTGATAGATTCTTGGTGTCTAAGTCCATGTCTTTATGTGTGAGGTAAAGAAACGATAATAAAAATAAATAAAATTAACGAAAATATTGAAAATAAAAGTAATTAACTAAAACACAAACACAAACACATAGTCATAGAAGCTTTTCATTAAACATGTGGTGGGCATCACAATAATACTTAGGCATCATAAACACAAAAAAGTAACCTATTCTCATGTCAAAATGCTAAATGTTGTTCAAAGTTCTTTCAAACACCAAATACAAGTAACATATGCTATATGGTAAATAACAAAGTAGTGTAAGTAATATTAAAACTAAAACTAAAGCTAAATAACACTAAAATAACCAAATAATACTAAGTTTAAGTTTAAACTAACTATAACACTAAAACTAAAACTAATGGTTTGAAACTTACCAACAGTGGTAGAGTCGAAAGAACATCAAGGGAGGAGTCAAATGATGGTAGAGTCGATGGAATGTCAAGGAACGAGGACGAACGGCAATAAACGACACCAAGTTTGTTGGGGGTTGGGTCGAATGATGGTGGGGTCATGGAGAGAGTGACAAGAGAATGTCAAAGTCCGTGGAATGTCATAGGTGGCTGGGTTCGTCAGTAGCCAGGCCATGGGGGGAGGAGTTAGAGCGAGAAAAGGGAGAGAGAAGTGGGTTTGAGAGTTAGAGAGGGTTTGAGTTAGAGAAATTTTGAATAAATAGGGAAAGCCATGGTATTGGCGCGTGCTTAAATTTGGGTGGGGGATTAAAAATTTTGAATATGCAGAACCTTTCATGACGATTTTTAAAAAGACTATCGTGAAATGTCCCATATTAAAAAATTTTATTCCCCCGCCCAAATTTACCTTTCACGATAGTTTTTATAAAAACCATCATGAAAGCTCCCATACCTTTCACGACGGTTTTTATAAAAACCATCATGAAAGGTACCATAGTCGAAATTTTTAGTCCCTCATCCAAATTTAAGCACGCATCAAGATACGGAACCTTTCACGATGGTTTTTATAAAAACCATCGTTAAAGGTCCCATATTTGAAATTTTTAGTCCCCCGCCCTAATTTAAGCACGCGTCAAGATGTGGAACCTTTCACAACGGTTTTTATAAAAACTATCATGAAAGGTCCCATATTTGAAATTTTTAGTCCCCCGCCCAAATTTAAGCGTGCGCCAAGATGCAGAACCTTTCACGACGGTTTTTATAAAAACCGTCATGAAAGGTCCCGATGTTTGAAAATTTTAGTATGCGAAACCTTTCACAACAGTTTTTATAAAAACCGTCATGAAAGGTGCCATATTCAAAATTTTAGTCTCCTGTCCAAATTTACCTTGCATGTCGTGAAAGCTCCTATATTCAAAATTTTTAGTGCCCTGCCCAAATTTACCTTTCACGATGGTTTTTATAAAAACCGTCGTGAAAGGTTCCATAATCGAAATTTTCAATCCTCCGCCCAAATTTAAGTACGCGCTAGGATGTGGAAACTTTCATGATGGTTTTTATAAAAACCATCGTGAAAGGTCCAGATATTGAAAATTTTTAGTATACGGAACCTTTCACAATGGTTTTTATAAAAATCGTCGTTAAAGGTCACAATATTCAAAATTTTTAGTATGCGAACCTTTCATGACAGTTTTTATAGGTTTTTATAAAAACCGTCATGAACGGTCCTATATTTGAAATTTTTAGTCCGCCACCCAAATTTACCTTTCACGACGGTTTTTATAAAAACCATCATGAAAAGTTTCATATTCGAATTTTTTAGGCCCCCGCCCAAATTTAAGTATGCGCCAAGATGCAGAACCTTTCACGACAGTTTTTATAAAAATCATCGTGAAAGGTCCCATATTTGAAATTTTTAGTCGCCGTCCAAATTTACCTTTCACGATGGTTTTTATAAAAACCATCGTGAAAGGTCTCATATTCAAAATTTTTACTCCCTCACCCAAATTTAGCACGCGCCAAGATGCGAAACCTTTCACGACAGTTTTTTTAAAAACCATCGTGAAAGGTCCCATATTTGAAATTTTTAGTCCTTAGCCCAAATTTACCTTTCACGACGGTTTTTATAAAAACCATCGTGAAAAGTCCCATATTCGAAATTTTTAGTCCCTCGCCCAAATTTAAGCATGCCCTAAGATACGAAACCTTTCACAATGGTTTTTATAAAAAACTATCGTGGTAAGTATTATCTAAAGATTCTAGTAGTGAACTACAACGACAGTTTTTTTAAAAAATTACTATAGTAAGTATAAACTACCACGACAGTTTTTTAAAAAACCGTCGTGACAGCTCCTACACTTACCATGGTGGTTTTCATGTTCGCGGGCGTAACTCGTCGTGTTTTTTTCACCTTATCACGACAGTTTTTGAGAAACGGTGTTAAATAAAGGTCGTATAATCTCGAATTTGTTGTAGTGTTGCGCATTTACAATGGGTATAAGACCAGCCGTTAGGCTGCGTATTCGATCACCATACAAATGGCTCGGTCGGCCACACTGCTGCTAGAACTAGCCCCTTTTGGGTTGGTGCAGTTAACCATAGTGTGCTAGGCGTGGTCAACCGTGCTTTTAGCAAAAGCCTAGATGGCAGTTTTCTTTCAAAAATTTGAAGACAAATTTATGAACTAATTTATTTTAAAATGAATTTAAAAACATTTTTACCACTAATCTTTAGTCTTGAAAAAAATTTTAGTAAATAAGAACAAGTAAGAACAAATTTTACAAGACTTTAAAAATTATTTTTCATAATTTGAAGATGACAATTAAAATGCTTAAAAACATTTTAAGTTAAAAAATCAATTGAAAAATTAATTCTTTGAGCCAATTGAACTTGATAAAAGTTTCATGCATGCTCTACATCATACAAACTTAGAGATAAAAAAATTAAACCAATTCTTCATACTTGTTGATGCTATTTCTTTTTTCTTCAAGCTCTCGATGATTGATCCATCTTTCCATTTTAATTTCTTTTAAGATGTTGAATTTCTTCCATGTATCTAGAGGTGCTATAAAAATACTCAATGTCTCTACACACTAAAGATAAATTTTTAGCAATTAAGCAATTAGCTGTTTGTTGTCATCAAAACAAAAATAAATAATTCATTTGAAACATTGAGGCCAACAAAACTTGGTTTGGATTTGGAAGAGAAAATGAGAAGGAAAATTTTGGAGGATTCCCCTCTTGGTGCAGTAGGTTTTGGGAGTGAAAGAGAGAGAAATTAGAGACTAAAATAAGGTCATTTGGTGGTACAAATATTTATAGACCTAGGCTTAATTAATCCCTTTAGCCTAACCTTAGTTTAATTAGCCTTCTAAGTGACTTTGATGAGTTAAAATCATGGTTAGGAATCCCTAAGATTGGTGCCTCATAGAAGCCTCATAGAAGCTTTGGTGGGTGATATTTTTATCTCATAATTACACCTTATACACCCTCCGACATGTAAGTTTAAATCAAGGGAACTATTTGTACTTTGGGTTTTCTTGCAAGTTTCCCACTTAACAGATAAATCTTGGTACTATCGAGGATGACTAACTTAGCTAACAGAAAATTGTGATTTCTGTTGGGTCCTTTCTTACTATTCATATATAGTAGATACTAACCACAGTGTAAACTAATACCAATATATATTAATTTTAGTCGCACACTGATTTTGATTTTTTTAGTTAAAAATATTCCTAGACTTAATAAACATCTAAGCTTGACCTTTTCTACATCTAGACTTAGTAATGACATAGTTTTTGACAATATCAATTTTCAAGTTCACGTAGCATTTTCTATCGAAGTTGCTATTCATATAACTCCAATTTTAAATTAATTAGCAATTGAGGATTTATCAAGTGTCAGAATGTTTCTCGATACATTGCTAATTTCGTACTACACTTGGACATTTTTGTAATTAAATTTCTCAAGTTATTTATGAATTGAAATTTCTTTCACCTTAAGTCGTGGTAGAATTTACTAACCAAATTATTAAATCACAAAAGTTAATAAATTTAACTTTAAAATTTACTATAGAATTTCAGAATATTTATATTAATTTCATAAATCTTTCAATCACAAAAATTCATACATGATATTTCTAGGAAAATTCTTGATTTAAATATGTAAATTACATTTTTTAATTCAATATTTTCTCAACCTTTACTAAAGTGGACTAAGTTCTCAATCCTTTCAATGTTAGTTCCTAAATTCTACCAATAATAAGCTCTTTAAAGAGTTTACTAATTTCGTTTAATTGCATTAAAGTGTCTATATGTACACCTTTATAGCCGTACTCATACTTGAAATTTTAATCCATTAAATTCAAGGTTCCTTGCTGATGAACTCCATTCATCTTTAGCTTAAAGATGAAAGGTCTCTTGATCTTAAACTGTTTCCTAACAATATCCTTGTGAGACTTAACAGTATTGTATACCACCGAACCCACTCTAATTATAGAATTTCAAAAATTTAGATTGAATTTCCACGTTAAATGTTTGGGTTTTTCAAGAAAACCTTTGGCTTAAATTCTTGAATTCCACAAAACGTAATTAATCTAATATTGAGCTATCGAATCAAAATTTTACACAGATTGTTAAAAACTTATTAATTTGTCTAAGGTCAATCATTTTCTTAGATTTTCATACTCTCTCGTGAGCATGTCTAGTAATTCTACCAAAATAGGATCTTATAAGTTTGAAGCTTATATTTTCCTATGAACTTTAACAACATAATTATTGAAAAATCCTTAATTAATTATACTTATTAATTTTTGGATTTTTTGGTCATTATGTATTATGTGTTGTATAAATCTAGAACTTTTGGTGAAAATACTATAATTTTTTGGAAAATCTAAGCTTGTTTTAAACAAATTTTTAAAGAAAAACCAAGGTTAGAAATCATTAAGAAATTGATTTTCTAACATTTCTACGATTTAAAACTTCAAATTTGGTGTCCCAAAGCCTAAGATTCGGTTGGATTTGAAACCCGTTTAAAATTTGAGTAAAAAAAAACCCATCAGGAGGTTGAAGGCGATAGCAAATAATATGTCATTTTGGTTGTTTGGCAAAAACGACTTGTCATTTTGATGAGACATGGCTTTTGGCTTTGATGAAAATGACATGTTCTTTCTGATGTTTGGTAAAATGACATGTCGTTAGGCACTAAAAGTGGCTGCTGTGAAAACAACTTGTCATTTTCTAAAGGAAATTTTAAAATTACATGATGTTTTTTAAAGGAAATTTTCACTAGCACAATTTGTAGTCTTGTGCAGAAATATAGAGCCTTGCTTTTAGAAAACACATGTTGTTTAGGGGCATTGAAATTCATATTTAAAAAATTAAGAAAATTAAATTAATTAAAAAATTATTTTTATTTTTAGAATTAATATTACAGGTACTTTTGCAAAATTCAAATATTTGGTATTTAGTGAAGGCCAATTATATGAAATTAAATTTAAGATTTTTTTATGCACTTGAATTATGTTCATATTAAATATTTGGTATGCATAGTTTATTATTTTACATATTGTACATGCAATTTATATGAATATTTTTTTGCATAAAAATCAATGTCTAGTGATCCATATAGTTTTAATTAATTAGGGACTAGCCACAACATCTTTAGTAATGTAAAATTATATATTAAGTGTTTTAGAATCATGTATAGAACAATGACATTAATTGTTGTTAATCATGTTTGTAATAATAAATTTTGTCTTATAGGAATTTTTATAATATTTATATGATTTATTAGGATAAAATATCAAATTAATTTCTTAATTTACCCACATAAATTAAGAAATAGAAATAATTTAATAGTTTTATCATAAAGTTGCTTATGGATCTAAATGAATTAGAACTTTAGCTAACTAGCAAGTTTTATGTCATTAGATTCAAATTTTGAAACATGATTTACATTAGTTAAACATGATATATGTTTAGTAGTCTCAAAATTTGAATTATAAGCATGCATGTTTAATTTTTATGCAGTTATGCAACTTGCAAATTTTTTGTATTTAAGATGTGATATTCTCGAACTGAAAAGTAACAACTATAAGGTATGGAATGAGAGAATTCTCCTTCATTTAGGATAGATGGACATTAATTATACTATTAGAAAAGATGAACCATCCATTATTGCAACCAAAACTCCAAAATAAGTTACTCTTTATGAATGATGGGAATGATCCAATCGTCTCATTGTGATGTTCATAAAGACTAAGATCTCTTTAGGTATTCATGGTTCAGTTGATCAACATAATGAAGCCAAGGCATTACTGAAAGCTATTGATGAACAGTTTGAGACTTCAGATAGGGCACTTGTCAGCACCCTAATTATGAAGTTTACATCCTTAAAGCTCACTAATGTGAAATGTATGCTTAATTATATAAAGTAAACGAGGGACACTGCAGCTCAATTAAAGACTCTTGAGGTTGAGATGTCTGAGTCTATCATTGTGCACTATATATTGACACCTTTTCATAGCAATATGGACCCATCAAAATATTGTACAACACTCGTACGGATAAATAGTCAATCAATGAACTAATGATCATGTGTGTTCAAGAGGAAGGGGCTAATAATGGAATTGGATGAGAGTGTATAAATGGCAACACAAGGAAAGAACTAGAACCAAGCCAAACAGAAAGGGAAAGGTAAAATACCAACCGAAGGTGAAATAAAAAAGGAATCTAAGTGCTTCTTATGCAAAAAGAAAGGACACATTAAGAAGAATGCACCAAATTTTAGAATTGGCTTAAGAAGAAAGATAATCCAGTCTCATTTGCTTGTTATGGATCTAAATATAGTTGATGTTAATCATAACACATGGTGGATTGATTTTGATTCTACAATCCTCATTTGAATACCTTGTAGAGTATGCAAACACCTAAGGAAGCAAATGGGAAGTAAGTGTAATGACCCACCTATGTGGCCGTCATTTAACTTGAACATAATCGTAATCTTAATATACTTTCACATAAAGTATTGAAAATTACAGAATATTTTTTTTCCTTTCAAATACATTGCAAACCCTTACTTAATCTTTATAACTTTATGCATAACAAGTGAAAACATATTTTAAAAATAACTTGTATAACATTTGCAAACACAATGCATGTCATAACTTTTATTCTAAAACTTATTGTATAACAAATGCAGCATAAAACTTATAACTTAAACTGTAAAACATTATGCATTAACAAATGCAAAACATACTTTAAACATAATTATTGAAAATACATTGCAAATCATGATTTAAATTTTAAAACCTTTTACATAACAAATGCAAACATTCTTTTAAATCAACTTGCTTAACAATTGCATACCTCACAATATTAATCTCTTAAAACATATAATAATAAAATATCTTTAAAACTTTTCTTTTAAACATAAAGATAATTATTTAAGAATTACTTCCTTTAAAATATTCCTTAAAACATACTTAAAAACTATGACGACTATTGTCGCATTTCAAGTTGAGACCTCACTCAACCAATGCCTTTAAAACCCTTTTTTAAATCATTTCTTCAAAACTTAATAATCGGATAAAAAGTTTGGTAAAATATAACTTAAACTTTGAAAAAATTTCTTAACTTAGACTTCCTTGAACTTCAAAAGCACTATATCAAATAATGGAAAAATAACATTTTTTTTCGGCAACTGAAACATACTATAGTGGTATCCATACCCATCTCCACTATTCGTCCGCCGCTTACCACTGCCCAACAAATGTTGCTAATAGGTTTTCTTACCTACAGCATGAACATACTTAAATGAGCTTTCGCTCGGTAAGTAGGAAATCGGTCTCGCAAAACATAATTAAAAATTATTTTAATAAAAATATGCATGAACATTTTATGTTGTCTTGTCAACTTGTTTTGTGCTTAATTATGAACATCCTATAATCATTCATTCATTACTTTAACTCTTATCTTTGTTTCATAACTTTCCTTATCTTACCTTAACTTTCTATCCTTGTACCTTATATTTTCGTATCTTACTTTAACTTTTCTTATTTTACTTTAGTGTTCGTACGAACATCATTAATCATGAGATCATAAACATGATGCTTCCCTTGTGGAAGACTTAAGACCATCGAACTCTGAGGTCATCTTTAACTTTACTTTGAATACCTCACAGTTAAGGAGACTGGTACGACACTTCTTATCACTTTCACTTGCCTTGTTGTGTGAATACAGTATGACTTAACACTACATATCATCACAATTATGTAAATCATAAATCATAAATCGTAAACATACATAACTTGAGAGTGACTAAACAATATGATTTAAATATTGCATTCATCACACATTAATCATAACATCATAGTAACATATCATATCATGACATAACATAATATAATAAATCATAACATAACACCCATTCTAACATAAAACAATGTAGCAATCACTGATCATGCATTTTTATAAATTTTTATGAAAGCATTTAAACAATTTATTTTAAATGGTTCATATTGTAGGCGAGATTTCTACTTACTTGGACTTTGAGCCAAGCGGGTCTAGTTGTACATCGCTGTATCTATAGTATGCCAAGCATCCTCTGCAGTGCTCCTCGAGCAACCATGAATGGTTAGGAATGCTTCATAGAGATCATACATTACTACAAACGTCATTCTAGACTCTGTTACTATAGTTTGAATTGCCTCGATTTATGTGTAGTCGGTACCAGACGATTTTCATCATAGTGGAATTAGCTCAAACGGAGGTTACCATCATGTTTAGAGCATCAAAATGAGTCAAGAAGCGGTCTTAGACCATTGATCGGGGGTCTGGATCACAAAATCCCAAAGTCGTCGTTGACCGGCCGCTGACCAACTTTGACTGGTGTTGACCGGCCTCCGTTGGCAGCTGAGCTTGGGCCTACCCCCCTTAATTTGACCCTTCTGAGTCCAATGACTGTATCAATTTTACCTAATTTAGCCTCTAACATAGTAGGTCAGAGCTCGACATTGATGGCAAAAATGGAGACTCTGATCATGGCTTTTCCAACGATTGGAAACCCGAAATTGGCTAAGGGATTTTGCTACCCATTTTCCTCTAAGTGTTTCCCCTCATCCAATATGAAGTAACGCGGCTAGGAAGAGCAAGAACGGAGGCTCCCGTAGCAGTTGACAGTGGTGGGCCTTGAACTTTGTCGATCGTTGATGAGACTGTAAAAGTGTACATTTTCTAAGGCTTAAATCATTTATTTACGCTTTTTTTTCTCATTAAATTCTCTAATTAATAGCAATTTTGTGTTAATAAGTATTTTCATGTCTTAATGTGTAAATGTGTTTAAAAATATGTTTTTAGTGTGTTTTTATGTTTAATAGAATTTTTAGTAATTTTTAGAGTCGTTTCGGTATGTTAAATAAGTGTCTAGTCTGTAAATAGTCAAAGCCGTAAAAGTAATGCGGTTATTTTATTTTGAGTTTTAGAGTGTTTAATAGTGTGTTTTAAGTTTGTAAATATGTTTTATTATATTTTTAGTAATTTCTAAAAATATTTCCAAGTCATAAAAACTATATCTGCGTCAAACCGTAGGAGACTGAAAATTTTAGGAGTTTTTATTTATTTTTATGTGTTTTAATGTAAAATAAATATTTTTGTAAATATTATGTTTGTAAAATAATTAATATTAGTGTGTTTGTGATTTTTAGATTTGAAATCTGGAGGAAAAACGGAGCAAAACGACACCAAAACGGACAAAATCGGACATCAAATGCATCAAAAAGATAAAGGAAATTCGAATTTATATTAAATGGGACACGTGGCGAATTTTTAACCGTTCGATCACCTGCCAAATCAATCTCAGCTGTCCGAGGAAGAGACGCGTGTCAACGTGTCATCCGGTGCGTCAGCGGAATCTCAGGGTACAGTCCACGTGTCGAAGAACGATTGGCGCGTGTGATTCACGCGCTGACAAGCTGCAGACGCGTCAGAGGAGAGTCGCAGGCCGTGTCTGCTCGCATGTGGGTGAGTCTACGTGCAACTGTTATTTCAGCCGTTCGATGCAGTGACCATGACCAATCTGACGGTCAAAAATTACTGTCCCACTGGCCCACCTGGGCCCATTCCCGATCGCCTCTGCCAGCCATTGGATCGCGCATTCAACGGGTCAGATTGCGCCTGTTTTGTGCTGCCATGACCTACGAAGCACAAGATTCCAAACTAAAATTTGCATATCAAAGAACGCAGATCAGCACAGAAGCAAAGAAAATTTTTTGTTCACGTGAATCTCAGTGCAAGTTGAGCCTGCTCCTGCCGAAGATAAGAAGAGAAAAAGAAATAAAAATAATAATAAAAATAATGAATAGTAAAATTCTTTTACTATAAAAGGGGCTCTCCCCTCCTCATTCAGAACACCACTTTAAGGCCTTCGGGCCTCCTCTCCACTTCTCCCATTTTTCCCTTTTCTTCCTCTTTTACCCCTTAGGTAAATATATATATATATATATATATATATGTTTAACTTAGTGTAGAGAGTTTGGTGAGGCAGAGAAATGATCTTGTATGCGTAGTACTCTGGTATGGATTTTAACTCTATATCTGTGTGGTAATGCTTATATTTTTATGAAATAAATTATATCTTTTCAATAATTATTGTTGATGTTGTTATGCTACCAATTTTTACATAAATTTAGTCATGCTTTCTTTATGTAATTTAATTGTGTTGCATAATTAATAATACTAAAGTCATGCTCATTTATTAAGTTGAGTTTCTGCTGCATTATAGACATAGACTGGCATAGTAAATGCTTGGTAATTCTTGATTTATTGTAGACAGAGGATGTCATAGTGTATTCTTAAACCAATTAATAAGTTGAGATGCTGCTGAAATTAACGCAATAATTTATTCCATAAAAATATATTAATTTTGATTTGTTATTATCTTTTCTATCTTAGAATTATGTTAATTATAATTGAGTGACAGCGGTTATAATTTTCATAATTAGTGCACCAAATCATTAGTGACAGATGATTATTTTGCTAGTTTTTATAGGAAAACCTTACTGCATTATGGCTTGCTATATTGTCGATTTAGGTTGACCTATATAATTAGTAAAATGTGCTTGCAATTAATGAGAAAAGATATAATAAATCAAATGCTTTAGATAATTATTATTTAGAGTTAAAATTCCATATCAGTTGCGAAACACACAAGGGATTCTCAAAGCTTCACCGTTTTAATTTTACGCTTTAAATTTTGAATTAAATAAAATAAAAACCACAAAAATATTTCTTTGCTTTCAAAAATTGCTTGCCTCTTTGACCGTTTATTTTTATCAATCGTCAACGGGATGTTGCAATTGAGGTGGGGGAAAGCCTCTCTTTCCTCCTCTGAATATTTCACCCCAATCAATTTGCGTCGACCTTGCTTGGAATGGCGAATTCGATGTCCCCATGGTGGGTTGGCAGCGGCGGCATTGAGCTTCAACAGGTGGTGGCACTAAGGCGCAATTGGGTGGGGCTTCTAGCTCGCCTTGGCCCTATGAGTCCATTGGGAGGGGCGGTGTCAGCCACCTCCTCCGGCAAGGCGGAGTTCCACCGTGGTGTGGTGGCACAAGGTGGCGATAGATGGGCCGGGCAATTCAGGTTGTTGAGTTGCCACAAAGGGTGGGTTTTGTTCCTCTCATAATGATGGTCGTGTAGGAACAAGAATCACGTCGATCGAACGTCGGACGACAAAGATATCTCGTTGAAAATTTTGGGTTTCTCTGCCACTTTGTGTAACGCCCCTTAATTCGGACATCACAAATATCATTACATTCATACATTCATACTTATTTAACTTTAAACATAAACGTAATTACATAGCTTATGCGATATTTTCAATTGTAAACATAGTTAAACATACATAACCAGGATCCATTCATACACATTTTTTTTAACATTGTTTAAAATAACATTGCTTAACTTATTCCATATCATAATTTATTCAGTTATACTTTAAATTAATCATGAACTTATTTTAATAAAATAGACATACCAAGTTGTAAAATCAGGACTTATAAAAACATCACATTATATCTCATTAATCATCACATCATTTAAAATTTACTTACTCCCACAGTTCAGCAGGCTGAACTTGGGACTTCGGTAGGCCGAACATGATCGGTAGGCCGGAGTTCCTTCAATCGGCAGGCCAACAGAGGCTTTGCAAATTTGGCTTAAAAACTCATCGATGTCCGGCAGGCCGAAAACGTGATCGGTAGGCCGAACTTCTAGACATCGGCAGGTCGACCAAGGATGTTCGGCAGGCCGACCGAGCCAAAATCCTAAAGAAAACTTAATAAAACAAACCCAACTTTTCATGAAAATGCAGAAGATCAAAATTTTTTAAACTATAAAATAGAATATAAAACCATAGTTCAAATATTCTTAAAACTTAACATAAAAATAATGTTCAAAATATAAAACTTGATTTACAACATAAAATCATTCTTCTTGGCGTTCTTTCGATTACAATTCATTGTGCTTTGTGCTCACATGCCTTCCCATGTCCTCCACCTATTCCATGATTTTCTTACCCTTATCTGCAACATGACATAAAACATGATTAAGCTAATGCTTAGTAAGTACAAATAATTCTCACAATTCAAAACATTTCATATACTTCATCATCATCATCATATCATAGAAGTGCCTTAAGCACAATTTCATAGAAACATATCTTTCATTACATTGACTATTTTAAAACTTATTCCATTTTATCTTAATTGCCCAAGTGTTGCACCATGAACATCATTGTAGGTGCGCCGTCATGAGAGGAGAAGGGTAGCTAATCCCGAACCAAACATGACATCATAACATATCATTTCATAACATTGGTGTGCAACACTTATTAGGTGATACATATATACATACTTTTTATACTTTGAAACATGTCATCATCATACACGCATAACTTTAAATCATGAAAATCTTTCATAAGAAATCCTTTAAGGAAAATCATCATAAAATCATCATGAATATCCTTGTAAACATATCATCAAACCTTATAAAACGTGTCATGTTGCAGGTGAGAATATACTTACCTTAACGCTAGCTTACTTAACCTTAATATACTTTTGGTGACGACGCCACGGTCTCGATGTGCTCGTTTCTTTGAGTGTTCATGCCATTTATCCATTTAAAAATACAATAAAATTAATACTTATCATAAAACATTCATTCATTCATATAACACTCATTCATACAACATTCGTATATACATTCATCTCATATTACAAACATAATTCATAATCATCATTGTGACAACATAAAATTATCATCACATATAAACATTATTCATAACATGCTTCCTTAAATATTATCATCAAAACATCTCATACATTACAAACATGAAAATCTTTTAAAAACGTTTTCTAATAATTTAAAATACATACATTTTAAAATTCACACAAACATCTTATTATCATATATTTCAACATCATAAAAAAATATTTCATCATCAATCAAAATCCTTTAAACATATAAAACATTCCATAACATAAAATACATTCATCATAACATACTCATGCAAATTCTTGTCAATTTTCATAAAAAAGAACATCATTCATTTACCCTTAAATAAACATTACATTTTTCATGCATCATAGTCAAACAGTAATATTTTACTGTGAAGGGTAGAGGATAGAAAATTCATATTTTTCATAGAAACACCGAAATAACATGAAACTTGGAAAAACATCACACAATACATACATGAACATCATATTAAAAACTCAGGGCAAAAATACAATACCTAGAGGAAGATATTGTAGACGAATTGAGGATGAGATATTCTTTTTAGAGTTACCGAAAAAGTAGAGTTCTTACCTTGAAATTTCTTCTCAAAATTCTTGAATTCAACCAACAAAATATAACTTTTTCTCTCAATATTCTTGCAGAGAATTTTTGAGAGAGAAGGAGATGGAATGCATGGAGAAGAGAAAAGGAAGAAAGAAAAAAAAAACAAACGTCTCAGAAGTTTGAGAGAGAGAAACGTGAGAATGAGAAAAAAAAATAATGAAAAATGAACGTTAAAAATTTTAACATAATGAGCATAATTGATGGGAATTCAATTCCCTCCATTAAGTCAGAATTTTCTGACTCAAATGGTGCTAATTGGCGTGGAGAAAAGGAGAGAAAGAAGGAAAGTCAAAACTTTTGTCTCACTTGCCATATTTTTGCCCTCTAAAATGGGAAACCGTTTAAAATTAGACAAATCAATTCGAAGTCAACCTTATAATTTCCTTAACTGACAAAATTATTCCATTATTATGCCAATTAATCACAATAAATCCCTCATTTAACGTAATTATCTCAGCCATAAATTTGGAGAGATTTCTGCTGACTGCTCGTCAGCCGTGTTCGGCCTGCCAATTTTCTCCTTCGGCCTGCTGGTTCCACCACGTTCGGCCTGCCGATCTTTGGCAGACTGTTTGGCCTGTCGAACTTGAAAGTTCGGCCTACCGCACTGTCCTTAAATACCAAACATTAAAACATTCAAGTCATTATTACATCATAATTAAACATATATTAAAATAATCATGAACACTTGAGCACAACGATTCCATGCGGTCGTCACCTATCATAAAACTTGACAAAAAAAGTTAGTAAAATCAACATCATATATCATTACGTATATCATAAATTATTAATAAAATATCATTAACGTCGTTACTAACTTAACGTGATTCATTACATAAAAATAGGCGGGTGTTACACTTTGGGCAGCACGGCACCTCATTGGACTCAGCTCGTCTAGAGCTTTCCATTGGTATGGGAGGTGTCAAAAACGAACGCCAGAATCTTGACCGAGATTTAAGGAGAGAGAGAGATAAAATGTAGAGAAAGAAAGTAGAGAGAGAAAGAGCTGATCCCTTTTTTTTGGATTTTCTTTTTTCACTTTAATAAACAATTTGTGGTCTACACAATCTAATTTTGTGTCACGTTGGATTGATCAAATTTGATCCATAACCATAATTGTACACTTCTTGAATTGATATTATACAAGAATTTCCATATAATCATGGTAAGTTGAAAATTTCCACTTTTATCACATAATATCAATTTAAATCTTTTAAATTGAGATTCTTATAATTGCCACCACTATGGCTCATACATGAAATTAATGAATCATAAACTTGTTGTTTAGCACATTAAAAATAACTATTTTAATGCACTATCATAACATTTTAAGTACTTAACTAAGTAATTTTGGAAAAATCCTTAATTAATCATGATTATTAATTTTTAGATTTTTCCTGATTGTCACAATCTACCCACCTTATAAAATTTTCGTCCTAAAAAATTAGGACAAACTAAGGGTATCCTATGGCTCTGTAACTTAATGTTATGGGGCTTTCTTTCTTTTTAGTAGCTTTGCCCCAAACATCTTGATGTGCAAATGTGGCTCCTTTCCTAAAGCCATCTTTCTCTTGTTCCAGGACTTTTACTAATCCTATTTCGTATCTTAGGTTGCGTATCCGCATCTAGATCATGATCCGGTACATAGGAACTGGCCAGAAAGTTCATCTTTTTATTACTCAGTTTATAGGCCTTTTATTATCTAGTCATTCCAGACTAGTGATAATGACTATCTAAAACATGTTTATGTACTTGTCTAAAAACTTCTAAGGGTTCATAATAGAGCTTAATTTTTCATATCTCTCTTGAACATGTCTCGCCTTTCCTTGGGGTGCAGGAAAAGGAAAAATTCGCTCTTGTCTTTTTTGTATTCATAGAGTCTCTCTCTTGGCTCTGCTCTTGTGACCTCTCTGTTGGTTACGAGAAATTTTCTAAATTCTACTTGATTATCTAAATCATTCTCATGATTTCTAATCAAAACTAGGGTGTCTTATAGTAATTTTTCTAGTTTCCTATAGGCAAATTGGAGGTTATATCCTTAATGGGTTTCTTATGGACTTATTGTGCATGTTCATTATGCACTACATGGTATTGTACTTATATACTATATCTTGTTTTTAATCTACATAACAAGCATCAATCATAGCATTCATATTCATATCATTCTCTCGTATAAGTATCATACTTACATATCATATTCATAAACATATCATACATATACATGTCATTCATATCATAATTTTGCATATCATGCTTTCACATATTACTCATACTCATGCCATTCATATCATACATACACATGACGTTCATACTTCTATATCATAGAGTTGCTATACATTTTTCTTCTTTGGTTAGCAACTATTTCATATTATATTCATATAATACTTTAAGTCATGTCACATTTATAATACATACAACAATCATAGTTCGTAACATTCATGCACATATCAATCATACTTTTAGAGCATAAAATTGCTAAACTTCTCTTTTTAGCAATTATTACATATCATAGACCTTTGTTAAGATTGAGACTTTACTTGCCTCCAACAGGTCATATAACATAAAGTTCTTCCTATCGGAAGCTTCTATCATTCATATATAAATCTTACTCTTTTTTTTACTATATGTATACTTGCTTAGTCATATAGCATGTCACACCACTAACCCCGTAGTAGTACTATGCCTATCGATCCTTTTACATCATTTCTAAATCGGATATTGATGTCCTTATTTACAGTCTAAGCCAGAAAGTTCTCTCTAGGTACCCGTCTGTGCTTTAGAGAAATGTCTTAACATCGCCTTTGGGGGTGATTCTTTGAAGAAGATTTCACTCTCGTGTCCCTTGTGTATGCTAATTGTGACTTCCTTTGTTCTCGTGGCAGATTGAAGGGTGTTATTTATCCACTAATAGAATCATCTTTTAGTGAGGATCCACTTGTATGCATGAGGAGCGGCTTCATCCATAGGTTAGCAATGAAGTTGAAAAAGATCCGTGAGCTTCGTTTCTTTTTCGAGGCATAGCTACCTAGATCGTAGCTTTCTAGATCCTCTGTTGATCGGTCAATCAACCTTTTCTGAAGTTATAGGTCCAAACATTCTCCCCAAATTCGTAATTTGAATGTCGATTATCTTGAAGCATTGGTTCAAGCATCCACGAGATTCTACATGTGGTTTAGCTATCGTAGAAAGTCAGCACCAAATGCAGCTTCTCGTGATTCGACATGTCATGGCAGCTAGGCTTGACATTGGATCTTGAGAAGACACCTAAAATCATGCTTGCATGTTGATAACTTAATTGCCGTTGTATAAAAATCGGCACATATCATCTAACGTAACTTAACATAACATTTAATTAACATAACTTACTTGGACTTTGGCAAAGCAGACACGTGATGACGTGGGGAAGGATGGCAGGATACTCGCTTTGATACCAACTGTGATGACCTGCCTACGTGGCCATCATTTAACTTGAACATAATCGTAATCTCAATATACTTTAACATAAAGTACTGAAAATTACAGAATAAATTTTTTTTCCTTTCAAATACATTGCAAACCTTTACTTAATCTTTATAACTTTAAACATAACAAGTGAAAACATATTTTAAAAATAACTTGAATAACATTTGCAAACACATTGAAAGTCATAAGTTTTATTCTAAAACTTATGGTATAACAAATGCAGCATAAAACTTATAACTTAAACTGTAAAACATTATGCATTAACAAATGCAAAACATACTTTAAACATAATTATTGAAAATACATTGCAAATCATTATTTAAATTTTAAAACCTTCTACATAACAAATGCAAACATTCTTTTAAATCAACTTGCTTAACAATTGCATACTTCACAATATTAATCTCTTAAAACATATAATAATAAAATATCATTAAAACTTTTCTTTTAAACATAAAGATAATTATTTAAAAATTATTTCCTTTAAAAATATTTCTTAAAATATACTTAAAAACTGTGACGACTATTGTCGCATTTCAAGTTGAGACCTCGCTCAACCAATGCCTTTAAAACCCTTTTTCAAGTCATTTCTTCAAAACTTAATAATCGGATAAAATGTTTGGTAAAATATAACTTAAACTTTGAAAAAATTTCTTAACTTGGAATTTCTTGAACTTTGAAAGCACTATATCAAATAATGGAAAAATAACCTTTTCTTTCGGTAACTGAAACATGCTATAGCGGTATCCATACCCATCTCCACCATTCGTCCGCCGCTTACCACTGCCTAACAAATGTCGCTGATAGGTTTTCTTACCTACAGCATGAACATGCTTAAATGAACTTTCGCTCAGTAAGTAGGAAATCAGTCTCGCAAAACATAATTAAAAATCATTTTAATAAAAATATGCATGAACATTTTATGTTGTCTTGTCAACTTGTTTTATCCTTAATTATGAACATCCTATAATTATTCATTCGTTACTTTAACTCTTATCTTACCTTAACTTTCTATCCTTGTACCTTATCTTCCCTTGTAGAAGACTTAAGACCATCGAATTCTGAGGTCATCTTTAACTTTACTTTGAATACCTCACAATTAAGGAGGCTGGTACGACCACTTTCACTTACCTTGTTGTGTGAATACAGTATGACTTAACATTACATATCATCACAATTATGTAAATCATAAATCATAAATCGTAAACATGCATAACTTGAGAGTGACTAAACAATATGATTTAAATATTGCATTCATCGCACATTAATCATATCATGATATAACATAATATAACAAATCATAACATAACACCCATTCTAACATAAAACAATATAGCAATCACTGATCATGCACTTTCATAAATTTTTATGAAAGCATTTAAAACAATTTATTTTAAATGGTTCATATTATAGGCGAGATTCCTACTTACTTGGACTCCGAGCCAAGCGGGTCTAGTTGTACCTCGCTATATCTATAGTATGCCAAGCATCCTCTGCAGTGCTCCTCGAGCAACCATGAATGGTTAGGAATGCTTCATAGAGATCATACATTACTGAAAACGTCATTCTAGACTCCGTTACTACAGTTTGAATCGTCTCGATCTACATGCAGTCTGTACCAGATGATTTTCACCAGAATGGAATTAGCTCAAACGGAGGTCACCATTACTTTTAGAGCATCGAAATGAGTCGGGAGGCAGTCTCGGACCGTTGATCGGAGGTTCGGATCATAAAATCCCAAAGTCGCCATTGACCGACGGTTGACCAACTTTGAATGGCATTGACTGGCCTTCGTTGGCAGCTGAGCTCGGGCCTACCCCCCCTAATTTGACCTTATGAGTCCAATAACGGTGTCAATTTCACCTAATTCAGCCTCTAACATAGCAGGTCAGAGCTCGACATTGATGGCAAAAATGGAGACTCCGATAATGGCTTTCCGATGATGGAAACCCGAAATTGGCTGAGGGCTTTTGCTACCCATCTTCCTTTGAGCGTATCCCCTCATCCAATTTGAAGCAACGTGGCTAGGAAGAGCAAGAATGGAGGCTCCCGTGGCAGTTGACGGTGGTGGGTCTTGAACTCCGTCGATCGTCAACGGGACGTTGCAATTGAGGTAGGGAAAAGCTTCCCCATCCTCCTCTGAATATTTCCCCCCAATGAATTTGGGTCGACGTTGCTTGGAATGGCGAATTCAAAGTCCCCATGGTAGGTTGGCTGTAGCAGTGTTGAGCTTCAATGGGTGGTGGTGCTAAGGCACAATTGGGTGGGGCTTTTAGCTCGCCTTGGCCCTCTAGCTTGCCTTGGCCCTCTGAGGCCATTGGGAGGGGCGGTGTCGGCCACCTCCTCTGGCAAGGCAGAGTTCCACCGTCGTATGGTCGCGCACGGTGGCAATAGACAGGCGGAGCAATCCAGCGGTTGCTGAGCTACCACCAAGGGTGGGTTTGTTCCTCTCATCACGGTGGTCGTGTAAGAATAAGAATCAAGTCAATCGGATGTCGAACGACAAAGACATCTCGTCGAAAAGTTTAGGTTTCTCTGCCACTTTGGGCGGCACGTGTGGCTTCCTTCGACGGCTTTTTGGGTGGCACAGCGCCTCGTTGGACTCAGCTCGTCGAGGGCTTTCCATTGGTGTGGGAGGTGTTGAAAACAGACGCTGAAATCTTGATCGAGATTGAGGAGAGAGAAAATGTAGAGAGAGAAAGAGCTTATCCTTTTTTTTGGATTTTCTTTTTGTTCTTTAATAAACAATTTTGTGGTCTACACAGTCTAATTCTATGTCTCGTTGGATTGATCAAATTTGATCCGTAACCATAATTGTACACTTACTAAATTGATATTATATAGGAATTTCCACATAATCATGGTAAGTTGGGAAATTTCACTTTTATCACATAATCTCAATTTAAATCTTTTAAATTTAGATTCTTATAATTGCCACCACTATGGCTTATACATGAAATTAATGAATCACAAACTTTTAGTTTAGCACATTAAAAATAACTATTTTAATGCACTATCATAACATTTCAAGTACTTAACCAAATAATTTTGGAAAAATCCTTATATAGTCACGATTATTAATTTTTGGATTTTTTTTGGTTGTTATAATAAGGCATCTATTTAGGAAAGAAGATATGTTCATATAGAGTTGATTAGGACACTACAGATCGAACGTGTAGACCGTAGGATTTTCCAATTAGGTTATTTGTTTTTTTAACCAAGGCATATAATATTTTAATCGTTCTTCTTTTAGATTGGACTGTGGCTATATCTTATTTATATCGATACTATATATGTGCATAAATGTGAGCCCGACGTGGCCAAACTCATATTAATTAGTTTTATTATTTTAACAACTTTAATTTGGGGGTGATTATTGAGAAGTGTTAAATTTATCATGTTTGTACAAATAACATTGATAATTTATTTAACAAATTTAATTTAAACTTAGTTTATTTAATTTGTTGTCTTACCACTCGGATCGAAGTTCGTGACACATCGCCAATAACTGGTTGACAACCATAATCATTATTGTTATTATTATAATCTCAATGATATAACTAAAAGCTGCTAAGGTGGCCCACATACAAATTTTTCCAAGGTTGCCTTATCGCCCCAATTACATGCCACATAATGGATGAAAACAAAGTCCGCCAATATTATATACATATATATATCTATATAAACACACACATGCGCGCACAAATCCTAGCCGCCCGATCTCCAACACTAGCGTGTAATTGCATCTTACAAAAGCGACGCTCCACTAAACCAAAGCAATCAAAGAGAACAAACAATATGAAGAAGATTTTTCTGCGACACGATTAGCAATATTATAGAGTTTCTCCTCCACCTAACGAGAGCAAACAATTAATTGACTATTTGGTATATATCTTTTTTGCTGGAAAAGATTCGTCGTGGGGGATTCTCTACAATATGTTGATCTAATTTCTTATTCTGGAAAATTTTGCAATTAGTATAATCCTGACATGGGGCTCCTTATCCCCCACGCTACTTCAGCAACCAAATTTAAAACCTTGAAAGGACATTTTATAATCTATAGTTAATAATTTGGAAATGATCTGTCCCCCTCTTTTCTTCTAATCTCAAATTTGTGCATCCTTCACAAAAGATCTCTTTAGTAAGAATTTTTTTGTTTAGTTTTTGTTGTTTTAAATCCTTTGTCCAATTTTAGTATTTTAAATAGTGTTTGAATGATTCTCTAATCACATATCATTTGAAAAGTTTAAGAGAGTATCTGATTGATTTTTACACATGCTTTTCTTTAGATGGGCCATAATATGATTAGTGGATATATCATTTGAAATGTCAAAAACTAGATAGAGAATGAGTCCTTTTTATGGTTTTGTTGTCAAATTTATATACCTTTTGTTGGAATTAAAATATGAAACGCAGCGGAAAGAACGGATTGTTGACAAACAAAAATTTTTTGAAAACTTTGTTCATCGAGAATAGATATATAATTTTAATTTTAGAAAGCTTTAGATAATTTTACAAACCTTTTTAAGACTATCAGGGTATCCTAGCTTTTCTGTTTGACACCACGATCTTCCAATCTATGCCTCCACACCAATGGAAAGAAAAGTAGGCGTCAGACTGCAAGAATGAATTTTCCTCACACTTTTTGAATCTGTTATGAACTCAACACATGAGACAGCAGCCTTTTTTTTTAAAGAAGAACTCTTAGTTCTTCTCTCTAAGTATTTTGCAAAAATTACGTGAATGAAAACTTTTAAGATAACTGTTATCTTTTCCTTTTTATATCTGAGCCATTAGTAATTTTTCAATTGATTTTCAATTTAAAATAACCACCATATCATATATATAAGAAAATGATATATTCTGCATCATTGTAACATTTTTACTTTTCCTTTCCTTTTTTTTTTCTTTTTCCTGAATCACACCTGTGATTCATCTCACACACGCATATATATATATATATATATATAAATAAGTAAAGTTTACTTTACGTAAACTTTCCTCCTTTTTTTTTCTTTCTTTAACGAATCATTTATCTGATTCATTTATAACTGATTCATTTTTTATATATATATTATATGAAAAGTAAAACGTAAACCTTTTACGTTTGATTATTTTAATATATATATATATTAATATATTATAAAATCTTATATATATAAAAAGATTTGGTTCAAAACCATATATATATATATATATCTAAATCTAAATTTAAAAATAAATCACATTTATTTAAGAATGGATTTTAAAAATAATCAATTAATTAATTAACTAATGCTCAGTTAAATGTAACAACATTTATCACATTTCATTATGTGTCACAGAGAACATTTTTCTCTATCACATTAATAATTCAAGTGTGAAATAATTAATTCAGAATTCAATAATTCTAAACTAAGTATGTATAATTCATTCTATGCATAAATCCATTATAGTGTTACAAAGGTGATATTGGGAACCTATGGACCTATAACCCAAGCTCCAATAAATTTGACATTTAATCAAACTCTTTAATTAATGTGTCAAATTTATTAGTTTCAGTGTTACTCAACTAAAAACCTGAAACTGAACTCTTGAGATTATAGTGAAATTACTCAAAGAAAATTAACGAGTAGTCCATTGATATAATCATTACATATAAGTCAGTCCTCCATAAATAGTTCATAATAAGAGCTAGGTTTAATTTCCGTTCACCTCTCTTATTATATCTTTATCCTTGAGTTACAATAATTCTCTAATGAACAATTAATTCATAATCTTATTATAAACGAGCGTTGTATTGTTCAAACCTTGAATTATCACTCAAGAGAACTACTTTTCTAACTTCCATAGGGAAAGAATGGATTTCATATCTGTATAATATTATTCCTAGCCATTTATTACATTATGTTTCTAAGATGCTAAGTTATGATATGTGCTTAGACAAATCTTACCATGCAAGTAAAAAAACATAATGTCATAAATAGGAGTCTAATAAATATTCAGGATTAAGACTGTCAAATATATGATCATTATAGTGATAAATTTGAACACTCTATTTGTAACGGATGATTATTAGATATTCATAATTTATCTGGTCTAGTTCTATATAATCTCATTATATAAAGTACCACAATCCAATGTCTCTACATTAATAGCCCGGATAATGACTATTTCATTTTAAATGAGATTGGACCGTACTTGTAATATTTAATTAAAGATCCTAAACTTTAATTAATTATTACGGACTATTTAGATTATTATCTATAAATTTTATCCCTAAGCAAATAACATTTATATACTAAATTTATAGTCACATAAATAATCATGGAATTTTCTTGATGTTTATAAATGTATTCATAATACATATAAGCAACCAAAATAATAATAAATATCACTTTATTTATTTATTATCAATATGCACAATGTCATAGGTTTTAGGACACTAAACCCAACACCTTTCCCACCTTAAAATATATATATATATGTGGCTTTCTGAGATCTCTTAAATCAGAACGGGAAAAAATTGCAAAAACCAAGGATGGGCCAGACTCGCCGCTAGGATCAAGGCAACGAACAAAATTGTTGTCGTGCAGGCCACACTCGTGGATTCATGGTTTGGGTAATATTGATTGCATTTAAAATGTTGTCTTCATAAATCTCAGTAAACTAAACTGCGAAGAGAGAATAAACTTTATTACTCAAGGGAATTAAATATACGCTTTTAGTTCTTTAAAAAATAAAAACAAAAAGCAAAAAGTTACGTCAGAAATAAATTTGAGTTACGATCACAAAATTTGCAAGAAAACAACCCATCGCATGGTCATAAAATTACACATTTTCTAGGTCAACACAGACCATAACCGGTTGGCAACCATTATCATTATTATTATTATTATTAGTATAATCTCAATGATATGACTAAAAGCTGCTAAGGTGGGCCACGTACAAATTTACCTAAGGTTACTTTCTGCAATACGATTAACAATATTATAGAGTTTCTCCTCTACGTAACGAAAGCAAATAATTAATTAACTTTTGGTATATATCTCTTTTGCTGGAAAAGATTCGTCATAGGGATTCGCTACAATATGTTGATCTAATTTCTTATTCTGGAAAATTTTGCTATTAGTATAATCTTGACATGGGGCTCCTTATCCCCTACGCTACTTCAGCAACCAAATTTAAAACGTTGAAAGGACATTTTATAATCTATAGTTAATAATTTGGAAATGATCTGTCCCCCTCTTTTCTTCTAATCTCAAATTTGTGCATCCTTCACAAAAGATCTCTTTAGTAAGAATTTTTTTGTTTAGTTTTTGTTGTTTTAAATCCTTTGTCCAATTTTAGTATTTTAAATAGTGTTTGAATGATTCTCTAATCACATATCATTTGAAAAGTTTAAGAGAGTATCTGATTGATTTTTACACATGCTTTTCTTTAGATGGGCCATAATATGATTAGTGGATATATCATTTGAAATGTCAAAAACTAGATAGAGAATGAGTCCTTTTTATGGTTTTGTTGTCAAATTTATATACCTTTTGTTGGAATTAAAATATGAAACGCAGTGGAAAGAACGGATCATTGACAAACAAAAATTTTTTGAAAACTTTGTTCATCGAGAATAGATATATAATTTTAATTATAGAAAGCTTTAGATAATTTTACAAACCTTTTTAAGACTATCAGGGTATCCTAGCTTTTCTCTTTGATACCACGATCTTCCAATCCAGGCCTCCACACCAATGGAAAGACAAGTGGGCGTCAGACTGCAAGAATGAATTTTCCTCACACTTTTTTGAATCTGTTATGAACTCAACACATGAGACAGCAGCCTTTTTTTTAGAGAAGAACTCTTAGTTTTTCTCTCTAAGTATTTTGCAAAAATTGCGTGAATGAAAACTCTTAAGATAACTGTTATCTTTCCCTTTTTATATCTGAGCCATTAGTAATGTTTCAATTGATTTTCAATTTAAAATAACCACCATATCAGATATATAAAAAAAATGATATATTATGCATAATTGTAACATTTTTACTTTTCCTTTCCTTTTTTTTTTCTTTTTCCCGAATCACACCTGTGATTCATCTCACACACGCACATATACATATAGATATATAAGTAAAGTTTACTTTACGTAAACTTTCCTCCTTTTTTTTTTCTTTCTTTAACGAATCATTTATCTGATTCATTTATAACTGATTCGTTTTTTATATATATATTATATGAAAAGTAAAACGTAAACCTTTTAAGTTTGATTATTTTAATATATATATATTAATATATTATAAAATCTTATATATATAAAAGATTTGGTTCAAAACCATATATATATATATATATATATCTATATCTAAATTTAAAAATAAATCACATTTATTTAAGAATGAATTTTAAAAATAATTAATTAATTAATTAACTAATGCTCAGTTAAATGTAACAACATTTATCACATTTCATTATGTGTCACAGAGAACATTTTTCTATATCACATTAATAATTCAAGTGTGAAATAATTAATTCAGAATTCAATAATTCTAAACTAAATATGTATAATTCATTCTATGCATAAATCCATTATAGTGTTACAAAGGTGGTATTAGGAACCTATGGACCTATAACCCAAGCTCCAATAAATTTGACATTTAATCAAACTCTTTAATTAATGTGCCAAATTTATTAGTTTCAGTGTTACTCAACTAAAAACCTGAAACTGAACTCTTGAGATTATAGTGAAATTACTCAAAGAAAATTAACGAATAGTCCATTGATATAATCATTACATATAAGTCAGTCCTCCATAAATAGTTCATAATAAGAGCTAGGTTTAATTTCCGTTCACCTCTCTTATTATATCTTTATCCTTGAGTTACAATAATTCTCTAATGAACAATTAATTCATAATCTTATTAATGTTTCTCATAATCGTCCCAAAAATAAAATTAAAACTGCACTATAAAAATTGCACCTTTTCTGAAAAATTTTCAGCTCTCGGTCGGCAGGCCGATTTGGGTGCTCGGCCTATCGGTCATGCTCCATTAGCCTACCGATCTGGAAGATCAGCTTGTCGACTCATGAAAGTTTGGCCTGCCGACAGAGCCATCTCATTTTTGCCCCACTGATGGCCTGCTGAACCTCACGTCCGGCCTGCAGATCTGTGACCATCGGCCTGCCGAACTAAAGGGTTCGACATGCCAACCGAGCCGAAATCTCCCATTCCAGAAAATACAATTTTAAATGCAATTCATGAATTTTATTTTTAACAATTCAAAAACATAAAATTAGAGACTCGGGAAATACTTGGAAGCGCTATTATCAATCTTCTAGATTCGTCTTCTCCGAATGATTATTTAATTACAAAATTCTTACAAATTTAAAATTAAATAACAATTCCTAGACGGAGATGATAGTCCGCCATCTAATTACATAAAAAAACTTAGATACACATTCTAACCTCTAAGGAAGCATAACTGGCATAAATTAATTAATTAATAAATAAATAAATAACAATTTAATCAACCATAATTAATTAATGAACATTCACCATAAAATCCACGACAGCATAAAAAATATATAGAAACCTAGAGTCCCAACTCTCTATAAAATTAAATTCAAGCATAGGAGAGTTTAAGATCACAAAATTTATACATATAACATGATCACAAACTCGTAAATTTATGTAAAAACCATGTCTCTGATACCAGTTGTTGAAAAAAGAGTGCGTAGTAGAATTTTAAAAATTTTATACCAGAGTATTTTCGAAAACACAAGTTTGACATGCTATATGCCTAAATTAACCAGATCTTAATAACCTTTGTATGTCAAAGAACCCTCGCAAAACGTGAAGAGAAGTAACGTTCTAGAAGCGCCTTAACCAACTGGTCTTCTTTGCTATTCTCTATCCACGACCGTAGTGAGTGTGGGCTCACACGCACAGCTCTTCACCAAGGTGACTCTCCTTCCAACCAATCGAGAGAACCCAAAGCAAGTGTTTGTAATTTGTAAACAAAAGCTCTCAAGGAGTTTTTAGATTCTCACTAATAGAGTATCACTCTTAATCTCTCATTTGATCTTAGTAACTCTTAAGACTTACTCCCTTTATATAGAGGCTGGGCCTAGGGTCAGTCTTTATCAGATTAGGTCTCAAAAACTAGAAAAAGAATCAAGTTCGGATCAATATCTGATAAGATCCACATGGAAACGCGTAATCTTATCCTTCGCTCATCAGCAGGCCAAACAACCTGATCGGCCGACCAAACAGTTCCCATCGGTAGGCCGAACACGTGGATCGGTAGGCCGAACTACCGATAAAAATCTCCGCGAATCTTTTATTTTTCGCCCGAGAATCTATAGGATAAAGTCTCAGTTTTAATTCAAATAACCCAATAGAGAAGTTATCTGATCAAAACAACTTTATCTAGATTATCTCTAGGAAAATAAATCAATTCCCAATAATTCCCAATAATTCTACAAGTCTATATCCCTAACAGGATATGATTTATCTTGGCCATCGAAGGTAGACTCTACAGATAAAAACATTAATACATTGTCATAGGTGACGATGTATTGGATTGGGACATAAAGTGTAATTGATTTGAATTAATAATTTTATCTCGGCAAATCAATTCACTTCAGACAATCATATGTGTTGTATCTTAATCCTGAGATGAATAGTGGGCCCGTTGTCTTTACTTATGTGTTTTGATGTACCAAAGGGAGACATCCATATTTTATGATGGCACGTATACTGGTACGCATTGAAAAAATAGTACGCATTGAAATTTTAAAAATTTTATATCAGAGTATTTTCCAAAACACAAGTTTGACATGCTATATGCATAAATTGACCAGATCTTACTAACCTTTGAATGCTAAAGAACTTTCGTAATCTATGAAGAGAAGTAACATTTCAAAAGAGCCTTAACCAACTGGTCTTATTTGCTATTCTCTATCCACAATCGGAGTGAGTGTGGGCTCACACGTACAGCTCTTCCACCAGGTGACTCTCCTTCCAACCAATTGAGAGAACCTAAAGTTAGTGTTCGTGATTTGTGAACAAGAGCTCTCAGAGAGTTTCAGATTCTCACTAGCAGAGTATCACTCTTAATCTCTAAATTGATCTGAATAACTCTTGAGACTTACTCCCTATTTATAGAGGTTGGGTCTATGGTCAGTCCTTATCAGATGAGGTCTTAAAAATTTGAATTAGAATCAAATTCGGATCAACATATGATAAAATCTGCGTAAAAATACGTGATCTTTTTTTCGAGCATTGGCAGGCCGAACTTGCCCCATCGACAGGCTGAACTTAATGATCGGTATGCCAAACTGCCAAAAAAAATCTAAGCGAATCTTTTATTTTCCACCCGAGATTCTATAGGATAAAGTCTCAGTTTTAATTCAAATAACCCAATAGAAAAGTTAACTAATCAAAACAACTTTATCTAGATAATATCTAGGAAAATAAATGAATTCCTAATAATTCTACAAGTTTATCTTGATTTAATTTATTAAATCAACTGATAAACAGAAAAGAATTATCCGATCCCAATAATTCAATAATTTTATCTTGAATTAATTTTATCACAAAATTAATTCAATCGTTAAACAAACATGAATTATTTGATTCTTCTAAATTTCAACCAATCTAATAAATCTAACATAAGTCACCAATTATTGAAAAAGCACGCCATATCGTTACAAGATGTTGTGAGCTAGCAAAGGGGACCAAACGGACCTATATAGTTCAAGTTTTTGATAATTACGAAACCCAATATCCCATATATACTTTTCATAATTGTCAACTCTAACGCTACTCCACTAAAAGCTTGGAGCTGCACTCTCGAACTATATAGAATTACGAAGCCCATATAGCTAAGTCTCCATGACATATCATAGTGTATCGTATCCCCATCAGATTATCCATAATCGGCTTAAGGACAAGCTTTATCTTACCTTCCCGATTATTTTTTTATTACGTTTCATTATCTCATCATCGGAAAACTTACCATCCAAAGACAGTATACCATTCGGTTACACCTATGTATCCAAATTGTTGAGCGCTCTAGTTTCCAATTACAGGATAATACATATAAGAGGATATCACTACTCCTAAAGAGGAGCTATGGATTCCATATCTATGAATAATAGGTCTATGCTATCAAGAGTCATGCCTCCAACATACCGGCATGCATACCACTATTAAGATGTGGGTGTCACCCTTTGGTACATCAAAAGACACAAGTCAAGACAACGGGCCCACTATTCATCTCAAGATTAAGATATAATACAAATGATTGTCCAAAGTGAACCGATTTGTCAAGACAGAATTAGTAATCCAAATCAATTCACTTTATGTCTCAATCCAACACATCGTTACCTATGACAACGTGCCAATGTTTCTATTCATGGAGTCCATCTCTAATAGCCAAGATAAACCATCTCTCAATTGGGATATAGACAACATAACAATCTTTACATGAATAAAGCACCCAACTTTATTCCCTCGATTGTATATCTTATGATTTAGACCGTCATCTTAAGAATCGTGTCTTCCGCATAATCTATCTATCATATGCCCAATTCTTAAAGGTTTAGATTAACAGTCTCAGACTTTTTTTTGTATACATTCAACAAATATGAACATAAAGAGGACAAGATTTGATATATAAACAATAAATAAATTCTTTATTGATAAAAATGTCTCTAAAAACTTATTACATTTTTACTCCTTAGGGTATACATGTCTAACAATCTCTCACTTGCACTAAGTGAGCAAAAATGACAAGTCTCGCATCCCCATAACTTCCACATGCCTCTCAAAGACTCTCCCAGTAAGTGTCTTTGTAAATTGATCAGCTAAATTGTCCTCTGACGCGATCGTGCACATCGTGACATGCCCGCCCTCAACGAAGTCCTTTATCACATGATACTTTCGATCAATATGCTAACTCTTCTTGTAAGATCTTGGCTCCTTAGCATTAGTTACCGTCGCACTGTTATCACAGTACAGTGAAACCGCCTTATCTATACCAGGAATTATCTCAAGATCCCCAAGGAACTTACGGAGCCACACTGCTTCTTTCAAAGCATCACAAGCTGCCACATACTCGGCCTCCATCGTTGAATCTAAAATGTAATCTTTCTTGACACTTCTCCAACTGATGGCACCACCGCCCAGAGTAAATACAAAACCCAAAGTCGATTTCCTAGAATCCAAACAGGATTAAAAATCTGAATAAATATATCCTAAAGGAGTCAAGTCCTCACCTGAATACACAAGCATATACCCTTGAGTCCTTCTCAGGTACTTAAAAATATGCTTAACCGCAACCCAGTGGATTAGTCCTGGATTTGCCTGAAATCAACTTACAATCCCGACCGCATAACAAATATCCGGTCGTATGCAAAGCATGGCATACATGAGATTACCCACTGCCGAAGCATAAGACACCTTCTTCATGTATTCTCTTTCTTCATCAGACTTTGGAGAGTCTTTCTTAGAAAGAGTAAATCCAGACCTAGATGGTTGTCCACCTTTCTTGGAATCTTGTATTGCAAACCTCTTGAGAATTTTATCTATGTATCCGGCCTGGGATAAAGCTATCATTTTGTTCTTCCTATCTTGAAAAATCTAGATACCAAGAACAAAATTAGCCTCACCCAAATCCTTCAGGTCAAAATACTTGGTCAACCATAATTTGACTGATGACAATGCCCCAATGTCATTGCCAATTAGCAGAATGTCATCTACATAGAGCAGTAGAAAACCACATTCCCGTCTTTAATGTGTTTGTAAACACATGGCTCATCCACATTTTGTGAGAACCCATAAGTCTTGTTCACCTGATCAAATCTTATGTTCCAAGAATGAGAAGCCTGCTTAAGTCCATAAATTGACTTTAGCAGTTTATAAACCTTACCATCTTGACCCTTGACCTTGAACCCATCTAGTTGCTCCATATAAATGGACTCATCAAGATAGCCATTTAGAAAAGCCGTCTTGACCTCCATTTGCCAAATCTCATAGTAGAGAGCGGCAGCTATGGACAAGAGAATCCGGATGGACTTAAGCATGGCTATAGGTGAAAAGGTTTCCACATAATCAATTCCTTCCTTTTGTGTATAACCCTTAGCTACCAGTCTAGCCTTAAAGATTTCGACCTTTCCATCCACTCCTCTTTTTTTCTTGTAGATCCACTTACACCCTATGGGTTTTATCTCTTCTGGAAAATCCACAAGTTCTCAGACCTGATTAGTCTCCATAAACTTCATCTCTGTGTTCATGGCCTCTGTCTAGAGTTTTGAATCAACATCCTTCATAGCCTCTGCATAAGTATAAGGATTCCTGTAATGTTCATCCGGTTCAACCAAGAAGACCTCCCCATTGAACATATACCTTTTAGGTTGACGCCTGATCCTCCCACTACGCCGAAGCCCCTTAGGTTATTATTCTGGTTCATTTGGTTTTTCTACACTAATCGGAACAGTTTCATTCAAAACCTCTGAAGTGATTGGATCACTCCTTAACTCCTCAAGCACCACTTTGCTTTGAGGTTTAAAGTCATCCATGTAACTCTCCTCAAAGAAAGTTGCATTAGTTGAAACCACGACTTTATATTCCTTTAGGTTATAGAAATAACCCCCTTTAGTCCCTTTTGGATATCCTACAAATATGCAAACTTCTAAACATGCTTCCAACTTATTTGCATCCTTAAACAGGACATGAGCTGGACATCCCCATATGTGAATATGGTTTAAGGATGTCTTTTTGTCCATCCACAACTCGTGAGGAGTTTTAGGGACCGATTTTGAAGGCACATTGTTCAAAAGATAACATGCAGTTTGTAGTACATATCCCAAAAGGATAAAGGCAATGATGAATAACTCATCATGGACCTTAACATGTCCAATAAAGTCTTATTCCTCCTCTCCACTATGCCATTCTGTTGTGGAGTGCCCGGCACAGTCAAATATGATAAAATCCCATTCTCTAATAAGTATCCTAAGAACTCATCAAAAAGGTATTCTCCACCTCGATTGGATTAAAGTGCCTTTATGGGTCTACCCAATTGCTTTTCCACTTTAGCCCGAAACTCCGTGAACTTGTCAAAAGTTTTTTTTTTGTGGTGCATCAGGTACACATACTCATAGCTTGAGTAATCTTCGATAAAAGTGACAAAGTACTCATACCCTCCTCACGCCCGGATGTTCATTGGTCTGCAAACATCACTATGCACAAGTTCTAGAACCCCTTCGGCCCTGTTGGCCTTAGATCCGTATGGTTTTTTGGTCATTTTACACTCCAAACAAGATTCACATTGAGGTATAGATTAAACCTTTAACTGACTTAAAGGCTCATCACTTACCAACCTTTGAATCATGTTCAGGTTATATGACCAAGGTGCAAATGCCAAAGATATGTCTTATTAGAGTGAGAAGTTTTAAGTCTTTTAGAGTTATTATCATTCATCTCAGCATTAAGCAGTAAGTCCATCTTAGGTTTGATAAAATATAGATTATTTTGCATCCATCTAGAACAGATAAAAGATTTGTTTTTACGAATCACCACTTTATCATTAAAAAAAACCAAATAGGAGTCTTTAAATAAACAAGCTACAAAAATTAAATTCCTTTTAAATTTAGGAACATAAAAACAATCTTGCAAAATTAAATTCCTATAACTATCAAAATAAAGATGGACGTCTCCCACTTCTTTCGCTAGGACCAAGGATCCATCACCCATCTGAAGCATGAAGTCTTCATGTAGCAGACTTCTCGTTTCTTTGAACCCCTACATAGAAACACAAACATGATTAGTTGCACTGGAATCTATGACCTAAATGTCACTAGATTCCTCAACTAAACAAGTTTCTAAATACGGAAGATCACACCTACCTCCTTTGAAAAAGAAGTCCTTGTAATGCATCTTTATGTGCCTGATGAGACTATAAAAGTGTACATTTTTGAATGCTTAAATCATTTATTTATGCTTTTATTTCTCATTAAACTCTCTAATTAATAGCATTTTGTGTTAATAAGTATTTTTGTGTCTTAGTGTGTAAATATGTTTAAAAATGTGTTTTTAGTATGTTTTTATGTTTAATAGAATTTTTAGAGTCATTTTGGTGTGTTAAATAAGTATCTAGTCTGTAAATAGTTAAAACCGTAAAAGTAATGCGGTTATTTTATTTTGAGTCTTAATGTATTTAATAGTGTGTTTTAAGTTTGTAAATATATTCTATTATATTTTTAGTAATTTCTAAAAATATTTCCAAGTCATAAAAATTATATCTATGTCAAACTGTAAGAGACTGGAAATTTTAGGAGTTTTTCTCTATTTTTATATGTTTTATTATAAAATAAATATTTTTAATATTTTTTGTAAATATTATGTTTGTGAAATAATTAATTTTAGTGTTTTTGTGATTTTTAGATTTAAAATCTGGAGGAAAAACAGAGCAAAACGACACCAAAACGGATAAAATCAGACATCAAATGCATCAAAAAAGATAAAGAAAATTTGAATTTAAATTAAATGGGACACATGGCGTAACAAGAACCGTCGGATTCACTGTCAAATTAATCTCAGCCGTCCGAGGAAGAGACGCGTGTCAATGCATCATCTGGTGCGTCAGCAGAATCTCGCAGTGCGGCCCACGTGTCGAAGAACGATTGGCGCGTGTGATTCACGCGCCGACAAGCTGCAGACGCGTTAGAGGGGAATCGCAAACAGCTTTGAATCTCATGCAGTCATGACCACGTGTAGCCACTCTCTCAGCCATTCGATGCGAATACCGAGACTGATCTAACGGTCCTAAAATCTCAGTCCCACTGGTCCCACCTGGGCCCATCTTGCCTGCATTTGACAGCCATTGGATCTCGTTTTGAACGGTCCAGATTGTGCCTGTTCCGTGCTGGTTTGGTCTGCGTCACACCGGATTACAAACTCAAATTCGCATATCAAAGAGCAAATCTTAGCGTGGAAAGGAGATAAGGTCGGATCATTTTGATCCGATTCTTCAAATAGTGAATTTTTTCACTATAAAAGGGGCTCTCTCCCCCTCCTTGAAAACACACGTCAAGGCCTTCGGGCCTTCCTTCCCTTCTTCTCCAAATTTTTCCCTTTTTCTTCTTTTTACCTCTTTTTACTCTTTAGGTAAATATATATATATATATATATATATGTTTAATTTAGTGTAGAGAGTCTGGTGAGGCAGAGAGATGATTTTGTATGCGTAGTACTCTGGTATGGGTTTTAACTCTATATTTGTGTGGTAATGCTTATATTTTTATGGAATAAATTATATCTTTATGTTTTCAATAATTATTGTTGCTGTTGTTATGCTGCCAATTTTTGCATAAATTCAGTCATGCTTTTTTTATGTAATTTAATTGTATTGCATAATTAATATTAATAATACTAAAGTCATGCTCGTTTATTAAGTTAAGTTTCTACTGCATTATAGACATAGACTGGCACAGTAAATGCTTGGTAATTATTGATTTATTGTAGACAGAGGATGGCATAGTGTATTCTTAGACCATTTAATAAGTCGAGGCGCTGCCGAATTTAACGTAATAATTTATTCCATGAAAATATATTAATTTTGATTTGTTATTATTTTTTCTATCTTAAAATTATGTTGGTTATAATTGAGTGACAGCGGTTATAATTTTCATAATTAGTGCACCAAATTATTAGTGACAGATGATTATTTTGCTAGTTTTTATAGGAAAACCCTTATTGCATTATGGCTTGCTATATTGTCGCTTTAGGTTGACCTACATAATTAGTAAAAAGTGCTCGCAATTAATGAAAAAATATATAATAAATCAAATACTTTAGATAATTATTTTTTAGAGTTAAAATTCCATATCAGTTGCGAAACATACAAGGGATTCTCAATACTTTACCATTTTAATTTTATGCTTTAAATTTTGAGTAAAAAGAAAAATCACAAAAATATTTCTTTGCTTTCAAAAATTGCTTGCCTCTTTGACCGTTTATTTTTAACAATCTCTCGAGTTACAAATTTTCACCTCCCTGTGGATACGACAACTTTTCTATACTACAAACGTCCACAGTTTATTATTGAGAGTAAACATCATTTTTGGGGCGTTACAACCAAACATTCTGGCGCCAGGTGCCGTTGCTTTGTTGGATTGCTGAATTAAACGAAAAAGCAGGTAAGTAATCTATCCCTATCCTTTGTAAATATTATTTTAATTATTTGCATTTTTAATTTGTGTGTTTATTATCAAAAAAAATAAAAAAAACTTAAAAAAAAAAACAAAAAATTAAAAAAAATAATAAAAAATAAAAAAGGGGACATATGCTTTTCACTCACTACTTTATTTGTTTCGGATAAAGAAAAACTTTGCATCTCGTCTTTTGTTTTGCAAGTTTGGGTAGTTGTAAAATTTGTTGGATTTTGTTAAAAAGGCCACCGTTGAGATTCAATCTCACGACCATAAGGCTAACACCCTTGCCTAAGAAAGTTAGGAATTCTAAGTGTGTCCACTGTGACCCCCCAATGATCTAGGAATCCGATTCATTATTCAGCTTAAAAATTTTTCTTTAAAAAAAATTAAAAAAATTAAAAATTAAAAACAAAAAAAAAATGATTTGGGAAATTCATCAACATTTCATTTTAAGTTTTTCCCAACAACACTTAGAACCATTTTATAATGCTTGGTGGAGATTTAAGGACCTGCTAGATCAATATCCTCACCATGGTTTTTCTAAGGATTATCTTTTAGAAATTTTCATATATGGATTAAGTCCTGAAACAAGAGATTGGGTAGAGAGAGGAGATGGTACTATCACTTCTTACTAATTATCTGTTGATGAAACCTATTATATGTTAGAAGATATGGCCGAATATGATTATTGGAGACTGAATAGTTCTAGGAACAATCTAATCTGGGAGAACAATTCAAATTTTTCAAAACCGTGGCCTGAAACTCAACTTGAAATTTTGAAGTCAAATTTTGAACTGCAAGAAACATATAGTGACCCAAATAGGGTGAGTCTGGAAGAAACCTTAGAAACATTGGAAGAAACTATAGACAAATATATGGAAACCATGGCAATAGTAGAACTAGATAGGATTGAATATCATCTTGATTCTTTAGGTGCGGAAGAAATAATTGAAGAACCTTTAGAACCCACCTATTTTGAGAAACAACTTTTAGGAGAGGAATGTAAGGAAGAGAATAAAGACTTAGCTATAGAACAGGAACAATCATTACCCTTAGTCTTAGATTCTCAACTTCAGTTGCCACAAGAGTTCACCAAAGATAAAATTTACCAAGATCCTATGTGGCCAACACCTCCTCCACTGTCTCTAACATTGTTTTTAAGGACCTACCAAGAATATAAAATGTGTCTAAGTTGCATGAGTTTAAAAGTTTCATATTTTGCCAATCTTGAGGGCATGTTCACACAAGACCCATATGTAGTGTCTTTTGACACTTACTATGGGAGAAAGCCACTCTTTGACGATTGTCCATCAGAGCAGGAGTCTGAAGAAAGATGCGAAAACACTTTTCAAGTAATATCTTTACCTTCCCTTCTTTGTAATATATTTGTAATATATTTTTGTGTATTGTTGTGTGCTATTTTGACTTTCTTTAAAAATAAAAAATAAAAAAAATGAGATTTGTTTTGAAAATTTAAAATGAAGGCTATTAATTAAATTTGTTCAGAATGGTTGAGTTAAGGAGTTAAATTGTTTTCTCTTGAGACGCATTCTAATAAGTATGATTTTGTAAATGTAATTGGTTTGGATTTTCAAATAAATTTCAACAAAAAAATGTGTGTTTTTTGTTAGTTTTTAGTTTAGTTTGCTACAGATCATCTCTGCAGCTGTGCTGATTCAGGTAATATTTTTTTGCTGCTCTCACTATTCTTTTATACATTTAGGATATTGTATATTTTAGGTTGGGGGGAGAGGGTTGTGCTTGAAAGTTGTGCATGTGAGGGTTGTGCTTCAATTTTATTCTTCACTGATGTGCTGTGCTAAAATTTTTTGATTTTTGCTCCAGATTCTGTGTGTTCTTTATTTATTTTATTTTTGCTAGTCATAAAATAATTAAAAAAATTAAAAAAAATGTTTTGTAAATAATAGTTTCTTAGTAATTAATGTGTTATTATTTTGTTTTGATTTCTGAATTTCATATGAATGTAATATTATTTTTCTATTCTTTGGATTATTTAAATTTATGCACTCTCAAAACTTTGTTTGTATTTAATATTTTTATGTGTTTATTTTTCAAAGTGTTTGTAAGCCATTCTTTTCACACACTCACTATAATGTTTAATTGTGGTGGTAAGTTAAAGCTATGAATATTTGAGTTTTGTTATTTTGTGAAAATGAACAATTAAAGGCAGCAATATTTTCAAAATTTAAAAGAAAAAAAAATATATAGAAAAAATAAAAAAAATAATAAAAGAATAAAAGAATTAAAAAAAAAAGAAATTGTAAATAAATAAAGTGTGTAATGAATAACATTGGATAAGTTTGGCTTCGTAGCCTCTTTAGCTCGAGTAAGTAAGTTCTAAGGGGTGCTTTAACACCTAGTACCTTAGGCCAACTGGTCTGGGAGTTACTGACCTAAAGCTCGTTAAATAGGTTATAGAGAAAGCTTAAGGGAGCCAAACATTGCACTATCCACAGTTGTAAAATTTGTAAATATTTGTATTTTATGTTTCTGCTTTTTAATTGTTCTCGTAAATAAATTTGAAGTGTTGCTGTCTGCATGAGTGATTTGAAGCAAAATATTATAATAATTTTATTCTTAGTCTTGGATGAAACTTCATAATTATACGTTATCTATTTTTGCACTAAGTTTGGCATATATACATTTTGTTAAATAGCATATAAATTGTTAAAATAAAATTTCTATTTTGTTAGTTTATCTAGTTAGATAAGTCAAATTATAGTTAAATGGATTTCATTATATGAATATTCAATAAATCATTTCAAAATTTTATCGCTTTAATTGTTAGGGACTAGCAATAAGCTGGTTGGGAGGTGTGATGAGACTGTAAAAGTGTACATTTTCGAAAGCTTAAATCATTTATTTATGCTTTTATTTCTCATTAAACTCTCTAATTAATAGCATTTTGTGTTAATAAGTATTTTTGTCTCTTAGTGTGTAAATAAGTTTAAAAATGTGTTTTTAGTATGCTTTTATGTTTAATAGAATTTTTAGAGTCATTTTAGTGTGTTAAATAAGTGTTTAGTATGTAAATAGTTAAAACCGTAAAAGTAATGCGGTTATTTTATTTTGAGTCTTAATGTATTTAATAGTGTGTTTTAAGTTTGTAAATATGTTCTATTATATTTTTAGTAATTTCTAAAAATATTTCCAAGTCATAAAAATTATATCTGTGTCAAACCGTAAGAGATTGGAAATTTTAGGAGTTTTTCTCTATTTTTATGTGTTTTATTGTAAAATAAATATTTTTAATATTTTTTGTAAATATTATGTTTGTAAAATAATTAATTTTAGTGTTTTTGTGATTTTTAGATTTGAAATCTGGAGGAAAAACAGAGCAAAACAACACCAAAACGGATAAAATCAGACATCAAATACATCAAAAAAGATAAAGAAAATTCGAATTTAAATTAAATGGGACACGTGGCGTAACAAGAACCGTCGAATTCATTGTCAAATTAATCTCAGTCGTCCGAGGAAGAGACGCATGTCAATGCATCATCCGGTGCGTCAGCGGAATCTCACAGTGCGGCCCACGTGTCGAAGAACGATTGGCATGTGTGATTCACGCGCCGACAAGCTGTAGATGCGTCATAGGGGAATCGCAAACAGCTTCGAATCTCGTGCAGTCATGACCATGTGTAGCCACTCTCTCAGCCATTCGATGCGAATACCGAGACTGATCTAACGGTCCTAAAATCTTGGTCCCACTGGTCCCACCTGGGCCCATCTTGCCCGCGTTTGACAGCCAGTGGATCTCGTTTTGAACGGTCCAGATCGTGCCTGTTCCGTGCTGGTCTGGTCTACGTCACACCGGATTACAAACTCAAATTCGCATATCAAAGAGCAAATCTCAGCATGGAAACGGAGATAAGGTCGGATCATTTTGATCTGATTCTTCAAATAGTGAAGTTTTTGACTATAAAAGGGGCTCTCTCCCCTTCCTTAAAAACACACCTCAAGGCCTTCGGACCTTCCTTCCCTTCTTCTCCAAATTTTTCCCTCTTTCTTCTTTTTACCTCTTTTTACTCTTTAGGTAAAAATATATATATATGTTTAATTTAGTGTAGAGAGTCTGGTGAGGCAGAGAGATGATCTTGTATGCGTAGTACTCTGGTATGGGTTTTAACTCTATATTTGTGTGGTAATGCTTATATTTTTATGGAATAAATTATATCTTTATGTTTTCAATAATTATTGTTGCTGTTGTTATGCTGCCAATTTTTGCATAAATTCAGTCATGCTTTTTTTATGTAATTTAATTGTGTTGCATAAGTAATATTATGCTCGTTTATTAAGTTGAGTTTTTGCTACATTATAGACATAGACTGGCACAGTAAATGCTTGGTAATTATTGATTTATTGTAGACAGAGAATGGCATAGTGTATTCTTAGACCATTTAATAAGTCGAGGTGCTGCCGAATTTAACGTAATAATTTATTCCATGAAAATATATTAATTTTGATTTGTTATTATTTTTTCTATCTTAAAATTATGTTGGTTATAATTTTCATAATTAGTGCACCAAATCATTAGTGACAGATGATTATTTTGCAAGTTTTTATAGGAAAACCCTTATTGCATTATGGCTTGCTATATTGTCGCTTTAGGTTGACCTATATAATTAGTACATAGTGCTCGTAATTAATGAGAAAAGATATAATAAGTCAAATACTTTAGATAATTATTATTTAAAGTTAAAATTCTATATCAGTTACGAAACATACAAGGGATTCTCAATGCTTCACCATTTTAATTTTACGCTTTAAATTTTGAGTAAAAAGAAAAATCACAAAAATATTTCTTTGCTTTCAAAAATTGCTTGCCTCTTTGATCGTTTATTTTTAACAATCTCTCGAGTTACAAATTTTCACCTCCCTATGGATACGACAACTTTTCTATACTACAAACGTCTGCCATTTATTATTGAGAGTAAACATCATTTTTGGGGCGTTACAACCAAACAGTGCCCGACCTTCCCGCAGAAGAAGCACTTAAGCTTCTTCAGGCTCTGCTTATTCTTCTTCTTGCTCTTATTGTTAGCAGGAATTGAAGACTTCCCATTCTTGACCTGTTGTTTCTTTCCATTCTCAGAATTGGGACTGGAACCAGAAGCAGATACCATATTGGCCTCTCCACCCACAGGAGACTCCCTGATCAGCAGGTCGAACTCCTGTAACTATTTCATCAATTCTATCAAGGTCGTATCTCGTCTATTGCTTAAATTAAATGTAGCTCTAAACGGAATAAATTCCTTTGATAGAGTCTCAAAGACCATAGTCATCAAAGTTTCAGCATCAATGTCGGCTCCATTGATTTAAACTCAGCGAGGTAACCCATGACCAACATTATGTGCTCCTTTACAGATGTCCCCGCTCTTTGCCTATAGCTCAAGAGTTTCTGAAGTGCCCCTTACCACTTTGTTATGGCCTAGCCTCCAAACATATCTTCAAGATTATCCAAGATTTGCTTCGTAGTCTCATAATCTTCATGTTCAGCCTGCAGCACATTATTCATGCTAGCCATAACATAGCAGCGGGCCTGATCATTTGCATCTTTCCAATGACCATACGCTTGGAATTGCTCATTAGTGGAGTCTCTTGTAGGCTCGGGAGGACAAGTTGTTGTCAACATAAATTTCAGTTTTTCAAAGGAGAGGACGATATCTAGGTTTCATTTCCAATCATTATAATTCTCTACGGTTAATAGGTTTTTGTCAAGTATCAATGATAAAGTGTTTTTAGACATTTTTAATATACAATAAAGAATCATATACCAAATAAAAGCGAACATATCATAATAATTTAGTAAGATAACACAATCATGTAAAAACATACAAATGTGTTTATGTGTCAAAACCTTAAAAATATCACAACCTTACAACGATAATTCCTAACTCAGAATTCAACAAGCTCCTAAAGGAGTCATGCCAAATTCAATCAGGAACACGGATCCCCTCCTAATTAATATATGCCATCCAGGACTCGTATGATCCAGCATATATTAATAATCGTTTATTTGGCCATTAATTTTATTAACAGAGCTCCTAGGGGAGGTGAATAATAAAATTAACGTGAGTGTATAACCATCGTTTTAATATTTTATCAAGATTTATAATCACCACCTAGGGGTGTGCAACCATAAATCATGCTAAAATACCTTATCCTTTCAAAGATCCAATCTGGTACATGATAGAAATCCCTTCCTAGGGGTCGGGACCACCATGTTCTTCCACTTAATCTTTTGAAATTAAAGTTTTATTTTAAAAGACATCCATGAACAATTTTAATATAAGCGACACTCCCTATTCTATATGACATGTTATCAATATACATGACAAAACATATTATAATGCAGACAAGCAAAGCAATCAAGCAAAGCTACAAGCAAAATAATAATAACCGTAATACTATAGTTCCATCCTAGAGAATAGAAAACAAAGATTACAAGAGAATAATCAAAGCATATTATCAACTCTTCATCCTTAAATTCTCAAGTTGTATCCCTCTTTATGTAATCTCCATCTTCAAGTTTTCAATCTTGAATGAATCAAATACTTCATATTTTTGGTCATATCTAAATTTAATGCTTCTCAGATTTGTCCTGAAAATAAAATTAAAACTGCATTGAAAAATTGCACCTTTTCTGGAGAAATTTTGAGCTCTCTGTCGGCAAGCCGATCTAGGTGATATGCCTGCCGGTCATGACCCATCGGCTTGCCGGTCATGACCCATCAGCCTATAGATTCACGACTGATCAGCCTGTCGAACTAAAAGTTTGGCCTGCCGCTAGAGCCTCTTGATTTCTGCCTCGCTATTAGCCTGCCGAACCTTGCGTCCGACTTGCCAATCGACGACCATCGGCCTGCTAAACTGGATGGTTCGGCATGCCGACAGAGTATAAATTTCCCTTTTCTAGAAAATATAATTTTTAATGCAATTCATCAATTTTATTTTCAACAATTCAAAAACATAAAATTAGATACTCAAGAAATACCTAGGAGCACCATCATCCATCTTTTAGATCCATATTCTCCGAATGATTATTTAATTACAAAACGTTTTTACAAATTTAAAATTAAATAATAATTCCTAGACGGAGATGATAGTCCGCCATCTAATTACATGAAAAACCTAGATACATATTCTAACCTCTAAGGAACCATAACCGGTATAAATTAATTAATTAATTAATAATTAAATAACCATTTAATCAACCATAATTAATTAATAAGCATTCACTATATAATCCATAACATATAAATTATATAAAAACCTAAAGTGCCAACTCTCTATAAAATTAAATTCAAGCATAGGAGAGATTAAGATCACAAAATTTATACATATAGCATGATCACAAACTTGTAAATTTATGTAAAAACCATGGCTCTGATACCAATTGTTGGAAAATAGTATGCAGCAAAATTTTAAAACTTTTATATTAGAGTATTTCTCAAAACACAAGTTTGACATGCTATGTGCATAAATTGACCAGATCTTACTAACCTTTACATGCCGAAGAACTTCCGTAATCTGTGAAGAGAAGTAAAATTTTCCAGAAGAGCCTCAACCAACTGGTCTTCTTTGCTATTCTCTATCCACAATCAGAGTGAGTGTGGGCTCACACGTGCAGCTCTTCCACCATGTGACTCTCCTTCCAACCAATTGAGAGAACCCAAAGCTAGAGTTCATGATTTGTGAACAAGAGCTCTCAAGGAGTTTCAGATTCTCACCAACAGAGTATCACTCTTAATCTCTCAATTGATCTGAATAACTCTTGAGACGTACTCCCTATTTATAGAGGTTGGGTCTAGGGTCAATCCTTATCAGATTAGGTCTCAAAAATTCGAATTAGAATCAAATTCGGATCAATATCTAATAAAATCTATGTAAAAATGTGTGATTTTTTTTTCGCGCATCAGCAGGCCAAACTTGATGAACTGCATGCCGAACTGCCGAAAAAAAATCTCAGCGAATCTTTTATTTTTCACACAAGATTCTATAGGATAAAGCCTCAGTTTTAATTCAAACAACCCAATAGAAAAGTTATCTAATCAAAACAACTTTATCTAGATAATCTCTAGGAAAATAAATGAATTCTTAATAATTCTACAAGTTTATCTTGATATAATTTATTAAATCAACCGATAAACAAACAAGAATTATCCGATCCTAATAATTCAACAATTTTATCTTGAATTAATTTTATCGCAAAATTAATTCAACTGATAAACAGACATGAATTATTTGATTCTTTCGAATTTCAACCAATCTAATAAATCTGACATAGGTCACCAATTATTAGAAAAGCATGTCATATCGATACAGGATGTTGTGAGCTAGCAAAGGGGACCAAATGGACCTACATAGTTCAAGCTTTTGATAATTATGAAACCCAATATCCCAGATATACATTTCATAATTATCAACTCAAACACTATTCTACTAAAAGCTTGGAGCTGCACTCTCGAATTACATAGAATTACGAAGCCCCGTATAGCTAAGTCTCCATGACATATCATAGTGTATCGTATCCCATAGGATTATCCATAATCGGCTTAAGGACAAGCTCTTATCCATAATTGGCTTAAGGACAAGCTCTTTCTTACCTTCCCGATTATTTTTATCTTATGTTCCATTATCTCACCATCGAAAAACTTACCATCCAAAGACAGTATACCATTTAGTTATAGTTATGTATCCAAATGGTTGAGCGCTTCAATTTTTCAATTATAGGATAACACATATAAGAGGATATCACTATTCCTAAAGAGGAGCTATGGATTCTATATCTATGAATAACAGGTCTACGCTATCAAGAGTGATGCCTCCAACGTACTAGCATGCATACCACTATTAAAATGTAGGTGTCACCTTTTGATACATTAAAAGACACAGTCAAGGCAACGGGTCCATTATTCATCTCAGGATTAAGATGCAATACAAATGATTGTCTAAAGTGAAACGATTTGTCGAGATAAAATTATTAATCTAAATTGATTCACTTTATGTCCCGATCTAACACATTGTCACCTATGACAACGTGCCAATGTTTCTATTCGTGGAGTCCATCTTCGATGGTCAAGACAAACCATCTCCCAATTGGGATATAGACAACATAACAATCTTTACATGAATAAAACACCCAACTTTATTCGCTCGATTGCGGATCTTATGATTTAGACCGTCACCTTAAGAATCGTGTCTTCCGCATAATCTGTCCATCATATGTCAAATTCTTAAAGGTTTAGACCGATAGTCTCAGACTTTTGTTTGCATACATTCAACAAATATAAACGTAAAGAGGACAAGATTTGGTATATAAACAATAAATAAATTCTTTATTAATAAAAATGTCTCCAAAAACTTATTGCATTTTTACTCCTTAGGGCATACATGTCTAACAGTACGTTGGAGACATGACTCTTGATAGCTTGAACTTGTTATTCATAGATACAAAATCTATAGCTCCTCTTTAGGAGTCGATTATATCCTCTTATATGCGTTATCTTATAATCAAAAAATTAGAGTGCTCAACCATTTGGATACACAGGTGTAACCAAATAGTACATTGTCTTTGGATGGTAAGTTTTTTGATGGTGAGATAATAGAACGTAAAAGAAAAATAATTGGGAAGGTAAGACAGAATTTATCCTTAAGCCGATTATGGATAATCCTATATAGATACGACACATTATGATATATCACGGAGACTTAGCTATTCGAGCTTTGTAATTCTATAAAGTTTGATAGTGCAGCTCTAAGCTTTGAGTGGAGTGGGTTAGAGTTGATAATTATGAAATGTATATCTGGGATGTTGGGTTTCATAATGATTAAGAGCTTGAACTATATAGGTCCATCAGGTCCCCTTTGCTAGCTCATAATAAATCCTATAATGACACGGCGTGCTTTTCTAATAAATTGGTGACTTATGTTAATTATCAGATTAGCTGAAATTCAATAGGATTAAATAATTCATGTCTATTTATTGGTTGAATTAATTTTGATATAAATTATTTCAAGTAAAATTTGTTGAATTATCAAAAATATTTATTTTCCTAAAAATTATCTAGATATTGTTGTTTTAATCAGATAATATCTCTATTAGATTAATTGAATTCAAACTGAGCCTTTATCTAAAGAATCTCAGGTGGAAAATAAAGGATTCGCAAGGATCATTGATCGTAAGTTCAGTAGGCCGGTCTTTAGGTTTGGTCTGCTGATGGAGTAAGTTCGACAGGCCAATCTGCTAGTTCGACCTGCCGACCAAACGATAATCTGATCATGCATTTTTATGCTATTTTATCAAATATTAATCTAGATTTGAATTTTTAAGGCCTTATTTGATAAGGACTAATCCCTGAGCCCAACCTCTATAATAGAAAGTGAACTCATAAGTTATTAAGATCAATTGAGAGATCAAGAGTGAGCAATCTATACTGTGAGTCTTTGTAACTCCCCTGAAGAGCTACTGTCACAAATCACGAACCTTAGTTCTTAGTATCTCTCGATTGGTTGGAAGGAGAGTCTCCAGGGAAAGGCTGTACGAGGTGTGCCTACACATACTCCGATCATAGATAGAGAATAGCAAAGAAAACTAGTTAGTTGAGGCTTTTCTAGAACGCCTTTCTCTTCACAGATTGCAAGGAGCTCTTCAGCAATAAAAGGATAGAAAGATCTGGTTAATTTATGGATATAGATGTCAAACTTGTGTTTTGGAAAATACTCTAGTATAAAAAAAATTTCAATTTCTACTGCATACTATTTTTCTAACAAACACCAGCCCTTCACACGTGGCCAAGCCCTCAACAAAAGAAGGAGAAAATTGCATTGAATTTTCTTTGAAAAGGCTCCAAGAACAAAACCATTAGAGTCTGCAATCATGTGGCGACTCGTGAATCAGACCGCGATTAATTAAAATTAAGCAAAAATAAACCGAGATTAAAAAAAACTAAATGACAAAAATCTGCCAAACCTACACCGGCTCGTAAATAAAAAAATTAATAAAGATGACCAACTCACGAGGACTTAAAAGTCCATGTACAATTTTACAGCATAAATATACAACATTGTAAAACAATATCACATTGGGAAAAACCATATAATACAGTCTACGTATAACAGATACATGTTAGAATATCAAACCTCACTAAAAACACCATATAGCACAAATCAAAATCTCAATCATAACTAGTCCCGCAAAACCCAGGAGGAAAATTTTTAAAACAAGAAATGTAAGCTTAAAGCTCGGTAGGATTATGTTTCAAAATCACAGCATTATAACTCACAAAGACAAATAAAAGAAATAACTTCAATGAAACATATTATTATGATTTTAAATACAAAGCTTGAGAGCAAGCTTATCAAATAAACCTATGATTTTTTGCCAATCATATTAAAATAACAACTTAAGATCAGATGCTTGGATAACACCACCGAAGTGACTCAGGACCTACCCCCTAAGATGCCCTTTGCATGACCTGAACTCTAATAGCACCATAGTTAAAACCATAACTATCCAATAATTATACTGGATAGTGTTTCAAAATATAGAAACTCAATGAATTCAAGAATGGAGGTTCTATTTTATTTTAAAACTCATTTAAAGCATAGAAGCTCGGTAAATGCGAGAATCAAGGTTCTATTTTATTTTAAATTGTATTCAAAGCAAAGAAACTCTGTGGGTGCAAGAGCCGAGTTTTTCCTTTATTTTTTGAATTCTACGAAAAACATATTTTCAAATAACTTTGAAAATAATTTAAAACCACATATTTTTGATAGCTTTGAAATATAATAAAACAGTTCTTAAAAACATTTAGAAATAACTTTTTGCCAAAACAAGTTAAAAACATAGTTGCCAAAGAACAAATATAGTGAATCTTATCTCGATATTAACATACTGACACTGTTAGCTCCAGATTGGCATTTACATCATGTAAGAACTAATACTTTCAAATCTTTAGTACGTATTTAATAAGGTCAGAAATAGAAAACATATTCAGAGAGAAATCTTTACAATATCATTATGCCAATTTAATTAGCAGTGTACTATACTAAACAATTAAAACAAATATGCACAATCCAAAACATGATGCAACTATGCTCAAAATATTTTTAAAATTATAATTCGTCTAAAATGGTATCACCTATTGAAGAGGAGGTCAAAAATATCAAAAGCATAAAATTCACAAAGTTCATGGCTTGCTAGTTTGGCTGGCTAGGCAGCCTGTCACCCAAATGAATCTAGCCTATTTGCCTTAAACGTCAACCTGCCAATCGATCAAAATCTAGAAAACTTTCAGATTATGTTTTCAGGCCTCTCAAGCTTCAAGCTTGATCCCAACCTACTCTAATGCTCCCATATCACAAAAACAATTCAGCACATATTGAAAAATAGTTTTAAACACTTTAAAACTATTTTCCCTGATTTAAAACATAAATGCACATCTTTTTAATCTCACATTAAACATTGAAAAAAAAAAGAGTATGAACAATCTGAATATGAATCATAAAACTTCATGACTCTTGACATGCAACCATAAACTAAAATATACGTAGATCATCAACAACAAACTTCATGCGCAGATTTTCTCCAAAACCTACATTCTCTTTGACATAATCACCTAATATGCATATTCCTCCTTAAAATAAACATGCATGCTCACACAACTCATGAAACCAAAATATGCTATGAAAATAAGAACAAAACCCTTTTCATCAATTTGAATATATATATATATATATATCTATATATAGAGGGAGAGAAAAATTTTCAGATTTAGGTTTTAGGGTTCCCACCTCAAAATCCTTGAGAAAATGGTGTCAAAGTATTGAAATTTTGTTTGATGAAGTCTAAGAATCAAGAAAGCATGATTTTTCTTGAGTTTTGAAGGATTTCAATGGTTGGAAATTGGTTTTCAGCAAAGAGGAGTAGAGAGAGAAAAAAAAAAGATGAATCTGATGGGGCTTTTACACATGAAGAACAACGGGAAGGTTTACAATGGCAGTTTAGTTATTATGAGGAAAGTCAGTGGCAAGGATGTAAATATTCAAAATTGTTGCAAGTATTTTATAAATAAAATACTTTAACCAAAATTTTTATATGAAACAAATTTACAAAATATTTAATTCATGCAAATGATGGTTTAAATTTTAATTTGGCAAACTACATAATTAAATTTAATATAATAAATTTTGCATCAAATTCACGAGCATCACAAATCAACAACCCCCACCAATTGAATTTAGAGGTCTGATATCGCGTCTATTAATGCACTCTAAATAACTTCAAGTATAAGGTTGTCTCAATTAATAATTACTTGGTGAATCCAAGGTAGAACCCACGGAGAAGGATTTATTTAGTTCCAGTACATTTATTATATTAACTTTTTCTTTTTATTTTAACCTAAAATATATGAGGATTAATATTTATTATTTACAGAATTTATTTACAATATTTACAAATTTTAATAGCATTTTTTATTTTCAGATTTTGATAATTTAGAACTTTAATAACAAGAAATACATAAAATTTAAAATAAGTTAAGGAGAATAACGACAATAATAACAGCAATTTAAAGAAATAAAATAGCAATTATAATAGAGCTCAAGTTTAAAGGTTCTGTTTCGATAATTTTCTTAAATATATTTTAGTTTTTCTATTTATTTATTAGTTAGTTTAAGAATACATTATGCTTTCCTCTGTCGATAATAAGTCAAGAATTACCAAGCATTTACTGTGCCAGTCTATATCTATAATGTAGTAAAAACACAACTTAATAAATAGGCAATATTTCAACATATCTTAACTAAAAGAACAACCAAGATAATAATTTAAGCATTTATCGAACCATTCTCTGTCTACGACTAATCAAGATCCTCCCAAGCATTATTCGTGCTAGTCTATGTCATCAATAAATCAAAACCGTAATTTTGACAAAATTCTAGCTAAAAAAATATTTAAATCCTAAGTTTTTTAAAAAACGAATTTTGCATTATAACCAATTAAAAAACTCAGAAAAACCAAATATATTTAAAGTAATTTTTGTCAGAGTTTTCTCCTCTTACATCAACTAAAAAGGAAATTAGAAAGACCTAATTAATAAAATACTACTGATATTATTTGGCATAATTTTTATAACATAAACTGAAAAATATTTTAAAAAAACTAGACTAAAAATTGAAATAAAAACTAATACTAAAAATTCAAAAATGACTATCTAAGCAGGATTTAATACTGCGTTGAGGGGTGCAGAACCGAGGTTAGTATTTATAGGGGCTGAAAACATACTATTTAGTAATTTTTAATTATTGTTTACTGCAATTTGTTTAACTACTTCATTGAAAAAAAAAAAAACAATTGCTCCTTGCGCGAGAATTCATTTGAAATCCCCTGTGACGCAGTGGGTGTAGGTATCAGTCAGTAGCGATCGGCACCTTAAAAAATACGATCGAACGAAACAATTAGCTGAAGAAACTGGGCCCAATGGGACCACATGGGACCACAAACTGCAGCCGTCGATAAATTCCTAGAAAGCAAATCTAAGAGATCACAAGACAAGCTCATGTAATACGCCCTCAGTTGATTAGACAACTGAGATCTCTTACACGCGTGGGACCCAGCTGTCTGGCGGCTTGAGCTTGACACGACACGCGTCTTCAATCCAACGGTTCATAATAAATGTGTAGCGATCTAACAGACATAAGACTACCACGTGTATTTTCTAGATAAAATCGAATTTTAATGTTTTTTTTATACATTTAATGTCTGATTTTGTCCATTTTGATGTCACTATATTTTTCTACTAGATATCAAATCTAGAGATGGAAAATTAAAACAAAATTATTTATTTTACAAACATAATATTTACAAAAATATATTAAAAATATTTATTTTACATGAAGATACACAAAATTAATTACAAACTTCTAAAATTTTCAGTCTCTTTCGGTTTGATTTAGATATGATTTTTAAGACTTGGAAATACTTTTAGAAATTACTATAAATATATTAAAACATATTTACAAACTTAAAACATACTGTCAAATACATTAAGACTCAAAATAAAATAACTACTTATTATTTTTACGGTTTTGATTATTTATAGATTAAATGCACGATTAACATACTAAAACGAATCTAAAAATTACTAAAAATATTATTGAACATAATAACACATTAAAAACAAATTTTAAACATATTTTCACACTAAGACACTAAAACATTGTTTATCATCAAATTGCTATAGTTAAGGAGTTTTACAAAAAATATTAATGCAAAATAGTTGATTTTAACATTAAGAAATGTGCATTTCTAAGTCTCATCACAACCCCAACCAACTTATTGCTAGTCCCGAGCAATTAAAGCGATAAAACTTAAAACAGACCACATGTTTTGATTTTTGAAAAGCTGGTGATTCGTCACTAATTTTCCTCAGAGATTATTTCACCTTCATGCCTCAAAGTAAAAATGTAAATGTTAATTTAGTTATGACTTATTTCTAGAGTATGTCAAATATTTAAGATGAATTTTCCCCTGTGTGTGTGATTTTCTGTTGCTAATCAATGCATATTAACCAAATAAATTTACATTAATATAACCTAATTTATTTAAATAAATTTTTATAAGTTTGTTTTTCACCCTCCTCTCCATTAATGTAGAATAACACTTTGTTAGAGACGATTAAGACTTTATTCAACTTTTAATGTAAGGCTTTGGTAAAAGGTAGGATGAAAAATATATTTGAGGCTCAATTCACCCATAAAACACTTACAAAGTTCTTGAACCTTTAAAATATATAATCTAATTCCCAAAGTTTACAATCCTGAACTTGTGATGAATTTTCATTGTTATTCACTTTTTATTCAACCTTTTTTATTATTTTTTCTTTTTGTTTACTTTTTATTTTTTTATTTTTTATATTTTCCTTTTTTTCCTTTTTTACTAAAATACAAAATAATTGAAAATTATAACATAGCAAACTTTGAAAAAAAAAGTAAATGAAATTACATACTTTACAAATGTAACAAATATTCTTAACCCATCCCAACCTCCCATAATATGGCATAAACCCAATTACACTTAAAAGATCAAATGCCTTATGAGTGAAAGGTAAAAGAAAGGATTATGAATTTATAAAAAAAAGGCTAGGCCAAAGATGTGGGTGCCAAAGAAAAATTGGAAATATTAAGCTCAACAGGATAACTAGGGTTATAGAATGTAAATAAGTTAGCTTCAAAATGCTCAAACAATCCAAAGATGGCCTAAATTATATCTATAACTTAATGTTACCTAGGATTTTGCCTCAAGAGGGATTTAAACAAGTTGTAAGATTTTTATAAAAATAAACCAAATTATATTAACATAAGCAGCTTCTAAATTAATATAATAGATCATAGTGCAAGATTAAGTGCTCTAATTTTGGGAAAATTTTGACCTAAATATAAGGCAGACTAAAGAAACTAACATAAACTAAATAATATTTAAAGAATAGCTTAAGTCTTGAAAATGCTATAACTTTGATATCGTCATCGAACAGGAGGCAAATCACCAAAAAACAAAAATATTTACATGTATTACAAAATATTTTTGGATTTTTGAAATATTCTTTATTTTTTTGAGTTTTTGAAAATTTTTAATTTTTTTGAAGCTTTTGTTTTTAACTGCCAGATGCAATGCAAACTCACAATTTTTTACAATCATATAGAAATACGTTTTAAGAATGCTAGTCACTCTTTTACTCAGCTATTTCTATTAAGGTGAAAATGTGTTTCATGAATATTAAGCATTCTTTACCTCGGCCATCTTCAAACTTGCATGCTACAAACGAAAGATGCAAAGATGAGAATTTACAAACACAAAAGACTAAATTTTTGGACCATTTTTGAGACGTGTTTCAAGACAAAACCTTCACTCAACCATTCCAACTTAGGAAAACATGAATCTTAAAGTTTTACAAACTGTACACTTTTTTCATTTTTAAATTTTTTTAATTTTTTTTCTTTTTCGCTTGATTTTTAAAAGTAATCCCAGATTAAATCACAAAAACAAATTTTGAAAAATTTTGACACAACCCTCTCCCACCAACCTAAATTAAACAATGTTCTCAATGTTTAACAAGATTAACCAGAAAGAGTAACAACTTATATTTACAAGAGTGGTTATTCAAAAACAAAAAACAAAAACAAAAAAAAATGTTGTAGGTAAAACTAAAAGAGATAGAGTTTAGAGAGAAAGATCCAAATCTCGTTCGCACTTTCCGTAGAACTTTGAAGTTGCAGTTTCTACCTTGAGATTAATGACTTCCATTTTCTCAAGCAATTCCTCCACAAAAGGGGCAAAGATAAAAATCTTCCTTCTTGACTTCTCAAGAAACCTTTGTTCCACAGCATTATCTAAAAAACTAAGCAAAGTGTCAACATAACCATTTATATTTAACAAACCAGTAGGTTTAGAGTGTAGCCCTAACAATTTCCAACTAGCAATGGCAAAAAGTTCTTCTAAAATTCCTAGATCTCCAGGTAAAGCAATAAAAGCATTAGAAGCAAACTCCATATCTCTTGTTCACTCAGGGATACCTGCGACTATTTTTTCAACACCAATAGTAGGACCACATAAACGACTTTAAGCAAAGATACCTAGAATAATACCTAAAGCTCCAATACCTCTAGAATGACTTCTAGCAACAACGGTACCTATTAAACCTAGACTACCTTCTCCATAGATAAGATTCATCTTTTTCTTAGCCAAGACATAACCTAAATGAAATGCAACTTCTATATAATCAATACCTTTTTCTGATCTAGAACCGTAAAACACATAGATGTTGTTAAACTTTAAAGATGATTAGGATGAGGACTCCATAATATTATTAAGACTAAGACTCTTTTTTTTTTTTTATAGACTGACTCTATTTTACAAATCTGTTCTGAAAAAAACTTAAGAACTAAAAGGATTTTATACATATCTAAGGAGAACGTTGGGTGAAATTAGGTAAAGACAGCTATGATAGTAAGTAAGGATAGATGGACAGATATGACACAAGTGTAGAACTTTTGAAAAATTTTACCCGACAAACTATTTAACTTTTGACAAACAAGACTTTACTGTACAACTTTTGACAAATTGGGACAAAATTTTAAAATCGAGGCAAAGCTTATCGTACACAACACACAAAATACTTACCAAAGAAAATTATGCATTAGACAAAAGAAGAAAAGTCAAAATATTATTATTAAAAGATAAATAGTACAATCACAATAATGAAACAACTATTGTAAAGATCACACAAAAATTAAAAAAAAATCTTTTTGTTGATAAAATTTTATTCGAGAATGAGTTAAAGAAAACTTATGTTCATCAGAACACGTTTCTAAAAATTCTGTCACTCAGCCTTTCTAGTGATTTTTCATTAAAACCAATATCATTTCTTGAATAAATTTTCAACATTTTTTTAAATTTTTATTTTTTTTATGATTTTTAAAGAGAAAAAAAAAAACTTTACAGATCTTGTTCTGAAGTAGAGGGATCTTGAATTTGCTTTCCATCTAACATTCTCGCAAACTAAATGGTTAGGTCGTTTAATGTCAGATTCCTAAGACATTCCTTCTTTACATGAAATTGAGGCTAAAGTTATTTTATAGCCCCCCAAAAGTATCCACTTGGATGGGACTCAGGAGAAGCTTAGAGATCTTCTAAGTTTTCATTCCTAAGACCATTTTTACAAAATTGAAATTTTTCTTCTCGATTTCTAGATACAAAACTAGGTGAGGTACATTTACTAGAACAAGTTTAACAAGAATATTTAGGACACCTTGATTCCATATGATGGGCTCTTCTTTTTTTTAGCATAAAGACTTGTACCCGTACCAGGCAAACCTATATTATTTACATCACTTGGATGAACAAGACCTTCTATGTACACTTTAATATCAATAGAAAGTTTAAAACGTGAAAGTACCTAAAGACGAGTGACTCTAGTTTTATACTTCTTTCTGATTTCTCTTTGAGAAAGTCTTTAAGTGCTCCTATTTCAGATCCATGGTTAAAAAGAGAAAAGATAAGATTCTTAAGAGTGAATTGAAAAACTAGAGATTTTGAGTGCTTTAAGAGTTTTGAAAGAGATTTGAAAGAGAATGAGGGAGATTTTTGTGGAAGCAAAAGAAAGAAGATTGACAATTTTTGGAAAAAGTGTTTGAAAGATCAAAGAACTTTGAAGATTTCTAGAAATTTTAGAGAGAAGACAGAGAGAAATCGAGAGTTAAAGAAAGAACAAGAAATTTAGAGAGAGAAAGAGCAGAGATTTTTGAGCCTAGATGCACAATGACTGATTTTATAGACAAAGGGTAAATTACTGTTTAGACACGAAAAGACTATACAGATGCGTGTGACACTATGCTGAACAGCAACGGGCTAAAGAAAAGTAACCAAACAGATTGCTAATGAAAATGAAAATATTTTTGTGTTCTTGAATTTTTTGAATTTTTTTATTTTTTATTTTTTAATTTTTTTTCAAAATTAAAATTTACAAAAGTCTAAAATTCAAAAAAAAAATTATTGAAAATCATTTCATTAAAATGCTTTTCTAGTGGCCGTTGGTACGAAAATACATTTTGGTAAGTGAAGATAGCACAAACATTTTGGTAAGTGAAGATAGCACAAACATCTTCAAACTCTCTAAAGTGCAAATATGGATTTTCATATTCTAAACCATGAAAATTAGGAAGCAAGTTAATCATTCCTAGTTTAAACCTAAAGTTATGAGCATTGAGAGGAAAAACCAAACATGATGGAGTGGATTCTCGAGGTGGTGGCAAATAATCTCTCATTGAACAAACAACAAGATTGATGAATTGTTGATTTATCATGTTATTGTTATTAAAACTGTCATCATCAGCCATTTTTTATGAATTTGAAGACACAACAAAGACTAAAGGTAGTTCTAAACTTTTTCTAATTAACCTACAACTTTTAGACTCACAAATCCAAACTAGCATACAAATTATTTAAATATTTACAAAATTTTATAGACAAATACTAAGCTTTCTTTACTCAAGGAGAATAAAGTAATTAATGAAAAGTATCCGTCTTATTGATTTTGTAGAATTTGAAAATTATATTCTTCAAGAATGTCCCCTAGAAAGATTGGTGGTGCTAAGGCTCCTTAAAAACCAATCTCCTTATCAAACCAACATTCCTAGAATGACTAATATTGGAAGAATCTCCAAAAGTCACTGGTTATGGGAAAAAATTCTAAACTAGTACTAGCTCCCGAACAGTACTTTCTCAAAAATATACTTTTTACACAAACACAATTAATTTATTTAGTATTTTGGAAAACCTAATCTAAAATTTTATGAAATTTTATTTCTAAGGCAAAAACCTAAAGTAAACCAAAAACTAGAAGAATAAATATTTTACAAAAGAAAGGAAAGAAAATAAAATTTTTATTACTTTTATGATTTTTTTAATTTTTTTATGATTTTTAATTTTTTATTATTTTTTAATAAATACTAAAATAGTAACGTGAATAATAACTACATGAATAGTAACTACTATTACACAAATAGTAACTTATGAAATCGCATGCAAATTTCTACTTGAACAATATTTAACACATCCAAAATAGAAAATATTAACAAAAAGAAAACAAATAAAACAAAAAAAGAAAAGTTAGTAATATAGAAAAGAAAAAGAAAAAGAAAATATAATTTTCAAAATATACTGAACTAAAAACAATATTGTTTCTCTGCAATGGTGCCAAAAACTTGATCTCATGTCTGTTAACACACTTCAAAATAACTCCAAGTATAAGGTTGTCTCAAGTAATAATTACTTGGTGAATCTGAGGTCGAACCCATAGCAAATGATTTATTCAGTTCCAATATATTATATTAACTTTTTCTTTTTATTTTAAGCTGAAAAATTATGAGGATTAATATTTATTATTTACTAAATTTATTTACAATATTTACACATTTTTATAACATTTTTTATTTTTAGATTGTGACAATTTGAAACTTTAGTAACAAGATATACAGATAATTTAAAATAACTTAAGTACAGTAACGACAATAATAACAGCAATTTAAAGAAATAAAACGGCAATTATAACAAGGCTGAGGATTAAAGGTTCTGTTTCGGCAATTATCTTTAATATATTTTAGCATTTCTATTTATTTACTAGTTGGTTTAAGAATACACAATGTCAGTCTCTGTCAACAATAAATCAAGAATTATCAAGTATTTACTGTGCCAGTCCAGGTCTATAATACAACAAAAGCACAACTTGATAAATGGGTAGCATTTCAACATATATTAACTAAAATAACAACCAAGATAATAAGTTAAGCATTTACCGAGCCATTTTCTGTCCAAAGTATTATCCGTGTTAGTCAATGTCGTTGATAAATCAAAACCGTAATTTTGACAAAATTTTAGCTAAGAAAATATTAAAATCCTAAGTTTTTTAAGAAACTAATTTGACATTATAACTGTTTAGAAAACTAAGAAAAGTAAAAAAAATTTAAAGTAATTTTTGCCAGAGTTTTCCCCTCTCACCTCATCTAAAAAGAAAATTAGAAAGACATAATTAATAAAATACTACTGATATTATTTGGCATAATTTTTACAACCTAAACTGAGAAATATTTTACAAGAAACTTCACTAAAAACTAAAACTAAAAATTTAAAAACTTCTATTTAAGCAGTAATTTAATTCTGTGTTGAGGAGTGCAAAATCGAAGCGGAAGGCCTCGGCATTTATAGGGCTAAAAACATACTATTTACTAATTTTTAATTATTTTTTACTGCAATTTTTTTAACTACTTTGTTGGAAAAAAAAAAACGAAAACATTTGCTTCTTTTTCCACGCAAGATTCCGATCCTCAGAATTCGTTTGAAATCCCTTGTGACGCGAAGGCTGGAGGTATCGTCAGATTCGATCTGGACCATTGAAAGCATGATCCAACGGTCAAAATTTGCTGAAGAAACTGGGCTCAATGGGACTGCGCGGGACCACGAACGACAGCCATTGACGAAGTCCAAGTAAGTAAATCGAACGGATAATAGGACAAGCAACGTAAAACGGCTACAGCTGATTGGACACGGCATGAGATTCTCTTACATGCATGGGACCCAGCTGTCTGGCGGCTTAAGCTGGACGCGACTCGCGTCTTCAATCCGACGGTTCATTATAAATAACGGTGCAATCCGACAGACGTAAGACTACCACATGTACTGTTCTAGGGAAACTAGAATTTTAATGTTGTTTTTTATGCATTTGATACCTGATTTTGTCTCTTTTTGTGCTGTGTTGCTCCATTTTTCTATCAAATTTTATATATAAAGATAAAAAATTAAAATAAAATTAATTATTTTACAAACATAATATTTACAAAAATATATTAAAAATATTTATTTTAATTAAAATACATAAAATTAATTACAAACTTCTAAAATTTTTGATCTCTTGTAGTTTGATTCAAATATAATTTTTAAGATTTGAAAATATTGTTAAAAATTACTAAAATATATTAAAACATATTTACAAACCTAAAACATACTATCAAAAACATTAAGACTCAAAATAAAATAACCGCTTATTATTTTTACAGTTTTGATTATTTACAAATTAAATGCGCGGTTAACATACTAAAACGATTCTAAAAATTACTAAAAATATTACTAAACATAAAAACAGATTTTTAAACACATTTTCATACTAAGACACTAAGGGGGTGTTTGGCAGTGGTGGGAACCACTCAGTTCCCACCGCAATCTCAGTTATGAACAGTATAAAGCTCTCACATGCTACAGTAACAATAAAAAAATATACTACAGTGTAAAACTCTCACATGCTACAGTAAAAGTGGTTCCCACCACTGGTTCCCACCACCCTATAAAACATTATTTTTCACTAAATTGCTATAATTATGGAGTTTTACGAGAATTATTAATGCAAAATTATTGATTTTAATATTAAAAAATGTGCATTTTTAAGTCTCATCAAAGTCACCACCCCCTACTCGCCTTAGGGCTCTCCCCCGTGCCCTTGAGTCGCAACTGTTGGAAGCTTGATACTCAGTCGGTTTCTCACCATGAGTAATCAATTCTTATCCTTCCAGACAAACCAGAGAACCATATAGGAGAGCTTCAAACTCGTCCCTCTTCAGACGTTTAGCCATCATAAGTAGAAGCCAATCCATGCCCTCACCTTTGGAGTGTCTGATCTCTGGACAGAATGCGCTTTTTACCACAGCTAAGCAGCATTACATCTTACAAGCACTTGAAGATTTTACTCCTTTCCCTCATAACATCCTCAACAACCATCCCCACATGACACTTCCCGATTGGAGAGGTTCATCCAAGATGGCAATATGTCATGAAAAGCCCGCCACACAAACAATATGACTTTACAGAGAATATTTAGAGGAATTTTCATAAAAACCATTTTTTAATATTTACTTTTATAAATGTCATATATGTTTATTTGTAATATCACTTAACATGTAATATAAATAACAGTGTAGCATAAACTTTTCTAAGTATGGCATAAATAAACATAATTTTTAAAGGTGTAGCATAACATGTAATTTTTTCGAATATTTAAGTGCCAAAGAAAAGCCCACCGAACTTAACCATATTGATGATGTATAGTTAAACTAGGTAGTGTTTGTATTTTCAGTTTGAAACCAATATAGTTACTTAAGAAAATAGAGGAAAATTTTGAGCTTAAAAAAAAAAACTTGTAATTTACAAATAACTATGAGTCTTTACTCATAAACATGAGCTGACTATATATTTACACTAATTTACCTCTCAAAATGAAACACAAAAAATTATTCCAAAATATCAACTTCAAACAAAAGTGCGCCCTTATGAGATTGGCAACGTCCTCTATATGTGGAGTCACGAGAACAGATAGTGTGTCGGTCGACTGTCTAAGCATCGCTACTGAGACGTGAATAAATCTCGTATGAATTGTGGGTGTTTAATTCTTATTTATCAACTGTTAATTCCCTTCGATTTTAAACTTTTCATCTTGGTGGTTGTGGACTCAACTTTGGTTCAATACATACCAAATCATCAATATATATCCATACATGACGCTATCATTGTAGATTGAAACATCAGTTGGTAATACTATTTTTACTGAAGTAGGTAATTCCTATTTTTTGGGGCTGTTCCGCAATCTTAACACAAAATTATCAAATAATTAATGTAGGCAAGGAACGAGGAGTGTATAGTCTGTTTTGAAACTGGAGCTCATCCTACGGCTATAGACATCATTCTTTGGTCTTCCATCAAGTTTTGTTCCAAATTATGACAAATAGATTTGTATATGTATAGAAAAAAAAAATAATATATATATATATATATATATATATATATATATATGAAGACAGCCATTGTGAATAAAATATGAAATTATATTTAATAGTGCTGTAAATTACATTGTTTGTACGTACAAAAAACAAATCCGAACAACAAAGTAAACACAAGTAGTCTTTGCTAGTTCAGTTGTTAGTCGTTCCACTCGGCCCACATCTGTTTCCTCTCCTAAAAAAACAAAAAACAAAAACGTTGTATATAAGCAATTATATTATCTACGGAAAAAAATTGCAAATATTTGTCTGATATTCATATAACCAAGAGAAAGACCAAAACAAAAAAAAGGAAGGGTAAATACTGATTGGGGGAATTACCTGGGCCAAGTTCCGAGTTTTGATCTGCATTTCTGTTTTTGCCCTCTCTAGAACATGCTTTAACTGTAGAGACATCACGTGGATGAAAGTGAAAATATAATAGAGCTAATTCATAGGTTAAGAAAGAAAATAGATAAATAAATAAAACTTTGGTTCCATTTGGACATGAGGAAAATATTGGAGTAAAAAAAAATACCGGATTCTTTCTTTTTTTGCCGTTTTCCTGTGGAGAGTGTTTGAAATCTGTCTTTGAGCCAAAAACAGTTTAAAGTAACCTGTAAAATGTTGTCGGCCCCGATTAGAAATTACATTTCAAGCTTAAAAAAAATATAGAAATTGGACAACATATGTGTGTAGGTTTCCGTAGAGAAAGAGAAATTCAAACCTCTTCCACAGTGGATGCATATAAATTTTGAACTGGCGAGTAACTTTCACTTTGGTGCAAACTCGAATACTATTGGGTTTTCCATTTCCCTGTTTCAAGAACGAAATTTAGTTTATAAAATATAATTTTTTTTTTTAAGAATCTCTTATTTGCATATGGTTAAAATGGAAAAAAAAAAAAAAAACCAATCTTCATATACGCATAAAATCCCTCCTCTCCTATAAAGGATTTCAGATAGCTCAACTGTTCAAAACTTAAAGGAAAAAAAAAAAAGAATTATCCATCACTTAACTTTGAAAAGATTATTAAACTCACTAAAAGTAAATTTGAGAGTAAAAACAAAAAAAAAAATCATAATAATAAAACTAAAATTATTACCTGAATAATTTGAGACCAAGATGACAATATTAGCGTATCTTCGTTGATTGATTCATGAATTTCCAAGCAAGAGCCCTGCTGTAAATTACAAACAAATAATTATAATCAACTACACCAAACATCAAAATCCCATACTTGTATAATAATAATAATAATAATTAAACCGTTTGAGAAATAAGTTAGAACTGAAAATACTAACATGTAAGAAAAAACACTATTGAAACCGTAATTGGAACCGATTCCCACCAAAGCCGCCAAACATCCTAAATAAAACATACCTAATAATAGTCCAAAATATGCAAGCAGACTGCACTCTCATTTATCTGCTTTTGATGTAATTTCTCTAAAATAAGACCCTTTATAGATTCTTCGATGTCTGAGTACATCTTGTTGCAATATGGAGCCAAATCAACTTAGCAAAGGAGGGAAAAAAAATGAAAAGGGGGGGTGGCCTAGCGCCGCGGTACTCAAAATGCGCTCCGCGGCACCCGCTCAAAGTTTAACCAGCGCTGCGGTGCCCAAAATGAGGGCCGTAGCGCCCAGAGTCTATCTTTTTGTGATTTTTCTGTGTAAAAGTCGGGATTTTAAAGCCAAAAAATGGAAAACTACTAGGATTTCTCATTAGTTACTATTTTTCTCTTCTTTGGGTTATAAATAGACATAAGGTGGCTAGGTTGAGAGAGTGAGTGGCGTTATTTTGTGTGAGGCATATTTTTGTGAGAGTTCCATTGTTGAGAGAGAAAAATTCCCACAAGATGCTAGGTAGAAGAGAGATTTGGGAATCACTGTTTGAGAGTGTGTGATAAATTTCTCTTGTAATCTATAATCTCCTTCATCATAGTAGAATCTACAGCGGGCAGAAACAGGATGTAGTCTCAAATTTGGACGAACCTGTATAAAAATTTGGTGTCTCTCTTTTCTTCTTTTCTCCAATTTTTTTCTGCAATTATTCGTTCTTACGGTCCTTGGAATTAGGAGATGCCTAATTCCCTAACAATTGGTATCAGAGCAGAGGTTTGTATCAAGAACGATGGCGGAAGAAGAAGGTTCGGCAGCCGGTATCATCAAATTTGATAGTTTGGATTTTTCCTATTGGAGGATGCAAGTAGAAGACTACCTCTACAGCAGAAAATTGCATTTGCCCTTGGGTAATAAGCCCAAAAGCATGAAGGATGAGGAGTGGAATCTCCTTGATAGACAGGTACTGGGTGTGATCTGTTTGACCCTCTCAAAGAACGTGGCCCACAACATTGCGAAGAAGAATACTACAACGGGGATGATAAAGGCTCTATCAAAGATGTATGGGAAGCCCTCAGCCAATAACAAGGTACATCTCATGAAGAAGCTCTTTAATTTAAAAATGCCTAAAGGTGCCTCGGTGGTAAAGCATCTGAACAATTTCAACACCGTCCTAAACCAATTGGTCTTAGTAGAGATTAAATTCGATGATGAGATCAATGCCCTAATCCTCTTGGCCTCGTTACTGAATAGTTGGGAACCCATCAGGATAGCCATTACAAATTCAATTGCCCTAATCCTCTTGGCCTCGTTACCGAATAGTTGGGAACCCATGAGGGTGGCCATTACAAATTCAATTGGGAAAGAAAAACTGAAGTTTGTTGATGTCAGAACTCTATTCTGGCGAAAGAAGTTCGTAGGAAGGATTCAGGTGAAGCCTCAATGTCAAACTCGGCCCTTAATTTGATAATAAGGGTAGGAAACTTGAGAGGCATTCCAACAGGAATAATGGTAGGAGAGGCAAGTCGAGGAATGGGAGAAGCAAGTCAAGGAATAGTAGGATTCTAGAGTGTTGGAATTATGGGAGAAGCAAGTCAAGGAATAGTAGGAAGAATTGCAGGGTTCTAAGGAAAAATAAAGACAAGAATAATGACGCTGCTAACGCCGCCACAAAAGAGGCACAGGATTCCTTAATCCTGTCTGTTGACAATTCTTTGACTCGTGAGTGATAGATTCAAGAGCATCATTCCACACCACTACACACTGTCATGTCCTGGAGAATTACGTTGTTGAAAATCATGGTAAAGTTTACCTTACAGATGGTGAACCGTTGGACAGTGTTGGCATTGGAGATGTCAGTTTGAAATGCCTAATGGGTCTATGTGGAAGATTCAGAAGGTGAGACATGTTCCTAAACTAATGCATAACTTGATTTCGATGGGGCAACTGGATGACAAAGGACATAAAGTGACCTTCAGTTGTGGAGGTTAGAAAGTCACTAAGGGAGTGATGGTTGTCGCTCGAGGACGCAAGGCTGGAACTCTCTACATGAACTCTAGTTGTAAAGATACCAAAGCAGTTGCTGATTCTGCTACCAATACCGAGCTATGGCATTATAGGCTCAGTCACATAAATGAGAAGGGAATGAAGGTGCTTCACTGTAAAGGAAAACTGCCGGGATTGAAAACTGTTGATCACAGTTTGTGTGAAGTCTATATCTTTGGTAAGCAGAAGAGAGTTAGTTTCTCAATAATAGGTAGAGAGCCTAAGTCGAGAAAATTGGAGCTAGTTCACTGATGTGTGGGGGCCTACGACGGTGACTTCCCTTGGTGGCGCTAACTACTATGTGACGTTTATTGATGACTCAAGCAGGAAGGCATGGATTTACTTTCTAAAAAACAAATTTGATGTCTTTGATGCTTTCAAGAGGTGGAAAGCCATGGTGGAGAATGAGACAGATTTGAAGGTGAAGTGCTTGTAGTCTGACAATGAAGGAGAGTATTTAGATGAAGACTTCAGGCGATATTATGTTGAGAATGGAATAAAGATGAAGAAAAACATTCCAGGGAAACCACAACAAAACAAGGTAGCTGAGAGGATGAACAGGACTTTAAATGAGCGTGCTAGAAGCATAAGGTTGCATGCGGGGCTGCCAAAGTCATTTTGGGCTGAGGCAATTAACATAACAGCTCATTTGATCAACAGAAGTCCATCCACACCACTGAAGTTCAAGCTACTGGAAGAAGTATGGAGCGGCAAAAAGTTTGATCTCTCTTACTTGAGAGTATTTGGTTGTGTTTCCTATGTTCACATTGATTCTACTGCTAGAAATAAACTTGATGCCAAGTCAAAGAAGTGTTTTCTAGTTGGCTATGGTGGACTTGAGTTTGGTTATCGCCTTTGGGATGACCAAAATTGAAAGATTATCAGAAGTAAGCATGTGATCTTTAATGAAGGTATTCTATACAAGGACATAGACAACACTAACTTCAAGGGTTCAGGTTCTGAAGACAAGAAGCCTGAGGTGATTCCATTGAAGGATCTTCCTGAAGTAGAAGTGAAAAATTCAAAAGTTGAATACCAAGAAAATGTTGCTCCAGAGGGAAATTAGAGTACTTTTGCCACACCAGTCAAGAGGTTTAGCAAGACCATCAGACCGCTGCAGAGATACTCCCCTTCTCTGCATTATATTTTGTTGACCAACAGAGGTGAGCCAAAGAGCTATGATGAAGCTGTGGAGGCTAAAGATTTGGTCAAGTGGGAGTTAGCCATAAGGGATGAGATGGATTCCTTAATGTACATGAACAATCTAGGAAAGCAGCATTGGGAGACAATGAAGTGGATTCTCAGATATCTGAGAGGTACTGCAAGTTTAGCACTATGTTTCAAGAAGCCAGACTTGAGACTACAGGGCTATGTTGATGCTGATATGGCCAGAGACATTGATGGCAGAAAGAGTACCATCAGTTATGTCTATACTTTGGATGGCACTGCAGTTAGTTGGGTCTCGAAACTACAAAAGATAGTTACATTCTCTACAATAGAAGCAAAGTATGTGGCAATGACAAAAGCAAGCAAGGAGGTGATTTGGTTGCAGTCGTTTATGAAAGAACTGGGTCACAAGTAGGAAAGGAGTGCATTACACAATGACAGTCAGAACATCATTCACTTGGCAAAAAATCCCACATTTTATCCTAGGACGAAGCATATACAATTGCGGTATCACTTCATTAGGTCGGCTTTGGAAGATGGAGTGTTAAAGGTTGAGAAGATTCTTAGGAGTCGGAATCCAGTAGATATGCTCACCAAGATGGTTCTGATCGAGAAACTAAAGTTGTCTGCAACTGCAGTTGGACTTCTCCATGAGGCGTGAGAAGTTGTTGCCACTACAGTTGGAGACGTGGTGATTGATTAGTCTCTAAGTCAGAGATTGTTGCAATGTGGAGCCAAATCAACCTAGCAAAGGAGAAAGAAGAGAAAAAAGAAGAAGAAGAAGAAGAAGAAGAAGAAGAAGAAGAAGAAAGAGGGGGGTAGTAGCCTAGCACCGCAGCGCTCGCCCAAATTCAAACCAGCGTCGCGGTGCCTACCTAAAGTTTAACCAGCGCCGCGGCACCCAGAGTCTGTCTTGTTAGACATGTATGCCCTAAAGAGTAAAAATGTAATAAGTTTTTAGAGACATTTTTATCAATAAAGAATTTATTCATTGTTTATATACCAAATCTTGTCCTCTTTACGTTCATATTTGTTGAATGTATGTTAAGCAAACAATAGTCTGAGACTGTCGGTCTAAACCTTAAAGAATTGGGCATATGATGGACAGATTATGCAAAAGACATGATTCTTAAGGTAATAGTCTAAATCATAAGATCCGCAATCAAAGGAATAAAGTTGGGTGCTTTATTCATGTAAAGATTGTTATATTGTCTATATCTCTTTTGGGAGATAGTTTGTCTTGACCATCGGAGGAGGACTCTGTGAATAGAAACATTGGCACATTGTCATAAGTGACGACGTGTTGAATCAGGACATAAAGTGAATTGATTTGGATTAATAATTCTATCTCGTCAAATCGATTCACTTTTAAAAATCATTTGTATTGAATCTTAATCCTGAAATGAATAATAGGCTTGTTGTCTTGACTTGTGTCTTTTGATGTACCAAAGGGTCACACCCACATCTTAATAGTGGTATGCATGCCGGTACGTTGGAGGCATAACTTTTGATAGCGTAGACTTGTTACTCATAGATATGGAATCCATAGCTCCTCTTCAAGAGTAATGATATCCTCTTATATGCGTTATCCTGTAATTGAAAAACTGAAGCGCTCAACCATTTGGATACATAGGTGTAACCGAATGGTATACTGTCTTTGGATAATAAGTTTTCTGATGGTGAGATAAAGAAACGTAAGATAAAAATAATCGATGAGGTAAGACAGAACTTGTCCTTAAGCCAATTATGGATTATCATATGGGGATACAATATACTGTGATATGTCATGGAGACTTAGCTATACGGATTTCGTAATTCTATGTAGTTCGAGAGTGCAACTCCAAGCTTTTAGTGGAGTAGCTTTTAGTAGAGTAAAGCTATATGATTTAATGCAATAGCAAAATATATGGGCTTATAAATTTGATGCTGTAATAGTTGATAAATAAGGTTCCATCACTTCATACAATTGGTTTGACTAAAAAAAAACCTTATACAACTAGCTAATTCAACAAAAACCACTTACACTATGTTTGGTATTAGAGAGAATGATGGAGGGAGTGGGTAAATCTACTGTTTGGTAGAAGGGATTTGAGAATAGAGATGAGATATAAAGAGAGAGCCTCTCCCTTCAGGCCTACCAATTTGGATTCTTCTGTTAATGGAAGAATTCAAGCAATCCATCCACTTTAAGCTTTAAAAGACTATTTTACCTTCTAAACAAATTATGAATAATATCAATATACAATATAATAGTTTTATAAATAATTATCATTCATCATTTTAATTCTCCCTCCATCCTACCAAACAACAAAAAAGAGTACTATTATCTTCTCCATCCTTCTTACCCTGTATCCTTCCAACCAAACGAAACCTTAGATCACTAACATCATATTACCTTTAAGAAATGATGAACGTTCACCAAGAACACAAATGTAAGGATTGGTGCTCGTAATGCATATCATTTTATTCCAATTAGAAATTATGAGAAATAAATTATTGCGACATTAATAAATAATATATTCCTAATTGTTATCCCTTATATATGTGTGTTTATATGTATGTGTTTATATGTATGTGTTTATATATGCATGCAAGTATTGCAATATTAGTAAATAATATTCTAATTTGTTCTCCATGATACATACATACATATATATATATATATATGGACTTGTTTTTAATGGTTATGTTTCCAATTGTTACATTTTTAATAAGGATATATTTTAATACCAATTGATGACATGGAATGATAAGAATTCAAGTTCATTAATTATCATAATTTTTTTTAGTCAGCTACCTAATTGATTACAACTGTTTGATTTAATCACACAGTTAATGTTACGACCTGAAATAGGGATATGACATCTTGGTTTAAGAAAAATAAATCAAGTTTAAGAGAATGATTTTTGAAAGGATTAAGACTAAAATGTTAAAAATTGCATAATTTAATTTATTAGTAAACCTTTTGTTTACTAAGATCAATTTAAAATAAATATTAGAACTTATGGCATGTTAGACATGCATGCCTCAGGGAGTAAAAATATAATATGTTTTTGGTGACATTTTTATCAATAAAGAGTTTATTATTATTCATATACCAAATTGTTGTCCTCTTTACTTCATATTTGTTGGATGTATGATAAGTAAACAAAAGTCTAAGACTGTTAGTCTTAGCCTTTAGAATCAGGCATATGATGGACATATTATGGGGAAGACATGATTCTAAAGGTGACGGTCTAAATCATAAGATCCATAATTGAGGGAATAAAGTTAGGCGCTTTATTCATGCAAACATTGTTATGTTGTCTATATCCTTAACGGAAGATGGTTTGTCTTGGCTATCGGAGATGGACTCCGTGAATAGGAACATTGGTGCATTGTCATGGGTGACGATACATTAAATCGGGACATAAAGTATAATTGATTTGGATTAATAATTCTGTCTTGGCAAATCAAGTCACTTTAAAGAATCATATGTATTGTATCTTAATCTTGAGATGAATAATGTGTCTGTTGTCTTAACTTATGTCTTTTGATGTACCAAAGCGTGACATCTACATTTTTATGATAGTACACATATCAGTATTTTAGAGACATGACTCTTGATGATGTAGACTTGTTGTTCATAGATACGGAATCTATAGCTCCTGTTTAGGAGTCGATGATAGCCTCTTATATGCGTTATCCTGTAATTAAAAAAGTAGAGCACTCAACCATTTGAATACATAGGCATAACAGAATGGTATACTGTCTTTAGATGGTACATTTTTCGATGGTGAGATAATAGGACGTAAGAGAAAAATAATCAAGAATGTAAGATAAAATTTATCCTTAAGCCGATTATGGATAATCCTATGAGGATATGATACATTATGATATGTCATAGAGACTTAGCTATTTAGGTTTCGCAATTTTATGTAGTTTGAGAGTAAGCTTTAAGCTTTTAGTGGAGTAACGTCATAACGTCATAACTATATGAATTCAAAAGTCTGCCTTGGCATCAGTTTAGGGATTCACATTGAATCCCATATCCAAACATACAATGGAAATAAACACAAATATTACACCCATGATACAATCGACATCAAACCACAGTCCCAAAAGTTAAAAAGAGAAGTCTAGAATAGAATGGAAGGTCCGAAAGTTTAATTATTACATGTCTTGACTTAAGAGGAAAACAAAATAACCGTAATGGGAAAATGTAATGACCTGAGGTATGCCTCAACCTCGAGATCTGTAACTGCCACAGTTCACTCAAAACCATTCTTAGCACCACCTAGAGGAGGTCAAGTAAAAATAACAAAACATGAGCGAAAGGCCCTGTAGCATATTATTTAACAAACTTTGCATATTAAACAAATAATTAAAGCATGAATTTTTAAATAATCAAGTAAAGAGAGATAAAGCAATCCAATTCTTAAAGTCTTAACAATATATATATCACATACCAACATACTTACAATACTATAGCCAATCATTCTCATTGTGGAGCGCCCCAATCGAGGTTTAGGGTCCTGCCTCTAAGGCTATATCTCATAACCCAATCTCTGTAGCTATAAAACCAACTACCAAAAGACATACACATTTGTGGTGGCGTTTAAAATATCAACCGCCAGAAGACATGCATATTCGCGGCAGCGTTTGGAAATCATTGTGCTCGGAATATTTATTTCGAGTCTAAAATATGATAGCATAGCAATATTTATGTACCTATACTTTTGCAAGCATTTTGTTATAAGAAACATTTTGTAAACAATTTATTTGGAACATGCACATCTCAAGTATAGCATTATAGCCCAAACAATATCATTTAAAACATGGTTATCAAGGAAAAGATTAGAATTCCCACCTCTTTGCTAATACATCCTATGGATACTCTTAATTCTCATAAGTCTCACCCGAGGAATCATAGAAGTATATATTATGCAACCAAGGAATCCATGTTTAAACATCTATAGCATGTTTCTAACAATAATGTGATGACCCTCCCTACGTGGCCGTCACTTAACTTAAAGATGTCCATGAACTTAAACATACTTAGAAATAAAGTCGAGAAATTTTAGAATAATTTTTTTTAAATGGATTCTTGCTATAGAATCCTTGACATGAAACCTTAAAGGAAGTAATAATTGTTTCCTAAGACTTAGTAATAAATGAATCCTTGATAATAAAGAGTTCTCAACATATAACCTTAAAGGATATAATAATCATTTCTCAAAACTTAATTTCGTAAACCTAACATAATAACATAAAATTCTCAAACGTGATAATAACGTAATAATAATCATTACATTTTAACATAATTATAATTTCTAAAAGCTTAATCCTTTACATAACTCATAACATTGATTTCTTGAAACATAACCATAGTAATTTTCTTGAACTTTTCTTTTTAAACATAAAAATAATTATTTAGCAACTATTACTTTAAAGACATTTCTCAATTTAAATAAACTATTTCCAAAATAATTTTAAATTAAATATTAAAATAAAATCCCATTTTAATGCTCTTTAAAACTTTCTTAAAGATTATTTATATATTTTACTTATAATATTAACATCTTAAAAATAACATATTGTTTTCTTAAAAGTTAACCTTTTCAAACTAAACAAAACATAATTTCTTACAACTTAAACTTTTAAGTTTAAGATACTAATTTCTTAAAGCCTTTCTTTTAGGCTTTCATAATAAATTCATTAAAACATATTCATAAAATTCATTTCTTAACTTAATGTAAAACTCCAATAATCCTTTGTAATTCCAAATAAACTTATAATTTTCTTTCTTAAAAATTTTGTGCATTTGTTGCATTGTCTATTGCAATATTTTTTAAACTTTGAAATCCTTTGGACCAAGGTTGTGTAATTACAAGCTCGGTTTTTAAAACATAATTACATAAATTATTTACTTATTCATGTGCACATAATTTTTTGTAAAGTTTAAACATACGTAATTTCGTAAAATAAAACATGCACAAATTCATAAAATAATAATGCAGAAATATTACATTGCGTGTGCGGTATCCATTTCTATCTTCACTATTCGTCCGCCGCTCACCACTGCCCATCAAGTGCCGCTGACAGGTTTCCTTACCTACAGCATGAACATACTTAAATGAGTTTTCGCTTAGCAAGCAGGAAATTAGTCTCGCAAAATATAATTAAAAATCATTTTAATAAAAATATGCATGAGCATTTTATGCTTGCTTATTAACTTGATTTATGCTCAATTACGTTAGCTATATCTTATCTTCTTACTTTGGGCCTAAGTGATCATACCAATTACGTGTGAGTCTTGGGAAGTTAGGATTCGCGAGGTCCCAACGACACTAAGATCATTCATTACTTTAACATGGAGTCTCATTGTGGGTCGGGAGGTTGGCACGACACGCTTGACTTGTCTTATAAGTTTTACTTGTTTTATTGTGAGTATGCAGTATGACTTATCACTACATGACATCACAATTTCGTAATTCATGAATCGTAAATCATAATCATACTTGCTTTGAAGGTGATTAAACAATATAATTTAAATATTGCATACATCGCACATTAATCATATCATCATCATCATAGCATTTCACATCATGTCATAACATAACATATCACATCATAACATATAATAGTGTAACAAATCACTGATCATGCATTTTCATAAATTTTATGAAAATATTTAAAATTAATTTATTTTTAAAACTATTCATACTGTGGGCGAGATTCCTACTTATCTGGACTCTGAGCTAAGCAGGTCCAATTGCATCTTGCTATATCTACAGTCTGTGCAGCATCCTCACCAGTGCTCCTCGGGTGATTATAGATGGCTATGAATGATCTATGGAGATTTATTATTGTTGAAAACATCATTCTAGACTCCATTATTGCAGTCTGAGTTGCCTCAATTTGTGTGTAGTTTGTACCAGATAATTTTTATCAGAGTAAAATTAGCTCAAACGGAGGGCACCATCATGTTCAGAGCATCGAAACGAGTCGGGAGGCCCTCTCAGATCGTTGATTGGAGGTCCGGATCATAAAAACCCAAAGTCATCGTTGATCGACGTTGACTGGCCATTGACCGACTTTGACTGGCATTGATCGTACTCCGTTGGCAGTTGAGCTCGAGGCTGCCCCCCCTAAACCCACCCTTTTGAGTCCAATGGTGGTGTCAATTTTACCCAATTCAGCCTCTAACATAGCAGATCGAAGTTCGACGTTGGCGGCCAAAAATGGAGACTCTGATTATCTCCCTCCAGTGAAGCTACCTTGAAATTAACCTAGGCATTTCGATCCCCATAGGTTTCTGAGCATTTGCCCTAAGGTGGAGCTACTCAACATCGTCAGAAACGTTGGGATCATGGTAGCAGACTGCGAGCGGTGATGACGACTTCGTTCTCCGGCGAACGGTGACACTATCGTGAAATTGAGAGGGGCAAAAGCTCTCTCGCACTCCTTTGAACCTGATGGTCTTGCCAATTTCATGCAACGATGGCTAAATGGGTAGGCTCGACAATCCCATAGTGGCTCATGACGGCGTTCATGGAACTCCGGTCGACGGTGAGATTTTCTCGTAATTGATGGAGGGCTTTTCCTCCCCTCGTAGGTCTGAAGGTGATGGCCACATCAATTGGGCTCAACGGTGGCTGTAAGGGTAGGTTTGACGTATCTCATGGTGGCAGCAGTGGTGACTCCTGTTCCCCAGTTGGCGCCTGTGCTACAACACAATTGAGTAGGGCCTTTTGCTCACCGACATCCTCTGATTCTCTTCATTTGGGTGGTGTCATTCAACAACGTTGGTGACGGCAAGATCATGGGGTGGCATGACAGTGAAAATGGGGCTACTCTGTCATTTCGTTATAGCTGAAATCGAGCTGGGAGAGTGGTGTCTTCTTATTCCTCTCGTCAATCGAAGTCCGTGGATACCAAGATCACATCAATCGATGGTCAGACAGAGGAGAAATCATATCGAAAAGATGACGTGCTTCTATGGCTTCAGCTGGCGCGTATGGGCTACTCTGGCGGAGCTGTGGTCGGCACAGCATGTCGTTGGAACCAACTCGACGAGAGCTTTCCAATGGTATGGGAGGTGTCGAAAATGGAGGCTGGATCTTGGACTGAGTTTGAGGAGAGAGAGTAAAGAGAGAAAGTAGAGAGAGAAAGATAAGCTGATTTTGATTGGTCAGTTTTTTTTTTGTGTGTTACGTATATATAGACCCTCATGTGGTCTACACAGTTTAATGCATGATGTGTCGGGTTGATCAAATTTGATCCGTAAACTTAAAATTTTGTAAACATAACTGTATTTTTTATATTGTAATATTCCCATTTTTTGAAATATTACATAAAGTCTAATTTTCTTGTTATATCATTGCCGTATAAACATCTCTATACTATCATAACATTATTTTCATAAAATTTATCCATACTGTATGGATTATTATGATATCATAAACATTAATAGTCTTGTCTTTAAAATTACTGATTCACTTATTTCACCAATTATATACACATATATTTATTTATTTATTTATTTGCTAGAAATAATATTTTGTATTTAAGAACCTTGGTTTAAACTTAAAATTTGATTTCTTGATCTTATTTTAAAACAATAACTTTGATACATTTGTCTTCAAAACTAGTGATTAGCTATTTTAACAACTGTGTACATATTTATATATATATATATATGTATATGACTTCTAAGAAAGATATTATGTACTTAACACTTTGCTCAATAAATTATTATTATTATTGTTGTTTATTTATTATATATATACATATATTTTTTAAAACTTTAAAATGTAATTTAAAACATATATTTTTTTATTAAAAATTTTCATATTGTAAACTTCAAATTTCATTATAAAAACAATAGTTGTAATTTTATAAAAGTTTTGTAAATTAAATTGACTATCTAAAAGCTATTTTGATTTAAAATTCCAAACTTAGCACAATCTTGTACTTTACATATATAACCCAAACTATTTCTCGTAAAAAGCTATTTATGGATCCACTTCTTACCAACATATCAACGTTTGTGGACCCTAACAATGCCCTTCTCCTTCTTCTTATTCACTATTATTTTAACAACTGATATATTATTATCGTTGTCATTATTATAACAATAATAATAATAATAATAAACCTTACGTAATTAATAATGTGTATAATAACTAACTATACATATTCAAAACATTAGAATTCTTGCATACTTGAACTTGGTGCTCACTAGTTTCTGAATCATGGTATAGAGCTCACGATCACTATTGATATGGGTTTCTTTTACTGAACTGATATCATATAAGAATTTTCCACATCATCGTTGTAAGTTGAAAATTCCACTTTTGCTAGATAACATCATCTTTTTGGCTCATGCATGAAATTAATGAATCATAAACTTTTAGTTTAGTACATTAAATAATTATTTTTAATTATTTTAATGTACTATGATAATATTGCATTGTTACATGTTTCATAAATAAAGCACATAAATTTGTGCATTCACAACATTATTGATTTCTAAGGTTTTACGGCTATTAAGACCTTCAAATTTGTGTGTTAATAATGCCAAACTTGTATTTTCCCAAGTATTTAGTTGAGTAATTATGGAAAAATATTTAATTAATCATACTTATTAATTTTTAGATTTTTTCGGTCATTACAAATAATCTTGAATTGTTCCTTGCTTACAACATATAAATTCAAATTTTTGACATGCAACTTATTCTCAACAAAAAAACTTTGAAACAAAACTAACCTTTATAAAGCCACAACTCAGACTTATAAATACAAATTTGAACAATTTTTTCAAATATACAATTTATGAATAAAAAATTAAATTAGTTCACAAAGATCCAACCTTAGATTTTAGCTAGATTGGAACTTGACTTGATGGCGTTTTACCTCTATTTTTGGTTTGAAGGCTGAGTTCTTTGAGTATGAGATTTTGAGGCAGACTAAAAGAAAAGAGATAGAGAGAAAACATGGGAGAAAAGAAGAGATGGGAGGTCTAAGATTTTCAAGTGTCTTTCTTAGGTTTGGTTTGCGTAGAGTGTGTGATTTCATGATGAAATAAGGGGTTGTTTGTGAATTTTCATGTCTGAACTTTCACGTGAAAAACTGAAAGGATGTCTAGTGGGGTTGCTTTGTAGTTTTTAAAAAATGTTGGGGTTTCATTTGGGATTAATTGAAATGTGTAGGCTATAGTGAAATTAAATAAAAGTTTAAAATTTGAAAATGTTTCATAATATGTTTTGAAGGGAATTTCTAAATGGTAAATCTTGAAGGAAATAAGAAAATTATTTTAAATGTTAATGTAACATCCTGAAATTACTTAAGCAAGATTAATGTATAATATTGTGTATTAGTGTGCCTAAATATAATTTAAACTTAATTTAATTAATTGTGGTGTTTTTCAATTTATTTCATCTTTTATTATTTTATTTGTTATTTTAAATTTTGAAACAAAATAATTTGTCAAATGACCAAAACGTCCTATTTTGGAAAACCATGTGTGGGACATGGTTTACACATAGCAAAAACCACTCTTATTTCCTTTATTTAACTCTCACTCTTTCTCTCTTCCTCACTCACTCTATTGTTCTCTCTCTCTCTTTCTCTCACTATCCCTCTTCTCTCTCTCTCTTTGATTCAAAATTTTGGAGCTCAAGCCCTAAATCTCAGCTGGATTAGAAGCTTAGAGACTTGATTGAGCTTCCACAAACTCGATTCAAGGATTAAATGAAGGTTAGTTTTCAAAATCTCAAACTTTTTCCTAATTTTTTAATTTTCTTTGTATTTTGAAATCCGAGCTTATTTAAGCTTAGGGAACCCTTAATCTAAGTTTATGGGACCTAGATTATCACGAATCTAAGCTAGATCGAACAAAAACTAAGTTAAATCAAAATTTTCTCTTTTGCTCCATTTTTGGATTTCTTTAAAAATTTCTATGTAAATCTTGTTTAAAGTTGTTTAAAAGTATTTTATTATATTTTTCTATCATTTATGAATGTTTTGTATGCTTGGGAACTAAGAAAACAGGTTGGAAATGAGATTTCAAGTTTGGGGAGGCCAAGACTTGAAATTCAAAACTTTACAGATTTTCCAATTCGGCAAGCTGATCTTGAGGATCGGTAGACCAGACTCATGAGTTTGGCATGTCGGATTCAACTTATCGGTAGGCCAAACCTAGAAAAGTTTGGCAGGTCGGCTTTGAATGACCGGTAGGCCAAACTGTGGGGTTCGACAGGCTGACTGGGCTCCATGAAAAATGGCCGTTTTTCACCCGTTTTCACTACTTTAAACCTAGATTGAGATTTTTAACTTCATAGTATAATTTTACGGACATAAATGGCACACAAACACACCATGAGATGGCTTAGTAGAGTAGAATATCTTAAGCTAGATATTGATGAACTTAGTTTACATTTAAGGTCGTTCATGGTTCCGTGGAGCTAATATATAGTGGGTCAGGACTGCGGTGTTATGCATTAATATAGGATATTGAGGTAGGACTTCTAACCTCTTCTTTGGTGGCCACGTTTTAAAAAGGGTTTTGGCCCCAAAAATGATTTTCTTAAAAAAGTTTTCAAGAAAAGTTTTTTGGTAATTCCTGAACTATTGAATAATGACTTGACCATAATGAATAGCATAATAAATGTAAATGAATACACTTTGTAAAATGAGATTTAAATAATGATAGAAATACATAAATGAGCATGATGGCATACTCAAAGATTGGGTCGTGTAGAGTGCGACCTTGAAGGCAGGTCCTGAAACCCAGCTATGTCACTACAATGGTGATGTCTATGGTTTACCTAAGAAAAGATAATAAGATCTTTTCTGGACGAACAATGAATTGTTTTTAGTAAGAATAATTTAATTGAATTTATTTCTTTAATTTTGTTTTTTAAATATTTTTCTGAATTATAAATTTTATATTCAGATTAAATGTTTTTTAAAAATCTAATCCTACTGAGCTTTTTGCTCACATTTTATTTGTTTTTAAACCTTTCTCACTCTAGGTGGAATTCAGCTTAGGACCAATTAGGAGGCTACCGATCGGACTCACGGGCAGTAGAAGATTTTAAATAGGTTATTTGTATTGACTAATCAAGGCATGTAATATTTTAATTTCCCATTTCTTACATCGAACTATGGTTGTAATTTTAATTATAATCGATACTATATGTGTGGGCATTAATGTGGGTCTGGTGAGGCCCAATCTATATTTAATTGCTTTTACTGCTTTATTTTGTCTTATCTGCTTTTATTATTTCGATAAGAAATTTAAAAAGGGGTTTTAATTTTATCACATTTTTCATAAGTAACTAAATTCTTTACTTGATAATTTTGACTAAAATTTGCTTAATTAAATTAATCAATCCACCACGTCACTCCCTGATTTTCGGGGCGTGACAGTTAATGATAACAAGTTAAAGAAAAATAAATTAAACTAGTTTGGCATGTTAATTCACCATGTTTATACACTAATTATATTTTTATTTTAAATAGAATATTATAGTTAATAATAACAATACCTATTAATTAATGAGTATAAAATCTTAGGTAGACTTAATGGATTGAAACTCTTTGTAAGATAGAAAAAGCGGACAATGCACTCGAGATAAATCACATGGTTACTTAGAAAGATTCTTAAAAAAAAAACAAAAACAAAAACAAAAAACTACCACATCTTACTATTTAGAGAGAGAAATTGAACAACAACTTGAAGAAGGAAAGAATGTTTTACAAACTTAAAGCTCGTAGTAGGAATTTTTTTAAAATGAGCAAATCAATTGATTATCGCTTCGGTTGCTTTTTTTTTCTTTATTGCTTTATTTTGCTTATTTGTTCTCTTTTTTTTTATAATTTATTTTTTTATCTTTTTAATAAAGTTTTATTCTTATGTAAAAAATTATTGGCTGATATATATATATATATATTTAGACAAAATGGTGTTCTTTCAAATAATACCCTGTAAATACGTTGTGCTTAATTTATTAATTAGAGAAACATATTTCATATAAAACTATGGAGACATATTCTCCTTCAGGTTCATCACAAGATCGAGATTCGAGAAATATATTTTATGCTTCTTTAATTACAGTTGTATTCTAAAACACATATACTTCTGCTTATATTTATACACACACATATTTATATATATATATTGAGAAAAATCGATATTGTACATTTACAACTAAACATAATCGATGTCAAATATTATATACTATAATCACCGTCGTCAAACTAGCATACATTAGTGCGCTCAGTATAGAGAAGTCTGAGATCAGAAATAACAAGTTAAATTACTGTTAAATCAGCTACAAATAATAACTCATTACATAAATAGTGTTAGAGCCAACAAAAGTAAACATAGCCTATAGCAAATATTAAGTTTTAAATCCCTCAAATACATATATATATTAAGTTACAAATAATAATTAACAATGGTGTTGATGTTTTCACCTGGTGTGTTTTTTTTTTTTTTGGTGTTTTCATTGTAATAATAGAGATGGTTTTCTACTTTTTGGTTTTTCGTAGGTGTTTGTGCTTTGTGATGTGGTTTTACACTTTACTGTCTTTAGTTTCTTGATTTATATAATTAGATTTATCCATTTCTATAGTAATGTGTTCAAAAAAGTCATCGTTGTTGTGATCGATAAGCAATGTACCCATTTGGTTTCCCTATGTTGGAATGCGGTACAAGTATTACAACCTTGTGCGTTTCAATCGTACTTGTGGTTGGTTCCAATTTATTGTCAAAGTTGAGTTGCTAAATGCATTGACGTCATTTGCGTCTGGATTAGTGTTTGTATTTTCTTAATTTGGAATGATATTATTTTTACATTTCAAGGAGAAAAAAAAAACAGCTATGCATTAATGACTACCGAAGTAATAATTACAATTTACAATGGAAGAGCTAGTGAAGAAACTGATGTAGACTATGAAGAATGCATAAGAGTGAAGACAGAGATATAAAAATCAGGCACCGTTATCTCAACTGGAAATTCACCAACTTTCTCGCCCTATTCTTCTAACATGTCGTATAACCAAACTTCATTATCACAAAATAAGAAAACGACGTTGCCATTGCTTGCGTGGAAAGCCAATACATATATCATTTCGGCCTTGCTTTCCAAGGCCTTATTACACACCAACGACCATGAATAATCATCAGTTGCTGCATTTTTATCGCAATACCTCAGGTCCCAAACTTTGAAGACTAAATGTTCACCAATAATGTTGCGAAATAGCTGAGACATCCTAAGCCTCCCCTGGCACCTTCCAAGGCGTGTGAAGGCCATGGAATTAAATTCACGTACTGGAGGATAGATGTCAGATGAAAGAGCAATATAACGGCATCATTTTACGTCGGAATCGCCGAACGGACCTCGCGCAACAACGCCACTGGCAGCCATTATCATCTTGCTTTCGGTCCAGTGCAGAATTCCATTACAGGAAACAACTTGATTAAGATTATCACTTGAACGCATTTTATGAATCGAGGTAGAGCTGAAATCATGATCAACTGGCTCCATTTTTTGGTCTCCGAACAAAAGATTGTCACGGAAATATGATCTTTACTATTAGGTAAAGCATATCCAAATGACACTACCTTATGTCTGCAGTTCAGTCACGAGACTTTATTAGTGAAGGAACTCACTGAGATTAGAGATTAATTTTTACTAAATGAATATGTAAGTATACATTTACGGCATATTTACCAAAATTACCAAAATTCTAAAGGAGGAAAACATAATGAGATTTCTTTATTCATGAGAAAAACAATGGAATGATAATGGAATTTCTTCCTTGTGCTTGCTTATCTATTAGATAATGGAACGAAAACTTATCCAATTTTCTTTTAGTATTTAACTGTTTATTATACATCAGTACATGAATCTTATCAATGTAATCATTAAAATGACTTTCTGCACATAACTAATTAATTATTGACCTATTAACACGTGAACTTGTTAAGAACATAAAAAAAAATTTGACATTTATTCTAGGAATCAATACTAAGAGAGTATAAGAATTGCATTCTATATTAGATTATCTTTAATGCAAATGTTAACACCAATACCATATGTGGCACCATAAAGTGTGAAAATGTCATATTTGATATGCTACACTACGTTGCACTCTAACGTGTAATGAATGTAACAGTACATTCAAGATGCCCTTACATGAGGCCCACCAAACTACCAAACTAGGAAGGACACACCCCTTTCTTTCTTCGAAATGTGTAATAAATAGTATATCATGAAAAATTAAAATATTATCTCATGAAAAATTGAGAACAAAAACCTCAAAATATCATTACCTCTTTCTCCTCATATACAATGGAGGCATTGATTTTACCTCATTGTTTCTTCAAAAATGAGATGTGATCTAAATTACTCTGACGATTGCCAAAGTCTTTCATGGATTTTGTAAATCTCTCAAACCAAGCTTTTGGAGATTGCTTCAATCCATACAATAATTTTTTCAGTTTGCCCACCTTCTGATCATGCTTTTTAGGTATCTTGCATCCCAGTTGAACGTCCATATAAACCTTTTTCGATAAGTCTCCATGAAGAAATGCATTCTTCACATCAAACTATTGCAATAGCAATCCAGATTTGTTAGCTAAAGACAAGAGAACACAACTGTGTTAATGTTAGCTACCAGTGTAAATGTATCAAAATAGTCTATCTCATAAGTCTAAGTGTATCCTTTTGCTAACAGCCTTACTTTGAAGCGTTTAATGGTACAATTTGCCTTGTACTTCATAGTGACTCATAGGATATTTGACTTTACTATTGAGGTCAAGTTCATAAGTGGTCTCAGGGATACCTCTATTTTGATGTGAAGGAAGTATTTTTCTTATTAAATCTGATGTTGTAGTGGGAGCATCCTCTACAAATGATTCGTTAGGTATGTCAGTATTTTGTGGTATGAGGGACTCATATTCTAATGAAGATGGGTTAGTTTCAACCTCTAGGATCTCATGACAACTTTGGTCACCTGATTCCACTTTTCTTGCTTCTCGGGTACATGTTTCTGCTTGAGAGTCATTACTGTTTGAATTCCCACTACCCACATATTGATAGCTTCTAGTTTCAATGGATTGATCTTCGCCCGATGGGAAATCATATGTGAGAGTCTAAATTTCTATCTGGCTATAACCCCCTAAAATTCAAGCTTAGCAGGGAAATACATGGCATCTTTATGGAATACAACATCCATGGTGATGAATAGTAGCTTTGATGGGAGATGATAGCACCAGTATCCCTTTTGATGTACGGCAAGCTAGCTTGTTTTGTTGATGTAGGAGTACAAATGCCACATAACCAAATACATAAAGGGGCAAATTGGAACATTCAGAGCAACAATTGCTTCATTTAGAACCTGAAAGGATGTTTGGAAGCCAATAGAATTGATAGGTACTCGGTTGATCAAGTATGCTGTGGAGGCCAATGCTTCACCTCAATAAGACAATGACATATGAGCTTCAATCAATGGCATATTTTTTTTAATTTTTTTAAACAAAAAAAGTGAGGTTAAGCTAAGGTCAACAATGATTTAGGATGGTTTGATAAGCAAAGATCGCCATTAAGGTCGGGTTGGGAGACCGAATTCGATGTTGGGGTCGGGCGAGCAAGCTGGACGCATTGTTAAGGTTTGGCCGTAGGCCTAAACTCATTGATGGACATGGCCTGGAAGGACAAACACATCATTGAGGTCTGGCTAGTAGGCCAGACTTGCCATTGGGGTCTAGCTAGTGAGTTGGACATGGTGCTAAGGTCGGACCAGCCAAGTGGACTTACTGTCAAGGTCGGGTTGACGAACCAGACTCGTTGAGGTCTACTTTACTTCAAAAAAAGTTAGAAGAAGGAAGAAATTAGGCCATTATTAATTAGGAATAAAAGTAAATAGATCAAAAGATAGCAATGTTTAGTAAATAGCCCATGAATGGTGTAAAGAGAAACATGAAGTAGTATAGAGAGAATGAAAAACAGTAACAAAATAAAATAAGAAGAAAAAGAAGAAGGAAGAAGTAAATTAAAAAATCAAATGTTTAGAAAGAACACATAATTTTAAAAATATATATTTAAATATTTAAAAAATATGTTATTTACTTACTTTAACAAAAATTATGTTATTTGGTGTAATTTTTTACGAAAAGGTTTTCAGCGTCTTCCTAGCTTTATCATATTGGGCCCAGGCCATTACTCCCGCAGTTGAAGGTTGGACTTGCAATGAGTGACGGCCCGATTAAGTCCCGCTCTTTCCACTGCCTTCGTCGCTCACTTCCTCTTCTTTTCACCCGAGAGTCCTATTCTTGTTTGTGTGCAAATGTCGAGAGCGGCAAAGCTTACGATTACTCCATGAATGAACAAAAAAACAAATAAGGCAAACTCTTTAAACACCAAAAAAAAGGGGAAAAACAAACAAGAAGAAAAAAGCAAGAATTCCAATTGAAGAAATCTGAAAATGAGTACTGTCGACAAGATGCTGATCAAAGGCATTCGGAGCTTCGACCCCGAGAACAAGCACGTCATCACCTTCTTCAAGCCCTTGACTCTCATCGTTGGCCCTAATGGCGCCGGGAAAACTGTATTCCTCTCTCTCTCTCTCTCTATATATATATATATAGTTGTATATATTTTATGTATGTATATATTGCATATTGCATATATATATATAATCATCATCATCATCTTTTCTGTCTTCCTTTAGCTCTTCTTTAATCGCCATGTTTGTTGTACTTTGATTTTTGCTTAGACGATTATCGAGTGCTTGAAGCTTTCGTGCACCGGCGAACTGCCTCCGAACGCCAGGTCTGGCCACAGTTTCATCCATGACCCTAAGGTCTCTATCTCTCTTTCTCTCTCTACTAAGCTAAAGAATCATACCAGGTTTATTTATATTTGTAAATTTTGGATCTTAAGATTTTTTCAGCAAGTTTTCTCTGCATTAACTTTATCTGCTTTGGAAATGGGATTGTTTTTCTTTTTGGAGAAATTGTTTTGAGTGCTTTTTTTTAAAAAAAAATATTTGCGCGGACTGGTTGTAGGTTGCAGGGGAAACGGAGACAAAGGGGCAAATTAAGCTCCGATTTAAGACGGGGGCGGGTAAGGATGTAGTGTGTATTAGGTCCTTCCAGCTGACCCAAAAGGCTTCAAAAATGGAGTATAAGGCAATTGAGAGTGTGCTTCAAACCATTAATCCTCACACTGGAGAGGTATATTTTCTTTTTTACTGTCTTTTTCTGGGAAGAAAATTATTAAGTTGTGTCAAGAAATTGGATTAAGTTGGATAATGAGCAGATGTTTTCATTGTAAGATGACCCATAATCTTTTTTATTTTAGTGGCAGTTGAATATATTAGTTTGGTGTGGTACTTCATTGATGTATGAGCAAGCCCTTTTATGGAACTTTTGGTTGAGATGCTGCCCTTACATTTTGTATTTGCTATGCATTAAAGAAACTACGTGGTCTTGATAGAACCTTTTCTTTTTCCCTTCTAAATGAAAAAGAGATTGTTTAATATACTGCAAAGGTAACATCAAGGGAGTCATAAATTTCATTGATGAACTCTTGCTTATGATGACGTCTTCGTTTTGGAAGTTATGTGACATTGTCTTTTTGTGTGTGTGCATTTGTGATGCTTACGTAAATGTTGAAATGACTAAAACAAACACCAGTAGGTTTGGCACGACGAGAGGCAATGTGAAATCTTTTGAGTTAATGAAATAAGTGCGTCCTTGTATTTTGTATTGGAGAACAAGGATGAAGCTAATTAAGTAAATGACTTAAATTGATTATTTGATCACTGATGCGTAATTGCATGCAATTTTCCTGTTGGAGATTAGGTAGCTGATGTATATAGATTTTCTCTTTGCCAAAGCAATCTGGTTATCGTCTCTCTCTCTCTCTCTTTTTTTTTTTTTCGGCTTAAGTTGTGTTTTCAGTATAAAAATGAGTTTATTGTATATAAAAGATTGTTTCTTTCTTGATATTAGTTGGTTGCTTGCAGAAAGTTTGCCTTAGCTATAGATGTGCTGACATGGATCGGGAAATTCCTGCTCTGATGGGTGTCTCCAAGGCAATTCTGGAAAATGTTATATTTGTACACCAGGATGAAGCCAATTGGCCATTGCAAGATCCTTCCACTTTAAAGAAAAAGTTTGATGACATCTTCTCTGCTACCCGGTACTTACTTATTTTGTCAATTGTCCTGCCTTATACTAACATTTTAATAATTTAATCGATTCTTGAAAACTACAAAGTAACTTTATAGCTTGTCCATTCATATCTTTCCGCAATCTTGTCGTCCGTGTCCCCATAATTGAACTCATAACTATCATGCATCTTATTTTTGCTAGGATAGATAAAATTGGTTCTTTTGGCGTGAAGAATTTTATTTTAATAATTTTCACTTATGCACCTCAGTTCTAAGAGCCAAGTCTCCATTAGAAACTCTTCAAGGATTCCTTATGCTAAATATTTCGGTTTCAAAACTATAAGCCAATTCGCACTTTTATTTCTAAATTAATTTATCCTTCTGAGAAAATTTCTCTCTTCATTCATTATGCCAATTACTGAATTTCAGTACCTTATTGTGTACAAATATCATTTCAGTGCCTTCAGCAGATTATTGTAGCAGAACATAACAAATCTGAAAAATCTTCATTTTTTCATAGTTCTTTCTGGCACTTCTACTGTTTGTTTAAGTATTTATTGCATCGAGTTTTGCTTTACACATGATTTTGACGTTTCTAACTTTTTAAATATGCAACTTGGTACACTTAATCAGATATACAAAGGCATTGGAGGTCATAAAGAAACTTCACAAGGATCAAGCTCATGAGATAAAGATGTACAAGCTGAAATTGGAGAATCTTCAAACATTGAAAGATGCTGCATTCAAGGTCTTTGTTTTTCCTGCTTATTTCATATCTTCTTCAATTTTTTTTTTTTTTTGAGTCTCTTGTCGCAAGTTTTACATGCAAATTCTGACCTAAGTCCTAAGAAAAAAGAGTAGTGTATTAAGTTAGCAACAGGATTTTCGTTTTAGATTTTACATTGGTAAATTTTCTGAAGGACTCATAGTTGCATGTAGAAGCCCTTGTATAGAAAGAAAGAAAATAGAAAAAATAATAAAAAAAAAAGTTTCATGTGGAAGGACTTTGAATTCAAAGTTGTTTTTATTTTTTTATTTATTTCCACAGAATTCCATGTTCATCCTGTTATGAATATAGGTAATTACTACATTTTATTTCTTTTAACAATGCTTTGAGATATTCCTTTGAAAGTGCAAATGCTTATTAGCTTGGTTTGTAGTTGACATAGATCCAGGGAGAAATATGGCTAAAAAGGTCTTTAGGTTCCTCTGGATTTTTTTTTTTCTCTTTCTTTCGTTCTTTAGAGGAGAAGATTAATCATTAGTGTTTTACATGTTTTCTTTACCAAATCTTTCGCCATATCACTTGCAGGCAAATTTTCTCTTCAAAGATGGACATAAATGATCGTCTTGAGATGTTCCATTGACTATTTTCCTTTTATTGTTACGTTTAGATCAGAACTCTGAAAGGTTTCTTGACTCTTTAATATGACTATGATTTTAGTTTCTTCGTTTTCCTTTACTTTACAGCTTCGTGAAAGCATTTCTCATGATCAAGAACGAACAGAATCTATGAAAAGAGAGATTCAGGAGTTGGAAAGAAGTATCTTAGATGTAGATGCTAAAATTCATGACACTGAAGTGACGCTGAAAGACCTGAGGAAGTTGCAGCTACAGATTTCAACTAAGACCGCTGAAAGAAGCACTTTATTTGAGGAACAACAGAGACGACTTGATAGCCTTGAAGAGGAGAATGATGGTTTATAGACGCTTATTAGAAATCAATATTCTTTTAAATTCTTGCGTTTAATTTTCTCTGGTCTGTCAACATATTCCTATTTTTTTGCCAGACTGCCATTATTCTTTATTTGCTTGTCCTTTTCTTTGCATATGGTAATATTTTTTTTTTCTTTTCTTCTTTTTTTCTTCATAGTTTCTAACACTTTTGTCCTTTTGGTCCTTTTTCTGGACAGACACGGATGAAGAACTGGAGGAATGGAAGACTAAGTTTGAAGAAAGGATTGAACTTTTAAACGTCAAAATCAGAAAGTTGGACAGGGAAATGAATGATGCGGGGACTACAAGTTCTCATCTGAAGCAGATAATCATGGACTCTGTTCGGGAGATCACCAAGCTTCAGACTGAAACTGAAGTAAAATGTTTTGATATCCAGTTTGGCATTTCAAGGAAAAAATTTGAGTAAAAATTGATTATATTTTAATCTTTTACTTTTTAACTTCAGGCCCATATGTCCAGGAAGAATGAACGAGATTCTATCATCAAAAATCTTTTCACGAGGCATAATTTAGGTCCTCTTCCAAATCCTCCTTTCAGTGATGAAGTAGTTTTGAACCTCACAAACAGAGTAAAGTCAAGAGTGATGGATCTTGAAAGGGATGTACAGGATAAGAAGGTGAAGTGTTTTGATATTTATTTTGAATAAATACACGTCTGTGATGTAATATGTATTCATGTCTTTCTATGTGCGTGGATGTATATGCTTTCCTTTTGTGTAGTTCACATCTTGTGCCCTTAAATGGGAAGCTTCTGTCAAGTCAAGGTTAAAATGCGCCTCAAAGTCATTCTATCCTCAAGTTCTAAGTTGACCTATATATGTTTATATATTTGTTGCTAAAGAGCCATCTTTATTTATGTCAATGAGAAGTATTCACTAAAAAGATGTGTGATTCAGAAATTAAATGAGATTGAACAAAAGACAGCATGGGATCACTACATGGAAGCGAATGATCGGTGGAAAAATATGGATGCTCAAAAGGAGGCTAAAGTAGAAATAAAGGTTAGTGTATTGATTATCTAAGAGGTGTTATAGAGGCCTCTTAATTGCTTATTTTCTCATGTTCTAAGAACTTTCACATTTGCCATTCATGCAGAGTGGCCTTCTCAAACGTATTGAAGATAAAGAAAATGAGCGCAAGGAATTTGAACGTCAAACTTCAGATATTGATCTTCGCATTGATGAACGAGAAAAAAACACGGTGAAATGATCCTTCCTTGTGATTGTAAATTGGATGCACTTTCTTTGTTTTGATTAATGATATAGATATATGTTTGACCCGTTTGGTTCACAGGTTTAAAGTGAAAGTTTGAACAGAAATTTAAATTTTTGTGAGAGAAAATTGTTAAGAAATGGTTCGAAATGTAATTCAAACCTATCAAACAAGCGTGCCTGTCAAGTAATTCTTTTTTCGCTGTCTTTTTACTGCCACTACAGCAAATTGAGGTGGAAAGAAAAACAAACCAGCTTGCTGAAAGAGAATTTGAAATGAATATACGCCAAAAGCAGATTGAATTGTATAGCGTAGAGCAAAAGATTAAGGACCTTAATCGTGAGAAAGATATCATAGCTGGTGATTCTGAGGACAGAGTCAAGCTGTCTTTGAAGAAGGCAGAACTGGAGAAGCACAAACAGATGCATAGAAAGATGTCAGTCAATTCCTTTGCCTTTTGTTTTGAGTTTTTGTTCTTGTGTTTTTCAGCTGATGATGTTTCTTATATCTTCTTCTGTTTTATCAGATTAGATAAGCACAGAGAAAAAATAAGAGGAGTGCTAAAAGGGAGGCTTCCTCCAGACAAGGATTTGATAAAGGAAATTACTAATGTCATGAGGTTGTTTGAATCTTTTTATATATTTTTATTTCTACAAGTCCCACAATTAAACTTTGGCCAATGTGTTCGTCAAGAAAAGTTGTACTCTGGGGTTGGAAGTCTGATTTGCGTTTTCGTTTTGTGTATCATATTTATACTACCATGATATACAAAAAAAAAAAAAAAAAAAAAAGTACTTTAGAATCACTGATGCAATACATAAAGTTGTTCCTTTTTTTTTTTCCTGCTTTTCCAGCATTTTTCCTTTTGATGCTCGGTCATTTTCTTCATTATCATATTGTCATAAATTGTTTATTCATGTTGGTGATACACATACATGCTGCTATAATCTCATGATTACAAATTTCTGCGTGCAGCCAGATTATTATTATTACAGATTGCAGATTATTATTACAGATTACAAATCTCATGATCACAGATGATGATGATTATTATTATTATTATTATTATTATTATGCTCTTTTAACCATTAAAGAACACGCAATGCAATTTTGGCTGTCAGATCAACCCTGCCTTGGTTTTAATTAAAGCTGGTGTTTTGGGTGCTTCAAGATTCTTGTTTGGCATTCTCATTCTTTGGAATCCTTTCAATAGATTATTTTGAGGCAAAATTATTCTTTTAACTGTTTCTACGTTCTGTATTAGTTGTTTTTTCTTCTTGGGTGATAAATTAAAGCCAAAGAACCGTGAGGTAGTCAGCTGAATTTGTTTCATTGTTCTGTGAACTTCTGTGGTTCAACAGTCTGAGTTAGATTTGAGATTCTTGTAGTTTTCTAGCATACTTTGGGCAAAATACTCTAGGGCTTGCTGATACTATACTTGATGCAGGGCCGTTACAATGGAGTTTGATGACTTGAACAACAAATCTCGTGAGGCAGACAGGGAGGTGAATATGTTGCAGATGAAAATTCAAGAAGTTAATAATAACATCTCCAAACTTCAGAAAGATATGGACTGTAAGTTCATTTTAGAACAGAAGACCATGATATGAACAGTTAGTTTATTCATAACTGCTGAAGTCTTTCCTCCCTGATTCCGGTTCTGCTGCGGCACAGAATTGCTTAGCGTAAACTACTTGTATGGCAGTAGTAGTATTTGTCCACATATGTGGATATGTGGTAGAGTAAGCCTTTTATATTCCATATGAGGTATATTTGAGGAAAATGATCTTCTTATGAGGCAACCTTCTTTTGGGGCCATTCTTCATTTATTGCAGAACTGATGGTTCAGCTGTTTCTGCTTCCTGTTCTAGAATCTATAGGAATCTGATGCTCATATATTTCAACCAATGCGTGTGCTTTGGATTAAACTTGCAAAATTTTCCCTACAGATTAGTCTTATACAAATACCATTTACTATATTGATTTCGAGAATGCCATGAAAAGGAACTGAACGGATAAGAATGATGGCTTATCTTAGTGACTTTAATTTATTAGCTAATATTATGATGCTATTAAGAACTTTTTTCTTTCTTCCCACATTGTCCTGCAAACCAGCATCGGAATTTACTTAAATATGCTTCATAATATGATACTGCAGCAAGGAAGAGATATATTGAATCCAAACTCGAGTCCTTGGAGCAGCAGTCTTTTGCCATTGAATCCTATCTGAAAGTCTTGGAGTCAGCCAAAGAGAAAAGGGATGTCCAGAAAAGGTTCTTATTTTTAATTTGTGCTGTTAACTTGTGAGAATCTTTATAATGTACACGATTCTCTACTGCTGATGTAAAGATATGGATAGTTAATACCGTATATGTGCTTTCTCCTTTGTAGCAAATACAACATTGCTGATGGTATGCGGCAGATGTTTGATCCTTTTGAGAGAGTTGCGCGCGCTCATCATGTTTGCCCATGCTGTGAACGTCCTTTCTCTGCGCAAGAAGAAGACGAGTTTGTTAAAAAGGTTGCTGTATATCGCTTCTCCAAATTTTAAGAGTTTTCTACAAGCTTTATTTTTCCCAATAGTTAGGCATTTGAATCAGATGTGTTAAAATCAGGTGGCAAGTGCATTAGCTGTATAGTATGAGTTTGTTGTATTTATTTCTGAACTGGCCGATATTCTTGTGAGTGACAGCAAAGAGTGAAGGCTGCAAGTTCAGCTGAACATATGAAAGTGCTGGCAGTAGAGTCCTCCAATGCTGACTCTTACTTTCAGCAGTTGGATAAGCTTCGTATGGTTTATGAAGAATATATTAAAATTGGCAAGGAAACAATCCCAAATGCGGAGAAAGAGTTACATGAGCTTAATGAGGAGCTGGATCAGAAATCTCACGCCCTTGACGATGTAATTATCAATCGCAGTACATATAGTTTTTGGCTATCTCAGTCTTGCCAATGAGTTGTTGCTGGATTCTGTTGAATGTATTTGGACTTTATTTTAGTTTACCATCATCTGCATAAGACAATCTGCAATTCATTGATATAGTTTGCCCTTTCTATGGTAACCAGGGCTCGAAAATGTTCCCTATTCCCAATCATCCCAAATTAATTTTTCTTTCTTCTTTGTGAGATCTTTGTCTTTCAATATCACTGTTTCCACTCCATGAATCTTGTTCAAGTAATTTGTCCATGGGGAAGGGGCATGAGAAACATAATATGACATTATCATTTACTTAATGATCTCTTGATGTGGTTTTATCTGCTACTTAGTAGCGCACGGTGATTCTTGGTTGACAAGTTTATTGAATTTTTTTTCTTGTTCTCTGTTTTATTTTTTTATTTATTATTTTTTAATTTCTTAGTAAGTAAAACTTATGCCCTCCTTTGGAAATAGGTAGTAGCTGTTTTAGCTCATGTACAGTCGGATAAATCCTTAGTGGAGACCTTAGTTCAACCAATTGAAACTGCTGATAGGCTATTCCAAGAAATTCAAAGTTTGCAGCAACAAGTTGATGAGTTGGAGAATAAGCTTGATTTTCCAGGGCAAGGAGTAAGGTCCATGGAAGATATTCAAAAGGAGCTAAGTACTTTGCAGAGTACAAAGTACGAAATCTGTTTTTTGGACATTCTTTGTAGTTTAGTTTTGTGAACAATAGATTTGATTAATGAGCCATATCAAACAAGTAAGAATCATGTCTATGGAACCTATGCATGTTCTTTTGAATATATATTTTTTCAACGTTTGGTTATGAGCTGTTTTGTACATGTATGATGTGTCAAAATGTTCTCTCTTTTTATTTATGGGGATATTGTCTTTCTTGTGCCAACAGAGATAATTTGCATAATGAAGTAGAGAAGCTGAGGGATGAACAAAGGTACATGGAAAGTGATTTAGCAAGTATTAAAATTCGGTGGCACTCACAAAGGGAGGAGAAAATCAAAACGGCTAATGTGTTACGAGATGTGAAAAAGGCAGAAGAAGAGTTGGAACATTTGGCTGAGGAAAAACGTCAAGTTGATCTTGATGAAAAGGTATCTTTCTGGCTTTGCTATTGCTGTCTTAATCTTTTGCTTGGTAGAAACGTACTTGCCTTGCCAGTGGGAGCTATTTCTTGTTACAATAGTGTACGAGTGATATTCTGCTAAATCTTGTGTAGGTTCTTGTGGTAACGTAATCTTTGAAGAGTTTTTTGTTAATCTGAAATAGCCCCTAAGAGTTCAGTCGATGTCGCTTAGATTGTTTCCCTTTGAGTTAGAAATTTGAGTGTGAGCACTTAACTCTAGAGGAAGAAATTTAGCAAGAAGCTATGGAATAGGGAAAAGTAAAACTCATGAAGCTTCTCTCTTTGTTCAAATTCAACAGACCGAAATATAACTCCTATGTTTTTCTGATCCAAAAAGAATCATTTGCTACTCCATTATGTGCATGGAAATTTCAAGTTTATGTTGGCAAAACAAGGTTCATAATAGGTGTGCACTCTGGTTCTTGAGGTTGAGGCTATACCAAGCTTTGTTAACCTAGACATCTTCGCTCTTATCTTTCAACATTCTAATGATTAACTGAAGACAAACTAGAGGAGAGAAACAATAAAACACTGCCTTTTATTAATTCTGAAAACTTCACCCTAAACACACGTTCCTATCTGCCTTTTATAGTTTCTATACCTGGCAGATTCACATTTAACTACTTAACAACCTTTCCTAAAAACTAGGAAAATCTTCTTACTGAAAATCTACTCATAATAAAACATAAAAAGCTAAAAAATACAATTTTAAACATGCTGACACTCCCCTTGAAGTTGGGCTGTACAAATTGAACATTCCCAACTTGTCGATAAGCTTTTCAAACAAAGGCCTAGAAAGTCCTTTTGTGAGCACATCTGCTGCCTGTTCTGATGTTGGTGATATGCAAATTGTTCCATTCTCAATCTTCTCTTGAATAAAATGGCGATCAACTTCGACGTGTTTGGTCCATTCATGATGAACTGGGTTATGCGAAATATTGATTGCAACTTTGTTATGTAGTATACCCTCAAAGGAAGTCCCGTGGTTATCTTCAGCTTTTCTAACAATATTTTCAGCCACAAAATCTCACATGCTCCATGTGCTACTGACCTTAACTCAGCTTCTGCGCTACTTCTTGCCACAATTGATTGCTTTTTGCTTCTCCATGTCACTAAATTTCCCCAAATGAATGTACAATATTTGGAAGTTGACTGCCTATCTTCTGCTGCTCCTGCCCGGCATCGGTGTACACTTCTAGGTTCCTCTTTTTGTTCTTTCTAAAAAAGAGTCCTCTGCCAGCTGACCCCTTTAGGTACCTCGGGATCCTTTATACTGCTTCTATCTGATCTTTAGTGGGAGAGTGCATATATTGACTTACACGACTTACGGCAAAGGCAATATCGAGTCTCGTGTGTGAAAGATAAGTCTCCCCGCTGGGCGCTGATATCCCCCACGATCAATTGGATCACTAGACATTGCTTCCTTCGACCTTGTAGTAGTTTCCACAGCAGTTTTGACTGATTTGCACCCCCTCATTCCTGTCTCTGCCAATAAGTCTAAATTATTTTCGCTAAGATAGAAATTCCGGATTTGTTTCTTGCAATTTCCATACCCAAGAAATATGTTAAATTCCCGAGATCCTTCATTTCAAACTTCGTAGCCAACCTTTGCTTCAAATTCTTCTTTTCAGTTGTATCATCACCTATTAAATTATATTATCTACATAGACAATAAGAATAGTAATTTTGTTATCCTTATATCTATAAAATAGAGTATGGTCTGCTTGAGCCTGCTTGTATTCTAGCCTTTGGTTCACTTTGGTGAATCGATCAAAGCCACGCCCTTGAAGACTCCTTTAACCCATACAGGGACTTCTTTAACCTGCATACCTTCCATGATTCCTTTCTTCATCAAACCCAAGCGGCAAATCCATATACACCTCCAAATTCCCATTCAAGAAAGCATTCTTTATGTATAATTGCCGCAGTGACCAATCTAAATTTACAGAAACAGATAATAAAACACGTACAGTATTTATCTTTGCCACCAGGGCAAATGTTTCTTGATAGTCTACTCCCTATGTTTGAGTATAGTCTTTCGCAACAAGCCTCGCTTTGTATCTCTCAATGGACCCATCCGCCTTATATTTAATTGTATAGACCCATTTGCATCCTACTGGGACCTTGTTGCTTGGTTTTTGGACAATTTCCCATGTTCCATTCTTTTCGAGTGCATCCATCTCTTTAATCGCCTTTCTTCATTCTAGATTGTCCCACGCCTCCTGAATTGTCTTGGGAATTTTAACCTCTGCAAGGTTAGACACCAAAGCTTGAATTGGTCTTGATAAATGGTTGTAACACACAAGCTTTGATATAGGATGTTTTGTGCACGTCTGAGTTCCCTTCCTGATTGCAATTGGAAAATCACCAACATCCTTAGATTGTTTGGTATCCATACCTGATTTCCACGTGGAATTCTGGCAGTGGGTACTGGTATTCGGATCTACCTCCTTTGGACATTGTTTTCGTGAGTAAGTGAATTCAAACGGCTGTATTTTATTTTCTCCCCCTGTTGTTTGATCTCTTAACTGTTGGGTAGATTGTTTATCTGAAATAGAACTTGAAATTCGTTGAGGATCATGTTGGTTGGAGATATTTTGAGTGGGCAGATACGAATATTTTGTTGGAGGATCGTGTGGAGGAATGTCGGAGGAATACCTTGGTCAATAGGAATGTTGGGTAGACAAATTTGAGGAAGGATTTGATGCCCCAACAAATTCGGATTCACCAGAGGAAGAATTCGTAGCGTGTAGATCGGGAGGATTTTGTGGAGGATCTTCAAGATTTGCAAGATTTTCAAGATTGACAAGATTTTGTTGAGAATCCGGAGAAGGATTTTTAGGAGGTTCTGAGGGAAAGTTTGAGGCCGAAAATCTTGAGGAAGCATATTTGAGGGCAATTCAAAATTGGAATTGTTAGGAGAATCTTGGCTGACTTGTTCTAAGGGGCGACAATCAGGGGAAAAATCCAGAAATATTCCTAAAGTTCAGATTTGGAATTCGAATTCAAGCCTGACTGTAGAGAATTTCGTGGATACTCCCCTTGAGGAGATTCTTTTGCATGGAACGGTTGATTTTCGGAGAACGTAACATCCCAAGAGATAGAATATATATATTTTTTTGATGAATAACATCTGTATCCCTTTTGTGTGGAGGAATATCCTAAGAATATACTTAAAAGAACATGGATCAATTTTACTCGGATTTGGCTTAAGATTGTGAACAAAGGATGTACACCCAAAAATTTTTAAATTTAAAGTTGAAAAAAAGATGAATGAGGCTAGGATTGAAGGAGATAACTCAATGGGGTTTGATATTTGAGGACATGATATGGCATCCTATTAATTAGATAACATGCAGTTAACATGGCATCCCCCAAAAACTTTTTGGAACATTGGATGTGAAAAGTAATGAACATGCTACTTGTAAAAGATGATGAGTTTTTGGTTCAAAAACACTGTTTTGTTGTGGTGTACTTGAGCAAGAACTGTGATGAATAATTCCGGTTGTTTTGAGAAAATTCCCAAGGTTAGTATTAAAATACTCTATACCATTGTATTGGGTTTTAATCATTGCATGAAAATTTTTAAACATAGTTTCAGTTTTAAAATTATCTTTTAAAAGATACACTCAACACTCACGAGTATGATCGTCAATGAGTGTAATAAACCATCTTTTATTTGTAACACAAAATTCAGGAGGGACCCCAAATATCGCTATGAATTAACACAAATGGTTTGGAAGCATGACAAGGTTGAGGAGGAAAAGGGAGGTGCCTGTGCTTGGCCAATTGGCAAATTTCACATTGAAATAAATCATCCTTTTTAAACAATGATGGGAACAAGAATTTTAAATTAGTAAAACTGGGATGACCTAGTCTGTAATGCAACAACATTATTTTTTGAGTCCTAGAATAAGAAGGAAACCCAACAGCCTTTTTGAGCATGCCTACTCACAGAGATGCCATCCTTAAAGTAGTAAAGACCGTTGACCTCCTTAACACTGCCAATCTTCCTCTTCGAAATCCGGTCCTGGAAAACACAGATGGAGAAAAATTAACTATATAGTCCAAATCCTTTGTAATTTTGCTAATGGACCTTAGATTATAGGATAAACTTGGCACATGTAGGACAGCCTTAAGCGTAATATTGTGTCCGAGTTTAATAGTTCCTATTCCTGCAACCACAGAGGAAGATCCATCTACCACTTTGACTTTGTGATTTTCGGGACTTGGAACATAAGTGGTAATTGGCATAAAATCAGCACATATTCAATATTATTCTAATTAATTTTGTTTCCTTTATTAGCTAGAATTAGTTGTCTGATTTATTTGTAATTGATTGTACAAATTGTATAGTTGACTATCTAAAAATAGCCACATGTATCCTGTATTTATACCCCTAAGATATATGGAATGAATCAATTCAGCCAAGTCATTATTTTGGTATCAGAGAGGTTGGCAAAATATTTTCTGGCTGAAACCCTTTTTGTTTTCTGGTTGAAATTTTTTTTTTACACCATGTCTGAGAAAACTGATAGCAAGAAGTCACCCACAGTGACCATTCATGAAACATCTTTTCCAACAATTTCTATTAAATTAGATGGTGGAAATTATCGTGTCTGGTCTCAAGTTATGGAGATGCATATTGCTGGCAGAAAAAAGAAGGGGTACATCACAGGGAAAAAGGCTGCACCTACAGAAGATGATCCAAGTTTTGACGAATGGGAGGCCGAAGACGCTCAGGTTAAGTCTTGGCTAATTAACTCCATGAGTGATAAACTAATGTCACATTTTGTGCAATGTGGAACAGCCAAACAGGTTTGGGATGCAGTCAAGAGGAGTTATCTTGATGTCTCAGATTCTTCTCAAGTATATGAATTGATGAAGAAATCGTTTCAATCACGCCAAGCTGGTCGGTCTCTTACAGAATATTACAACGAATTAAACTCCATATTCTTGGAGCTTGATTATCGAAGGCCTAATGATATGACGTGTCCCACTGATATTGAGAAACAAAGAAAGCGTACGGCAGAGGAACGGGTTTATATATTTCTTGCAGGTCTTGATCACAATCTAGATCAGGTCAGTGGCCGTGTGTTGGCCATCTCTCCTTTACCAAGCCTCGAGGAAGCCTATTCGCAAGTTCGTCGTGAAGAGCAAAGACAACTCACCATGGGAACGGAAGATCGATCGGAAGCTTCAGCCCTAGCTGTCCAAAAGAACAACTCTAGGCCAGCAACTCTTTTACCTTCTTCCACCTCCTCTTCTCGTTTCTGCACTTACTGTAATGGCTCAAGGCATACAGAAGATACTTGCTGGAAGAAGCATGGCTATCCGGAGTGGTACAAACTCAAACAAGCTGAAAAGAAAAATAAGAAATCTACACAGGTTGCTGTCACAGATACTCCTCCATCTTTTGCTTCTCATGTAACTCGAGTATCTCCTGAGGAAGGTAAATCTGGTTTGGCTTTCATTTCTGCTGCCAATGACACTTGGATTATTGATTCAGGAGCTACGGATCATATGACTAGTAACTCTTCTTTGCTTGACTCTCTAATTCCTTCTCCGGTTGAGTTTGTCCATGTTGCTAATGGGACTCCTATGTCAATCTTAGGAGCCGGGAATGTCTCATTTTCCTCCACACTTCCTATGTTCTCTGTCCTACTTGCACCTAACCTTTCTAATAATCTCCTTTCCATTAGCAAGATTACCAAAAATCTTAATTGTTCAGTAACCTTTCATTCTACACATTGTGTATTTCAGGACAATCTTACGAAGACGACGATTGGCATTGGTAAGGAGAGAGGGGGTCTTTACTACCTAGAAGGGGCAAAGAGATTGCAACCGAAAACGGATCACATTGTTCAAGTAGCAAGGAAAACATCTGATAGAGAAAAAATCATGTTGTGGCATTGTCGGTTGGGTCATCCTTCTTTTTTCTATTTAGAACGCTTGTTTCCTCAGTTATTTAGAAGTGTTCCGGTTTCTAGTTTACGATGTGAACAATGCATTTATGCTAAAAATCATCGTGTGACTTTCAAAATAAGTCTCAATAAAAGTCCAGTCCCTTTTGTTCGTGTTTTTACAGATGTTTGGGGTCCTTTTTCTATTCCTTCTGCCTCGGGTCACAAATATTTTGTGTCTTTTATTGATGACTGTACTAGAGTGAGTTGGGTATATTTGCTGAAATCTAAGCATGATGTTTTGCATGTTATTCCTCAATTCTCAAAAATGGTCGCCACACAATTTGATACGCAAGTTAAGGTTTTTCATTCTGACAATGGTCGTGAGTTTGTAAATCAGTCTCTCGCTAATCTATTCCGAGAAAATGGAATCCTCCACCAAACAACGTGTACATACACACCACAACAGAACGGCATAGCAGAGCGTAAAAACCGCCACATTCTAGAAGTGGCTCGGGCTTTATGCTCTACTATGCGTGTTCCCAAACGTTTCTGGGCTGATGCCGTCATGACCGCTGTCTTCCTCATAAACCGAATGCCTGCACGTGTTATTGACTATCAAACACCTTTGCGAATATTATCCCAGTTTCACTCTATTCCTTCTCCTTTGAATCTTTGTCCAAAAGTTTTTGGTTGTGTCTGTTATGTTCATATCCATTCTCATCTAAGAGACAAACTTGATCCTCGTGCTCTTAAATGTGTCTTTCTTGGTTACTCTAATTCCAAAAAGGGCTATAAATGTTTCCACCCTCCTTCAGGAAAATACTATGTCTCTATGGATGTTCAATTCTGTGAGCGTGAGTCTTATTTTTCTGGGGATGTGTCCATGGTTCCTCTTCATGGGGAGATTAATAGTAAGGAAGAGGAAAGATTGTGGTTAGAAGAAAAGAGGTGGTGGATTTCAAGTAAGGGGGAGAACACAATTGATTCACCTAATCCGGATAATGGGAAGTTACATATTCCACATGTTGGAGAGAATTTGGATGATTCAGATTTGCAAAAGGCTGAGTTCGAACCTGAAGAAAGGAGGGAAAGACCGGACAGATTTTTTCAGCAACGTTATACAAGGAAAAACACAGATGCAGCTGGTGTGCCTCCTTCAGGTCCTAACACTCCTCTCACTGATATTACCATGCCATCGGATGACTCTTCAGAGATTAATTCTAAGGTACAAACATCCTCACCTTTAACACCTGAAACTACTGCCTTGAATCCTCAAGTTGAACAAGGTAGGAGATATCCTCTTCGTAGTCGTAAGGAACCGGACAGGTTTGGCTTCTCGAAAGCATCCTCTAATGTTGTCTATCCCATTTCTGATTTTGTTTCTTATCACCGTTTGTCTAAGGCTCATCTAGCTTTTGCACTTCAGTTGTCTTCTGTGTCTATTCCTAGTCATGTTCAAGAAGCCCTTGAAGATCCTAAGTGGAAATCTGCTATGGGAGAAGAAATGAAGGCTCTCCAGAAGAACTCTACTTGGGAGATGGTTGAACTTCCCCTAGGAAAGAAGACAATAGGATGTAAGTGGGTTTTTTCAGTGAAATACAAGCCAGATGGGACAATTGACAGATACAAAGCTAGGTTGGTTGCCAAGGGATACACTCAGACTTATGGAATTGACTACCAAGAGACCTTTGCTCCTGTGGCCAAGATGAACACGGTTAGAGTCATACTTTCTCTTGCAGTCAATCTGGATTGGTCAATAAAACAATTTGACGTAAAAATGCCTTTCTTCATGGTGATCTGTTCGAAGAGGTGTATATGGATCCTCCTCCAGGATTTTCTCCAAAAATAGGCAAAGTATGTAGACTAAAAAAGGCCTTGTATGGATTAAAGCAGTCACCAAGAGCCTGGTTTGGCAGGTTAAGTTATGCTATGAAGGAGTTCAACTATAAACAAGCTATGGCAGATCACACTCTTTTCTATAAGAGAGATGGTGATGATATTACTTTGCTTATTGTTTATGTTGATGACATGATTGTTACAGGTAGCAGCCCTAAAGAAATGGAGAACCTCCAGAGACATTTGGCCAAAGAATTTGAAATGAAGGACTTGGGAACTCTGAAATATTTTTTGGGCATTGAGGTTTCTCGGTCCAAGCACGGACTTTTCCTCTCACAACGGAAGTATACATTGGACCTCTTGATTGAGACTGGTAACTCTGCTTGTGAACCGATAAATACTCCTATTGAAGTAAACCACGGATTGTCAATCTATCCCGATCAAATTCCAACAAATAAAGAAAGATATCAGAGACTAGTGGGGAAGTTGATCTATCTAACCCACACAAGACCTGATATATCTTATGCAGTTAGCGTTGTGAGTCAATTCATGCATAACCCGAGCAATCAACACATGAGTGCAGTGAATCGTATCCTAGCCTACCTGAAGTCTTCCCCAGGTAAAGGAATTATGTTCTCCAAACATGGACATCTAGACATTGAGGGATACACAGATTCTGACTTTGCAGGGTCCAAATTGGATAGGAAGTCCACGTCTGGATATGTGTCATTTGTAGGAGGTAATTTGGTGACCTGGAGGAGCAAGAAACAAAGTGTGGTCTCATTGAGCAGTGCAGAAGCTGAATATCGTGCTCTTCATCATGCAATCACAGAACTTACTTGGCTAAGAATTCTTTTAAGCGAAATTGGATTTGGTCCTAAGAAGCCAATGGTACTCTTTTGTGATAACACAGCGGCTATTGAGATTGCAAACAATCCGGTACAGCATGATAGAACTAAGCATATTGAGCTCGACAGGAACTACATCAAGGAGAACTTAGATTCTGGCAAAATAAAGATTCCCTACATCAAGAGTGCAGATCAATTGGCAGACATAATGACCCATGCTGTTGCTAGCGGTCCCTTTTATACTTCATTATCCAAGTTGGGCATGAGTGATATCTATGCACCAACTTGAGGGGGAGAATTGGCATAAAATCAGCACATATTCAATATTATTCTAATTAATTTTGTTTCCTTTATTAGCTAGAATTAGTTGTCTGATTTATTTGTAATTGATTGTACAAATTGTATAGTTGACTATCTAAAAATAACCACATGTATCCTGTATTTATACCCCTAAGATATATGGAATGAATCAATTCAGCCAAGTCATTATTTGTGGTAAATAGTTTTTCATAGCCCGTTATGTGATCAGTAGCCCCTGAGTCAATAATCCAAGGCTCTTTTTCAGTTAGACCACTGAAAGCAGTCAAAATGGTACCTGTTTGTGCCATAAGTGAAGTTGAAGTTGGCTGAGGCTCATTCAAGAACTTCCAAAGCTGCTCTAGTTGATCTTTGGTGAAGGCCACTGAGGCTTCTTGTTGGGAATCTGCATTTGTTCCAAAGGCAATCTGAAATCCCTTTTCGTCATGTCCACAAGGTTGATTGGAAATATTGGCTGGTTTTGCATGAAATTTCCAGCAATTCTCCTTGGTATGATATGGTTTATGACAGGGGTCACGCCATTTTTTATATCCCTTAGAGTCATTGGTTCGGTTTCCATCACGATCATTGTGATTCTTATTACTTTTCTAGCAATGAGGCCCGAGGTTTATGTAGGATTGTTAGATACGCCTAGCATCACTCCACGCTGGCCCTTCTCTCGGCGTACTTCAACAAAGATTTCTTTGGTTTTGGGCAAGGGCTTGATTCCGAGTAGTCGTCCTCTTACGTCATCCAACTCCTTGTTGAGTCCACCAAGAAAGTCATAAATCTGATCACTTTCTACCATCTTCCTGTAGAGTACTGCATCGTCGGCATCTTTCCATGCTGGTGTATTGAATAAGTCCTACTCTTGCCAAAGCTTAGTTAAATCATTGTAATACTAAGTGACATCATTCTCACTTTTTCTCAGATTTCGTGCTTTGTTTCTGAGTTCAAACATTTGCGATGAGTTCTCGAGATATGCCCGAGTCACGGCCTCCTAGATTTTTTTGCTGTCAGAGAGAGGATATAAGTGTCAGCAATATTATCTTCCGTAGAATGAACCAGCCACGCGATAAACATTGAATTTTGAGCCTCCCAATTCAGATGGGTAGGATCATCACTACTTGACTGTGTAATTGTGTCATCTAAGTAGCCCAATTTTCCTTTACCTCGTACCACCATTAAAACAAAAAGGGACCACTTTAGGAAATTTGTCCCATTCAACTTGTATGTGATAATCTGTAGGGAGGTGTGATTGGAATTTTCAGACATTGCAGTGGGAACAATTGTAGAGGCTGGTTGTGAAGTGCCAGAAGCAACTTCTGAACCTTCACCCCTTCTTGCTCCAGTCATAGCCATTTTGGCCATTGTTTCTCTCAACTCTAAATTCACTTTGAAACCATGAAGACAAACCACGGGAGAGAAACAATAAAACACTGCCTTTTATTAATTCTGAAAACTTCACCCTAAACACACGTTCCGATCTGCCTTTTATAGTTTCTATACCTGGCAGATTCACATTTAACTAATTAACAACCTTTCCTAAAAACTAGGAAAATCTTCTTACTGAAAATCTACTCATAATAAAACATAAAAAACTAAAAATTACATTTTTAAACATGCTAACATTAACTTTGTGGCATTGGCTTGAAATCAAGTATTATATTTGTTATGGTATACAATCCATTATGTTTATTGTTGTTGCTGTTATTATTATTATTATTGTTTTGGCAATTTCAGCATTTGGCAGAGGCTCTTGGTCCTTTATCAAGGGAGAAAGAAAAATTACTGAATGATTACAACGAACTGAAAGTTAAGCTAAATCACGACTACGAGGAACAGGCTGAACAAAAGAGAAGTTATCAGCAGGAAGTCGATTCACTGCTCAGGACTAATACCAAAATAAAAGAGTAAGTTTTGTGAATCTGATATATGATTCTCTCTGCGTTATGGTTCTTGATTATCAGTTTTGTCCTACCAGGTACGATGCTTTAAAGAAAGGAGAGAGGTTGAAGCAACTGCAGGAAAAGCATTCTAAGTCAGAATCTGAACTTCAACGTCTAGAAACCAGGAAGCAGGAGATTACAGCTGAACTGGACAAAAGTAAAGATTTAGTGGCGAAGCAAGGCCAATTACAGCGAAATATTAATGACAACTTGGATTACCGGAAAATAAAGGCTCAAGTAGAGAAGCTTGCACAAGAGATTGAATCACTGGAAGAAAGAATACTAGAGATTGGTGGCATTTCCACGTTTGAGACCAAACTTGCGAAGCTCTCACAGGAAAGAGATAGGCTTCTTTCAGAGGTATTTGTGAATCTCGTGCATATCATTCTAACTAGCCTAACTAATGGGAAAGGATGGCCAATTAACAATGACTGGTAAAAGTCAATTAGTTACAAGCCTCCAAATGAAAAAAAAAAAAAAAAACTAAGCATATGGCTATATTTGTATGCTTTATATCCTTGAAGTGCGTGACCGTACTCTGTACTTTTCCCCTTAAAATTAGTTGGATCTTTTTTCCTGTCCAATAGGATTCTACCCAGTCCCTGCTGTGCCATCTTCTCTTGCTGCATCTTTTGCTCGCTAGGTGTAATCTCTGTTGGGCCCCAATTTTTTAGCAGCATTTTTTTTTCTTTCCCTGCTGCAAAGCAATTATTCTGGTCACAATATGTATTTGAATCACTGCGTTTGGTACGAGTATTTAAGTAGAGTATTTGAATGAAGATTTAAATTTTTGTGAGAGAAATTACTATAGTAAAATGATTCGAACCGTGATTTGAAAACCCAAACAAACACACCCTAAACATCCAATAATCTTAAAGTATTGAGGCGGTTGATATGGTCCTCAATACATGACACTTTTTCTCCTTTCTGCTTTTAGCGAGGATACTTAATATGCCTATGTTTGACATTTTAAGACCAATGTTTTTTTTCCTCCAACTATTGCAGTTAAACAACCATTTTGCGTAAGTCACTACTGCAATATTCCCGCACACCGTTAAGAAGATTTTTTTTCCTCGCATCATTCAAATAATAGTTTCAAAACGGAAACAAACTTTTCAGTCACGATTGGAATTTTCCTAAAACAGGTTAAAAGGCTTGTCGTATTACTGAAGTTAACAAGATTAAGTTTACATTATATGTTTCTCGACAAATAAAGTTGTTTCTAGCAGTTCAATTTTTACTCGGTTTGTACATGCTGCAAGTGTAAACAATAAAATGATAAATCCTTTTTTTATTTTGCTTGATGAAAGTTAAATAGATGCCGTGGAACGATGTCTGTTTACCAGAGCAACATTTCAAAGAATAAGGTTGATCTAAAACAGACAATTTACAAGGACATTGACAAGCGGCACTTTGATCAGCTGATCCAGCTGAAGGTACGATAATTGAATAGTATTTTCACTTGTATTACTTGTGGAGCATAATATTAATAAAACTTCTGTGATAGACAACTGAGATGGCAAACAAGGACCTGGACAGATACTACAATGCTCTTGACAAGTAAGATTTTCGTGTGCGGATATATATATATATATTTCCAACAAAATTGAATGATGTTGACGTCTTGATTAAGAAACAAGCCACATATTTGATAATCTTTTTTTAGGGCACTAATGCGCTTCCACACAATGAAAATGGAGGAAATAAACAAAATTATTAGGGAGTTGTGGCAGCAAACGTACAGAGGGCAAGATATAGATTATATCAGTATCCATTCTGATTCTGAAGGTGCTGGAACTCGTTCTTACAGTTATAAGGTGTGTTGTTATTTACTTGTGCACTCGTTTCAGATCTTCTTTTTTTTCCCCCTTCTAAGTTCTAACCAATACTTTACATTTTTGTTTGAGTTGCATTTTGTACAGGTAGTCATGCAGACTGGTGATGCAGAACTGGAAATGAGAGGGAGATGTAGTGCTGGACAGAAGGTGAGAGATCTTTAAATGTATTAGTTTGTCTGATACCAGGTGACTTAAAAGATCGGACTCGATTTCAGGTTCTTGCATCCCTCATCATTAGGTTGGCTTTAGCGGAAACGTTTTGCCTCAATTGTGGAATACTAGCACTTGATGAACCAACCACAAACTTGGATGGCCCAAACGCCGAGAGTCTTGCGGCTGCACTCCTCAGGTGTGACAAGTTATATTGATGGAGATCATAATAGTATTTACTTTAATACTTTAGTTTTCATTTGATTAGGGATTTATATTATTTTTGGATTAGTATTCCATTATCAAGTTTCCTTATTTTAGTATTAACAAAAAAAAAAATGTTTCCTTGTTTTTGTTTAGTTTAGTTTTCTAATTTCTTTTTTTTTTTTTTTTTTGAAAGGGTCCTAATTTCTTATTTATTTTGCCCACAAGTAAGATAGTTCGTAATTTTAATCCAGAAAATGGTTGATGGATGAATATTGATGCCTCTAGTTTTACTTCGAATGAGTCCTTGTTCTTTCTCTAAAATCCTCTCTTTGATCTCGCTTTTCTCTTGTGATTCCATCTCTCTGTCTATTTGATCTCCTCTCTTGGTCTTACATCATTATACATGGGAATCTATCGTCCCTCACTTTCAATATTTCCCTTCTTATTTTCAACAGAATTATGGAGGATAGGAAAGGCCAGGAAAATTTTCAGCTGATAGTAATTACTCATGACGAGCGTTTTGCTCAACTAATCGGTCAACGGCAGCATGCAGAAAAATATTATCGGGTCTCAAAGGATGATCAGTATGGCCATCTTCATTTCTTCTGCAGTCTTATTTCCCCTCTTTCTTAGGCTTTCTTCGAAATATTCCTTAAAATTTTGTTAGTTTTTCAATATAATTACTTCTTTGGTCTTCATTTTCAGCCAACACAGCATAATTGAAGCCCAGGAGATATTCGATTGAAGCATTCCAAATGTGTATTTCGGCTCAAGTGTCCTGTACTATGTAAAGGCAAGTGCTTCCAACACTTGTGACCATGGAAGTTTTTAATGCCATCTTACAAGGGGATCTAGAATCAACCTCGGCCGGGTCTATGAAACTCAAATAGCGTCGTTGTTCAAGAACCTACCTCGGCCGGGTCTATGAATATTTTCTTTCTGGCCATTAACTGATAAGTATTAGGCTCCTGTTAGCATTAACATTATGTATATGATTTCTCATTTTTATCACATTATCGTGGTTGATGCTTCTCTCGTTGGCCCTCCTTGGACCCCAATGATACCAAAACTGCAGGACCAAGTCTAGCAGTATAATAATCTTGTGTGACGATATGTGTGGTGTAACGCTATATGCTTTTACCCTTTTAGTACACTATTTGAGTTGACTCGATGGAAATGAAATCATGAATCCAATTACTACGGAGGGGTGTGGAAATGAAGGGATTTCTTTAACCTTTGTAGAGAAAATAACACCTCAGCAAAATAAATAAATAAAAACTGTCATTGGCCTTGGCCAACATAGAAAGCTGGACGGAACCATGGCAAGGAAACCAAGTTAGTGTACGAAAGTTGAATGTAGTGAGCTTAATCAACATCAGTTTTTATGTATTGCAGACGAAACCTTATTTCTTGAAGACATGAATTGGTTCAATCCCTGTTCTCTCCCTATTTAAGAGTTGCCCCAAATCTCAAGTCGTAACTAATTGTTGCAAGGAACATTTTTTCCTCCAAATTTCGGTGTGGGTAATGTGTAAACATGACCAAGTTCGAAACAGCCATTTAAAAAAAAAAAAAAAAATTGGTTGGAAAAAATAACTTAGTTCACAAAATACGAAAGTCTATAGTGGCTCCAATCTCATATACGAGGAGATTCAGGAATGTCAGGGACGGACTTTAGGAGTACAGAATCTCGACACTTTTTTCAATCAACGTCACGCTCCTTCACGCTCCTATGGAACAGAATGTCAAGAGCCATTTGTACGTTTATAGACTAAAATCCTTCCAACGACCCCACCAATCTTTTCTTATCTTTTCTTTAGCAAAGAATAAAAATTAAAAAAAGATATAAAAGTAAATGGTTATTTTAGAATTAATGATCAACAAATAGTTGTTTATCAATAATAGACTTAAGTTTATCAAATTTAACACTGATAAACTTAAAAAATTTATTTATTAAAATTAATTTATCACAAATAAACTTGTTAAGTATATCATTTTGAGTTTATCGAGTTAAATACTAATAAACTTGATAAATTTATTAGTTAAATTCAATTATCATTAATAAATAACTATTTACTTAATTTTTAAAAATTATGATCATTTATTTTAAAAAGACCATAAAAAATACCACTAAACTTAATTTCTAAAAAAATAAATAAATAAAATGCCGTTAATATGTTGTAACAAATTAAGAATGTTTAAAAGTTGGAGAATATCCGTCGCGTTTAGAAAAAAGTAAATACTAATACTAATAATAATAATAATAATATAACAATAATAACAGTTTTAAACTGTTAAATCTATATCAGACATGATTTTAATATGACTAGACAATTCAAAATTATACCCTGCCAGTTGAGAGTAAAGAGGCAAAGAGCTCAAGCTTTTATTTTATTCTATTACGCCGAAGAATATATATATATTTTTTCATTCGTAGCTCCAAAATTTTTAAAACTGTAATTCATTGTTTATTGGGAAGATGAAAGAACAAGAGATACAATAACAACGTAGTTATCGAGAGGATGTAATATCAAACTCCCGTAACCCAGACCACCAAAAAAACTCTAAAAACGAATTGAAAGCAACAGGCTAACCTATTACACATAAAACCAGAATAAGCGTGTTTTACTCCTTTTTCTTCTTCTTTTTCTTTTTTTCCCCCTAGATACCAGAAGGGAAATCAAATGAGGTGACTTCGAAAAGAAATTTCACAAACAAGTAGTCTTATGAACGAAACTCAATCCTTGTACTTCATTTCGGAGACAAGGAAGCCGGGCATGTCAAAGGCTGATGCGAACTTCTCGACATCAACCTTGAGTTCTTCAATATCCTTGTTGTTGACCAAGCCCTTGTTGAAGTCCTTCAAGAGCTTTCCATGCTCTTTCTGGATGTTCAAGGTGATGGTCACAGCCCGATGAAGGAACTCTCCAATCTGCTCAAAGTCCTTCTCAACCAAACCTCTCGATGTCATGGCCGGGGTACCTGCCATTCAAACATCCAGTCACTCAAAAGCTCATTCTAGATTAAATTAAAAAACAATGCTAAATCTCACTGAAATTTTACAAAGTTTCATAACCGTGTGAGCTCGTGTGAATAATTTGTGGGATCACTAAAAACCGCTAGCAGTGGTAACCACCGGTGAGGCATATCGATGGTCAATTCAATATTTAATGCATTTAGAGTTCTTACCAATCCTAACTCCGCCAGGAGCCAAGGCACTGCTGTCACCAAACACTGCATTCTTGTTAACAGTAATGTTGCACAGATCACAGAGCTTCTCGACCTTGTTGCCTGCAAAGTGACGATAAGGAAACGTCAGAAAACTTGAACGAACTAGAGGAAGAAAGACCATTGCCCGTGACCCTAATTTTCCTTGAATGTAGACAAATTGCATTTACCAGTCAAACCAAGAGGCCTGAGATCCCACAAGACAAGGTGGTTCTCGGTCCCTCCAGTAACGAGCTTGTATCCCTTGCTCATCAAGTAGTTCCCAAGAGCAACTGCATTGGCCCTGACTTGCTTAGCGTAGGCCTTGAATCCAGGTGACATGACTTGCTTCAGGGCAACAGCAAGGGCACCAATCTGGTGGTTGTGGGGACCACCCTGAAGGGAAGGGAAAACGGCAAAGTTGATCTTGTCTTCAAAGTCATAGATTGCATCCTCAGGCTGGCCCTTCTTGGCTGGCTTAGGACCCTTCCTGTAAAAGATCATACCAGCCCTAGGACCCCTCAGACTCTTGTGGGTTGTAGTTGTGACGATGTCACAGTACTCGAAGGGGTCTGCAGCTTCCTGTATAAAGAGAAAATAAATAGATAAATAAATAAATCATTTGAAAAAAAAAAAAACATAACTAGAATAAAAAGAATGAAGTAAGAAATCCGACATGTGAAATTCAAAAGAATTATAGAACTACTAAGCCTGTACTCCCAACTAGACTTTGAACCAAAATGTTGCCGTCTAGAAAACCTATAACTACTGTGTGACAATAACTTCAACATATTTTGTATTGTAAATTGAATTCAGTGCACATTTTTATATGACAGCTTAAGATAATTGTCAAAATAAAATTCAAAAAAACTACACAATTGGTAATATAAAAGCATAGTGGAATCTACCTACCTACCTAATACTTAATCCCTCGACCAAAAAAAAAAAAACCGCTTCCATGATCTTATCAAAATAACACAGTTAAAAAAGGTTTCACTACCTCTGCATGTATTCAAAGCCTCCCGGTAAAACTCATAACTTTACAACTGCATTCAATAAACACAGCCGCCAAAGAGGGTAGCCAAGGAAATTGGCAGATTTTAACCCTCCCCAAATCCTCAGAAACCCAGATCATCACTTGAATACTCAAGAAAACATAGAAGAAGCCAAAAATGCATTGACAATAATCCAGAAGATAGAGATCTAAACAAAACGCACAGCAGATCTATACAATTGTCCTGAACAGACACTTATGAAAACCGCAAAAACAATACAAACACAGTATAAAACTGCATGCAACATTGTAAACACAGATCCATTAAACATTCAGAAGCTACAACTTAAACAACACGGAGATCCAAAGCCAATAATCAACACACATAAATTATGATAACGAAAAAAAAAAAAAAAAAAACAGATCCGAAAATTCACGCACCTGAGCAGCAACAAGGCCACTAATGTGGGCCATATCACAGAGCAGAAGCGCGCCACACTTATCAGCCACAGCCCTGAACCTCTTGTAATCCCAGTCCCTAGGATAAGCGCTCCCACCACAAATAATCAACTTGGGCCTGAAATCCATCGCCTTCTCCTCCAACCGATCGTAATCGATATACCCAGTTGTGGAATTCACCTTGTAAGGCAAACTCTCAAAGTAAATCGAGGTCGCCGAGATCTTCTTTCCTCCAGAAGTGTAGTAGCCGTGCGTCAGGTGGCCGCCGGAGGGAAGATCGAGGCCCATGATCCGGTCGTGGGGCTGGAGGACGGCGGTGTAGGCGGCGAAGTTGGCCGGGGAGCCGGAGTAGGGCTGGACATTGACGCCCCACTTGGTGGGGTCGAGGCGGTAGGCCTGGAGGGCGCGTGAGCGGGTGAGGTTCTCGATCTCGTCGATGAACTCGTTGCCGCCATAGTAGCGGTTGCCGGGCATCCCCTCGGAGTACTTGTTGGTCAGGGCGCTGCCGAGGGCCTCCATGACGGCGAAGGAGGTGAAGTTCTCCGAGGCGATCAGCTCAATCCCTCGGCATTGGCGGCGCTTCTCCTTCTCGATGAGGTCGTGGATCTCCGGGTCCACGGCGCAGAGAGGGGTGTTGCCCCAGCTGGTGACCGGATCCATTGTTTCTTACTTTCTTAAGAAAGAAAGTTAGAGAGAGAGAGAGGACAAGAGAGAGGAGGGAAATGGGAATCGCGCCTTGTCGTGGTGGGAAATCGAGAGTTTTATAGATTGGTTTGGTTGTCTGGTGATGGAATTACGGTTTTGCCCTTGCATATCCTACGGTCTCTATAGTGTCTGATTTTCCTTTTTTTATTATTGTTAATATTTTATTTTATTTTATTTTTTTTGCTTGGCGTGTAATTTGTGGGATTATTGGTGGCGGTGGTTGTGTGAAGGGTGTTGGCCTGGCAACAGCCACAATGGTTTCTCTTTCACACTTTCTTTTTGGTTTTAGTTTAATTTCATTTTAACCCCGAAAGAATTAAGTATTTTCTTGCTTTGGCCCTTTCAAACAAAGAAATATTTGCATGTCAATTTGCCTTGAAGCTCAACGTGGTTGGGGATACCAATCTAAACCATAAATAAATAAATTAGTTGGGGAAACTTGACATATTCTACAATTAATTTTAGAAAAGTGACATTTTTTAATAATTTCTGAGTGAAGATTAAATAAAAATTGGATGTCCGGTGGCGTAGACATGATACTAAAACCTAAATCTTAGCATACGACAGCTAAATTGAGTGGTTAATTTTGCTAAGAAATCAACAAAAGCAGCTACAAAAAGAGAAGAATAGCCTTATAAAAAAGGCAGAATAATAATGCACACGATAATATGAAGTTTTATTTTAAGGAAAATAAAAAATTTTGTTGCATGATTAGAACAACAATAACTACCAAAAATCTTTCTTTATACCCCTGAATTGTGAAACATGCTCATAATTCCTTGATGGCTTCCTTAAGTAAAAGGGGGGTGAGGGGTAGGGGATTTGCTATAGTAGAGTGCAAAAAAAGTCTCTGCCGGTGAAGAATCTTTGTTAGAACCATTGGATTTTGATCGAACGGTAAAAAAGCTTACAACAGTATTGAGCTTATAATAGACCCTATCACATATAAGCAATACCAAAATTTAACCCCTAATTTCAAGAGATTTTGAAAACTAGCTTTAAGAAAAAACTTTATCGACAAAATGACCTTTTTTTTGACCATTTTTTGGTATAAAAAATAAGTTTTTTGGGCATAAAAACTGCTCTAGTTTTCTTTCTTTTCACTCTGTTGAGGTTTATTTTCCTGCTATAAGTCTTTTTCTTATCTTTCTGCAAAAAACTGAAACATTTTTACTGTATAAAAAAGCGTGTTTTTTAGTCTAAAAAAAAAGATTATTTGTCCAATTTAAAATTTTTTTTTGACTCTTTTGTCAAAATATCCCCACATAGATTTTTTAAACCCCAGCTGAGACACCTCTTCACCTCCGCCACCTCCACATCCGCCGCCACAAATCTTCGTTCCAATTCCGATGGCAACTTCCTCAACTCCCCCTCTGATGACGACGATCACAACAACATGGACTCTGCCTCCAAGCGTCAACTCCTCTCTTTCAATCTCCATTAATGACTTCTATAACTCTGTTTTTAGCTACGATCCCAATTCCTTTTCTCGTCTCTTCTCCCCAAGGCTTCCAACCTAGAAACCTTCTCTTATCTCTGCTTCATTTTCATCCCTTCTCGTCCAATCAAACTCACCGAATCGTTGTTTTGTGTCTCAGAAGCTTACTGTTCAACTCCTCCGACCTTGAAAATGGTTCATCTACTTCTGCTCTCAAGCTCAATTCTCTCCGTCGTGGATTAGCGTCGACAACCCTAGGAGAATCGCGGTGTTGTACTCTATTTTCACTTTGGCTTGTGCTTTGCTCTTTGCTCTGATTAGGTTCTTGATTTTTCGCTCTGAGAGATTTAGATTGTCATCCGCAGGACCTACAAGGACCACAAGAACAAGGTCGTCCAGGTCTATTACTGGTAGTAAGCTGACTTTTTTGATCCCCTGAGTTTTTGACAAATTTTTTCCTTTGTTGTATTATGAAATTAAAATGTGTTTTGAAAATAATTGTGTTTTTTTAGATCGATTTGTGTATTAAGTTGTTGTATTATCTATAAGAATTTTGTATTATTGGTTTTATTTTTGATTTACGAAATTAGTTTGATTTTAAATATTAATTTGGATTCATCCATTTGTTAATAGGGACCAAATTCGTTGGAGTCTCGACGGAATCTATCGCGAGGTGGTAAGTTTCCCAACAGAATATCGATCGCCGTTGCAACCAACGCGAAGAAAAGTGGTCCGACGCGGAGTCTCAACAGATCTGAACTACGACGCCGCCGGCAAGATCTGACTATTTGAATATATCTAGATCTTGGGATTGTCAGCAGTCTCCTTACATCGGCGGCGTAGGAGTTGGCGGTGGAGCAACGAAAAAATTACAATACTTGTCCAAATTATTGTTATGAAATTAAAATCTAACACAATATTCAAAATATCTTAAAAATATCCTTAATGATATAGTAATTATCTTAATAATATTACATTTTATACTATATAATTACATATAACTAATTTTAATAATATCATTAAGTGATATTCGTAGAATTTTTACAAATTAGAGTCATATTTTAATTCAAGAAACGTAATTGGGTAAATTATCTTATTAACCTGTGAAGCAACTGCACTTTTTTTTGTTAGTGTAATTTGTATTTTATGTTTTTTATTTTTTTTAGTTTATTGTTTTTAGAATTTGATTGGGCGTGATAAAAACTATGTGAATCCTCATTAAGATTGCATAATAACCCTTGACTTGTACTCCACATGTGGAGTAAAAAAAAGCCACTCCACCATAGACCTCCCAAAATAAAGTTCCTAAAAAACCCTTGATGGCTCAAGTTATTCTAATTTACTTCTTAGTTTTATGTAACGATATATTCAAATTGCTCACATTTTCTAGACTCTCTAACAGCATTCTAACGCAATGATGGAGTTATGTAATCTGTCCAATGAGGAGTAGATGACAATGCTGCCTATGACGTGTTGGGGTTTCTTTTAGTTTTATATATATTTCTCTTGCTTATGTAAGACGCTTAAATTATAGTGTTAGCCGTGTTTAATTATCCATTCACTGAGAACTATCCAATAATGATGATGGTTATATTTTAATAATTGATGCTACACAAAAACTGTGGATTGGTATTAAAATATCTTCTTTTTTTTAAGTTCTAAAGACCCATAGGTACTGTTTTAAATGATTTTGAAACGATATTTTAAAATTTATTTATATCTACTAAATATAAACCTCATGTAGGGGTGTTACAAAAAGTTATTTTTGTAATTTGGGTAAAACACACAAGATATCAGTGTAATTTAATCCTTTTAATAGCCTTATTAAAAGGGGGAATAATAATGCACACGAATTATATGATGTTTTATTTTCTTAAGGAAAATAAAAAATTTTCTTACATGATTAGAATAACATTAAGTACCAAAAATCTTTCTTTATACGCATAAATTACGAAACATGCTCATAAATTCTTAAAAAAAAAAGTTCCTTAAAGATAAATCCTTGATGGCTCAAGTTATCCTAATTTACTTCTTATTTCTATGTAATGATATATTCAAATTACTCATATTTTTCAAACTCTAAGAGCATCTCTAATGCAATGATATGTTGATATATTAATGTTTAAATTTAACATTTGAGTGTAAGAAATACTTTTCAATGTAATGTCACTTCTATGAAAAATTTACCATATGCTAAACTTGAAGATAAGTATATGCCACCAAATTTAGTATATGATAAATTTAGCATTTCTATGATAAATCCTAATTTACTTCTTATTTCTATGTAATGATATATTCAAATTACTCATATTTTTCAAACTCTAAGAGCATCTCTAATGCAATGATATGTTGATATATTAATGTTTAAATTTAACATTTGAGTGTAAGAAATACTTTTCAATGTAATGTCACTTCTATGAAAAATTTACCATATGCTAAACTTGAAGATAAGTATATGCCACCAAATTTAGTATATGATAAATTTAGCATTTGATTTCTATAGTTAGTGTGTTAACTTTTTCTTGTATTTATTTATTTATTTATTTATTTGCTTGTAACTTGTTCTTTTGTTAGTTACAACATTATCACTTTTAAAATATTTTGCTACCAGTAAATTATACTGATACCCTCTATGTTTTACCTAAATTATAGTGGCACCCCTTAGACAAAAAATAATCACACTAACACCCTGCCTAATACTGTTAACTTTTCACATGAAATAACAAAAATATTGTAACGCCCCCTATGTGGGGGTTAGCAATATTGAATAAATAAAAATAATTTTAAATTTCATATTATTTAAATCAATTAAACAATACCCATGGGTCTTTAAACAAAAATAATAATAATAAAAAATAAACGTTTTAAATACAAACCACAGTTTTTAGTGTAGCACCCAATATATATATTACAGTCATCATCACCATAGTACAATTCCCAAATAACTTAACACAGTCATTATAAAAAAAATAATACAACTCTTACATGTTGTAGATAAGTTACAAATAAACAAGGTCTTCTAACACGAAAATAGCAGGATTGTTTTCGCCTATTCCTCTTCAGATATGTTGCACTGAGTTCCACTTGAGAGATGAAGATATGATAGGGATGAGCATCGACATGCCCAGTAGGGAAATCATGACTCACTTTATGATTTATCCATTACCACATTAAAACTGCATGGTTAGTCAGTTACATTATATTCCAGATTATGAGGTTTATTATGATCACATCTCGTGGATACCATAGTTAATCATTACCAAGTTTCATAATTACACACTTATACAAATATTACCAATCATCATTGTTCCTAGGTATCCATGTTAAATAGAGTATCACTCAACTCATCGAAACCCAATTGGGCACGCTTGATCACCCTATAAACATTCCAAGGGTGTTCCGGTGAGGGGACATCAAGCCCCGAGTCCTCACCAAGTCGATTCCTGTACAGTGTGTTCTGGGACTTTCAACCCAAGGAAGCGTCATCACCTTCCCCCTATTTTACCTTTTAGGGTATTCGTGCCCAAGGACGTAACCGCTGCCCTTTTTACATCTCACTATTCCTTCGTATTCAATTTTTATTTATAGAGTCAATTTTCTAACCATGCTTCTCAATTTATAACATATGTCAAATCATTATATTCATTGCTATACAATATACATATTTACAACATAAAACAACCAAATTTAATTTACCAAAAACCTCACAAAAGATGAGTAATAGAATCCCTACCTTCAAAGCTTAACAACAAACTTTTAATCTCAGAATTAATTAACGTTAGCTCCACACATCCTCGACCCTAATGCATGCATAAGGACAATTAAAACTAAAGCACAACGTATAATCACATCCATAAGTGAATTATATGTAAACCCATCTTACTAGTGCCATTAAAGTTTTTTTATGCAATTGTTCTTTAAGTACCAAGTAAACAATTTTTATCTTAAACACAATATAAAATTCATACAAGTAATTATATGTTTTAGTCTCTAATAAGAATTCATAAATCATTTAGGATAGTATTGGAAAGGTTGCAAGACATTAAGGGACTAGAAGGTGAGCAAAGTTAGGTTCTTGGTTCAAGTTAAGAGCTGGTATACTATGACAAATTGGTGGTATACTTTTGCAAAAAGGCAGGTTCACTATCTACAATCAACACACGGGTAAACAGGTGGTTTACCACAACTAGCAGGTTTACTAGTTTCTAATCCAAAAATTGAAAAATTCATAGAAATGAAAATACAACTCCGATTTAAGCTCATGATAGCTCGTTGGAAAGCTTAGGATGTCTACTTTTTAAATATGCAAACCAATTTACAAAAATCCATTTTCATTTAACTCCAGAATTTTAAGAAAGAGCCACTGCCCGTAGAGGTATTACAAAGTTCATGGAATGTCAAGTTTTTCTTTAACTCAAAGCATATTATCCTTGTACAAAATCTCAAAACCATTCCAAAATATGCAACATGCATTATATAATCACAATAAACATATTCTCATGAGTTTTATACCAAAATCATTATCAAACTATATCTCTAGCCTTTCTTGTAAATAATGATGAAAACATGCTTAAGTTTGCTCTTTAAGCTCAAAACATTAGAAAGTCAATCTTAAAGTTATAGAAACCGGTTTTAAACATTCCTAGCATGTTTCTAACATTATTATCAAACCAAAATAAAGGTTGGTTGTGGGTTGTAACTCAAGACTCAAGTTTTTGTCCATAAATGTTCAAGGATGCATGTTAACATAACTAGAAATTTGCATGAATTTGAACACGAAAATTATGCATTAAACATGGAGAAAATACATACTAAAAATTAAGTTTAGATTAAAGAAAACCTACCTCAAAACTCCTTTGAAAAGCACCAAAGTTTGGGTTAAAAATCAAGCTTGAATTAACTCTAAAACCGCCTCGACCATGGTTGGGAATTATAATTGTCTTGGCCATAAAGAAAGGTTTGTGCTCTATGTCTTTAGTTAGAAATTGAAGTGAGAAAGGGAGAGAATGAGAAACTAGAGAAGAAGGTGGTGATGGTTAAATAAAAAGATATCAAAATGCTTGAGAGGAAGGAGAAGTTTACGGGGAAAGTTGTAAGAATAAACAAAGAGTATTAAAAGAAAATATCATCATGTCTCCCATGGAGATTATTAGCAATTAATGCCAACGTAATTAAGGGGACAATTGGAGTGAGTTATGGAAGGAGATGAGGAAAGAATTAAATAGGTGGTTGAGAAAATATCTCCATGTCTTCTATTAATTGAGGGAAAATTAATTCCATGTCTCCTTCGGAGACTTTAGCAAAATGAGAAGAAGGCTACATAATTGAGCATTAATTTAGGGAGACAAGATTGGTAGAAGTGAGTATTGGTAAATTTTGAATGTTTCTTATGAAGACTTGGTAAGAAAATAATAAAGTGGCATTTTTTTTTTTATTGAAACAACGTAGACAAACTTGGTAATTTTAAATACTATAAAATTTTAAATTGTCACATTTTATTCATTAAATTTTACAAAATCATGCCCGTTAAAATACGGGTGTTACAGCTCTCCCCTCCTATAAAAATTTCGTCCTCGAAATTTCGTATTCTGATTACAATGTTAAAACAAATGTGGATACTTTTCTCTCATTTCAGATTCAAGTTCCCATGTGGCTTCCTCCACATCATGATGTTGCCACATCACTTTCACCAGAGGAATTTCACGACGACGTAATATTTTTTTTTCACGATCCAGTATTTGAACTAGAATTTCTTCATAAGTCGTATCTCCTTGAATTGGCACGTCTGTCCACATGATCACATGTGAAGGGTCAGGTGCATACTTTTTCAACATCGATACATGGAACACATTATGTACATGAGACAATTGTGGTGGCAGGTCTAAACGGTATGCCAACGTTCCAATGCGTTCCACAATCTCAAACGGTCCTGTATACCTTAGTGCTAACTTTCCTTTAACACCAAATCTAGATACACCACGTTTTGGTTTCACTTTCAAGAACACAAAGTCTCCGATCATGAACTCTAAAGGTCGCCTCCTCTTATCTGCATAACTCTTCTGTCGACTTTGAGCTGTCTGAAGATGTTCACGAATAATCTGGATCTTGTCCGTTGTTTCTCTAATAAACTGAGGCCCAAGTTCAAGACGTTCTTCCTTTTCAGCCCAACACAATGGAGATCTACAAGGCCTACCATATAAAGCCTCATATGGAGCCATTCCAATACTTGCTTGGTAACTGTTGTTATATGCGGATTCAACATATGGCAGCTGTGTAGCCTAATTTGTTCCAAAGTCCAGCACACAAGCCCGAAGCATATCCTCGAGAATCTGAATGACACGTTCAGATTGTCCATCTGTTTGAGGATGAAAAGCTGTACTGAAATTCAATTGAGTTCCTAAGGCCTTCTGCAATCCTCTCCAGAATTTCTACGTGAAACGGGTATCCCTTTCGGAAACTATTGACATTGGCACTCCATGCAATGTCACTATCTTTTCCACATACAATTGACATAACTTCGACACATTGTAACTAGTTCTAATTGGAATGAAATGGGTTGTCTTAGTTAAACGATCCACAATTACCCAAACAGCATCATGCCCCATTTGAGTCTTAGGAAATCCAGAAACAAAGTCCATTGTCACATGATCCCACTTCCATTCTGGAATAGGTAAGCTCTTCAACTCACCTCCAGGCTTTTGATGTTCCACTTTAACCTACTGACACGTCATGCACTTAGAGACAAAGTGCTACATCTCGTTTCATTCCTCACCACCAGTATTGTTGTTTTAGATCCATATACATTTTAGTGCTTCCAAGATGAATAGCGAACTTTGAATAGTGAGCCTCATCCAGCACCACATGCATGAGATATGGATCCTCTGGAACAACTAATTTTCCTTTGTAAAGTAAGAACCCTTCTGGCTCAATCTGCCATCCATCTAGTTGTTCTCTATTTTGTATTTGCTCCCAAACCCTACGTAATCCTTCATCGTGCCATTGTCCTTGTTTTACTTGCTGAATTAACGTAGGAGTTGCTATCACATTGAATAGAAAAGCTCTTTCGTTATCTTCATAATATTGCAAGTTGAAGTCAGCGATGGTGACTCGTCTCTAATCTTCCAATGCCAAACTGGCTATGCTTCCGTTGTTCTTACGACTTAGAGCATCCGCCACAACATTTTCTTTTCCAGGATGGTATTGGATACTAAAGTCATAATCCACCATGTACTCAGTCCATCTTCATTGCCTTAGGTTGAGATCCTTTTGAGTAAACAAATATTTCAAACTTTGATGATCTGTATAAAGCTCAAACTTTGCGCCATATAGATAACATCTCCAAATCTTGAGTGCAAAAACCACAACAGCTAACTCAAGATCATGTGTGGGGTAGTTCCTCTCATGAGGTTTCAATTGGCATGAGGCGTAGGCAACTACTCGTCCATGCTGCATTAACACACAACCCAAACCGTTTCTCGAGGCATCAGTGTATACAGTGTAAGGCTCCTCGTTGTTGGGTATGATCAGCACAGGTGCACTAGTGAGTCTTCGCTTCAGTTCCTCAAATGCTTCTTCACATTTAACATCCCACACAAACTTGACATTCTTCCTTGTGAGTTTTGTCAATGGAGAAGCAATCTTTGAAAAATTTTCTACAAAGTGTCGATAGTATCCAGCTAGTCTGAGGAAACTTCGGATCTCTGACACGTTCTTTGGTCGTTTCCAATTCAGCACTGCTTCAATTTTGGAGGGGTCTACTGAGATGCCTTCTTCAGAGACAACGTGTCCAAGGAACTTGACCTTCGTCATCCAGAAGTCACATTTCTCTCTCTTTGCATAGAGGCCATGTTCTCTCAACGTCTGTAGAGCAATCCTCAAATGCTCAGCATGTTCTTCTTTAGTTTTAGAATAGATCAAGATATCATCTATGAGGACAATGATAAATTGATCTAAGTATGATCAGAAGACACGGTTCATCAAGTCCATAAAAGCCGCTGGTGCATTAGTCAACCCGAAAGGCATGACAAGAAACTCAAAGTGACCGTAGCGAGTCCGAAAAGCCGTCTTTGGAATGTCCTCTTCTCTTATCTTCAGTTGGTGATATCCGAATCGTAACTCAATCTTTGAGAAATAGCAAGATCCTCCTAGCTGATCGAACAACTCATCAATTCGGGGCAGAGTGTACTTATTCTTGATAGTCAGTCGATTAAGCTGGCGATTATCGACACAGAGTCTCAACGATCCGTCATGTTTCTTCACAAAAAGCACTGGAGCTCCCCAAGGTGATGTACTTGGTCGAATAAATCCTTTTTCTAGTAATTCGTCCAATTGCTTCCTTAATTCTACTTTCTCAGCAGGTGCCATTCGATACGGAGCAATAGAAACAGGTGCTACTCCTTGAGTTAGGTCGATGACAAATTCAATTTCTCTATCAGGCGAAAGTCTGGGCAATTCATCTGGAAAAACATCTAGAAATTCGTCCACCACAGGAGTGTGAGAGGATAGGTCACTCTTCTTTAGTTCTCAATTCGAAGCAAAGATTGTCCCAAGATGGGTGAAATTCCTTCGTCCTCCAATACAAGCCTTTAGCACCGAGGCTAGCGTCACTATTCCTGTCTTTGCCTGAAATTCGATGACTTGTCCATTCTTGGTGAATAAAGAGACACGTTTCCTATGACAATCTACTACTACCTGGTATTTAGTTAGCCAATCTATTCCTAGGATTACATCAAGCTCTGTCATAGTTATTACATATAGGTCAGTCGATAGTTTATGTTCTCCTATAACAATACACAGTGATTTACAAATTATGGATACTTCAGCTATCCTGCCCATTGGTGTACTAAGGGTTAATGATGAACTGCATGTCTCAGTTTCTAATTGTAGTACGAAAGCAAATAACATAGATATAAATGAATGAGTGGCACCAATGTCAAACAAGACATGAGCCCAAGAATGAGACACATGAATCATACCGTCTACAACTGAGTGATCAGCCTGTTTTGCTTGTCCAGTTGTAGCCGTAATTGCATAAGCTTGTGCTGGTGTTTTCCTCTTATCATTCTTTCCTCGGTTTCCTTGGCTACTACTAGCCTTATTATTATTTCTTCCAGGAAAATATGGCCTTTGATTCACTGAGCCTTGTGGAGTCGGTTGGAAGTTCTGATTAGCATAGAAATTGGAACCCTGTGGCCGCTGCTGATAGTTGTACTGAGGCTGGAACCCTCGAGGTTGAGTTGCTGAGACTTGGGAAGCTGGAGGGTTTTGCTGAGGTGTTCCACGATTTTGACTCCCTCCCCATACAGTGGAGCCAAAATGACTTCCTTGTGGCCTTGGTGCAAAGGATGATTGTGCAGGGCGGTTAGGGCAATTCCTCCTCAGATGTCCTACTTGTCCATAGTTATGACAAGCATACGACTGGAAACGACCGCTGCCAGAAGATCCACCACCAATAGTCACTCCACTATGCTGAATGACCTGCCCTTGTGACTTCTCCTTCTTACTTATTTTCCGTTGACGCCCACCAGAACCCTTATACTCTCCATAGGAGTTATTTAGTTCTGTCTCTACCTGCTGTGCCGCAGCTACAAGATCAAGAAAATCTGTTGATGGAACAACAGCTATCATTTGTCAGATTTTCGGCCTCAGGTTATTTCTAAATTTCTCGCATCTCGCCATTGGATCTGATACAACCCCAGGATTGTAGCGAGACAATTCTATGAATCGAGCATGGTATTCAGCAACTATTGTATCTCCTTGCACCAGGTTTTTGAATTCTCGCATCATTGCTTGCCTATGGCTTTGAGGAATATAGGTGTTGCGAAAAATGGTTTCAAACTGCTCCCATGTAAGATTCGGCACGTCATAGTCGTCTTTCTGAAGATCCCACCATTCTTCGGCTTTACTCTCAAATATATATGTTGAAAAGCTAACCCAATACTCCCGTGGAATCCTCAAGGTGTCCAACTTCTTTTTGACCGCCTTTAGCCATTGTTCTGCTATGACCGGGTTAGGTTCTCCACTAAATATGGGTGGTTTCTGCTTCATAAACTCCTTCAACAGAGTTAGATGTCGTTGCTTAGGATCACGAACCTCCATAGGTCTTTGCACATTTTGTAATGCTTGAAGAATTTGTCCTAAATTATTCACTTCCGGTGCAGCTGACGGGGATTGTGTTGCCTGTCGTAGTTGCTCATCTTCTTGAGCTTGTTCCATCGGTTTCGGTTGCTCAACTTCTTGAGTATGTTAAATCGATTGTGACTGCTCAGACAATTGCATTTGACGTCTTGGTGGCATAGTTTCTACTGGCTGCGAAAATTTAACCAGGATCAGTACCAAATGATGATGATATTAACACTTAACTTTAAAACCATTTCCAAAGATTAATTTTTAAGGTGGTGCTATACTCCCTAGGTTAACTGAACTTAGGCTCTGATACCAAAAATTCTGTAACGCCCCTATGTGGGGGTTAGCAGTATTGAATAAATAAAAATAATTGTAAATTTCATATTATTTAAATTAATTAAACAATGTCCATGGGTCTTTAAACAAAAATAAAAAAAATAAAAATAAACGTTTTCAATACAAACCACAGTTTTTAGTGTAGCACCCAATATATATATTACAGTCATCATCACCATAGTACAATTCCCAAATAACTTAACACAGCCATCATAAAAAAAATAATACAACTCTTACATGTTGTAGATAAGTTGCAAATAAACAAGGTCTTCTAACACGAAAACAGTAGGGTTGTTTTCGCCTATTCCTCTTTAGATATGTTGCATTGAGTTCCACCTGAGAGATGAAGATATGATAGGGATGAGCATCGACATGCCCAGTAGGGAAATCATGACTCACCTTATGGTTTATCCATTACCATATTAAAACTGCATGGTTAGTCAATTACATTATATTCCAGATTATGAGGTTTATTATGATCACATCTCATGGATACCATAGTTAATCATTACCAAGTTTCATAATTACACACTTATACAAATATTATCAATCATCATTGTTCCTAGGTATCCATGTTAAATAGAGTATCACTCAACTCATCGAAACCCAATTGGGCGCGCTTGATCACCCTATAAACATTCCAAGGGTGTTCCGGTGAGGGGACATCAAGCCCCGAGTCCTCACCAAGTCGATTCATGTACAGTGTGTTCTAGGACTTTCAACCCAAGGAAGCGTCATCACCTTCCCTCTATTTTACCTTTTAGGGTATTCGTGCCCAAGGACGTAACCGCCGCCCTTTTTACATCTCACTATTCCTTCGTATTCAATTTTTATTTATAGAGTTAATTTTCTAACCATGCTTCTCAATTTATAACATATGTCAAATCATTATATTCATCGCTATACAATATACATATTTTATAAAATAAAACAACCAAATTTAATTTACCAAAAACCTCACAAAAGATGAGTAATAGAATCCCTACCTTCAAAGCTTAACAACAAACTTTTAATCTCGGAATTAATTAACATTAGCTCCACACATCCTTGACCCTAAGGCATGCATAAGGACAATTAAAACTAAAGCACAACGTATAATCACATCCATAAGTGAATTATATGTAAACCCATCTTACTAGTGCCATTAAAGTTTTTTTATGCAATTGTTTTTTAAGTACCAAGTAAACAATTTTTATCTTAAACACAATATAAAATACATACAAGTAATTTAAATGTTTTAGTCTCTAATAAGAATTCATAAATTATTTAGGATAATATTGGAAAGGTTGCAAGACATTAAGGGACTAGAAGGTGAGCAAAGTTAGGTTCTTGGTTCAAATTAACAGCTGGTATACCATGGCAAATTGGTGGTATACTTTTGCAAAAAGGTGAGTTCACTATCTACAATCAACACACGGGTAAACAGGTGGTTTACTTAATGTAGACGGGTGGTTTACCACCACTGACAGGTTTACTAGTTTGTAATCTAAAAATTGAAAAATTCATAGAAATTAAAATACAACTCTGATTTAGGCTTATGATAGCTCGTTGGAAAGCTTAGGATGTCTACTTTTTAAATATGCAAACCAATTTACAAAAATCCATTTTCATTTAACTCTAGAATTTTAAGAAAGAGCCACTGCCCGTAGAGGTATTACAAAGTTCATGGAATGTCAAGTTTTTCTTTAACTCAAAGCATATTATCCTTGTACAAAATCTCAAAACCATTCCAAAATATGCAACATGCATTATATAATCACAATAAACATATTCTCATGAGTTTTATACTAAAATCATTATCAAACTATATCTCTAGCCTTTCTTGTAAATAATGATGAAACATGCTTAAGTTTGCTCTTTAAGCTCAAAACATTAGAACAGTCAATCTTAAAGTTATGGAAACCAGTTTTAAACATTCCTAGCATCTTTCTAATATTGTTATCAAACCAAAATAAAGGTTGGTTGTGGGTTGTAACTCAAGACTCAAGTTTTTGTCCATAAATGTTCAAGGATGCATGTTAACATAACTAGAAATTTGCATGAATTTTGAACACTAATAATTATGCATTAAACATGGAGAAAATACATACTAAAAACTAAGTTTAGATTAAAGAAAACCTACCTCAAAACTCCTTTGAAAAGCACCAAAGTTTGGGTTAAAAATCAAGCTTGAATTAACTCTAAAACCTGCCTCGACCATGGTTGGGAATTATAATTGTCTTGGCCACAAAGAGAGCTTTGTGCTCTATGTCTTTAGTTAGAAATTGAAGTGAGAAAGGGAGAGAATGAGAAACTAGAGAAGAAGGTGGTGATGGTTAAATAAAAAGATATCAAAATGCTTGAGAGGAAGGGGAAGTTTATGGGGAAAGTTGTAAGAAGAAACAAAAGAGTATTAAAAGAAAATATCATCATGTCTCCCATGGAGATTTTTAGCAATTAATGCCAACATAATTGAGGGGACAATTGGAGTGAGTTATGGAAGGAGATGAGGAAAGAATTAAATAGGTGGTGGAGAAAATATCTCCATGTTTTCTATTAATTGAGGGAAAATTAATTCATTGTCTCCTTCAAAGACTTTAGCAAAATGAGAAGAAGGCTACATAATCGAGTATTAATTTAGGGAGACAAGATTGGTAGAAGTGAGTATTGGTAAATTTTGAATGTTTCTTATGAAGACTTGGTAAGAAAATACTAATGTGGCATTTTTTTTTTATTGAAACAACATAGACAAACTTGGTAATTTTAAATACTATAAAATTTTAAATTGTCACATTTTATTCATTAAATTTTACAAAATCATGCCCGTTAAAACACGGGTGTTACAAATACACTTTAAAATTTCATCTATTAATTTAAAAACAACAAATAACATGTAATTTTTTTTTTATTTTTTTTCCCAAAAAGTTCAAAATTAGCCAAAAAAAAGGGAAAAAAAAAAAAACACATAACCAAGCTCCGTCGCCCACCTTTATGCCCTTTCATACCGGTGGCCCCACATCTGTGCCTAGACCACCTGCCACCCTGTGACCCCAACAAGACCCCTGCCCATGGACCACCAAAGCACCCCCTAACCCCATCAGCCCCTCTCTCTTCACGGCCCTCTTCCCATCATGCCAGCCCACCCCAGTTTTGACCCTGACGAGGACCTCATCTTAGATTGTTACAGCGCCTAACTCCATGAACCTCGTCGTGTCCCCCTCACCCTCATTGTACTACCCTCTTCCCCGACATCACCCACCCTCGTCGACACCCCCAGCCCGTGCCCCTAAGTTAGAGAGAGAGAAATAAAGTCTGAGAGAGGGCTTTTTTTTCAATAGAGGGGTTTTTTGTTTTATTTTAATGTTTTTAAGATTTTATATAGGTTTTTTATTATTGTTTATAATTTTAAAATTTTTATGAAAAATAAACCATTTTTTATATTGAATTACGGTTTTGTTGGAATTAATTTGCTTTAGCTTTGTTGAGATTGATGTGTCATTTTGATTAGAATTAAAAATATGGATTGGAATGTCATGTTTGGAGAATTAATTGTGGACTTTTTTAGACTATATAATTTTAATCTTTGTATTTTTATCTTATTTTGGACATAATAGTTATCTTTAAAGAAAAGGGAAAAAGAAAAGAAAAACAACATTTTATCTTCTATTAAAGTTAAATTCATGGTTAGAAGTGTGTCCAAATTATTTGAAGTTATTTTTAATGTCAAATAAAGATAAAATCATTATTTTTAGCCACTTAAATAACTAAAAACGCTTTTTAATGGATATAAGGGCATTTTTAGTATTTTGAACAAAATTAATAGCCAACTCACGGGCAATTAACAAATGTGACCTTTTTGTAATTTTTTTGAACAATCAAGGGTGTCAGTGTTATTGATTTTGGTCTAAGAGTTTTTTCTGCAATTTAGGTAAAACATAGCATCAGTGTAACTTATCCTTTTAATAAAAATTTGTTCTTATAATTTTTAAGCCCTTATAATAATGTATTGGAGTAGAAAATAAAATATTACATTATTAATTTTTCATTGAAAATAATCTTCACAAAAGTCAAATGAAAAGAAATATAAAACGGATCAATCTTCATTCAAGGGAAAGGAGACATGAGACCATCACATATTGCAACCAAGAAGTGTAAGTAAAAATCTTTCTTGACATAATTCATGGAAACAAAAAGATTTTTGCTATTTTTTTTTTCACGGTATTGAGTGAGGGAATGATGTCCTCATCATGTCACTTTGGGAGTTGGTAACAAGAAGAACATAAACCGGTGCTTTCCAAGCTAAATACCATTGTGGGTTGGTGATGGGCAATTATGTAATTCCATATACACCAACTCCATGGATGGGGACATTATCCTTCCCCCAAAATTGATCACCAACCTCTTTTCAGTGGTCTATTTTTTTGATTAGTTACAGCATAGTATCATAAAAGCCAGCAAATATTTATAAATAGAGTATTTAAAAAGTATGGTTAGAACTAAAATTTTTAAATTGAAAACTATAGTATATAATAATTTATATTATAGTTTAATTTTTTATTATTGTAGCACGTGAGAGTTTTACATCATAACAGTTAAAAGTTTTCGTTAAAAGTGGTTTTATTAAACAGTCTCTTGTATTAATTACTGATTCATTTTTTTAATAGTAAAAGAAATTTGATTCCCCAAGAAACCGATTGTGCTTATGAGTTTGAAATTTTGTCCCTACCTCGCCTTACCAAATACACACCAACCGCATCTGATTTGATGGCAAAATGTTAAGTCAGCTCAACCTTTGGCAGCTTCCATCCTTGTGCACTGCGCTACCATTAAAACAAATAATTCCTTACTTTGTAATAATCTTTTTGGCGCATGTGTTTGCAAAATATTAGTTTTATTTCAAGTATTGTCGTCGGTCCCACCAAATGTAACAGGGTATTTATTCAAAATATAACGCGAAAATGTTAGGAAGACTAGTTGTTGTTTAGATAACTAATTTCTTCAAACATAAGAGCAACATGAAATAAATACACTATATTTTAAATTATATACATCACATGACAGTATGGTTCTACTTGATAGAACCTAAAACAAGCCATTTGTTTCAAGTAAGGAATGATTTGTTTATTGTTTTCTTGCAATTGCAGCAAATTCGTGCTACTAGATTATGAATTTGTAACTTATTCCAAATCTGGCTGTTTACATCTCCAATTATTGGAACCTAAGACCAAACAGGAAACAGTTCAAAATGCAAACTACAATTTTATAATTCTCATCACCTAACAAATATATAGCTATGTCCCCAACAGACATGCTGAAGTGTTGAAAAGTCACTTGGGCTTCTCAAGGCACTTGAAACATTAAATTTCAACTTGCTGTCTTGAGTTGGTAGAAGCCAACATTTTGACCATAAGATTTTAGGTAAAGTACCATTTTCACAAGCTCGTAGCAAGAATGATATTACTGATAGTTGGCATACAATTTACCTTTGGCTACGTTACTGCAATCAATCAGCATTATGAAAGTTACATGTCCACTAAGATAAGGAGTCAAATCTGTTTAAAAGTTTAATTGCTTAAGGGGTATTTTGAGTATGATTTCCCTTGTGCCTTTTATTTCTATAACATATTTTAATCATGAAATGCTTGTAAACATTATAATATAAAATTCTTTCCAAATGATGGTTGCTTTGACCCAAAATCTGATCTGAATCTTGAAATAAGTACACTAATATATATATATATATATATATATATATATATATATATATATATATATTATAAGCAATGAGTACACTAGTATTAGTTTCTTTCAATGCAGGTCTCTAATTTGGAACAAACCGAACACAAATAAACCGAACTAACAACCAAATTTAAGTATACGTTCTTCTAAAAATTAAAAAAACAGAGAGAATTTTTGGTTCAATCTTTATGAAATAAAAAGAGAGTGACTTATCCAAATAATCGTAAATACTAGTTGACACCGCCTTAGTACAACCTAGAAAAAGTATGTCATTTCCTCTCTCATTGTAAGAAGAATAATATCATGAATCTTCATTACTATTAAACTTTTAACTTTGAAAATTTCGCTTTATTTTAGCAAATTGTTATAGTCTCCTCATAATTATCCCCTCAATTTAATGTAAAATTTAAAATTCCCTTGTAATTGTATTAAGGCTTATTTGAAGTAAAAAACTGAAATTTTGAATGACATTGGAGCATGTCATGTCATATGTTTGAGGGTATTTTCTTTGTTATTCATTGATTGAGGGCAGTCAAATCATGTTATTAACTTATAATAAGTAATTTTTAAGAAAAATTCATAAGTAAAAATTTGTCACAATTAGAAATTTATATTAGAGACACCAAAATTTACATTACAGACACCGATTCAAGCAAAGTTCAAAGCATAAAAGCATCGAAACTGTCTAAACCTATTTAAGTGAAAGTATTGAGTTAAACAGAAAGATATAACAAAATCAGTTCTAACCAAAATTTTAGTTATAATAGTGTAAAACTTTTATATATTATAGTGATTAAAAAAAGTAAACAACAATATAAAACTCTCACTTATTATAATTTTTAATTTAATTCTTATTTTCTTTCTTTTTTAAATTTGACTTAAAAACAGCACATGGCAGTATTCCTCTACCGCGTTGCTATTTTTCGTTTTCCGTGGACCATATTTGACATGATCACGTTTTTGCCCATTTATTTTCCCAAACCTATTATAACTAATTTTCCTCCTATTGCACCGACGCTTTTCTCTCCCCAAATCTTATTTCCCTTCAATTAATTATTAGTGAATTTTAAACCTTTCCCCAGATCTTAGATCTACGATATGTAAATCAAATCGGTGATGCAGATCTTAGTCCCAATTTCAATACCATCAATTATGAGGGAATGTAACATAAGGTTTGGGTCCATGCCACGAAATGTAAGGCTGTAAGCTGCAACAAGTCAAATACGCCACGCCCTCTTAAGACCTACAATAGTTGAGCCGACATATAACAATCTTTTTCTTTTTTTTTTTTTTTGGAAGTGGAACTTCATTTAAACTATAAAAAGTAAGAAATAAAACCACTTAAGCCGTCCATGAAGTATCAAAATCTATCCTCGACTAGTGCTAGGTCCACCAATACCGACAAAGAAGCACAAAGGGACAAATAATGAATGTCAAAGTCGAAAAGAGAAGTACCCACTGACATCACAAAACAAAAGGCTCGATTACGGCTCTTTATAATGACCCATTGATTGACAAACCTAATCGATTAAGCCTAAATCCTCCCAAGTGGGGACAAAAAATGACCCGGCCTAGATACAAATCTAAACGAACATAATTACAAACCCTGCTTCTCTTGAGCGGATATACCACACAAAAGCAAGTCCGAAGATGGAAGAATAATCTCCATTATTACAAACAGAATAAAAACAACACACAGGAAACACAAAAAATTAGGCAAAAACATTGCCACTTTTATTGAACAAACATCGCGGCCTCCACAGTGATACCCAAATCTGAAGTCCCTCAACGCTAACCACCCAGAAGCCCAAAGCTCCCGTCTCCCGCCACCTTCCCTTGAAGGCACCCATGGCCACTCCTTCACCAATCCCACGGCTAGCCCAAAACCACCATGACCAGTCTACCACTAGCGACACGAACCCAACTAGGCCCCTTAACTCAGGCACCAAACAGGCTGCAGCGGAGCCCGCCCAACCCACAGCCAAGCGAACCCATCGAGCACCCTCCTACGATCCTCCAACCCTGCCCAAACCTGGATGTGCTTTGTACTTCCCACGACCACCGTAGACTGCCCCTCCCTTGTCGGAGCCGAACCCAGAACAGCGGATCTCTGCCATAATTTAGCTCTACACCTAAGCTTTGGCTCGAGCCGTTCGCGTCTCCCCCAGCGGCAGGAACTCCAGCTTCGTTTAAATTGCCCATTGACCACCCATTGAATGGAGATCGGAGGCTAATGACCTCGCAACGTGCTGGCTCATCGGCCCCAACACTTCCTCTCTCTTCCTCATGCTTGCTTTCTTTTTTCGCTTGCTCTCTTTTTCTCGCGTTTGTTTATGAAGACACCGCTGACAAATAACAAATAACAATCTAGTTCATTAAAAGGTCATGAAGTGTGCTAGTATGTGTGATCCACGTGCTGCTTCCGCACTTGGCCGCGTTTATATGCCCTTTTCGTTTGCTCTGACTCCGAGTGGCTCATACAGTCTCACCCAAGGGTTCCTTATCCTACAAGTAGCGGTGTCAAAATAGGGTTGAACTTAATAGGTTGACATATGCATGATATGCTAATTAATCAAAAGTAGACACAACACGATATATCATGATTGTTAAATGGACTTGGCCTAACACGTTTATTAAATAGGTTAGGTTTGTTGCAACTGTTAAGGGTGAAACATGTCAAATGTGGTGGTTGAAAAGCAATTTAAAAGCAACAAGGTTATGTTTGAAAAATTTTTGTAAATTCACAAAGAATCGACCAATGTTATTAATTAATAAATATGATGCGTGTCCATACCGATTTGGCAATAAATATCTCCCAGGTCCTTTACAGCCTTTCATCCTTTCGATCTTTCTTGTTATGAATCATCTCCTTATAAGGAACTGGTGTATGGGCACCAGAGAATTTTCATTTCTTCAATTGTCCTTGTTTATGACATCATTTGCTTTATAGGAGGGGCAACAAGAAACCTAATGATGGCACTAGTCAATTTTCATTGCTTCAATTGCCCTCGGTTTAAACATCATGTTTTTATTAAAGGCTTATTTATACTATAACATGGGATGAAATTCCACCCCTTGCCCCTATAAGTGGTCCACACCTATCCCTTGAAGGGGTTTGGAGTGTGATGCAGAGTCCGAAGAAAGTCTGCCACGTGCAATAGAAGACTGACATGTGGAAACTCCCTATGGGAGTTTGTCGCACATGCCTAATCCACAGAAGGTGTGGGTGTTCGCCAACTGCTTAAGGGGTAGGGCTGTAATTTTCTCTTTCATCATTCCTAGTAGTATAAATAGGTCCCCGAGGATCTCATCTCAGGAATATTCTTAGACTCCATCACTAGGTTTCATGCTTTCTCACCTTTAGAGAAAACGAAGCCTTAGGCAAGGGGAATTGAAGAAGAGAAAATTCATGGTACCTATGCACTTTTGATTCTAAAGAGATGAGTCATAACATGAAAGATCGAAAGGTCGATGAAACTGTGAAGAAGACAATAGATAGTTATCGATAAAAAGATATGATTAATTACTATGTGATAGATTAGTTTATATAACAATAGGAGACGATTTTTGATGTTTTAAGAAAATTTTTAAAATCAAATTTTGTTGAGTTTGTTTTCTTTTAAACCAAAAGGTAAAAAATCAGAAATTGTAAAAACATTAGTCTCACCGGTCTGAGGGTCCCGAGGTAATTAACACTCTTGACCTTTGGACCCCTTGGTGTCATGTCATGTCGCTTTGGGTGGTTCAACAGTCGTTATTAATGAAGGAATGATTTATTTTTATTTTTTTTATGTTTGCACGGTGGAGGTGGAGGGGGAGGGGATGGGGTGGGGAGGGGGTGTGCTTGTTGGAGTAAGTGCTTGTAAAATTGTTTATGTAAATACCTATTTTGGCTATTTGTCTTTTTTTTAAAAATAAATTTCAAACATTTTATTTATAATTTATATGATGATTATTTATTATTATACTTGTGAGTGAAACATCATAAGATTGTAACACTAGCCGTTGTAGTTAATTATGTATATGAAATGTTAATATACAAAAGATATGGCTAAAGGACCAAGTATAAATTAATAAAGTTCATTATCTGTAAAATAAAGTGGGGCACTTTATTTTTTATAAGCTTGTGATGTCAATCAATACCTAATTTGAGGAATAAAATTATTTGGATCGTTCTAATTTTGATTACAATACAGAGACAATTGTGCATTGAGAACACCTTCAATTAGACCGTACTATCATTAGTTTTTCAATTAAATCCATTCAAATATAAAGAATTTATATTCTATTCATTAGATAGTCAATTTATTAATGGACCTCAATTCTAAGTCCTTGGAGACTTACATCCATATCTTATGTCTTTTATGGTTGAGATTTGTCTTGAAATTAATCTCTATATTTCAAAAACATTATAGTGTAGATAGTTGGGGACACTAACTTATAGAAATGGAATCTATAACTTCGTAATGAAGATTAGTGATATCCTTGTACTATTAATTCAAGAACTTGGATCATATTTAATATTGGATATCAAACATATAACACAAATCTTCATTTATACTTTGATCATAATAATGTCACTTTAGACTATTTATGGAATTTACAGACAAAGACACAATAAGAGATCGATGTTTGGGAATTTCTAGAGAATAGGCAAACTTTGGTCTCATCATAGATCAAAGAGTAACGACTCAGCATCTTAAGTCCTTACTTAAAATACTAAACTATATTAACTTCATTTTAAAACATTTACCATAATTGTTTGTAATTTAAGACTCGTAAACTATTAGAAATATATTTTTTAATAGCCTACTAATATCAAACCAAGTTTAACATCTAGCACCATACTTATGACAGTTTAACAAACACCTTTTCCTAAAAAATTCTTTAAAATTCTTGAATCTTCAAATACTATCTTCATCTAGTTTGTTTCAAAGATCACTAAGGAGCAATCAAGACCAAATTTAACAAACCAACTTAAATTTTCATCAGGTGGTCGTAAAAGAAATACCATCGGTTGCAAAAACTAATATGGTAATGCTGCAAAATTTTAAAATTTTTATTTATTCACCCAAAATTTAACTCATGTTGCAGTAAACTATAAATATAATTCTAATCCAATGCACTTGTTGAAGACTCAAAATAACACTTCTGACTGATCAAAGGAAATCTTTACCTTAAGAGCTTTAATGTTATGTCTCTTCTTTCAAGTTATTTTGTGTGTGGCCACAACTCAGTAGATTTCCACCGCTGTTTCTCTCCTTCCATCCACTGTCGTGCTTGAGAAACTAAGATCATTAAAAGGAAATGATCTAAGATATAATCTCTAAAAATAGTACTATGGCGATCTAAGAGTAAATAAGGACGCAATGCCTCTATTTATAGAATAGGTTAAAGGAGTAAGAAGTCTATCATGATTTGAAGAGATTTTCTCACTCCTACTTATTGCAGAACACGCCATACAGGGGAGGTCTTTCTCTACTTATACATGCTACCCACTAGCTTGGAAATCAAAATTTTTCAGCAAATCACAGTGTTAGGTTCTGTGATTATCTATATCATCCAGAATAATCCAACTCATATAATTCTATTTAAGTTAGAATTCTAAATCCTAATAATTAATTTGCATAAATATTTTTCTAAAATTAATTAAACAATTAGTTATTCAAAAAACCTCTGAAGTTGGTGCCAATAGTCCAGTTGAACTATGTTTGGCGCCACACAGTTCAACTGGACTATGGGCTGTTAGCTTAAGAATAGCTACCCAAGAGGAGGGTAAATTGGGTTTTTAAAACTTTTTATAATTATTGAAATTTTCTAGATGATTACTCAAACAACAAATGCACAAACAACTATAAAATGCATAAAATTAAATAGATAAGGAAAAGAGATATAGACGTTATTTATAGTGGTTCGGCAAAATGCCTACGTCCACTATCATCGAGCAAGATCTTCATTCGACTTCTTTCACTATTTTGACCTTTTTTTGGCACGATCAATCCAATTACAATCCGTGACTTGTCTACCTGATGATCACCACGACCTATTACAATTTGCCAATTTTATGGAGATTGGCTAACCAAAACAACCTCGAATTTCACAAAGGCTTCATAACCCAATTTTTAGTTTTACGAGTATTTGAAAGTTTAAGCTTACTTCTCACAACTCCTAGAAAGGTTTATAATACAATATAAAGTGTGCTAGGAGATGATTAACCATACAGAGAGGATTTATAGCAAGTTTGGATCAAGAATGATTGAAAGGCTTGTTGAACAATAAAGATGTTTCATGGTGTTCTTGGATCTTAAAAAACTCAAAAGTGTCGCTATTTATAGGCTAGAGTCCAAAACTAACCGCTTACAGCCATTTGAGATGCATTTACAATGACTAGAAAACTAGCTGTTAGACTACATGATTGACCGCTATACACATGACGCAGTCGGCTGTGCTCCTACTAGAACCAGCCCTTGGTGTGGTCGACTGTAGTGTATAAGGCACAGTCGAGCCTGGGGACCAATTTTGTTTCAAGAATTTTAAGAAAATTTTATAAACATTTATTTTAAAATGGATTTTAAAACATTTTTAACACTATTCTTTTAGTCTTGAAAATTTTGTAGTAAGTAAGAACAAGTAAGAACAATTTTTACAAGACTTTAAACATTATTTTCTAGAATTCAAAGATGATAATTAAATGCTTGAAATCAATTTAAGTTAAAAATCAATTGAAAAAAAATTCATGCATGCTCTACATCATCCAAGCTTAAAACATAGACCTATTCTTCATGCTTGTTCATGCCATTTCTTACAACCTCACGCTCTTAGTAAATTTAATCCATCTTCTCTTTAATTTCTTTCAAGTATCTTGAGATGAAAAAAATATTAAATGGCTCTACATACTCAAGATAAATAATTGGCACTTAAGCAATTAATTGTCTATTGTCATCAAAATAAATATTGCATTTGAAACCTTGGGGCCAACATGGGCATACACACTAACATGTCTAGTAACCTGTTCAACATATTATCTTGTACTACTTGTGGTAAACCACATTTATACAGCTTTTCAAGGAATTAGTGAGCTAGCATTAAGACCCGGTGGACATATATTCATCAAGCTTCAATAATAACAAAGGAATTAATCACCAATTAATTATCCATTTAATTATTAACCTTGGTGTCAATCTACTATAGACCCAAAGGTACATTCTTGATAATATACCATCTGATGAGACTATAGAAATATAATTAGTCTCGTTTATAATCTCTTATACATATGTGTATCCTCATAGGTGATCCATAATCGAATGAATAACTTATTTTTGCTCTACTTCTTATTATTTTATCTCAAAGTTCTATTATTTCACTTATTTAAAAAAATTCATTTATATTTGTAACAAATAGAAATGTAAAACCATCTCGTTACTATATATTTAGATGTCCAAGGCCTTCTCCTTTTCAAATTTCTAAAATAATACTTTTGGGAGGATAATATAAACTCTTTATTAGAAAGCTACGGATTCTATGTCTGTGGATTATGCTATCATTTTACATCTTTAACACACCAATGATAGAGCCTTCGGTCATCAGAACTATTGCCTTTGGCATATCAAAAAATAAAAGCTATAAACATAGAGTCATGAATTCACTTCATAATTAAGATTACACATACATGATTATTAAAGTGAATTAATATGAGTGAAATGAATTTATTATTAAATCAATCACACTTTAAGTCTAGTCCAATATGCGACTACCATTAGGTCTTTCCCACCAATGTGTCTACCATGGAGTCAATATGCTTTGACGGCCTATATAAATAGCCTTCCCAATTAGATGTAGATCTCTAGTATAGTCTTGTTATATATAAAATGCTAGCTAATACATAGACAACGAACTATATAATTTAGACTTAATGTTGAAATCATATTTATATCCCATATAAATTCTATATATGCCAAATGCTAAGATTTAGTAATTGTCATGGATCACATGTTTGTTTAAGCGCTTAATCATTATAATGAAAGTAATATGAGATCCATTATTAGCATATGAAATATTTAAATTATTATTTATTTTATCATTTAATCCCAAATATCTTTATTACAAATAAAATATTTATTTCTTAAAGCATCGATCCAAACACTATCATACAAAGGTTTTGAAAATTAACAAACATATCCAAAATTATATTAACCTTTCGATGGTAATAGACAATGCAAAATTAATTATGCATGATGACATTCAAAGTTCTACAAGGCCATAGGATAAAATAATTTCAAAATACTTAAACAAACTTAATGCGGAATTAATCATGCACAGTGGCGTCCAATCCTATTTCTCCATCATCTTTCTCAAGTCTACCAGCCCATCATCGTGGCTAAGGTACTTACTCGTGTTACCTACAATATGAACAAATGGTCACGTGCAAGCATACACAGTTGCAAGTAATAGAATGGTAGTATGTCGATTTTTACAAGGATGGATTACCAAATTTTTACTATAGATTTTAGTTCAAGCACTTCTAATTTTATCTAGAGTATCTCAATTTAATAGCAATTTTAATTAAAAACAAGAAATTAAAATAAACTAAAATAAAATTAATACAGTTAAAATCAACGGAATAATTAAACTTAAGTAACCTATAATAAACCAGGTTTAGAGGGACTATTTTACTTTCATTAGTTTTGGTAATTGCCTAGATTATTAATGTCACATGAATTTCTCTAATTTATTAGCCTAGAACACTCACGTATCTCAATTTTCCTTCCCAAATGCTCAATTGAGAAATGCCCAATTTAATTAATTCCTATATTCCTATTTAGAACCAATTACTAAGGACCCAATAAGTGCAAGTTCTATTAATTAGCCACAAAGAGAATATAAGTCTCCCCACTCTATAATTTGCTAGGTTGTATTTCCTAAACCTATATGTCAAATCTTCCTTTCCCAAGTACTAATCCTAAGTACAAAATCAACTAATTGGTGATCAATCAAATAGAGACATTAAATTCAAGGAAATACAAATAAATATAAATGAAAATTAATTTGCAATAATCTAAAAGCAATTATCCAAACACAATTTCAACTTGGATCCATAGCCGTCTAAACTAAGAAATTTAGCTACCCATATTTACAAACATTTTTCAAATCACAAACCAAAACATAAAAATGGAATTCATAGCAATTTACAAGAATTGCAAAGAAAGAAGAGAAAAAAGAGATAAACTTATGATGGAGGTCTAATTTTCAAGCTTTTTTCCTCCTCCTTTTTGAAACCCAAAATGGTTGCTATGTTGTTCCTAAATTATCTCCAAAAGTCCCTCTCCAAAACCCTAAAATTGGTATTTATAGCTCCTCCAAAAACCTATTTATAGCTCCTCCAAAAACCTATTTATAGCTCCTCCAAAAACCCAGGAATATGCTGTTGGAAAAATAGTATGCAGCAGAATTTTAAAAATTTTATATCAGAGTATTTTCAAAACACAAGTTTGACATGCTATATGCATAAATTAACCAGATCTTACTAACCTTTGTATGCCAAAAAGCTCATGCAATTAGTGAAGAAAAGTAACGTTCTAGAAGAGTCTCAACCAACTGGTCTTCTTTGCTATTCTCTATCCACAATTGGAGTGAGTGTGGGCTCACACGTACAACTTTTCCTTTAGGTGACTCTCCTTCTAATCAATTGAGAGAATCCAAAGCAAGTGTTCATGATTTGTGAACAAGAGCTCTTAGGGAGTTTCCAGATTCTCACTAGAAGAGTATCACTCTTAATCTCTCAAATTGATCTGAGTAAATCATTAGACTCACTCCCTTTTTATACCTATTGGTCCTTGGGGTCAGTCCATATCAGATTAGGTCTCAAAAATCGAAACAGAATCAAGTTCGGATCAATATCTGATAAGATACGCGTGAAAAACGCGTAATCTTAACTGTCGCGGTCGGCATGCCGAACTGTGAGATAGGCAGGCCGAACTGGCCAGTTCGGCAGGCCGAACACGTCATCCGGCATGCCGAACTGCCGAGAAAAAATCTCCGCGAATCTTTTATTTTCCACCCGAGATTCTAAAGGATAAAGTCTCAGTTTTGATTCAAATAGCCCAATAGAAAAGATATCTGATCAAAACAAACTTTATCAAGATAATCTCTAAGAAAATAAATCAATTCACAATAATTCTACAAGTTTATCTTGTTCTAATTGTCCAAAATTAAAACAACTGATAAACAGACAAGAATTATCCGAACGCCATAATTCAACAAGTTCATCTTGAACTAATTTCTTACATAATTAATTCAACCGATAAACAGACATGAATTATTTGATTCTTATAAATTTTAAACCAATCTGATAAATCCGACATAAGTCACCAATTATTGGAAAAGCACGCCGTGTCGTTACAGGATTTTGTGAGCTAGCAAAGGGGACCAAAATGGACCTATAAAGTTCAAGCTCATGATAATTATGAAACCCAATATCCCAGATATACATTTCACAATTATCAACTCCAACGCTACTCCACTAAAAGCTTGGAGCTGCACTCTCGAACTTTATAGAATTACGAAGCTCGTGTAGCTAAGTCTCCATGACATATCATAGTGTATCGCATCCCCATATGATCATCCATAATCGACTTAAGGACAAGTTCTGTCTTACCTTCCCGATTATTTTTATCTTACGTTCCATTGTCTCACCATTAGAAAACTTACCATCCAAAGATAGTATACCATTCGGTTACACCTATGTATCCAAATGGTTGAGCGCTCCAGTTTTCCAATTACAGGACAACGCATATAAGAGGATATCATTACTCTTAAAGAGGAGCTATGGATTCCATATCTATGAATAACAAGTCTACGCTAGCAAGAGTCATGCCTCCAACGTACCGGCATGCATGACACTATAGAGATGTAGGGAGTCACCCATTGGTACATCAAAAGACACAAGTCGAGACAACGGGCCCATTATTCATCTCAGGATTAAGATACAATACAAATGATTAGTCTAAAGTGAATCGATTTGCCAAGACAGAATTATTAATCCAAATCAATTCACTTTATGTCCCGATCCAACACATCGTCATCTATGACAACGCGCTAATGTTTCTATTCACGGAGTCCAACTCCGATGGCCAAGACAAACCATCTCCCAAAGGGATATAGACAACATAACAATCTTTACATGAATAAAGCGTCCCAACTTTATTCCCTCGATTACGGATCATATATGTAGACCATCACCTTAAGATTCGTGTCTTCGCATAATCTGTCCATCATATGCCCAATTCTTAAAGTTTAGACTGATAGTCTTAGACTTTTCTTTGCTTAACATACATTCAATAAATATGAATGTAAAGAGCACAAGATTTGGTATATAAACAATAAATAAATTCTTTATTAATAAAAATGTCTCCAAAAACTTATTAGATTTTTACTCCTTAGGGCATACATGTCTAACAATCTCCCACTTGTACTAAGTGAGTAAATATGACAAATCTTGTATCCCCATAGCTTCCACATGCCTCTCGAAGACTCTCCCAGTAAGTGTCTTCGTAAATGGATCAGCTAAATTGTCATCTAATGTGATCTTACACACCGTGACATGCTCATCCTCAATGAAGTCTTTTATCACATGATACTTTCGATCAATATGCTTACTTTTCTTGTGAAATCTTGGTTCCTTAGCATTAGCTACTGCTGCATTGTTATCATAGTACAATGATACCGCCTTATTCATACTAGGAACTACCTCAAGATCCCCAAGGAACTTGCGGAGCCATACTGCTTCTTTCGAAGCATCACTAGCAGCCACATACTCAGCCTCCATCGTTGAATTCGAAGTGTAATCTTGCTTCACACTTCTCCAACTGATGGCACCGCCACCCAGACTAAACACAAACCCCGATGTCGATTTCCTAGAATCCAGGCAGGATTGAAAATCCGAATCAGTGTATCCTAGAGGAGTTAAATCCTCACCCGAATACACAAGCATATACCCTCGAGTCCTTCTTAGGTACTTGAAAATATGCTTTACCGTAACCCAATGGTTCGGTCCTGGATCCGCCTGAAATCGACTCACAATCCCGACCGCATAGCTAATATCCGGTCGATGTGCAAAGCATGGCATACATGAGACTACCCTACTGCCGAAGCATAAGGCACCTTCTTCATGTATTCTCTTTCTTCATAAGACTTTGGAGAGTCTTTCTTAGAAAGAGTAATTCCAGACCTAGATGGTTGCCCACCTTTCTTGGAATCCTGCATTGCAAACCTCCTGAGAATTTTATCTATATAGCCAGCCGGGGACAAAGCTATTATTTTGCTCTTCATATGTCGAAAGATCTAGATACCGATAACAAAATTAGCCTCACCCAAGTCCTTCATGTCAAACTACTTGGTCAACCATAATTTGACTGATGACAATGCCCCAATGTCATTGGCAATTAGCAGAATGTCATTTACATAGAGTAGTAGAAAAACCACATTCCTATCCTTAATGTGTTTGTAAACACATGGCTCATCCACATTTTGTGAGAACACATAAGTTTTGATTACCTGATCAAATCTTATGTTCTAAGAACGGGAAGCCTGCTTAAGTCCATAAATTGACTTTAGTAGGTTACAAACCTTACCCTCTTGACCCTTGACCTTGAACCCGACTAGTTGCTCCATATAAATGGACTCATCAAGAGAGCCAATTAGAAAAGTTGCCTTGACATCCATCGGCCAAATCTCATAATCGAGAGCGACAACTATGGACAAGAGAATCTGGATGGACCTAAGCATGGCTACAGGCAAAAAGGTTTTCTCATAATCGATTCCTTCCTTTTGCATATAACCTTTAGCTACTAGTCTAGCCTTAAAGGTTTCGACCTTTCCATCCACTCCTCTTTTCCTCTCGTAGATCCACTTACTCCCTATGGGTTTTACCCCTTCGGGAAGATCCACAAGCTCCCAGACCCTGATTAGTCTCCATAGACTTCATCTCAATGTTCATGGCCTCTGTCCAGAGTCTTGAATCAACATCCTCCATAGCTTCTGCGTAAGTATAAGGATCCCTGTCATGTTCATCCGGTTCAGCCAAAAAGACCTCCCCATTGAACATATACCTCTCAGGTTGACGCCGATCCTCCCACTACGCCGAAGCCCCTGAGGTTGTTGTTCAGGTTTGTTTGGTTTTTCTACACCGATCGGAATGGTTTCGTTCGGAACCTCCGAGTGAACTGGATTACCCCTCAACTCCTCAAGCACCACTTTGCTTTGAGGTTTAAAGTCGTTCATGTAACTCTCCTCAAGGAAAGTTGCATTAGTTGAAACCATAAATTTATTTTCCTTTGGGTTATAGAAATAACCCCCTTTAGTCCCTTTTGGATATCCTACAAACACGCAAACTTTCAAACATGCTTCCAACTTATTTGGATCCTTAAGCAGGACATGAGCCAGACATCCCCATATACGAATATAGTTTAAGGATGTCTTCCTACCCATCCACAACTCGTGAGGAGTTTTAGGGACAGATTTTGAAGGCACATTGTTCAAAAACTAACATGCGGTTTGTAGTGTATATCCCCAAAAGGATGAAGGTAATGATGAATAACTCATCATGGACTTGATCATGTCCAATAATTCCTATTCTTTTTTTCCGCTATGCCATTCTGCTATGGAGTGCCTGGCGCAGTCAAATAGGATAAAATCTCATTCTCTAATAAGTGTCCCAAGAACTCATCAGAAAGGTATTCTCCACCTCGATCGGATCGAAGTGCCTTTATGGGTCTACCCAATTGTTTTTTCACTTCAACTCAAAACTCTCTAAACTTGTCAAAAGTTTCGCTTTTGCGGTGCATCAGGTACACATACCCATATTTTGAGTAATCATCAATAAAAGTGACAAAGTACTCATACCTTCCTCATGCTCGGATGTTCATCGATCCACAAATATCACTATGCACATGTTCTAGAACCCCTTCTTTTGGTCATTTTACCCTCCAAACAAGATTCATATTGAGGTATAGATTCTACCTTTAAGTGACTTAAAGGTCCATCCCTTACCAACCTTTGAATCCTATTTAGGTTAATATGACCAAGGCACAAATGCCAAAGATAAATCTTATTAGAATGAGAAATTTTAAGTCTTTTAGAGTTATTATCATTCATCTCAGCATTAAGTAATAAGTCCATCTTAGGTTTGATAAAATATAGATTATTTTACAAATCACCACTTTATCATTAAAAGAAACAAAATAGGAGTCTTTAAATAAACAAGCTACAAAAATTAAATTCCTTTTAAATTTAGGAACATAAAAACAATCTTGCAAACATAAATTCCTATAATTATCAAAATAAAGATAGACATTGCTTCCGCCGAGACCAAGGATCCATCGCCCATCCAAAGTGTGAAATCTTTATGCAACAGACTTCTCGTTTCTTTAGACCCCTGTAGAGAAACACAAAATGATTAGTTGCACCATAATCTATGGCCCAAATGTCACTGGATTCCTCAACCAAACAAGTTTCTAGATACAGAAGAACACACCTACATCCTTTGGAAAGGAAGCCCTTACAATGTTTCTTGATGTGCCCGACCTTCCCACAAAAGAAGCACTTAAGCTTCTTCGGGTTCTTCTTCTTCTTTTTCTTGCCCTTGGTACTAGCAGGAATAGAAGACTTCCCGTTCTTGGCCCGTTGCTTCTTTCCATTCCCATAATTGAGATTGGAACCAGAAGCAGCTACCTTATTGGCCTCTCCACCCGCAAGAGACTCCTTGATCAGCAGTTCAAACTCCTGTAACTATTTCATTAATTCTGTTAAGGTCATATCCCATCTATTGCTTAAATTAAAAGTAGCTCTAAACGGAATAAATTCCTTTGATAGAGTCTCAAAGACCATAGTCATATAAGTTTCAACATCGATGTCGGCTCCATTGGTTTGAGCCTCAACGAGGTAACCCATGACCAACATCATGTGCTCCTTTACAGATGTCCCCGGCCTCTGCTTACAGTTAAGAAGTTTTCGAAGCGCCCCTTGCCGCTTTGTTATGGCTTGGCCTCCAAACATATCCTCAAGATTATCCAAGATCTACTTCGTAGTCTCATAATCCTGATGTTGAGCCTACAGCACGTTATTCATGCTAGCCATAACATAGCAGCGGGCCTGATCATTAGCATCTTTCCAATGATCATACGCTTGGAATTGCTCATTAGTTGAGTCTCCCGTAGGCTCGGGAGGACAAGGGGTTGTCAGTATATATTTCAGTTTCTCAAAGGAAAGGACGATATCCAGGTTTCATTTCCAATCATTATAATTCTCTCTAGTTAATAGGTTTTTGTCAAGTATCGATGATAAAGCATTTTTAGACATTTTTAATCTACAATAAAGAATCATATACCAAACACAAACAAACATATAATACTAATTTAGTAAGATAACATAATCATGTAAAAACATACAAATGTGTTTATGTGTCAAAACCTTGAAAGTATCACAACCTTACAACGATAATTCCCAACTCAGAATTCAACAAGGTCCTAGGGGATTAATGCCAAATTCAATCAGAAACACGGATCCCCTCCTGATTAATATATGCCATCCAAGATCCATATGATCCAACATATATTAATAATCGTTTCTTTGGCCATTAATTTTATTAACAGAGCTCCTAGGGGAGGTTAATAATAAAATTAATGTGAGTGTATAACCATCGTTTCAATATTTTATCCATGATTTATAATCACCACCTAGGGGTGTGCAACCATAAATCATGCTAAAATACCTTATCCTCTTAGAGATCTAATCTGGTACATGATAGAAATCCCTTCCTAGGGGTTGGGACCACCATGTTCTTCCTATGGACCAACAATGGAGGCCGTAGGTCCTCTCTTCGAAAACCTTCTCCCACTCAATCTTTTGAAATCAAGGTTTTATTTTAAGAACATGCATGAACAATTTTAATATGAGCGACACTCCCTATTTTATATGACATGTTATCAATATACATGGCAAATCATATTATAATGCAGACAAGCAAAGCAATCAAGCAAAGCTACAAGCAAAATAATACTAATAATAACTGTAATATTATGGTTCCACCCTAGAGAGTAGAAATAAAAAATTACAAGAGAATAATCAAAACATATTATCAATTTTTCATCCTTGAATTCTCAGGTTGTATCTCTCATCATGTAATGTCCATATTTAAGTCTTCAATCCCGTATGAATCAAATACTTCATATTTCTGGTCATAACCAAATTTAATGTCTCTAAAAATCGTCCCAAAAATAAAATTAAAACTGCATTAGAAAAACTACACCTTTTTTTGAAAAATTTTCAACTCTCTGTAGGCAAGCCGATCCGGGTGATCGGTCTGCCGGTCACAACCCATCGGCCTATCGATTAGGAAGATCGGCCTGCCGAACTAAAGGTTTGGCCTTCCGCTAGAGCCTCTCGATTTTTGCCCCACTGACGGCCTACTGAACCTCACGTCCGGCATGCCAATCTGTGACCATCGGCCCGACCGAGCAAAAATCTCTCATTCTAGAAAATACAATTTTTAATGCAATTCATTAATTTTATTTTCAACAATTCAAAAATATAAAATTAAAGACTTAGAAAATACCTGGGAGCACCATCCTCATTCTTTAGATTAGCCTTCTAGATCCGCCTTCTTGATTCGTCTTCTCTGAATAATTATTTAATTACAAAAATCTTACAAAATTAAATAATAATTCCTAGACGGAGATGATAGCCCACCATTTAATTACATGAAAGACCTAGATATACATTCTAACCTCTAAGCAACCATAACCAATATAAATTAATTAATTAAAAAATAATTAAATAACAATTTAATCAACCATAATTAATTAATGAACATTCATCATATAATCCATGACAACATATATAATATATAGAAACCTAGAGTGCCAACTCTTTATAAAATTAAATTCAAGCATAGGAGAAATTAAAATCATAAAATTTATACATATAACATGATCACAAACTCGTAAATTTATATAAAAACCATGGTTCTGATACCAATTGTTTGAAAAATAGTACGCAGCGGAATTTTAAAAATTTTCTATCAGACTATTTTCCAAAACACAAGTTTGACATGCTATACGCATAAATTAACCAGATCTTACTAACCTTTGTATGCCGAAAAGCTCCAGCAATCAATGAAGAGAAGAAACGTTCCAGAAGAGCCTTAACCAACTGGTCTTCTTTGCTATTCTCTAGCCACGATTGGAGTGAGTGTGGGCTTACACGTATAGCTCTTCTTTTAGGTGACTCTCCTTCCAACCAATTGAGAGAATCCAAAGCAAGTGTTCGTGATTTGTGAAAAAGAGCTCTCAAGGAGTTCTAGATTCTTACTAGCAGAGTATCACTCTTAATCTCTCAATTGATCTAATCAACTTATGTGACTTACTTCATATTTATAGAGGTTGGGTCTAGGGTCAATCCTTATCAGATTAAGTCTCAAAAATTTGAATCAAAATCAAATTCAGATCAATATCTGATAAAATTCGTGTGAAAATGCGTAATCTTATCCTTCGCACATCGACAGGCCGAACTGCCTAATCGGCAGCTCGAACTTGCCCATCGGCAGGCTGAACTTGAGGATCGGCATGCCAAACTGTTGAAAAATATCTTAGCGAATTTTTTATTTTCCACCCGAGATTCTATAGGATAAAGTCTCAGTTTTAATTCAAATAACCCAATGGAAAAGTTATCTAATTAAAACAACTTTATCTAAATAATCTCTAAGAAAATAAATGAATTCCTAATGATTCTACAAGTTTATCTTGATTTAATTTATTCAAAATTAAGTCAACCGATAAACAGACAAGAATTATCCGATCCCAATAATTCAACAAGTTTATCTTGATTTAATTTTATCACAAAATTAATTCAACTGATAAACATACATGAATTATTTGATTCTTTCGAATTTCAACCAATCTAATAAATCTAACATAAGTCACCAATTATTGAAAAAACACGCTGTATCATTACAAAATGTTGTGAGCTAGCAAAGGGGACCAAATGGACCTATATAGTTTAAGCTCCCGATAATTACAAAACCCAATATCATAGATATACATTTCATAATTATCAACTCTAATGCTACTCTACTAAAAGCTTAGAGATGTACTCTCGAACTATATAGAATTACAAAGCCTGTATAGCTAAGTCTCCATGACATATCATAGTATATTGTATCCCCATAGGATTATCTATAACCGGCATAAGGACAAGTTTTGTCTTACCTTCCTGATTATTTTTATCTTACGTTCCATTATCTCATCATCAAAAAACTTACCATCCAAAGACAGTATACCAATCGGTTACACCTATGTATTTAAATGGTTGAGCACTCTAATTTTTCAATTACAAGATAACGCATATAAGAGGATATCACTACTCCTAAAGAGGATCTATAGATTCTATATCTATTCAAGAGTCATGCCTCCAATGTACCGGCATGCATACCACTATTAAGATGTGGGTGTCACCCTTTGGTACATCAAAAGACGCAAGTCAAGATAATAGGATATAGACAATGTTCCGATCCAATACATTGTCACCTCTGACAATGTGCCAATGTTTCTATTCATAAAGTTCACCTCTGATGGCCAAGACAAACCATGTCCCAATTGGGATATAGACAACATAACAATCTTTACATGAATAAAGCACCCAATTTTATTCTCTCGATTGCGGATTTTATGATTTAGACCATTATCTTAAGAATCGTGTCTTCCTCATAATTTGTCCATCATATGCCTAATTCTTAAAGTTTAGACTGACAGTCTAAAACTTTTGTTTGCTTAACATACATTCAACAAATATAAACGTAAAGAGGACAAGATTTGGTATATAAACAATAAATAAATTCTTTATTGATACAAATGTCTCCAAAAACATATTACATTTTTACTCCTTAGGGCATATATGTCTAACATATTCCCCCCACCATCTGCCTCAAAATCAGCATATTCTTGGGTCAAAAACACAAGCGCATGCACGGGTGGTGAGGGTTTAATACACGAGGTGAACTATGGCATATGTGGCCATAAAGGTTGATTGGCGCGGCCGTAGAACATGCTAGATTACCCCGCAGTCGCGAGGTTCCTTTAGCATTAGGGCACAAATGACATTTGGGTTGGCCTGATCTTCTTCTTGCGCTGGAGCAAACTTTAATTGGTGTCAAGGTGCAAAAATAGTGTCCTTTAAGTCTTCAAAGCCTCCAAACTTGCTCTTTTCACCTACTAAAACATGATAGTAAAATAAAAACAAATAAATAGTAAAATAAAGATAAAAATAACATAAAAACATATTAAAAAATACAAGTGACTAAATTTTATTCAAATTTAAATAAACATAAAAACATAGCATAGAAACTGCTAAATTACTGACAAAATTAACAAAATATATAAGTTAGGATATCTAATAAAATCATGCTATCAACAAATATTGTAAGGCTTCGCTTAGTAAGTACAAAAATATATCTCATAATGCATTACTAAAAATAAGGTAGGGAAACATATGCATTATTGAATTATTTTTAGTACTTATGGGGCATATGTATATATCTTGGGTATGTGCAACCATCGGGGAGTTTGAGGTAGCAATCCTTCAAACACCCAAGAGAGTTAGTAATTAATTTATTATAATTTTTTTATTGTACATAATTTTTTATTTACTTTCAGATTTATTTTATTTTATTTTAGTTTATTTTGTTTCTCCTCCTAATTATCTATTTATCCTCATTTGTGTAGATAAAATTGGCAAAGGGGTAAAAATTGCAATTTGGAGTGTAAAAGTGGTTTAAAATATAAAAATCCAAAATTTAAATACGACCATAATGTTACTATGCTCAACACACTCTCACATTTGGTCTAGGCCCCCGATCAGCTTCATGACTCTAATAACATGTGCGTGCAACATACTCCAAAGAACAACATGTTCGTCAACATCCCTCCAAGTAATATTTCATCACTTTTGACCTATAACTACATAAACACATATTGCATTTTGCTCTTGTTGATTTGGAATCCATATTTGTGGCTACCGTTGCGCCATTTCCATCACTTCCATCGAATGCAAGAAATAGCTCACTAGATCTATGCCACTTCAAACGCCAAGTCTTAACGAAAATGGCATCTACCTTGCCCTTCTTTATAGCCAAAATTATATTAGATATTGTTTTTTCATTTCTGGTCATTTTAGATAGAATTTTTAAACATTGAATTTTTCATTATTTAAATTTTATATCTCCGTCATTTGTAGTAATTTATCATTCTTGAGAAGTCATGGACAAGCCTACTATATTTGTAGTGACAAGACTACTGTATTTGCTATCTCATAATATGATATAGGATAATTTTTATGTTTGCCCCCTAAACTACGTCATTTATGTCACTTTGTTCCTCAACTTTTAAAATGCACCACTTAATCCCCTCCAACTTTGTCCCATTAATAAGTAACCCCTTTTCCATCTAACTCCGTTAGTTTTTGGACATTGTGGATTATTTTCATATTTTCTCCAAACTATGTTACTTATATTATATTGGCCCCCAAATTTTAAAATGTGCAACTATATCCCCTCAAGTTTTGTTTTGTTAGCAAACAACCACTTTTCGTCCAATTCCATTCAACTTAATAACTTAATATTTTTCTTCTAACTTTACATGATCTCCATGTTAAAGAAATCCATATGCCCACAAGTTGCATGAATATTTTTATAACATACCATTCAAATATAAATACAAATACAAAAAACTTGCAAATTCCCTTAAAGTAATGCGTTCTTGTTTCTAAAACTTCAAGGGCTTCATTTTTTAATGAATTTTATAGGGTTTTCTTCTTCTTTTTTTTCCCCTAAGGTCTTTTATTTTAGGGTTTGAATGGTCTATTGCAAAGGATACTACTTTTTCGTTAAACTATTTTCCCTCAAACTCTTTTCTACCTTAAACTCTTTTGTAAGTTTGGGTTTTTCCCCAAAGCTAGAAGAAAAACGACATTTGACTTGTTAACCGAATATAATTAGAGGAAAAGATGTTACTTGCTAACAAAACATATTTTGAGAGAACATAGTAATCATTTTGAAAGTTAGGGGCAAAGTAACATAAGTGATATGGTTTAGGAAGAAAATCTTAAAAAAATATGCAAAACATGCCCAAAAAATAAAGGAGTTAGGTGGAAAGGGAGTTACTAACAAAACAAAATTTGAGGAGATTATGCAATACATTTTAAAAATCAGGGGGCAAAGTGGCATAATTCGGGAGGCAAATATGAAAATAATCCTACGGCATATTAAAAAGAGTACAGCTTTGGGTCTAGAGTGTAATGACACAAAGTTGATAATCAAATGAAAAATTAATTGAAGATTAATTTATTTGTTATTATTGAAGCTTGATAATTTATGTCATCGAGTCCCAATGTTAGCTCATTATTTCCTTTACAAGCTGGGCATATACAATTTACCATAGGTAGTATAAAAGTTATGCAATATAGGCCAATTGGCTTGATGATATATGCATCACAATTCAGATAGATTATGTGGTGCTAGACCCAGTACAATTAGATTGTGGGCACCTGCTAGAGGAAATCTTATTAATTGTTTAATTAATTTCATGAAAATATTTATTCAAATTTATTATTAGGAGTTGAAATAACTAAATATTTAAATATAGAATTTGAATAATTAATTTAAATCCTAATTGTATTGAAATAAAGGATAATTACTCGCAATTATTTAAATTAGATAATATTTCAAATAATCAAATTCTATGTTGGATTGAAATTATTTGAATTGGAGTTAACTTGAATGATGCATGAGATCAAAGAATCCTATACTGTGATTGACTAAAGTTTGAATTTATCCATATTTGTGATAGGCACATAACGCAGAGGAGTCTATCCTTTGGGTGGCATTGGTTTCTAATGAGAGAAAGAAAAAATTATTTTCTAATTCCAATAGACTTCTAATTCTTCTAGCAAGTTCTATAATAAAAGCCTTGCGTCTTCATTTATTGTTAGACTGTCATAGAGAAATCTAGAGATATTAGAGCTTATGTTACTCATATTTAGTAATACTAATTTCTCAGCACTACAATAGTTGGAATAAGAAAAGCTATGGTGAAGGTTTGCTGAGTTGTGCACATACACACACAACAACTGAAGGAAGAGACATAGTATTTAAGATTTGAAGGTTGAGGTCTTCCTGAAGTTTTGATCCATCAGAAGTACTATTGTTTTTTGTCATCAACAGGTATTAATTGGAATTTTATTATTTATAACAATTTGAGTTAGATTCTATGTAATTACATAAAAAATTTAAAATTCCATCGCATCATTGTATCAATTTTCCAATAGGCCAAGCATGGAGTAATATGATTGCTAGTGAGATAGGAATATACTTACTAGAATTGTGTAGTCACTTGAAAAAATCTATATCTTAATAAATCCTAATTAATTGACGGTCAAATTAATATAGTTTATCCTTTAATGTAGGATATTTATATTTGACTAGCAAGGGGGATTGTAGATAAGTATCCCGACTATCATTTAGCTAGGTGACTGGATTAAAGAGAAAAGAGAAGGCCTAATGAATTGGTTAAGTAAAATTGGATCCCTAAGACATTGTTTTAATTTGGTACTTTAGTTTATTTATAATGCTTATTGGATCAATATTCTATTCATCACTCTATTACTTGTGTATGATGAGGCATACCACCTGCGTGTGCAAAATAGCATAACACCGACTATCAAAGTAAAGTTTAATGTATTTTTGTCGCAGAGAATATACCCTAGTTACATAGGCATCTTGTAGGATCTGAACGTAGTTAAAAAAGCCCGATTAAAATGTCATTGAAATTGTCTTGATTTCTTAAATAAGTTAACCTGACTTAAGGATCCTACTAGCCACTCATTTTAGCCTTGTCGTAAAATTATCATTTAATGGTCCTTGAATTCCTCAAATGGCTGCAGATTTGACGTCTAAGTTTCTTTCCAGTTCTGAACAGATTCTAGAATATGTCCCCACTGATCTGACCTACTATTGTTTTGTTTTTGACTTTTTTTTACCCGGAACAGAAACTTTTGAAGGCTTTACCCATTTCACCAACCAAAAATTGTTTTCCACAGTTTGGTCTGTATTTTCACGAGGCATAAAACTCTCAAATGGTGCAAAGGTTGACTCTAAGATTTAAACCACCTTTTTTTCTATTTTTCTCTTAATGTTGTATTAGGTGTAAAATTACATCTTTATCCTTGGTCCAACTTTGGAAAGCCATTTTTCATGATTTTTTACGAGATCTAAATCTGTGTTTTCGAGCTTAGGTAGAATTCCATATTATGAGGTCATATTAGGTTTAAAATTATATCTTTTGTCTTTGGTCCGAATTTGTAAAGCCTTTTTAATTTAAGTTCTTTTCTTTTTTTTTTTTTCTGGGCAAATATCTAAAACTCTATGGTGTTAAACTCGGACAAAATTCCATGTTACAAGTGTATTTTGGTCATTTTCCATCTAGGTCCTATTTGTGTAAAACGACACTACTATCCCTGATCATTTTTTGGAAAGCATTCTTCATTAGAGTTGTTATATTCTATGTTATCTACAACTTTGATATTTTGACCGAGATATAGTTCTAACTCTATGTGATTCATTTTTTAAAAAAGATTTTCATGTACAAAAGGGCACTTTGGGCATTATCTAACTTTTTGGGGTATTTAACTTCCTTGACCATGCTTTTAAACCTTTTACAAACTTTGTACAACAACGAATAAATCATGCCACATGAATTCCTTTTTAAGCCAAACCATGTTTTTTCATGCCATTAACAAGAAAAGTTCACATTTTACAAACTCCCAAGCTAGATTTGCAGAGTTTCATGCTTTTGGACTAAAGTCTATTATTGACAACACATAGCAATGAATAGCTATCATTTAACCTTTAACCATGCTTACACTCAAATAATCACATATTCTACCAAACTCTAAAGATTTACAACCACATCTCAACTCGAAATGGTTCTTTTCTAAAGCTCTTGACGTTAAGTTTCTTGCTTGTCGCCTTAAAAACCTTAAAATCCTTGCACTATCTTGAACTTGATCTTCCTCAAAGAAAATACATTTAGAATCAAAACCAAAACCACAAGTTTTCATTAAACTAGCAAGAACAAATTAACAATTCCTTTATGAAATGTACACTAGCTCGTCTAACCTTCCAAGATTGAACTTTGGCTGGATCTTAATGCTTGTTGGAAGAAAATTTTGAGAGGGTTTTTTAGCGAGGAATTGGTTGCAAACAGGGACGGGCCAGAAAATTTTTTCAGGGGGTGCAATAGAACAAAAATTTTGAACTAAAATTTACCACACAATGTATTTTTTAATTTTATCCCTGATTTTGTCATTGTTTTATGTTTTTTGTTATTCTTCTTAATGAACTAAGCATGTGATAAATTCAATTCACCCCTTAAAACTTGGAGCCCCAAAAACATGTTTTCATGGTACTATGGATAGTTTTTGATTTATTTGAGGTTTTAAGTTTGAAAGTAAAAATTTGAGATAATTGAAATATTTATAAAAATCATGCCTTCATAATACAATTTATGAAATTTTAGAGGAGCAAGTAGTAAAAAAATAATAAAAATATTTTTTTAATAGGGCAAAATTAAAAGAACCTATTGGGCTTAGGGGGCGGCCGCCCTTGAGCCTAATCCAGCTCCGCCCCTGCTTGCAGAGGTAAAAGAGGGATCAGAGTTGTTTTTAGTATGTTTGACTAAGTAAATGGAAATAACACGTCAAAAAAATATGGTGGCATCTAAAATAAAGGTTTTATTTGGTACTCACTGTATTATCTCTCATTATATGCCGCTCCGTCCTCGGTGGCCTACACGAGTGAAGGTTGACATGCCTTTTTGCAAGACAACGAAATTAGGTAATGCAGTGATTCAACATATTCATGTTTACAAAGCCTCGACACAGAGAAATAAAATGAAGGGAAAAAAGACAAAACTTCAACTTTTATAGGGTATGATAAAGTTGGTTAGAATCAATTTCTTGATTCAAAAAGCTATAGCATGTGAAAATTTTATATTGTAATAATTTTTTACCTTTTTATTGTAGCTTGTAAGAACTTTACATTATTTTTTAACTAATACTCTATAATTTCTAAATACTCTGTAATTTCTCCGAGTTCAAAACTTCAAATTTGCCATTCTAAGTCGAGTACATTGAAAAACATCCACCTAATATTGCAAATCATATACACAAACTTGTTTTAGGGTGAATTTGCAACCACCCATTCCTACTTTCTTAATATCAATATGAGTCTCACTTTTGACCCATGTAGATCTTGTACTAATCAATGATCAAGAAAAGTACGCAACTCATTTCAAAAATTAAAAAAGAATAAAAGTATGCAACTAACCTTGAAAGTTTAAAAAACGTTACAGTTAAGACCAAAATTGTAACGTCGGTTAAAACCGATTGGTTAGAACTAAGATTAGTTGAAAGTCAATAAAATAAGTTTAAACCATAATTTCTAATTGTAACCAATGTTTGAAAGTTTGTTAAAATATTGGTTCGAATCAAAAGTAGTTGAAACCATTGTTTGAAGTTCGAATAAAAAATATGAGTTTGAACCATAATTCGTAGTTTGAACTAGTGTTTAGTATATTTGAACAAAAAATATTAGTTTGAACCACAACAGATTATGTTAGTTTGAACTAGTATTTGATATGTTTGAACCAAAAATGTTAGTTGCAACTAAAACTCTTAGTTTTAACTGAGGCTTAAACATCAGTTGTAACCGCCAAATGTAAGTTTGGGTTTCTAACTTAAAAAATACAATGTAACTAATGTTCCAAATAAAGGGTTTGTTTTAATTGACAGATTAGGTCCATGCTATTACATGCAATCTGTTGATTGGTTAACAAAATAGGGTAATTCTTAAAAAATAAAAATAAAAAGAAAGAAAGAAAGAAGAGTAAATTGAGAAGAGAGTTTGTACTCTACATATACTTAAAATTAACGAAGTTGCAGTTATGTTCTTGATTGTGAAGTTTCCAAAGTTTGGAGGGCTTCATTGAAAAATTTTGAAGTTTGGGGCAACAATCTTCTACAGAATGCAAAGCTCGGGTGTTTTTACCCATCCATTTTTATTTTTACTAATTTGACTTTCCGCCCCTCTGAAAGGGGAGAGTAGTACTGCCTGTTTTCCGATACCCACAAATAGAAAATTTAATAGTATTTTGCAATTATAATAACAAGGCAACTCTCGCAGCCCATAAAAATTGGAGAACACATTTCTCTGTTCTTTTGACGGTTTGGACAACAAAACAAATCGCTCAACCAAATCTCATTTAAAAAATACTTAAAAAGAAAAAAAAAATCTCTTTACAAATTGAAAAAAGAAAGAACAACAGCCACATGATGGGTCCCGCTTCATCATCGGCGGTCTTTGCTCAAGTCTTGCACTCTCATTTACCAGATCCACCAACCCTCCCAAAATCTCCAAAACCCACAAAAGCTTCAATTTCGTTTTCCTTTGCCAAAAAAAAAAGAAAAAAAAATCATCAATTTCAACTAAAATACATTTCTTTTTAGTATTAAAAATCATCAATTTTTAGTAAAAATAAATTTCAACTAAAATACATTTCTTCATTTTTTAGACAAAAAATATATATTTCTTTTTTCAAAACAATTTTTTATTCTTATCACATTCAACTCATAACCGGCCCCACCACCATTTTAGTTAGCAATTTTTTTCAATCATGTGGAGTTAACATTTTACCCTCTTATAAAGTGGTGGCCTCCATCCATAGGACCCATGAGGGCTCTCATGGTTGGGCCCACCAGTTTGTTGAAAGATAGGTTTTTAATCTCATGAGAATAGATAAATGTTATGTGTAGTCCATATGATGAAAAATTTTCAATTCGAATCAATTTTGTTATAGTTTATTTTCTTATAAAATTTAAATTATTATAGCTTTTTTGGTTTGAATAGATAGCTCCTATTCGTACTAGCAATTTAAACATTGCAAGATTTCTAGATAATACGTTCCACACTTTTCATATCGTTGACGGTCTCAATATTTCTTCTATAGATGATAGGATAAGGGGTTGAATAACACCAATGATCTTGTTTTTTCGTTAGCAAACAAAAGAGTTTATTGACGACTAATCTACAATTTAAGGCAGACTAAGCTGATAAAACATATTTGACAATATTGTCCGAAAAATTTTCTCACAATATCCAACACCCTTAAATCTAAATATTTGTTGTTGTTTTATGCATAGTCTCAGATAAATTTAACTTTGACTTCAAGTTCCTTCACCAAAGTTCGTTATAGAAAAGAAATAACATACATATCACAGTGCCCACCAAAAATAAAAACTCTTTAAGAAAAAGAAGCTTGTCCAAAAAAAAAATTAGTAAAAAAATCGAAGATCCCAATAGAAAATTACAGAAAGATCCACAAATCCCCACCGTTGAATTGAGCCCTCATACCTATTTATACACCCTCTCGTCCTCCATTCCCCCCGCGCTCGCTCTCTATTTGCCACAAAACCCGCTTCAAGAGAGTTAAACCCAAAGGCCAAACCCTTCCCCTTCAGATCCTCAGATCTACTCCTCCCATGGCTCTCTCCGTCGAGAAGACCTCGTCCGGCCGTGAGTACAAGGTCAAGGACATGTCCCAGGCCGACTTCGGCCGTCTCGAGATCGAGCTCGCCGAGGTCGAAATGCCTGGCCTTATGGCTTGCCGCGCCGAGTTCGGCCCTTCCCAGCCCTTTAAGGGCGCCAGGATCACCGGCTCGCTCCACATGACCATCCAGACAGCCGTCCTCATCGAGACCCTCACCGCCCTCGGCGCCGAGGTCCGCTGGTGCTCTTGCAACATCTTCTCCACCCAAGACCACGCCGCTGCCGCCATCGCCCGCGACTCCGCCGCCGTCTTCGCCTGGAAGGGTGAGACTCTGCAGGAGTACTGGTGGTGCACCGAGAGGGCTCTTGACTGGGGCCCTGGCGGTGGCCCCGACCTCATCGTCGATGATGGTGGTGACGCCACGCTTCTGATCCATGAAGGAGTCAAGGCGGAAGAGATCTACGAGAAAACTGGTCAGCTTCCCGACCCGGCTTCCACGGACAATGCCGAGTTCCAGATCGTGCTGACGATCATTAAAGATGGCTTGAAGACCGATCCCAAGAGGTACCACAAGATGAAGGAGAGACTTGTTGGAGTTTCGGAGGAGACCACCACCGGTGTCAAGAGGCTTTACCAAATGCAGGTCAATGGAACCTTGTTGTTCCCCGCCATCAATGTTAACGACTCTGTCACCAAGAGCAAGGTATAATGGAGCTCGATTGTTTTCTTTCTCTGTTTGGCTCAGATCTAGAGTTTTCTGATTTGTTTTTGTTCATATCTGATTGGATTTTTTTAAAAATTTTCTTGAACTTGTTTCAAGTGCTTATTCTTCCAGGTTTGTGTCAGATCTAGTTGGTTGTTTATGTTCTAGCTTAATTATGATTAATGAATTTGTTTAATTAAACTAATTTCTGAGCTTAAGTTTTAAGAATGAATTTTAGGCATGAAATGCAAAATTTGAAATTGGTCAACGACAGACGTATTAGTTTTTGTTCAATGTTTTGCTTTAGGAATCTTGTCTTTGACGTTTGCTTTTGCCTTTCCATGATTCTGGGAGTATAATAGAAAGTTGATTCCTTCTAAGATCCAAAATGGTGATTTTCAATTACTTTCTTTCTTTCTCAATTTTTTGTTTGCCTTCTTTACTTAATTGATTGATCTAAACAAAGGTTGTTGATTTTTGTTTGGTGCAAATAAACAGTTCGACAACTTGTACGGGTGCCGCCACTCTCTCCCTGATGGTCTGATGAGGGCCACCGATGTCATGATTGCTGGAAAGGTCGCTGTCGTCTGCGGGTATGGAGATGTCGGCAAGGGCTGTGCTGCCGCCCTCAAGCAGGCCGGAGCTCGCGTGATTGTCACTGAGATCGACCCCATCTGTGCCCTCCAGGCTCTCATGGAAGGTATCCCAGTCTTGACCCTCGAGGATGTTGTCTCCGAGGCTGATATCTTCGTCACCACCACCGGTAACAAGGACATCATCATGGTTGACCACATGAGGAAGATGAAGAACAACGCCATTGTGTGCAATATTGGTCACTTCGACAATGAAATTGACATGCTCGGACTTGAGACTTACCCCGGCGTGAAGCGCATCACCATCAAGCCCCAAACTGACAGGTGGGTCTTCCCTGAGACCAACACCGGAATCATTGTTTTGGCCGAGGGTCGGCTCATGAACTTGGGTTGTGCCACTGGACACCCCAGCTTTGTTATGTCCTGCTCTTTCACCAACCAAGTGATTGCCCAGCTCGAGCTGTGGAAAGAGAAGGCAACCGGAAAGTACGAGAAGAAGGTTTACGTCTTGCCAAAGCACCTTGATGAGAAGGTTGCAGCACTTCACCTCGGCAAGCTTGGGGCTAAGCTCACAAAGCTCACCAAGGAACAGGCTGACTACATCAGCGTTCCAGTTGAGGGTCCATACAAGCCTGCTCATTACAGGTACTGAGAAAGAGAAAGCTCAGCCGGTTGATAGAGAACAAGAAAAAAAAAATGGAGCGGATTGTTTACTTTTACATTTTCTGATTTGATGATATTTTATAATAGGTTTTGATTTTTCTAGGAGTTCTTGTGTTGGTGGTGGGTTGTTTTTGGGATGAAAAGGAGTGATTGGGTCTCTGATGAAGACCATGGGTTCAGTTTTTAATAAGGATGGATTGGGTCGTGTGGGATTATTGTAACTTCTGCGGTGTAAGTTTTGTTGAATTTTCTCAAGTCATAGCAGCAGAAAAGAACGAAAATTGCATGCATTTTGTTTCAACTTGGCCCTAATTATTACCGTATTTTGGCCTTTGGGCAATCTATTAAGAAGGGAGATGCATTTGGGGACCATGAATGGGTTTCTCAATTTCATTCTCTTTCTTTGTAATTTTGTGGCTTGTAAATGATAAACCTTTGATGTTGGTTGGGTTGATTTTAGTCATGGAATAATTGTTTTTTAGAGCTTTGATTTTGCCTTGTTATAAAGTGTGGATTTATTTTTAGTGTCTTTTCGTGGTTGATTTGTGTTTTCTTATACTTAATATTTCTAATTGATTTGGCCAATGGATTAGACGATTTTAGGATGTAGGGTTTGATGCACGAGAGAGGAAAATTTCATGTATTGATAATGGGAAACGCATTTGAGGTGACTATAAGATTAAGATATATATAGTTCTTTCATAATCATTAAGAGAATTAAAGCTTAATAAGTGTTTGATTACTTGATTCTAGATAGAGATATTAGAATTGGGTTTTTGAGTGCATTATCCAATTTGACACTCGAGAGATGTAATTAGGTTAATTGTCCCGACTAATTAATCATGAGGTTCATGTAATAATACAATTAATGCAGATTAGTTAGGGTAAAGTCGATGTTTTGATATTTTCAATTATTTGTTTTGTTATTTTTTTGTTTGTTTAACCATTTTTAGTAGTTTCTTTTATTTGTTTCTTTATTCGGTCGTCTAAATAATCGTAGAACTAATCAATTTTGGTAATTAACATAAAATTAGTACAATTCTCGTGGGATCGACATCCAGACTCTGGCTTATTTTATTAATTGTACGACTCGTATACTTACGAAATTCGCAACATGTTTTTGACACCGTTGTCGGGGATCATCGTTTAGCTTTTGTTAATATTGATACTAATTAGCTCTATAATTAATTTGAATATTTTATTTAGTTTTGTTTTATTTTACTTGTCTTTAGTTTTGTTTTATTTTACTTGTCTTTAGTTTTTGTTTTTGAGTATTTTGTGCAAGGTACTTGGATATGGTTGATCAACAAGTACTCTTGAGATTTACTCAACAAGATTCAAAACCTTTTCACAGTGCTTGGCGATGATAAAAGAACTTGATCATCAACTTCCCAAATCATGGCTTCTCCAAGGTGGGTCAACTTCAAATCTTCCTTGATGGTTTCAACAGCATGACACGAAGTTCGGTAGAAATGTTAAGTGGTACCACATATTTCCACCATTTATCTGCTGAAGCCTATCACTTGTTAGAAGAGACGGCGGAGTACAATTACGAGGAGATGAATTGTTCAATAACCAAGTACAATTGGGGGGAGCAATTCTCATTTGATGGAGAGACGATTTCGGCATTGGAAGGGGTGTTGACGTAATTGATAACTACGATCAATCACTTAAGGAGTAGCACCAATTGTCAATTGCCTAATCTTCTTAACTTCACGGTTTACAAGGACAAGTTGGGCAATTGGACAATGCATTTGCCGAATTGCACAAAGATAGTGTGCCTATCACGTTTGAGGCGAAACCATGTGTGGAGCTCATATTGAGTAAGAAGGACTAAGAAATTCTTCAACTAGAAGCTTTAAGTGATGATGAGACCCAAGACTTTGACCTTCAAGTAGAATTACAAGAAGAACAAGTCCCAGGTGTCCAAATTGTTGAGCCAGCCATGCCCATAGAAGATTATATCTATGAAGACCCTTTTTGACCACCTCTTCCACCACCGTTAGCAATGTTCCTTCAACCCCACTGAGCTTATCCTTCCAAGCCAAATCTTGTTGGGATCCAAATCATGCCAAGCTTGAGGGTGCCCACAACCAAGACCCATTTGTAGTGTCCTACGACTGAAGTGCAAAACTGCTCTTTGACGAGTGCTTCTCCAAAGTCAAGCTGATGACTTAAATTTAAGCGCTCTTGGAAGGTACCCCAAGTGTTGAAATGATCAAGAGCTTAAGAACTTGAGTTTTGGTAGAAAAAGATCCTAGAAGATGGACATAAATCGAAAGTTGGGCTACAAACCCCCGAAGTATATATTCTCAGCCCTTGTTCTTGGATTATTACAAACATTAAGGACAGTGTTTAGTTTAAGTATGGGGGAGGAAAATTACTTTGCTGGGTTTTTGCCTTAAATTTTTTCAAATTTTTGTTGATTATCATGATTTTCCATCCATTACTCTTGTTTGGTAGTTTCTGCTTAGTTCTTTAGGTTTTTTAGTTCTTTTAGTGGTGTTTTTTTTTTTTATTTGTTTGAATAAAGTGTGAGTTTTGAGAAATTGGATAGCTAGAATTTGATTGTGATGTTAGCCACAAATTGTTCTTTTAGGTCTTTTGAAATGAAACTCATTGAGATTTCTGTATGCTTAACTTGCATCGTTGATTTTCATTCTTGATTCTCTACACTTGGCCACCATTAATCACGATAACTTGGAATTTGAACTTTAAATGAAATTTTGAACTTTTGGATAAACTTGTATGCATTAGACTAGTTTTTACATCTCATGAACTCTAGAACCCATTTTTGTGAAACTCGAGGAGAAATGCTAGGTTTAGTGTCATTGGAGAGATAATCGAGGCATTTTGTTGGACTGTTTGAGCCTTTGAAGCCAACCGATGAATACATCACTGCTACTTTTCTTTGTTGAGCCTTTTTGATTTATTTCGTTTATTACCTACATAAGCTTAACCAAGCTATTTCATGAATTCACTTTCACTCACCCTATCACCCATAGATATGCTTGCATCTTTGCTTGAATTTGAAGATTCATTGTTGAGAGCAAGAATGAAAGGTGATGTGATTTGGCATTTGTAGTTTGGTTGTATCCAAAAAGTTATTTTAATGTTTCTTTGATATTTTCTTATTTTCTTATTTGTTTTTGTTTGTTTCATTTATGTTGTTCCTCTTCATTATCTCAATGTGTAAAACGAAATAAATTGGGGGGAATTTCATTTCAAACTCAAAAAAAAAAGAGAAAAATAAAAGAAAAAGAAGAAAAATAAAAGAAAAAAATGATGATGAAAAAAATGAAAACAAGAAAAATAAAATAGAATAAATTTTTATAAATTTTATGTTTTGAGCTTTTGCGGATGCCTGTGAATCAAGTTTGTGCATGAATGATTGATGATAGGGTAACACTCAAAGTGGGAGTCCGTGTTTGAGTTTTCATTCCTTTTATGGAATGTTCACAAAGTGCATTACATGTCTAAGGTGATCCGAGCCGTAAACATATCCTCTCTTATTTACCTGTTGCCTTGAAAGTCTTTGATCTTCAATGGCATGCTAACCTACAGTAGTGGAGAGCAACACGAACAATGGGCCTATGACAGTTCTAAATTTCATTATCTAGAGCGTTCTCATCATTCATCTAATCACATAAGATTCGTAGTGTGAGAGTGATTCAGCACACACTTACACTTAGAGATTCTTGAACGAGGTGAACCGATGTTTATTGTTGAAATTCTAAAATATTCTCAATGTTTGCATTTCCTTTGAGCTTTGAAGCATTTTGTGGCTTTGGGATTTATGTTTGTCTAGTTATCAAATAGATACAAAACTCACACTTAGATTCCTTTCATTGTTATTGCTTGGTTTTGTTTTCATTGTGTTTGTCATGTTTTGCTTAAGAACAAGTAAATGCTAAAGTTTGGGGGTATTTGATGAGAGAGTATTGCACTCACAAATCAATTATTTCTTAAGCTTAAACATTGTGAAAATCTTCAAGCTTTAGTGTAGTTTTATTTTTTGGTGTTATTTTATAGGAAATTAATAAAATTGAGGTGTAACGAAAAAAAAGGGCATCAAAAACAAAATTAAAATGCAATTTTCACATGCAATCAGGCCTGCCCGCTCGCCCATGAAGCCATGGACGCCTAACAGGGCGCATCAAGAGGCCACCCAAGGGGACCTGCATGCTAGCGTAGGCTTAGGCGTGTTACCCACGCGTGTTGACAACACAAGGGCTACCAATTGTAGCTCGTGGCTATGCGTTGTGCACGCCAAGGCAGAATGAGTTGCACGCCAGCATGGCCTACACATGGTCACACACCTCTATGGTGCCCTAGCGCGCCCTACTGCCCCTCCTTCTGCTAATTTCATTTTGACAACCGATTTTGGCCCAAACTTCGATCCTACGGCCAAAACTGATGCTGAAATGATGCCTTACCACCTTTAAACCCTAGAGCTGATATTTATGAAGTGAGAGCCTCCATTTTTGGACGAGAGGCACACATTTCCAAGGAGATTAACAGCTCGCTCCAAGGAAGAACATGAGGAAAAAGAAAAGAAAAATATTTCTTCGTTTCGTTCTAGTTTAGGATCTTAATTCCTAGTTTTAGAATTAGGTTTTACTTTTCAATAAATCATCAAGGCAGTTGATATGAACCCCGCCAATAAAATGATGAGACCCTTAAATCAACTAAGTCTCCAAGACCGTTTAGAAACAAATTTGTATGAAACCGCAATCCACTGCTTATAGTGAAGCAAGAACCTTAGTATAATGAAGACGCCACAATCAATTATGGAATGATTGATTGATAAGTTGAAGGTAAACGTCACGGAAATTCTGATAAGTTTGAAAAGTTCTCAAAGAAAACAAAGAGAATTTTGATCTTACAAAGTTTGAATAAAAATCTAAATTGTGTATTATTTCATTGAGCAAAATGGTTATTTTTATACAAGGTAATCAACAAATTTGGCAACTTGTAATCAGCCCCTAAAAAAGGCCCCAAAAAAAAAAGGAAACAAAAGATCTAGAAATTAAAAGAAAAGGAAACTATCTAATTTCCTAACCTACTTGCACGCCTACTCCAAAATTGAGAAGCTAATTTGCACCTTTTCCATAATCAAGAAACTAACAAAATAGAAACTATTCCATATTCAAGAAACTAATTAAATGGGAAACTAATCAAATGGGAAACTAACCAAATGAGAAACTAACCAAATGGGAGAAGGAAACTTCTCAAATTGGAATAGAGAAACTAGCTGAAAAGGGAAACTAGCTGAAAAAGGAAACTTCTTTATTCTTGAATTGGTGTGTAATCTTGAATCTTGAAGTGGTAAAATAGCGTGTATTGTGTTAAACAAGAAAGGAAACTTTTCCAAATTATTCCAATGCTTGAATCTTTGTAATCCATGCTCATTGCAGGCATTTTTCTTTTCTCTTGGGCCTGCATGAATTTGTCTCAGCCCAAATGCTTTGAATCAGCCCATTAAGATGTTTTTTAAATCTTTTAGCTCTAGCTCTTGTAACTAGCTCGATTAGAACTTGAATTGGATCCTTACTCCATGTATTAGGTGTGTGCTCATCATTCCCCTCATTTTGAAAAGGATTTGTCCTCAAATCATCACCTACATCCAAAGGAGTTAAATCAGAAACATTAAAAGTAGCATTAAGATTATACTCACCCCGTAGATCCAATTTATATGCATTGTCATTGTTGTGCTTCAAGACTTGAAAAGGTCCATCTCCTCTCGAAAGTAACTTAAAACGCCTTTGTGTCGGAAACCTTTTTTTTCTCATATGCAACCAAACACAACCTCCAGGTTCAAAGATTCGCTGCTTGCGCCCTTTGTTCATTTGTTTTGCATATTGCTCCGTTTTCCTCTCAATGTTAAGTCTTGCTTTCCCATGCATCTGCTTAACAAATTCAGCCTTTTTCTTTCCATCTAAGTTATCACGTTCAGATAAAGGTAATGGCGATAAATCCAATGGAGTTAAAGGATTAAAACCATAAACAATTTTAAATGGTGAAGACTTAGCAACAGAATGAGCAGTACGATTATAAGCAAACTCAACGTGTGGTAAACACTTTTCCTAAGTTTTAATGTTCTTTTTAATAATAGCCCTCAACAATGTAGATAAAGTCCTATTAACTACTTCAGTTTGACCATTAGTTTGAGAATGACAAGCAGTAGAAAATAATAACTCAGTTCCTAACTTACACCACAAGGTCTTCCAAAAGTAACTTACAAACTTAGCATCTCTATCCGAAACAATTATTCTAGGCATACCAAGTAATCTTACAATCTCTTTAAAGAACAAGTCAACAATATGAAAAGCATCATCATTTTTATGACATAGAATAAAATGTGCCACCTTAGAAAATCTATCTACCACTACAAAGATTGAATCTCTCCCACATTTAGACTTGGGAAAACCTAACACAAAGTCCATTGAAATATGCATCCAAGGCTCACTGGGAATGGGTAATGGTGTGTATAAACCATGGGGTTGCACTCAAGATTTTGCTTGCCAACAAGTGAAACATCTACCATAAATTCTCTCTACATCTCTATTCATGTGTGGCCAATAGAAGTGTTCTTGTAAAACGCCTAAAGTTTTAACAACTCTAAGATATCCCATTAACCCTACTATGGGATTCCCTTACTAACAAATCTCGCAAAGAGCAATTAGGCACACACCAATTCACAAGCCTAAAAACCCTCATGCCTAAAGAACTTACCCACTGTTTTGCTCACAAGCCTAAAAATCCTCACAAAAATCTTGATCTAAAGGATACAATTCTTTAATATGCTCAAAACCAAGTAATTTTGCATTAAGGGTAGAGATTAATGCGTACCTTTTAGAAAGTGCATCGACAACTATGTTTTCCTTACCTTTCTTGTACCGGACAACATATGGAAATGTCTCAATGAATTCTACCCATCATGCATGTCTCTTATTCAACTTTTGTTGACCTCTCAAAAGCTTTAATTACTCATGATCAGTGTGAATAACAAATTCCTTAGGCCAAAGGTAGTGTTGCCATGTTTCCAATGTTCGAACCAATGCATAAAACTCTTTATCATAAGTAGGATAGTTTCAGGTTGCCCCACTCAACTTTTCGTTAAATTATGCAATTGATCTTCCTTGTTGAATAAGAATGGCACCTATGCCTACTCCTAAAGCATCACATTCAATTTCAAAAGATTTAGTAAAATCAGGTGAAGCAAGTAAAGAAGCATGAATTAATTTTTCCTTGATTAATTAGAATGCATTTTCTTGCTCTTCACCCCATTTGAATCCCACGTTCTTCTTGATGAGTTCGGCAAGTGGTGCGACAATGCTACTAAAGTCTTTCACGAATCTTCTATAAAAACTAGCGAGTCTATGAAAACTTCAAACATTACTTACAATTTTAGGAGTTAGCCATTCTTGAATTGCATGGATCTTCTCTTCATCAACCTGTATTCTTTGTGCACTCACAACAAAACCAAGAAACACAAGCTTATCAGTGCAAAAGGTGCACTTCTTCAAGTTAGCATATAACTTTTCTTTTCTAAGTACATCTAAAACTAAATTTAAATGCACAAGATGTTCATCCATGCTTTTGCTATAAATGAGAATATCATCAAAATAAACTACCACAAATTTATCTATGAAAGCACGCAAGACATGGTTCATTAATTGCATAAAAGTACTTGGTGCATTAATTAATCTAAAAGGCATAATTATCCACTCAAATAAACCATATTTTGTTTTAAAGGTAGTTTTCCATTCATCACCTTTTTTCATTCTAATTCGATGATATCCACTTTTTAAATCAATTTTAGAGAATACACAAGCACCATGTAACTCATCTAACATATCATCTGAGCGAGGAATGGGATGACGATACTTTACCATTATATTATTGATTGCTCGGCAGTCAACGCACATCCTCCGTGTCCCATCCTTTTTAGGAACCAAAATCACCCAAACGACACACGAACTCATGCTTTCTCTCACGTACCCTTTTTCCATCAAATCTTTGTCTCGCTTTTGTAGCTTCTTTGTCTCCTTGGGATTACTACAATAAGCCGGTTGGTTTGGAATAGTAGCTTCTGGTCTGAAATCTTTTTGATGTTCAATCCCTCGAATAGGCAGTAAACCATGTGGAACCTCTTCGGGAAAGACATCATCATAGTCCTGCAAAAGAGAAACAATAGAACTAGGCAAAAATGCATCAAGTTGGTTAGTATTCAAAACACTTCTTTGTACAAAAGTACAATCATTGGCTGGTTTAAAAACATCGCTCTTTTAATTTTACTCACTTTTGCATAGAAATTTGCTTTTTTCTCTGCTTTTCTCTCTTTGGCTGAATCTACTCTTTCTTTCTCTCTTAATTTTCTCAGCCCCTCTTTCTTTTTCTTTTTCTATATTCTTGATCTTTTTCTCTTTTTCTTTATGATTTTCATTTATTTTCTTTTTTTTGTCCTCTTTCTTTTGATCACTCTCTTTTTGTAACCTCACTTGATCTTCATAAACTTGTTTTGGTGTCAAAGGAACTAGTGTGATTTCCCCTTGATTATGCTCAAATGAATACATGTTGGTGAATCCATCATGCTTAACTCACCGATCGAATTGCCATGGCTTGCCTAATAACAAATGTCTAGCTTGCATTGGGACTACATCACACAAGACTTCATCTTCATATTTTCCAATGAGAAAAGAAACTAATGCTTGCTTATTTACCTTTACCTCTCCACGATCATTAAGCCATCGAAATTTGTAAGGTCGAGGATGTTTAATTGCTGGCAGCCCCAATTTTTCCACCACTGTAGTGCTAGCAACGTTAGTACAACTACCTTCATCAATAATCACACTACATACCTTATTTTGTATGTCGCATCTAGTATGAAAGATGTTCTCTCGTTGCACTTCATCGTCTTCTTTGATTTGCATGCTTAGAGCTCACCTAGCTACCAACATTTCACCTTGGGCAGCATATTCCTCTTCATCCACGTCCTCCAATAGTGGCATAGACTCGACATCATCTCTATCCTCGGACCCAAATTCACCATCTTCTCTTAATATCATTATTCTTTTGTTTGGACATTGGCTCGCTATGTGACCCTTGCCTTGACATTTAAAACACTTAATATCATGATTTCAAGTGGTGGAAGAATCTGATTTACCTTGATTTCCATGGCTAGTTGTTTCTTGCTTTTCCTCTGGTTTGGGCTTGGCCATGACTGGTTCTTCCTCTCTCCTGGCAACATTCGGCCTCCATGATGAACTCAAGCTTATTGTTGGGCATGTATTACTGTCGCTTCTCTTGAGTTGGTTCTCAATCTTGATAGCCATATGCACCATATCCTCCAATTCTACATAATGATGCAATTCCACCATATTAGGAATTTCTCGGTTCAATCCCACCAAAAACCTTGCCATAATAGCCTCTTGGTCCTTCTCTACATTCCCCCGAATCATAGCAACATCTATCTCCCTGTAAAAATCCTCCACACTCTGGTTGCCTTGTATAAAACTTTACAACTTTTGGAACAACTCCCAGTAGTAATGACTAGGAACAAAGCATCTCCTCATCACAGTTTTTATCTCCTCCCATGTTTCCATTGGACGCTCTTTATTTCTCCTCCTATTCAGTACTAATTGATCCCATCAAACAATCGCATAATCGAAAAATTCTATGGCTGCCAATTTAACCTTTTTAAACTTTGAATAATTATGACAATTAAAAACTAACTCCAATTTCTTTTCCCACTCAAGGTAAGCTTTTAGATCATTCTTGCCTTGGAATGATATAATCTTCATCTTAATGCTACCTAAATTATTATCTTCTCGATTCCTAGCTTCTTTAAACCTCCCCTATGTCTTCTAGTCCTATTGCTCACAATTGAATCTCGGTCATCTTCTACCTCAAAACCTTCCCTAAAATGCTCTTCATCCTCAACTCTCATTCCCCTAGGTTGTATTCTCTCTCTCCTTCGTACATTAGGAATATTTTGTAGCTGTACATTTTCTATCCTCTCTATCAGTTCAGGAACTTGCTCCATCTCCACTCTAAACATCCTCCCCATCTCAGCCATCAAACCTTCCATGAGCATCTTCGGATCAACCTCCCCCAACACCTCTCTAGTAGTATTTTTGTCCTTAATGTTGGACATGTTGGCTGGAAAACAAAGTTAAAGAAGAAAGAAGAAGAAAAGGACCTCACATACTCCCTTACGTGTTTCACTAAAAAAAAAATGATACACTCGTGTTTTCCCACAAAATATAATTGCCTTTTAACCTCTTATATGTTCACCATTCTTGCCTTTTTCCACTCTTCGTAATTTTCTATAGTTTCTTATCAAACTCATCAAATAAATATCAAAATTTCCAATAACAATTCACCAAGAACTTATCAAGAGAAATTCATATTTATGTGGCTAGAGAAAGGAGTCGTAACACGGACTTAAAGATTTCAAATTGTACAAAACAATTGGAATTTGGAAATTTAAAGAGTAGAATTGAAACAAGAAGGCAAAAATTGTGAATTGAGATGAGAAATTGAAACTGAAACAAGAATTGTAAGAATTGACAATTGAGATTTAAGGTTGAAACTTGAAAGAAGGATGTAAGAATTGTGAATTAGGATGTAAAATTGAAACTAGGAATTTGAATTTAACTTTTTTTAATAAAAAATGTTTTTTTTTTCTCGCTGTCTTTTCTTTTTTTTTTTTGGACGTTTTTTTTTGGACAATGAAATGGAATTTCTAAGGAATGGAACTAAAATTTGAACAAAAGAAAGGAGAAAAAACAAATAGGCAAACTTGAGACTATGACTGAGCTCTGATACCAAATGATACGAACCCCGCCAATAAAGTGACAAGACCTTTGAATCAACTAAGTCTCCAAGACCATTTGGAAACAGATTTGTATGAAACTACAACCTATTGCTTATAGTGAAGCAAGAACCTTAGTATAATAAAGACGCCACAATCAATTATGGAATGATTGATTGATAAGTTGAAGGTAAATGCCACGAAAATTTTGATAAGTTTGAAAATTTCTCAAAGAAAACAAAGGGAATTTTGATGTCACAAAGTTTGAATAAAAATCTAAATTGTGTATTATTTTATTGAGCTAAATGGCTATTTATACTACAAGATAATCAACAAATTTGACAACTTGTAATCAACCCCTAAAAAAGCCCCAAACAAAAAAGAAAAAGAAAAAGAAAACAAGATATTTGGAAATTAAAAGAAAAGGAAACTATCTAATTTTGTAACCTACTTACACGCCTACTTCAAATTAAGAAGCTAGTTGGTGCCTTTTCCATAATCATAAAACTAACAAAATAGGAAACTAATCAAATGGGAAAGTAACCAAATGGAAAACAAACCAAATGGGAAAGTAACCAAATTGGAAACTAACCAAATGAGAAAAGGAAACTTCTCAAATTGGAATAGGGAAACTAGCTGAAAAGGGAAACAAGTTGAAAGAGGAAACTTCTTTATTCTTGAATTGGTGTGTAATCTTGAATCTTGAAGTGGTAAAATGGCGTGAATTGTGCTGAACTAGAAAGTAAACTTTTCTAAATTATTCCAATGCTTGAATATTGGTAATCCAAGTTTGTTGTAGGTGTTTTTCTTCTCCCTTGGGCCTGCATGAATTTGTCTCAATCCAAATACTTTGAATCAGCACATTAAGATGTTCTTTGAGTCTTTTAGCTCTAGCTCTTGTAACCGGCCCAATTGAAACTTGAATTGGATCCTCACTCCATGTATTAGGTGTGTGCTCATCGGGAGTTGCATTTGGAGGCCAAGAATCATGGGAGAAGAAAAGGAGGAAAAGCTTGGAGTTTGTGACAATCCAAAATGGGTTTTTGATTCTCATTTTCTTCTTTCAAATTTTTATGACTTATAAATGATAAACCCTTGATATTGGTTCGATTAATTTTAGTTGTGAAATAATTGCTTTTTTGGAGCTTTGATTTTGCCTTGTTAAGAAGTGTGGATTTATTTTTATTGTATTTTCATTGTTGATTTGTGTTTTCTTATACTTAATGCTTCTAATTTTTTTGGCCAATGTATTAGACGATTTTAGTATGTGGGGTTTGATGCTCGAGAGAGGGAAATTCCATGTACAAATCATGGAAAACATATCTTAGGTGACTATAAGATTAAGAGATTTATAGTCCCTTCGTAGTCATTAGGAGAATTAGAGCTTAATGAGTGTTTAATTATTTGATTTTAGATAGAGATATTAGAATTGGGCTTTTGAGCACATTATCCAATTTGACGCTCGAGAGAGGTAATTGGGTTAATTAAGAGGTTCTCGACTAATTAATCATGAGATTCACTTAACAATAAATCAATGCAGATTAATTACAGGGAAATCGATGCTTTAGTATTTTTAGTTATTTGTTTACATTACTTTATTTCATTTGTTTAGTCATTTTTAGTAGTTTCATGTATTCTTTTCTTTATTCGGTCATCCAAATAATCAAAGAGCTAATCAATTTTAGTAATTAACGCAAAATTAACACAATCCTTGTGCGATCGACATTGGGACTATGTATCACTTTATTACTTTTATGACACATATGCTTGCGGAATTCGCATCTGTAGGATTTAGGTATCGACCTAGTTGAGATGTTCATCTTACCTCTAATGCTAGTTTCTTTCTCCAATCATTTATTAAAAAAAAATGGCACCACTATCATCCCTATTTCCTAGAATTGGTACAGGGTCGAGTTGAACCTAACCCCCCAAATTCTATACTATTGCGTTTGAAACTATTTAAGTAAGATGGTCGTAGCCTCCATTACTTTAAACTAATGAATATATAGAGTATGGGCATAAGTATCGGTCCTTTGTATAAGTCTACAAAAGTGGAACTAAATAACAACTGCAACAAATGAAGATTACAAGATATTAATTCAAATTTAAGTTGATGAATCCGCGGAACTATTGTGCCCCCATAAGATTACGGTACTATAGTGAACACCAATCTTGTATTGTTGTTAGAGAAATGGCTGGCAACACAGAGGCTTGGTTAGAGTTCGCAAGCTGGTTGACAATGTGCACATGAGAAACTCAAAGATTTTTCCTTGTTGCTTGATCACGAACAAAATGGAAGTCAATAGCAATGTGATTCATCTAAAAATGATAGATAGGGTTAATGCACAAGTATGTTGGTACGACATTGTCATAATTAAATATTAAAAATCGACATTTTCAGTAATATTTTTAAGAAATTTTCTTATTTTAGAAATATGATATAAAAATAAGGATGACAAACATTTTTTACAGAATATCCAAAAACTTCTATGGAAATATTTAAATATCAATATTTTGATTGAAATATTTATTTTTGTATAAAATTATAGTGTTAAATGACAAAATATCGAAAAAGTTTACGAAAATTTACGTGAAAATATCAATAAAATATCAACAAAATAAACGAGCTTTACATTTATTTTTTGAAATTTACTTTATAATGTTATGAAATTCATATGCACGACATGCATTACTAAGAAACTATTCAAACTTTACATCTTGGTATCAATATTGTTTGATGCATGAAGGTATCCCGACCACTTTTAAACCTCTTATAAGTTCGTTTTGGTATTTAACATTTTATTATCTTGTATGAAAAAATGGATGTACAGTATTTATATTAAGACCTTTAAAAAAGTATTTATATTAGATTGACTTTTAATTATATTACTTATTTTGAGAACTTACTTATCATTTATTGTATTATGATCACTTTTTACTATAAATAGTACTTATTATATACTTAATATTTTAGCTAAGAATTTCATCTAAATTATGCATCATTAATAATTTTAGTATTTCTTAAAGTCTCATTTTAAAATAATGTTTTGAAGATGACCTTGCATACTTTATATAAATTTTCATCAATATCGATATTTTCATTGAAATTTCCTTAAACTTTGTATTCCGATGTCTTTATAAATATTGATATTTTCATCCTTGGTCATAGTTGATGGGGGGAGTTGTAGAAGGCAAGAGACGAAGCTTAGACAATAAATTCTGAATCCAATTAGTTCCGCAACAGAGGAAGCAACGAAGTAGTATTCACTTTTGGTTGATTGGCAAACGAACAGCCTTTTGTTTCTTAGAACTCTAGCTGATCGGAGTGGCACCCAAGAGCACAAGATAAGCCAAAGTTGAGAAATGCTCATTGACAACACCAGCCCAAGCGACATTAACAGAGGCATGCAGATTAAGAGAAGCAAATTGGCGCATAAAGATGCCATAAGTTTACAAAGTACCCTTGTAGTACGTTGATGCATAAATTAGGATAGCTTGCTAACTGCAAAGGAGATATCAGGCCACCTTATGGAAAGATGTTGCATAGCTTCGATCATACAACAAAATGCGGTAGCTTACTAACTGCAAAGGAGATATCAGGCCACCTCATGGAAAGATATTACATAGCTTCGATAGTACAACGGTATGCGGTAGCATCTGTAGGAGGACTTCCCTCTTGAAAGCAGAATGAATCTGTAAAGATCATGGGACTGGAAACTTCCTAAGACTTGAGTATATGGGTGTGCTACAAGAGAACACAAATGTACTTTTGCTAAAATAAGAATAGACCGCCTATTGTGGGAAAAACTTTTACGCTAGGAATGTAATGGAGAAAACTATCTTTGAGAGAAAACCTTTGTGCAAGTGTGGCAATGAACTTGTCAAGAAGAGATAATGAAAATTTCATCTACATATACAAGTAGAAAAATGGTGAGGGCTCGTCCATATAAATAAACATTGAGGTATCATAATGGGAATTAGTAAACCCCTTTGCAATAAGAAATGCATGCAGCTCATGAAACCCCGCTCCTATTGCCTTTCGAAGTCCATACAAGGCCTTATTAAGCTTGCACACTTAAGTAAGGCATTAAGCATGAACAAGGCGGTTGCTAAATATAGACATTTTCACTAAGGGAACCTTGAAGAAACACATAGGGTCCGTTTGATAAATAGATTTGAATTGTGTTCATTTGGATTCTTTTCATTTCAGTATTATGATTTGAATTGTAATCTGAGTTAGTGTTTGGTTGGGAGAGTGGTTAAAAATTCAAGTTAGAAACAAAATCCAAATTTGTGTTTGGTAAGTATTTGAAATTCTGATTTGAGTTATGAATTTGTGATTGCTACATCACAAATTCAGATTCGGATTTTTTGTGCTCATTTTTAAAATATAAAAAATATAGTAGAAAAGTACTAGTTTACATTTTGTCAAACTACCATTTATGAATATTAATAAAAATCCTCATTTTGTTTTTGAAAAGAACGGTTTTTTTAGAAGTAGCTCTTTATAGCAGCAAATTTTTAAAGGCAAAGTATTGTAGGAAAAAAAAACATAACATAGCAACGTTTTAACAATTCAACTATTTTGAACGAATGGGTACATAACAAACCAACCAAGAGGTCTATAGAATAACTAATGCCTAGAGGTGTACCAAGGATGTTGGGCATAAGCTTCCTATCTTTCCATCACCATCGCATCCCTGCGTGTGTTCATGTTGCCATTGTCGTCCCTATTTTGAATCAATGGGTTATCCTCAACCCCATCATCATCTTGCACCCTTTCTTCTTGTGTATAGTTTTCACCTTCTATCTCTACCACCGAAATTATGTCATTGCAGTATTGCTCAAGGATCTCATCATTGCTTGGCCATATACATATGAAGTTATGGATGACGGCGCAAGCAATAGGAATCAATGTTTGTTTGTGGAATGGAAAGGGCTTCATGCTCTTCAAAATTGGGAATCTCACCTTCCACACACCAAAGGTCCTCTCAATGTGATTGCGAAGAGAGGAGTGGGTGTAGTTGAACAATTCCTTTAGAGAACGAGGACCCTAGCGTCGCTCTTTATACTCTTACAAGTGATATATAACTCCTCAATATGAAGCGAGGAAACAATCTGTGTTTGCATATCTAGAATCTACTAAATAGATTTTTCCTAAACAAATCATAAGTGGTGTCAGTATATATTCTAATAGCACAACAATTAATTTGTTAGTTGAAAAAATTAATTGGTTAGTTGAAAAAAGTGGGTATATTATTTTTTGGGAGTAAAATCCTTTTTTGTTAATGTACCTTCTCGCATCTTCACTAGGTAGTATACACGGTATATGAGTACTGTCGATAGCCCTATGCGACCCTGTATAACTAAAATGAAGGACATCTTTTTGGCAAATGTTTGATGAAAATATATAGATAATTTCAATACGGTTTTCGTAGTTACCTTGAACCAAGGTAGGTATTTGTTCCTATGCTTTTGCATGAGCGTCGGTAGCTCATTCTACTTAGGAGGTAGAATAAATTCATGCCTCAATTCAATTATTACATAGAGCATCTATGTGAAGTAAGGAGAAATGGTTTATCCTGAATGCTGCCAATAATCTTGAATTTCTTCGTTTGTTTGGCTTTGGGATATGATGTTCAAAAATGCCATCAATTGTTCATCAACATTCATATTATGGGTTGGTCTAATCAGACCCTTATTTTGAACTATTGTGCTACCATCGTAAAAGTATCGGGACCTATCCGAATCTTGTTGTATATTCTCCTATAATTACTCTAAAGTAAATTATCAACTCTTACATACCCAGACATCCCCAACATGCCCTTTGATGGTAGGGGCTAAATAAATACTAATGTTATAATGTTCGTCCTAATTATTATTTCCAGAACTTGAATCACCAAAATCTGTTATAAAATCCCTACAATTAATTAAATGTTGTAATATTGCAAAACTTCATCTTACCCTGATCATATTTTGAACATAAACAAATGGATTCGAATTAAAGGCAATATCATAACAAAATTATAAAAAAAAATGGGTAAAGAAATGGAAACAAAGTTCATTGCCTCACATGTAAATAACAATCAAGTTCATGGTCCTCAAAGAGAAATGGAAAAATTAGACCAATAAATAATACAGATGTAACTAACATAAATAAGACCAAGAGTTCTAATGCAACATGATTTAATTTGCCATGGCTTTTGAAAGGATGCCAAGAAAAAAATAAAGAGAGAACTAAAAAATATGACATGCACGCAGGATGGTTAGAACTAAAATGGATCATGTCTACCATAAGATGGACGTGGGTAACAAAGGGTATCATGTGGATAATGTGATGGTGATGGGAAGAAAGATAGAGGTAGTGCTTGGGATGGTCCCAGTGGGCAGTCTGTTGTGTTCTGCTATTGAGAATGAACTTTATCAACCCACTTTTGCACCAAGGCCGATCTATGCTCCTCTTTTGCTATGAAGAATGCCATCTGGAATTTGGAGTTGTTCGACAAGAAGTCTATAAAGTCCTAATACTTATTTGCACCAAGGTTCATCTCATTGAGGATGTTTAAGCACTATTTCCATTGTGCCATTGTCTGGGTCGAGCTGATTTGTAGAACTTGTACCACCAGTGCCCCTATTGGTACTACGACTAGAGAGGGTCTCAACAATACTCTACAATACAGTTGCAGCAACATACGCTGGCCTATTTCCAAATGTCCTGGATGTGGAAGCAATGTTGGTGGCACATCCATTAGATCTATGGCTGTCAAACCCTACCAAACTGGAAATGTAAGCCTATCCTCAAGAATGTTATAACCATCTTCTCAGTCGAACTACACAGATATTCCATCTTGATCCTCTAGGCTTCTCTATGGACTAGGAGGTTCATTTAGGAATGTAGAACTAGAAGCCACGGCATAATTCCTAATGGCAAACTCTTTGTAGAACACTTATGCTATCAAATTCCGATTGTTCACTGCCTTACCAAGCAAGTCCTTCACATGGGGGTTTCTCTAAAAAACAAATAAGAAACGTATTAAGATAATATATATATATATATATATATATATATATATATATATATGCAAGTTCAACTACAAAGCCAAGGGTTAGTAAAGGCAAAAACCGAGGACATAACACTGTTGGGATTGGTGCCCTATAAGCATTGACATTGTATATATTCTTAATAAATAAATAAAGTGACTTTTATAATTATTTTGGTTGCTGATATGTATTATAAATACTTTTATAAACATTAATAAAATTTCATGATTATTTATGACTACAAATTTAGCATATAAGTGTTATATGCTTAGGGATAAAATTTATAGATAATAATCTAAATAGTCTATAATAATTAATTAAAGTTTGGGATCTAAAATTAAATATTACAAGTATGGTCCAATCTCATTTAGAATGAAATACTCTTATCTGAGCTATTAATGTAAAGACATTAGATTAGAGGTATTTTATATAATGAGATTATATAGGATTGAACCAAATAAATTATGAATCTCTAATAATCCTCCGTTACAAATAGAGCATTCAAATTTATCACTATGATGATCATATATGTGACAGTCTCAATCCTGGGTATTTATTAGACTCTTATTTATGACATTATGTTTTTTGACTTCCATGGTAAAATTTATCTAAACACAGATCATAACTTAGCATCTTGGAAACATAATGGAACAAATGGCTGGGAATAATTTATACATATTAAAATCCATTCCCTCCCTATGGAAGTTAGAAAAATAACTCTCTTGAGTGATGATTCAAGGTTTGAATAGTAGAGCGTTCGTTTATAATAAGATTATAAATTAATTGTTCATTAGAGAATTATAGGAATTCAAGAATAAAGATGTAATAAGAGAGGTAAACAAAAATTGAACCTAGCTCTTATTATGAACTATTTATGGAAGACTGACTTATATGTAATGATTATATCAATGGACTACTAGCTAATTTTCTTTGAATAATTTCACTATAATCTCAAGAGTTCAGTTTCAGGTTTTTAGTGGAGTAACACTAAAACTAATAAATTTAGCACATTAATTAATCGCACATTCATTAAAGAGTTTTATTAATTATTAAATTTATTAGAGTTTAGGTTATAGGTCCATAGGTTCACAATGCCACCTCTAGAACACTGTATTAGATTTAATACATAGAATGAATTATACATATTTAATTTAAAATTATTGAATTCTGAATTAATTATTTCACACTCGAGTTATTAATGTGATGCAAAAAAAAAATTCTCTGTGACATGTAATATAATGTGATAAATATTGTCACATTTACCTGAGCATTAATTAATTAATTAATTAATTGATTACATTTAATCAATAAGATTAATTAAATATGTTTTAAATTAGTTAATTGATTAAACAATAAGATTATTTAAATATAATTTTTAATTTTGTGTGAAACATATGTAATGGGACCACATTTTGTCTTTTCTAACATGGACCTAAAATTAAATTATTAATTAATTTAAAATCTATTCTTAAATAACTATGATTTATTTTTGAATTTAAATATATATATATATATAAGATTTAATAATATATATCATATATATACGCAAGTTTTGTTTACGGTTTTACGTAAACGATATATTATATATATATATATTGATAAGTTTTGTCATTATATATATACAAGTAAGTTTTTTGGTTTTGAACCAAAACTTGTTAGATATATACATGTATAGATTCATGTGGATTTAGTTGTTTTAATTTAAGTTTCAAAAAACAAAAGAAAAAGGATAAGGAATGTCGAGTATATCCCTTCTTCATATATCTGATATGGTAGTTATTTCAGATTTAAAATAAAATAAAATAAATTAAAAAATAACTAGTTGCTCAGATATAAAAAGATAGAGATAATAGTTATCTCATGAATCTATCAATCTTTTCACGTAGCTTTTACAAAATACTCAGAGAGAAAAAACTTAGAGTTTTTTCTCTAAAAAAAATGCATACTATCTCATGTGTTGAGTAAATAGCAGATCCAAAAAGTGCAAGGTTAATTTATTCTTGTTGTTTGACGTCCACTCATTTTTCCATTGGTGTAGAGGCTTGGCTTGAAAGATCGCGGTGTCAAAGAGGAAAGTTAGAATACTCTAATAGATCTTCAAGAGGTTTGTAAAAATACTCTAATTAAAATTATATAGCTATTCTCGATAAACAAAGTTTTTAGAAAATTTTGTTTGTCAACGGTCCATTCCTTCCGTTGCTTTTCATATTTAATTCCAGCAAATAACATCAAAGCGGGTTATAGCATATATAATTTTAATTAATATGATTTTATTTTGATAATTTTATGTTCTTGATGCATGTTTTTTGGCACTTTGTATTTTTGTAATTTTTGTTTATGTGATGAATGGTTATTTTATGAATAGATTTTTGATCGTTAATTATATGGTCCTTTTGGATTAATATTTTTTATTTGATTAGATCAAATTTGTGTAAGCCTATGAGAGAGCATAGGCTTTTTTAATTTATTATTATTATTTATTTTTCTCTCTCTCGTTCTTCTTTCCAAGTTTCTTCACATGTCTTCATTAATATGCATGTGATGTACTTACTCATTGTGCATGACATGCACTTACGTGAATGGTCATATAATAATAATAAAAAAAAAGTTTCACAAGTTGAAGTTTACAGTTAATGCACTTTTGTGCAACCCACGTGAAGCCTTCAAAAAATTGTTCGCGTGTAAAGTGCACTTTTAAGTGTAGCTGTACGTCTTAAAAGGCATTTAATCTAACAAAGTGTGCGCATGAAAAGGCACTAAAAATAAAAAATAAAAATAAAAATTCAATTGCAGTTGTTGAACTGCAAAGACATTCATTTTTTTTTTTTTCCTTTCTCTCCATTGCCATGCACGTACGAAGTAGAAGCTACACCTTGTCCAATTGGTCTAAGATAACGGCTCGGCCTTGAGCTCCATTGGAACTCAACCGTGAGCCGTCGCGCAGCTCGGCAGCGCTCGGCCTTCCTCCGTGAGCCAACGAACAGCAGCAATCCGACGGCAACAAAGCTTCACTTGATCGTTGCTGTCCTACAGAGGTGACTCCGCCCCTACTATTCCGCGGTGGAAGGTGGGCTGTGAATGAGTTACTCAGCTCTGCTCAGCCGGACTTTACTACTGGCTACAGCCAAGACCAGCGGAAGTAGCGGCAGAGAAAGTCCTTGGTTGCTGCAGCTCCGTCAATGAACACGGTCAAGCACCATGCGTTTGGATCTCTAGCACAGGAGGCTCCTTGTTTGCTATTCACCTTCGAGCTCCAACAAGACAACAAAATATTCACAACAGCCCTTGTCTCATTTTTGAGAAATAAAGAAAACAGTGTTTCTGCACAAGAAAAATTCTTTTGAGAAGAAGATGAAGTCCATTTGGTTACCTCCAGTAACCCAACAGACTATGGCCCTATTATGAACTTGGACCTATTAAATTTAAAATGGAAGCCACCAATTTTTCAAAGGTAACCTGGCAGATTTTGCACAGTAAACCACCTGGTAAAGTCTACAACAATGAAGTTGGGACTTATGTAATTACGAGAAGACCTTTGTAATTTTTATTTTTCTATTCTTTTATGGGTTATAATTTAATTATCCAAAAAGATCAGGTCAAAAATCCATTATTTATTTTCATGTTATAATTTTATGTGATGTTTGTGATAATATGTTCATGCATTATAACATGTCATCCAGGAAAGTGCCCACTTACATTTTCGTAACATGACATGCATACACACTTGCATATTATTTCATTTTTTATGAGGTTTTTATAAAATAATTTAATATGTGTTAGAATTAATTTAATGGGATTAAATTAATTGGGTTGGTTTTATAGAATTTTAAGTTATTTTATTAATCAACCAAATAATATGATTTTAGTTTTAATAGTTAAACCTTGGTAAAATTCGCATTAATTCTAAGTTATCTAATATTAAATTGTTTAGTATTGGGTTGCATAGATAATTTATAATAAATTTAGATTTTTTAAAAATCTGATAATTTATTTAAGTATAAAAGAGATGGAATTCTATTAACACAAAATATAACCTAGTAATTAAAAATTATTTTTATTTACTAGAATTATGAAACATTAGGATGTTTTATAAGATAAAACACCTCATTTTAAAATAACGAGTGGAAGAAGGTAATATGACAATATAACCTGTGGTCTCCACTATTAGCATAACACCGTGAGATTTATGTGGCACCTCACGATGCTTTGATTTCATCCTCCCTAGTGAGAGTGTCTATTTAAATCAATAACAATGTTAGCTTCCAAGAGATAAGATTTTATAATGTATTTCAAAATTAACCTACCCTATGTCGGTAATTTTGAGTTAAAATATTAGAATCTGAAATAGTGGGTTACACTCATAAAGATATAAATAATTTGTTAATTGTATCTTGACCAAAAATAAAGGATTACTAATAAATATAGAAATATGTGATATTTTGAGTATATTTATTAATTGAGAATGTCTTAATTCAATTTATAAATAATTTGACCTACCCTACAGCGACACTTTATTTATTAAAATTGAATAATCGTAGAACTAGTAAAATATTTTATGTTTTTCCATATGCATATGCATCACATTTACTATTCCAAAATGTTTATTTATGATGTTTATGCAACCATTTAATTTGTGTCATTATTTATTACAGCAACAATGTCTAATCCAATCGTTGTTATTCTCTCAAATGAAAAATTAACCAGAGATAATTTTGTCAAGTGGAAGAGTAACATGAATATTGTACTAATTTGCAAGAATTACAAGTTTGTCATGACGGAGGAATGTCCTCCACCGCCTGCTACCAATACCACTCGTAATGTACGAGAAGCATATGATCGTTGGATCAAGGCGAACAACAAGGTCCGCTGCTTCCTTTTGGCTGGCATGTCTGACATGCTTAGGGTGAAGCATGAAAGCATGGAGGCTACTTATAAGATAATGTAGTCTCTACAAGATATGTTTGGCAAACCTTCTGAAAAGGCACGTCATGGAGCCTTTAAGGCTATGATTAATGCCAAAATGAAGGCATGGGTCTCAGTCAGAGAATATGTTCTTAGCATGGTTAACTATCTCCATGAGGCCGAGGTAAACGGGGTGATGATAGATGAAGCCATTCAGGTGGGGATGATTTTAGAAATCCTCTCCCTTGTGTTCCTTCAGTTCAAGAGCAACTATTTCATGAACAAGATGAAATATAACATGACCAAGTTGTTTAATGAGCTACAAACCTTCGAGTTTATTTTGAAAAAAGACCAAAGAAGGTGAGGCAAATGTTGCAGAAGCTCAACCTTTTTCTTCTGCTCAAAAGAACAGGAAGAGGAAGAAGAGAATTGAAGGAAGTGGTAAATCTAAGAATAGAGAACAACCTAAGAGGAACAAGAGCAACAAAAACAAAAAGATCTCAAAGCAAAAGATGCCTAAAGGAAAATGTTTCCACTGTGGTGTAGTTGGGCACTAGAAGAGAAGCTGCAATAAGTATCTTCAAGAGCTCAAAGAGAAGAAAAACAATAGTAAATTAGATTTACTCATTTTCAAAGCTTGTTTAGTTGAAGATGATACTTCACCTTGGATAGTTGATTTAGGGGCAACTAACCATGTATGTTCTTCTTTGTAGATGCTTAGTTCTTTAAGTGAGCTTGCCAACGGGAAACAAACAACAAGAATGGGAACGAGAATGGTTGTTTTGGCAAAAGCAGTGGGAGTAATTAAACTTATTTTAAAAATAGGTTTTTAATGTTAGACAATGTTTATTACATTCCTAGTTTTCATAGAAATTTGATTTCTATTTCCAAGTTGTTTGAACAAATGTTTAGTGTTTTTTTTAATAGTAATTATGCTAATATTTCTAGAAATGGTTTGGATATTTGTTCTGCACATCTAGAAAATAGGCTTTACACTCTAAGGCTCAATGAAAAATCACTGCTCAATACTGAAATGTTCAAAGTTGAACAACCAAAAACCTAAGAAGCAAAAGGTTTCTTCTAATGATGAAACACACCTATGGCACCTTAGATTAAGTCATGTTAACCTTGACAGGATTAACAGACAACTACTTATGGCACCTTAGATTAAGTCATGTTAACCTTGACAGGATTAATAGATTAGTAAAGGATGGTCCTTTAGGAGAACTGAAAGTTAGTTCTCTACCAGTTGTGAATCTTATCTTGAAAGTAAACTGAATAAAAGGCCTTTCTCTGCAAAAGGCAAAAGGGCCAAGGAACCACTTGAGCTAATACATTTAGATGTCTGCGGTCCATTGAATATACAAGCACATGGTGGTTACGAATATTTTGTCACATTTATTGACGATTATTTGAGGTATGGATATATGTACCTGATGCAAAGGAAATCTGAAACTTTTGGAAAGTTTAAAGAATTCCAAGCAGAAGTTGAAAAGCAATTAGGAAAGATGGTGCAGACTCTTCGATCTGATCGAGGAAGGAAATACCTTGATACTGAGTTTAAGGACTATTTGATTGAATATGGTATTCTATTACAACTCACTATACCTGAAACAACACCATAGAATGGTGCTGCCGAAAGAAGAAATCAGACGTTACTTGATATGGTATGATCCATGCTAAGCTATTCATCATTACCCACTTCATTCTAGGGATATGCGCTACTAACTGTAGTATATCTTCTAAACATGGTTCCATCTAAGTCTATTCTGAAAACACCCTTAGAGTTACAGAATGGTGGCAAACCTAGTACATGACATATCTGTATATGGGGTCCAACAATGTGTTGAAAGAAAAAACTGGGAAGCTAAAACCACATTCTGAAGTATGCTTGTTTGTAGGATACTCAAAAGAAACGAGGGGAGGATTGTTTTATAGTCCATAAGAAAAGAAGGTATTTGTGTCGACAAATGCCACTTTTCTCAATAATGATTATATGACAAACTATAAATCTCATAGCAAAGTTGTACTTGAAGAGTTACTTTCTGACCAATTCAGACCACAACCGACAACTGTTGTCGAAGGACAAGATGAGGAAACCACATTTGCAAATCAAGATTTCATACCACCTCGATGTAGTGGGAGGGTTGTAAGACCACCTCACTACAAGGAAATTGGAGAAGCACATGTTGCTATCCTTGATAATGGTGAGGATAATTTGTTGACATATCGTCATGCAATGGAAAATTCTAAGAGGAAGAAATGGCTGGAGCCTATGAAGCTTGAAATGAAGTACATGTACTCCAATTCACTCTGGAACTTGTGGATCTACCTGAAGGGATAAAACCCATAAAATGCAAATGAATTTATAAGAAGAAAAGAGGAATGGATGGGAAAGTTGAGACTTTCAAAGATAGGCTTGTGGTGAAGCATTTTTCCTAAAAAGAGGGAGTTTTTCTCACCCATAGCTATGCTTAAATCCATTTCGATTCTTTTATCCATTACAACATGTCTTGATTACGAGATATGACAAATGGATATCAAGACTGCCTTTTTGAATGAGTATCTTGAGGAAAGCATCTATATAGTGCAACCAAAAGGGTTTGTAGTCAAAGGTCAAGTGCAAAAAATTTGCTAGTTGCAAAGGTCCATTTACGGACTTAAGCAAGCTTCAAGGTCTTAGAACTTAAGATTTGATGTGGCGATCAAGTCTTATGGTTTCGATCAAAAAGTTGATGAACCTTATGTATACAAGTACATCAAAGATAAGAAAGTGATCTTCTTAGTTCTTTATGTGAATGATGTCCTACTCGTTAGGAATGATGTAGGGGTTTTATCTAATGTAAAGAAACGGCACACAACCAATTCCAAATGAAAGATTTAGGAGAGGGAAGTTATATTCTTGGAATCCAGCTCATAAGAGATCGCAAGAACAAACTGTTGGTGCTATCTCAGGCATCATACATCAATAAGGTGTTTATCAAATATTTGATGCAAAATTTCAACCTAGGATTAGATCTTTAGGTGGCGATTAAACACTTTCTCCAATATCTTAGGAGAGCAAGAAAATAAACACTTACATTGATTCCAATTTTCAATCAGATAAGGACATTACTTGCAAAGAGTTTCGAGGGATATTTGGAAGGCTTAGGTCCAATAGACATGTCTCACATGCTTTAGGGTAAGTGGGAGATTATTGGGATCGGTGCCCTATAAGCATTGACATTGTATATATTGTTAATAAATAAATAAAGCAACAATTATAATTATGTTTGTTGCTTATATGTATTATGAATACTTTTATAAATATCAAAAAAATTCTATGATTATTTATGTGACTATAAATTTAGCATATAAGTGTTTTATGCTTAAGGATAAAATTTACAAATAATAATCTAAATAGTCTGTGATAATCAATTAAAGTTTAGGATCTTTAATTAAATATTACAAGTACTGTCCAATGTCATTTAGAATGAAACAGTCTTATCCGGGCTATTAATGTAGAGCCATTAGATTAGAGGTACTTTATATAATGAGATTATATAGGACTAGACTAGATAAATTATGAATCTCAAATAATTGTCCGTTATAAATAAAGCACTTAAATTTATCACTATGATAATTATATATATGACAGTCTTAATCCTAAATATTTATTAGACTCTTATTTATGATATTTTGTTTTTTTACTTGCATGATAAGATTTGTCTAAACACATATCATAACTTAGCATCTTGGAAACATAGTGGAATAAATGGTTAGGAATAATATTATATAGATATCGAATCCAGTCCTTCCCTATGGAAGTTAGAAAAATAATTCTCTTAAGTGATGATTCGAGGTTTGAACAGTAAAGTGTTTGTTCATAATAAAATTATGAATTAACTGTTCATTAGAGAATTATTAGAACTCAAGAATAAAGATGTAATAAGAGAGATAAACAGAAATTGAACATAGCTCTTATTATGAACTATTTATGGAGGACTGACTTATATGTAATGATTATATCAATGGACTACTCGTTAATTTTCTTTGAGTAATTTTACTATAATCTTAAGAGTTTAGTTTTAGGTTTTTGGTGAAGTAACACTGAAACTAATAAATTTGGCACATTCATTAAAGAGTTTGATTAATTGTCAAATTTATTAGAGCTCGGGTTATAGGTTCATAGGTCCTAAATGCCACCTCAATAACACTGTATTAGATTTAATGCATAGAATAAATTATACATATTTAATTTAGAATTATTGAATTCTGAATTAATTATTTCACACTTGAGTTATGTGACATAGAAAAATGTTCTCTATAATGTATAATGTAATGTGATAAATGTTGTCACATTTAACTGAGCATTAGTTAATTAATTAATTAATTATATTTAATTAATTAGATTTATTAAATAGGTTTTAAATTAATTAATTTATAATATTTAAATAATAAGATTATTTAAATATATTTTTTAATTTTGTATGACACATGTGTCGTGGGATGGCATTTTGTCTTTTCTAACATGGATACAAAATTAAATTATTAATTAATTTAAAATCTATTCTTAAATAAATATAATTTATTTTTGAATTTAAATATATATATATAAGATTTAATAATATATATTATATATATACATAAGTTTTGTTTACGGTCTTACGTAAATGATATATATTATATGTATACATATTTAAGTTTTGTTATTATATATATTTTATATATACACGTAAGTTTTTTGGTTTTGAACCAAAACGTGTTATATATATACATGTATAGATTCACGTGGATTTAGTTGTTTTAATTTAAGTTAAAAAAAAAAAAAGAAGAAAAGGGATAAGCAATATAGAGTATATCTTTTCCCCATATATTTAATATGGTAGTTATTTCAGATTTAAAATAAATTAAACTTAATTGAAAAATAACTACTTGCTCAGATTTAAATATATAGAGATAACAGTTATCTTATGAATCTATCAATCTTTTCACGTCACTTGAGAGAAAAAACTTAGAGTTCTTTATCTGAAAAATATGCCTGCTATCTCATGTATTGAGTATATAGCAGATCTAGAAAGTGTGAGGTTAATTTATTCTAGCAGTTTGGCACCCACTCGTTTTTCCATTGGTGTGGAGGCTTGGCTTAAAAGATCGTGGTGTCAAAGAAGAAAGCTTGAATACCCTAATAAGTCTTCAAGAAGTTTGTAACAATTCTCAAAGCTTTCTATTATTAATTAAAATTATATAGCTATGCCCAATAAACAAAGTTGGAAAATTTTTATTTGGCAACGATCTGTTTCTTCTGCTGTTTTTCATATTTAATTCCAACAAATGCTAAAAAATGTCTAAATACTCCTTCTCACAATGAACAACCCTAGTTTCAGGGTCCCAACCAAGTCTAGTATCATTCATAAGGATGGAGTACAGATGAAAAGTCCTTATCAACTGGTTTCTCTTCTATTTACAATGTTCGTTAGGAACACCTAGGCCAAAAATCTCCAAGGCCCACCTATCCCAAACAGCCGTTGAAGGATGTCTACCAAGAACAGTTGTTTGATGCTCCATCAAACATAACAACAATGCCTTCTCAGTTTGCCTACTCCAATTAAATATTGCCTCATTGTCATTCTTTCTCTTCCTCATCTTCTCCATTTTCACACATGAATCATCGAGCAAGCAAGCATCAATACAGATGCATATAATAGAAAAAAAAACAACGTAAAAAAAATTCACAACAATATCAACATAAATTTGGCACAGAACTATTGTCTTCTTTTATTTCACATTAGGAGCGTAATCACCATGGCTATAAACGTCCATAGCAGTACTACAACCGATTAGTACACACAAAGAAGGGCCAAAACGATACGTAACAGAGGGTGGGGAATTCCAAAATGACAGCTCACATGGGTGAGTAACGACCAAAACGACATCGAACATAACACATAAGGAAGGGCCAAAATGATAGCTAACAGATGATAGGGAAAGGGCAAAACTACAACTAACATATAGGAAAAACACGTGAATAATCAACTGGGAGAATATTGGCATAATAAGCCCCACAATCCTTAATAAAAACATTTCAACCAATATGACAAAGCATAAATAGTTTCATCATAGCCAATCCCATTTCTCAAATCAAAATGTAGTATCAACAAATTTATCATGTTTAATTGCTATTAACACAAAAAAAAAAAAAAAAAACCCTCATTAGCCAACAAATATGCAAATCAATTGTTGAGCTCAAAAGTATGTACTTGAGAAGAAGAATAAACTTAAACTAGTTCATAGTTGCACCGACGAAAACTAGTTCATAGTTACTCCAACAACTGTTTTGTTCTTTTTTTTTTTTTTTGTCATGGAATCAAACTTAAGGCTCAAAACTAGTGGGGAACCAAAATGACAACTCACAGGAATAGGGAGGGCCGAAACGACAAGTAATAGGAGTAGGAAGGGCCAAAATGACAGCTCACAGTGATGGGGAGGGCCAAAACGATAAGCAACAGAGGGTGGCGAGGGCCAAAACAACATCAAACATAGCACATATTGAGGGGCCAAAATGACAGCTCGCAGAGGTAGGGAATGGCCAAAATGACATCAAACATAACACATAGGGAAGGTCCAAAACGACAGGTAATAGAGGGTGGGAAGGGCCAAAATGACAAGTAACAAAGGGTAGGGAGGGCCAAAACGATAGGTAATAGAGGGTGGAGAGGACCAAAACAACAGCTTACAGGGGCGAGAAATGGCCAAAACGACATCGAACACAACTCATGGGGAGGGGCCAAAACGACAGGTAACAAAGGGTGGGGAGGGCTAAAACGATAGCTCATTGAGGTGGGGAATGGCCAAAACGACATCAAACATAACACGTAGGGAAAGGCCAAAACGATAGGTAATAGAGGGTGGGGAAGGCTAAAACGACAGCTCACAGGGGTGGGTGGAGAATTGCCAAAGCGGGGTCCAACCTATGGTGGGGACAAGGGGTTGGGAAGCTGACATGCATAGAGGGTGGAGAAGCACTTCTCATGGGTAAAAAATTCAAGGAATAAATTAAACTTAGAAAAAAAGGAACCAAAACCAAAATACTTACCATGTTTAAGCCTACTGACGAATCTGTAGATTACGGCCAAACCCAAGCAAGTTGCAACAAGGACTCTGATCGCCTATAACGACGCCGACAATGAGAACAAGTCAACTATACATGGCAATGCAGATGAGCTTTACGGCAGCCAAATCTACATCGACAGAACAGATGAGAGAGTCAAGGGACCAATTTGTCACCGACGGGACCAATAGTCATCGTTTTGAAAGAAAGAGGGAGGATAATAAGGTTTCCACCATAGGCGGAGAGTGGGGGCGATGAATGTGGTGCACCCATTCGGTGGGAGTTTGGGGATTTATTGCAGAAGCAATTAACCCTTCAATGGTACAAAATTCTTTAAGAAAGAGAGAATCCCCACTGAAGCAATTTTAGGGAATCTGAACAATGCAGAGCTTTTACTATAGCTCAATGATTTGAGTACTCAGAAAATAAGCCCAAGGGTGAACTCCGAAAAAAGGATTGAGATGTCTCAAAATCTCATCAATTGGATTTGAAAAGTGAGGGCACCAAACGAGATGTTTCGGTACTATATAGACTCTGAGTCCATTGAGTTATTCGAATACCTAAAATAAGTGGGCTCATAGTATACACGAAGTTGGTGTACAAGCCACTTCTAACGGACAACAATTGTGAGTATAACCCCAAGTAGGAGTTGGTTTAACAACTAGGCGAAATTTATCATAAAAATTAATGCTCAAGCATTGAAAAAACCTTTATCAATAAGATAAACTTTATATCAAGAGATAGACCCATCAAGATTTTGTATAATCTTGTAATTCTACTTATCACCAACAATGTTTTGTGAGGGATGGACAAGGGCATCAAATTCCTCAAACATTGCTTGACGCCAATGAGGAGATTTTTGGGCTTGGCTAAAAGAGGTTGGTTCAATTTGGTCATGGGTGAAAGTGGCTGTAAGACAATAGGTTTTAATCTCCTTAATGATTTTGTTTTGTGATTTAGTAATCGTGGGGTGAATTGGAGGGGCAGGTTTAGGGGTTGGAGTTGGGGCGGTAAGACTCACCTAATTAATTATGATAATGGCAAGAAAGTGGGCACAAATGCTTCATGACTCGAGAAAGAATGGGGCCCAGGTGCATGAGACGTCTGAAAACTTGATGAAGAGACATGTTGCACTGTCGGAGGTTATCAGATAGGATGAGACACTAAAAAGGGACCAAACAATGCGGTGCAGAGTCAAGAAGTGCCCATTGATTAAAGGCATTGGTTGGAACTAAAGAGGAAGAGTGTGGATGACCGTGAAACAGAAAAGAATTTCTAACGAATATAACATGACGAGGTATAAAGACATGGGTGGTTTGTGGATCAGATAGGCATTATGCTTTGTGGAGTATCCTATGAATACACAAGGATGAGAATGATGTTAAAGTTTGCGTTTGTTATAAGGATGCAAGCATGGGCAATACAAGCAGCTCAATACATGCAATTTGATATAAGTTGATGATTTATTTGTTTGTTTGTGAAACAGAGATTGGTTACTGATAATTACTGTGGGAAGACGATTGATGAGGTGGGTAGCATTGTAAAAGTCTGCAAACCAATGAAGGCTTAATGAAGTAATATTAACCCAGTTTCAACAATATGAAGGTGACGTCGCTCGATGTTGCAAATGAGCTCCGGTAGGTTCCATTTCAACACCACCAGCCGACCGAACTGATGGTTCGGTTTTACATGAATAAGTAACCTAGACCGAACCATCGGAAAAATGGTAACCAACCAAAAAACCGTTGGTGGTGGTCAGTTCGGTCACGAATTTTAACCGTCGGTGCATGAATGAAGAAGAAAATTAAACCAAAAAAAAAGGAAAGCAAAAAAAAAAAAAAAAAGAGCTTTAAACCACATATTGCAACAACAATCCACTCTCAATACTCTTTATAAAATACGTAACAGTCTATTCAACAATAGATTGAAAAAAAAATCTAAAAAATTCTAAAAAAAAAATCTCAAAAATTCTAACTCACCTTAGAGACATTGGAATTTGAAAAAGGGACAGAGCAACGTAATGAGGCGAGGACAAATCTGATGATGGTGATGCCGGCGAAAATGACAATCAGAGATAGATCACTGCAGTACAAAGGTCAGATTTGATAAGTGAGAGAGAGATGTTGAAAGAGAGCGGCGAGGTCGTAGTTTTTTTCTTTTTTTCTTTTTTTCTTTTTTTAAGTGACGATATGATATAAAAGAAAAAATTACAATACGTGTCTAAATTATTGTTATAAAATTAAAATCTAACACAATATTTATAATATCTTAAAAATGTCTTTAATGATATAATAATTATCTTAATGATATTACATATTGTACTATATAATTACATATAAATAATTTTAATGATATCATTATAAGACATTTGTAAAATTTTTAAAAATTTTTAAAAATTAAAATTATATTTTGATTTAATAAATATAATTAGATCATTGTCTGATGATAAAATACTAACATTTTTCTAGCGGCCCACAGGCCCTAAATGCGTAATGGACTCAAAGCGTCCCTCATGAAATATCAACTTTGCTTTTTTAAGATATATATGGTTTGGTTCAGTTAAAGCCGAATTTCTTAATATAAGAACTGAAACCGAACTGAATGAGTTCGGTTCGCTTCGGTTTTTAAAACCACTTTTTCAGTTTTGTGGCTTACAATAACATTCTGGGTGTTTAAATAGGTTGCGGTCGGTTCCTGGTTTTTCTATTCAGCCCTAAGTTATGGTGTGTGGTGAGGGGATTTTAAATGTTGGATACCATATTTAGTAAGTATTGAAGCTAGGCCTCCATATTCCCTTCCTCCATCCGAGCAAACTGTGACAATTTTGGTTTGAAAAAAAAAAGAAAAAATTCAATCATTTTTTAACTTTCCAAATATGGTTTTGACTTTATAATTGTATTTCGTGAAATAGAGCCAAGAATATTGGGAGGAAGAGATAAATGTTAAATTTTTGAAACTTTTTAAAGTAATTGTCAGGTTTTGAAAATATACTTAGTAAATGTCAGCAAAAAGAAAATTTATCAGTAAAAAAAACTTCTAAACTCATAGTATACAAATAAGTAAAAAATATTTTACTAAGTAAATTTTTATACTGCCATTTACTATAAATATTTTCAACTTGACATTTACTTCAATTAGTTTTGAAAAAATGAAATTTCTTATCATTTCCGAAGAATTTTAGTATAATAATCAGCAAACACAACATAATAGCGAAAATCATCAATGATTCAATTGGCGCAGGATCACAAACATCAAAATATAATATTTCAAGAGGTTTGGCACGTCAAATTCCAAATAGAAGTTTGTAACTTCTATGACAAGGACAAGAGTTGCAATGATTAATACTATACTCTGAATATGGTAGAGACTCAACAGACATAGGACTCTTAAGAACTTTTGAATGACGAATGATCAAGAAAGGAGTGTCATTGACTCAACGAAGGCTTCATTGCATGGAATGCACGTATTAGTGTTGGAACAAGACAGCCATTCATGCACGTGCTCTTTATTCGACCCGTGAATCAGTGACACCCTTGTGTTCGAATCCTTAACAACAAAACAACCAAGAGAAAAACTTCAATCGAGGTGTTATCTTGATTGCAAAACTGAGACACAAATAAGAGGTTTTTTGCAATTTTTTTGGTGCACACAAAACACTATTTAATTGAAAAGTGGAATTTGAGGTAATAAGATTATTTGAACTAATATGGATTATAGGGATTTGAGTTTCGTCATCATACCATAATTACCACGATATTCGGAGTGCACATTAAGAAAATCTCCAAAATCTGAAGTCTTGTAATTAGATACTCCAGAATCAACTATCCAATTGATTTTGTTGTTGGTTCTATGATTAGCATGCATGTAGTTTTCTTGTGGAGCATAAAATGCAGGAGGCCAAAATCTACATGTCTTAACAATATGCCCAAGTTCGTCACATAGTTGACAAATAACACGTGGCTGGTTGCTATTTGGTTAAGGTCACCAAGACTGATCCTTGGATGATGAATGGTCTGGAATAGAGAAATTTCTATTGCCATGATAAACTTTGTTGTTCAAATTCCCTTGACTTGGATTTTCGTTTCCTGATGGTTGAGTCATCACTTTGTTATTCATATTATTGCTGAAGTCAGAGACCTTTGCCCAGTTGTTGTTGCCGGTGTTGCTTCTCTAATTATATTGAGCTGTAATTGGTGTTTGTGTTTTCTGTGTCTTGGTTTCATTCTTTTTCAAGGTCAACTCAGCGAATTTGTCATGTAACTCTTCAAAAAGAAATGTGTGAATTGTATTTTGTACCAAGACCATTGAGTATTAATTCGTCATTGCTCATTGGTGAACCAACAAGTGCAAGCGCATCAGAGATGCTCTCCATGATATACATAAAGATAACTATGCTCATTTTTTCAATTGTAGTGTCGGCAAGAGTCTCTTAGAGTCCCATGACATGAGTATGAGATTTGCTAGCATGTGTTCTCTCCAATCAATGCCATACTTTGCTTGTGGAGCTAGCAGAAATGATAAGAGGAAGTATGTTATCGAAAACGAATGACAACATGGCATGAAATAAAAAGTTCTCTTGTCTTCTTTGCAATCTATATGTAGGATTAGGCATAGTTCCATAATCATCAGATTGGCTATGTTAGGCGGAGGGCAAGAGAAAGTGCCATCAATGTATCCTTCAAGATCATAACAAACAATAAGAATTGGAATTAGACTCTAGATAACGGATCGTAAATTTTGTTGAGTTTGAGTAAAAGTTGAGCGGCTGCATTAATTAGTACAATTTGATTTGGTTGATTTATGACTACGATTGGATTAGCAATAATAGGGTTTGGATTGAAAGCAGCCGGATCAGGGCTATTTTTCGGCCACGGGTAAACGTTCTTTGATTGCAGAGAGTTGTTTTGGAAATTCTTGCTTAAAATAAATGAAACTCCAATACCAAAATATGTTTAGAATGGTTTGAGGAAAATGGTCGTACTCCATTGATTGAAACTAATGAATATAAACAACATAAGCATAAATATCAGTTCCTTGGTATAAGCCTACAAAAGTGGAACTAAATAACAATTATACAAATGATGATTATACAAGATATTAATTCAAATTTAAACTGATAAATTAGTGGAGATACTTCCACGTGCTAATTGCGTACGAGCAGGCATACTTAACCTGACATTAGTTGGGTAATGACATGGCACGACCACAGCAAGTGTGTTGGAGATGAGCAAGCGATCTTCTTGGGTTCATTATGCAGCATTAGACATGGTTCCAAAATTATTAGAATTGGTTCTGGTGGGTGGAGAGAAAGAAAAAGTTATCATCTGTAAGAAAAAAATTGCTTCCTAGTTTATGCTTCAAGCTTCTCAGACTTTGAAATAGAGAAATTGAGAAGAACAGGAACTAGAGAATTGATGAAATTCCTCTGCAAGATTTCATTCATAGCAAAACTTCCTCTCGAGTTTTGTTTTTTCCTCAAGAACCTTTTTCTTTGTACACCATAGAATGACCTGACTTATGCTCTACATATACAATTCAGTAACTGACATTGTATTTAACAGTAAAACAGATTAACAAGACCTCTAACCTGCCTAACTAATTTTGAACAAAGTCTGTTATGAGTACAACAAATTTATCCTCTACAATTCAGTTACCATAAGCTTGGCCATGTGTCTTCTATTTATTTGCCTTCCTTGCTTAGCTGTTTAAAGTCTTACCCAATCTTTTATCAATTCTCCACCTTGGCTAGACTTTTAACTCACTGCCTTTGTAACTTCACCACCTGGAGCATTTCTGTATAATGCTGAAACTTTTGTCCTGGCAGAGTCTTGGTTAACATGTCTGCCGGGTTGTTCTTTGTGGAAATCTTTTCCAAGCTGACTTCTCCTTTCTCATTTACTTCTCTTAGAGTCTCACATCAATGTGCTTTGTTCTTTCAGGATAAACTTGATTCTTACCCAGAAGAATTCTACTTTGATTATCACAGAACACCCTTGCAACGCCCTATTCCAAACCTAGCTCTGCAGCCATTCCCTTCATCAAAATTGCCTCCTTTATGGCTTCAATAACTGCCACAAATTCAGCTTCAGTGGTTGAAAGAGAAACTACATGTCGCATATTTGCTTTCCAATTCACAGTGTTACCACAAAGCTTAAACACATAGCTAGTTAAAGATCTCCTAGTATCCAAGCAGCTAGCATAATTTGAATCAACATAACCAATCACCTGATCTCTACACTTTTCATGCCTCTCGTACAGCAACCCAACTCCAGAAGTGCCTTTGAGATACCTGAATATTCATTTCACAGCTTCCCAGTGCTTCTTACCTAGCTTCCCCATATATCTGTTAACCATACTCACAGCATATGCTAAGTCTGGACGTGTGCAAATCATTGCATACATCAGACTACCAACAGCACTAGCATATGGAACTCTTTACATGCAAGCTATTTGTTCTTTAGATATAGGCGAGTCTTGAAGTGAGAATTTGAAATGCTAACCTAGTGGAATGGAAATTGGCTAGCAATTGCTCATTTGAAATCGTCTCAACACTTTTTCAATATAATCAGTTTGAGAAATAAAGAGTATTCCTTCTACTCGGTTTCTTTTAATCTGCATACCAAGTATCTTACTTGTTGGCCCCATATCCTTCATTTCAAATTCATTTTTAAGCAACTCTTTTACTTATTTGATTTCAGTAACATCCTAACATGCCAATAGCATGTCATCTACATAAAGTAGTAAGTAGATGATTACTCCTCAGTGACCTTTAACCTGTAAACATAGTTGTCATGATCACATCTTTCAAAACCATTCTTCAACATGAAACAATCAAATTTTCTATACCACTGTCGTGGTGACTGCTTTAGTCCATATAATGATTTCTTTAACAAGCAAACCATTTCTTTTTTTCCATGTTCTACAAATCCCTCAGGCTATGACATGTAAATTTTTTCTTCTAGTTCCCCATGGAGAAGAGCTATTTTAACATCCAGCTGTTCCAACTCCATATCCTCTTGAGCCACTATAGAAAGTAACATCCTTATAGAGCTGTGTTTTAACACAGGAGAAAAGACCTCATTATAATCAATCCCTTCTCATTGTGTAAAGCCCCTTGCCACAAGCCTTGCTTTATACCGAGCTTATTCAACACCAGGAATGCCAGGTTTTAGCTTGAATATCCATTTACAAGTGACTAGTTTCTGTCCTTTAGGCCTGTTAATTAACTCCCAGGATTCATTTTTATACAGAGATTTAAGTTCTTCCTTAATTGCTTATATCCAATGATCTGCTTCTTTGCTGTTAATAGCTTCAAAAAATGTTTTGGGCTCACCTTCTTCTAGATCTTCAGCAGCCATGTGAGCAAAAGAAATCATCTCTGTATAACCAAACCTTTAAGGAGGCTTAATGGATCTTCTTTGCCTGTCTCTTGCAAGCTGATAGTCTTGAGACGTCTCATCTAGATCATCTACTTCCTCTCCTATTTCTTTAATATCACCTTCTGACTCATGAACAACATTGTCATTATCAGGCTCCACCTTAAGATGAACACTCCCTCCTGTTTGGAGTTCAGACAAGCCTTCAACTTCTGTTTTCTTTAAGTAAAACATCTTAGTTTCTTAAAACACCACATCCCTGCTATTGATAATTCTAAGCCGCCCTTTTTCAACACACCACAGCCTATATCCTTTTACACCTTCTAGATAACCCAGAAACATACACTTTAGTGCTCTAGGTTCAAGCTTTTCCTAGTTTACATGGGCATAAGCTATACATCCAAATACCCTCAAATTTTCAAAATTGGGTGGATGTCCAGGCCATTTCTCTTTTGGTGTCTTAAAGCCAATTGCTGGAGAGGGACTTCTGTTGATAAAATAAGCAGCAATGACTATAGCCTCTGCCTAGAAATTCTTGGTGAGATTTGCATTTGATAGCATACATCTCACTCTTTCCATTATTGTCCTATTCATCCTTTTAGCAAGTCCATTCTACCGAGGTGTTTTCCTTAGTGTGTGATGTCTTGCAATGCCAGCGTCCTTGCTAAAATTATCAAAATCTTGCCCCCAATATTTAAGACCATTGTCAGTCCTAATCTTCTTGAGTCTTTTACCAGTTTGTGTTTGCATAAGAATCTTCCAATCTTTGAACTTGTCAAAAGCCTCATTCTTGTATTTCAAGATATAAACCCAGACTTTTCTGGAGAAATCATCTATGATTGATAGAAAATACCTGGCCCCACCATGAGATGGCTTTGTTGAAGCTCCCCAAAGGTCTAAGTGCACATAATCCATGATCCCTTTGGTATGATGAACTGTTGTGGCAAACTTTAGTCTTCTTGCCTTACCAAAGACACAATGCTCATAGAAATCCAAACCTGTGAGTTTGTCCTTCCACAAGAGACCCTTCTTTGCTAGTTCTTTGAGCCCTGTCTCACTTATATGTGCCATTCTCATTTGCCATAATTAAGTCTTAGAGATTTTTCCATCAGAGGCTGCTGCAACCATACCCACAACCGCTTTTCCTTGGAGTAAATCTAGTCCATTCTCAAGAGTGCCTTTCATAACTACTAGAGCTCCCTTCGACACTTTAAGGACTCCACCTTCAACTTTATAGCAGTAACCCTAGGCATCAAGCATTCCAAGAGAAATTAAATTTCTCTTCAACTCTGGAACATGCCTCACTCCTGTTAGACATGTATGCCCTAACGAGTAAAAATGTAATACGTTTTTGGAGACATTTTTATCAATAAAGAATTTATTCATTTAAATATACCAAATATTGTCCTCTTTACGTTCATATTTGTTGAATGTATGATAAGCAAACAGTAGTCTGAGACTGTCAGTCTAAAACCTAAGAATTGGGCATATGATGGACTGATTATGCAGAAGACATGATTCTTAAGGTAACGGTCTAAAACATATGATCCGCAATCGAGGGAATAAAGTTGGGCACTTTATTCATATAAAGGTTGTTATGTTGTCTATATCCCTTATGGGAGATGGTTTGTCTTGACCATCGGAGTTGGACTCCGTGAATAGAAACATTGGCACGTTGTCATAGGTGACGATGTGTTGGATCGGGACATAAAGTGAATTGATTTGGATTAATAATTCTGTCTTGGCAAATTGATTCACTTTAGACAGTCATTTGTATTGTATCTTAATCCTGAGATGAATAATGGGCCTGTTGTATCGACTTGTGTCTTTTGATGTGCCAAAGGGTGACACCCACATCTCAATAGTGGTATGCATGTCGGTACATTGGAGGCATGACTTTTGATAGCGTAGACTTGTTATTCATAGATATGGAATCCATAGCTCCTCTTTAGGAGTAATGATATCCCCTTATATGCGTTGTCCTGTAATTGAAAAACTGGAGCGATCAATCATTTGGATACATAGGTGTAACCAAATGGTATACTATCTTTGGATAGTAAGTTTTCTAATGGTGAGACAATGGAATGTAAGATTAAAATAATCAGGAAAGTAAAACAGAACTTGTCCTTAAGCCGATTATGGATGATCATATGGGGATACGATACACTATGATATGTCATGGAGACTTAGCTACATGAGCTTCGTAATTCTATAAAGTTCGAGAGTGGAGCTCCAAACTTTTAGTGGAGTAGCGTTGGAGTTGATAATTGTGAAATGTATATCTGGGATATTGGGTTTCATAATTATCATGAGCTTGAACTTTATAGGTCCATTTTGGTTCCCTTTGCTAGCTCACAAAGTCCTGTAACGACACGGCGTGCTTTTTCAATAATTGGTGACTTATGTTAGATTTATCAGATTGGTTTAAAATTTATAAAAATCAAATAATTCATGTTTGTTTATCGGTTAAATTAATTTTGTAAGAAATTAGTTCAAGATAAACTTGTTGAATTATTGCAGTCAGATAATTCTTGTCTGTTTATCAGTTGTTTTAATTTTGGACAAATTAGAACAAGATAAACTTGTAGAATTATTGTGAATTGATTTATTTTCTTAGAGATTATCTTGATAAAGTTTGTTTTGATCAGATAACTTCTCTATTGGGTTATTTGAATCAAAACTGAGACTTTATCCTTTAGAATCTTGGGTGAAAAATAAAAGATTCGTGGAGATTTTTTCTCGGGAGTTCGGCCTGCCAAATGACGTGTTTGGCCTGTCGATGGGACCTGTTTGGCCTATTGATGGGACCTGTTTCGCCTACCGATGGGGCCTGTTCGGCCTGCCGATCAGCGAGAGATAAGATTACGCGTTTTCACGCGGATCTTATCAGATATTGATCCGAACTTGATTCTGTTTCGAGTTTTGGAGACCTATTCTGATATGGACTAACCCCAAGACCAATAGCTATAAAAAGGGAGTGAGTCTCATGATTTACTCAGATCATTCAAGAGATTAAGAGTGATACTCTTCTAGTGAGCATCTAAAAACTCCCTGAGAGCTTTTGTTCATAAATCACGAACACTAGCTTTGGGTTCTCTCTATTGGTTGGAAGGAGAGTCACCGGTGGAAGAGCTGTACGTGTGAGCCCACACTCACTCCGGTTGTGGATAGAGAATAGCAAATAAGACCAGTTGGTTGAGGCTCTTCTAGAACGTTACTTCTCTACACAGGTTGCGGAGGTTCTTCGACACACTAAGGTTAGTAAGATCTGTCTAATTTATACATATAACATGTCAAACTTGTGTTTTAGAAATTACTCTGATGGAAGATTTTTAAAATTTCGCTGTGCACTTTGTTTCCAACAATTGGTATCAGAGCCAGGTTTTTACATAAATTTGCAAGTTTGTGATCATGTTATATGCATAAATTTTGTGATCTTAATCTCTCCTATGCTTGAATTGAATTTTATAAAGAGATGGCACTCTAGGTTTCTATATAATATATATGTTGTCATAGATTATGTGGTGAATGTTTATTAATTAATTATGGTTGATTAAATCGTTGTTTAATTATTTAATAATTAATTAACTCATACCGGTTATGGTTCCTTAGAGGTTAGAATGTGTATCTAGGTTTTTCTTGTAATTAGATGGCGGACTATCGTCTCTGTCTAGGAATTGTTATTTAATTTTTAATTTGTAAGAATTTTGTAATTAAATGATTATTCGGAGAAGACGGAACGAGAAGTCGGATCTTAAAGATTGATGATGGCGCCTCCAGGTATTTCCTGAGTCTCTAATTTTATGTTTTTGAATTGTTGAAAATAAAATTGATAAATTGCATTAAAGTTGTATTTTCTGGAATAAGTGATTATTGCTCGGTCGGCATGCCAGACGTCACAGTTCGGCAAGCCGATGGTCACAGATCGGCAGGCCGGACGTATGGTCCAGCAGGCCGACAGTGGGACAGAAATTGGGGTGCTCTGCCGGCAGGCTGAACCTTCATGGATCGGCAGGCCGATGAAGCATGACCGGCAGGCCGATCACCCAGATCGGCCTGCCGACCGAGAGCTGCCAAGTGTCCAAAAAAGGTGCAATTTTTTTGGTGCAGTTTTAATTTTATTTTTGGGACGATTCTGAGAAACATTAAATTTGGATATGACCAGAAATATGAAGTATTTGATTCATACAGGATTGAAGACTTGAAGATGAATATTACATGAAGAAGGATACAGCTTGAGGATTCAAGGATGAAGAATCGATAAATGTCTCGATTATTCTCTTGTAATCTTAGTTTTCGATTCTCTAGGGCGGAACCATAATATTACGGTTATTATTATTTTGCTTGTAGCTTTGCTTGTCTACATTATAATATGATTTACTATGTATATTGATAACATGTCATATAGAATAGGGAGTGCCGCTCATATTAAAATTGTTTATGTATAATTTTAAAATAAAACCTTGACTTCAAAAGATTGAGTGGGAGAAGGTTTTCGAAGAGAGGACCTAAGGCCTCCATCGTTGGTCCATAGGAAGAACATGGTGGTCCCGACCCCTAGGAAGGGATTTCTATCATGTGCCAAATTGGATCTCTGAACGGATAAGGTATTTTAGTATGATTTATGGTTGCACACCCCTAGGTGGTGATTAGAAGTCATGGATAAAATATTGAAACGGTGGTTATACACTCACATTAATTTTATTATTAACCTCCCCTAGGAGCTCTGTTAATTAAATTAATGGCCAAAGAAACGATTATTAGTATATGTTGGATCATGCGGGTCCTGGATGGCATATATTAATCAAGAAGGGATCTGTGTTCCTGATTGAGCTTGGCATGACTCCCCTAGGAGCTTGTTGGATTCTGAGTTGGGAATTATCGTTGTAAGGCTGTGATATTTTCAAGGTTTTGACACATAAACACATTTGTATGTTTTTACATGATTGTGTTATCTTACTAAACTATTATTATATGTTTGCTTATGTTTGGTATATGATTCTTTATTGTAGATTGAAAATGTCTAAAAACGCTTTATCATCGATATTTGACAAAAACCAATTAACCGATGAGAATTATAACGATTGGAAACGGAACCTGGACATCGTCCTATCCTTTGAGGAACTGAAATATGTACTGACAACCTCTTGTCCTCCCGAGCCTACGGGAGATTCAAGTAATGAGCAATTCCAAGCGTACGATCACTGAAAAGATGCTAATGATCAGGCCCACTACTATGTTATGGCTAGCATGAACAGCGTGCTGCAGGCTCAACATCAGGATTATGAGACTGCGAAGCAGATCTTGGATAATCTTGAGGACATGTTTGGAGGCCAGGCCATAACAAAGTGGCAAGGGGCGCTTCGAAAACTCTTAAACTGTAGACAGAGACCGGGGACATCTATAAAGGAGCACATGATGTTGGTCATGGGTTACCTCGTTGAGGCTCAAACCAATGGAGCCGACATCGATGCTGAAACTCAGATGACTATGGTCTTTGAGACTCTGTCTAAGGAATTTATTTTGTTTAGAGCTACTTTTAATTTAAGCAATAGACAGGATATGACCTTGACAGAACTGATGAAACAGTTACAGGAGTTTGAACTGCTGATCAGGGAGTCTCCTGCTGGTGGAGAGGCCAATATGGTAGCTGCTTCTGGTTTCAATCCTAACTTTGGGAATGGAAAGAAGCAACGGGCCAAGAACAGGAATTCTTCTATTCCTGCTACTACCAAGAGCAAGAAGAAGAAGAAGAAGAACCCAAAGAAGCTTAAGTGCTTCTTCTATGGTAAGGTCGGGCATATAAAGAAGCATTGCAAGGACTTCCTTTCCAAGGGAGGTAGGTGTGATCTTCTATATTTAGAAACTTGTTTGGTTGAGGAATCCAGTGACATCTGGGTCATAGATTCCGGTGTAACTAATCATGTTTGTGTTTCTCTGCAGGGATTCAAAGAAACGAGAAGTCTACTACATAAAGACTTAACGCTTCGGATGGGCGATGGATCCTTGGTCTCAGCGGAAGCAGTGGGAGATGTCCATCTTTACTTTGATAATTATAAGAATTTAATTTTGCGAGATTGTTTTTATGTTCCTAAATTTAAAAGGAATTTAATTTCTATATCTTCTTTATTTAAAGACTCCTACGTGGTATCTTTTAATGAAAAAGTGGTGATTCGTAAAAACAAATCTTTTATCTGTTCTGGATGGATGCAAAATAATCTATATTTTATCAAACCTAAGATGAACTTATTGCTTAATGCTGTGATAAATGATAATGATTCAAAAAGACTTAAAACTTTTCACTCTAATAAGACTTATCTTTGGCATTTGCGCCTTGGCCATATTAACTTGAATAGGATTCAAAGGTTGGTAAGGGATGGACCTTTAAGTCACTTAAAGGTGGAATCTATCCCTCAATGTGAGTCTTGTTTGGAGGGTAAAATGACCAAAAGACCATACGGGTCTAAGGGCAATAGGGCCGAAGGGGTTCTAAAACTTGTGCATAGTGATGTTTGCGGGCCGATGAACATCCGGGCACGAGGAGGGTATGAGTATTTCGTCACTTTTATTGACGATTACTCAAGATATGGGTATGTGTACCTGATGCACCACAAAAGCGAAACTTATGATAAGTTCAGGGAGTTTCGGGCTGAAGTGGAAAAGCAATTGGGAAGACCCATAAAGGCACTTCGATCTGATCAAGGTGGGGAATACCTTTCTGATGAGTTCTTGGGACACTTGTTACAGAATGGGATTTTATCCCATTTGACTGTGCCGGGCACTCCGCAGCAGAATGGCGTAGCGGAGAGAAGAAATAGGACTTTGTTGGACATGATTCGGTCCATGATGAGTTATTCAACATTGCCTTTATCCTTTTGGGGATATGCACTACAAACCGCATGTTATCTTTTGAACAATGTGCCTTCAAAATCGGTCCCTAAAACTCCTCACAAGTTGTGGACAAGACGAAAGACATCCTGAAACCATATTCAAATATGGGGATGTCCGGCTCATGTCCTGTTTAAGGATCCGAATAAGTTGGAAGCACGTTCGAAAGTTTGTGTGTTTGTAGGATATCCAAAAGAGACTAAAGGGGGTTATTTTTATAACCCAAAGGAAAATAAAGTCGTGGTTTCAACTAATGCAACTTTCTTTGAGGAGAGTTGCATGGACGACTTTAAACCTCGAAGCAAAGTGGTGCTTGAGGAGTTAAGGGGTGATCTGTTCACTCCGGAGGTTCCGAACGAAACCATTCTGATCAGTGTAGAAAAACCAAACAAACTTGAACAACAACCTCAGGGGCTTCGGCGTAGTGGGAGGATTGGGCATTAACCTGAGAGGTATATGTTCAATGGGGAGGTCTTTTTGGCTGAACCGGATAAACATGACATGGATCCTTATACTTACGCAGAAGCTATGGAGGATGTTGATTCAAGACTCTGGACAGAGGCCATGAACATAGAGATGACATCTATGGAGACTAATCGGGTTTGGGAGCTTATGGATCTTCCCGAAGGGGTAAAACCCATAGGGTGTAAGTGGATCTACAAGAGGAAAAAAGGAGTGGATGGAAAGGTCGAAACCTTTAAGGCGAGACTGGTAGCTAAGGGTTATACCCAAAAGGAAGGAATCAATTATGAGGAAACCTTTTCGCCTGTAGCCATGCTTAAGTCCATCTGGATTCTCTTGTCCATAGCTGCCACTCTCGACTACGAGATTTGACAGATGGATGTCAAGACGGCTTTTCTGAATGGCTATCTTGATGAGTCCATTTATATGGAACAACCAGACGGGTTCAAGGTCGTGGGTCAAGAGGGTAAGGTTTGTAAGCTGCTAAAGTCTATTTATGGACTTAAGCAGCCTTCTCGTTCTTGGAACATAAGATTTGATCAAGTGATCAAGACTTATGGGTTCTCACAAAACATGGATGAACCATGTGTTTACAAACACATTAAGGATGGGAAGGTGGTTTTTCTACTGCTCTATGTAGATGACATTCTGCTAATTGGCAATGACGTTGGGGCGTTGTCATCGGTCAAATTATGGTCGACCAAGCAGTTTGACATGAAGGACTTAGGTGAGGCTAATTTTGTTCTCGGTATCCAGATCTTTCGGGATAGGAAGAACAAAATGATAGCTTTGTCTCAGGCTGGCTACATAGATAAAATTCTCAGGAGGTTTGCAATGTCGGATTCTAAGAAAGGTGGGCAACCATCTAGGTCTGGAATTACTCTTTCTAAGAAAGACTCTCCAAAGTCTTATGAAGAAAGAGAATACATGAAGAAGGTGCCTTATGCTTCGGCAGTGGGTAGTCTCATGTATGCCATGCTTTGCACACGACCGGATATTAGCTATGCGGTCGGGATTGTAAGTTGATTTTAGGCGGATCCAGGACTGAACTATTGGGTTGCGGTAAAGCATATTTTCAAGTACCTGAGAAGGACTCGAGGGTATATGCTTGTGTATTCGGTTGAGGATTTAACTCCTCTAGATACACTGATTCAGATTTTCAATCCTGTCTGGATTCTAGGAAATCGACTTCGGGGTTTGTGTTTACTCTGGGTGGCGGTGCCATCAGTTGGAGAAGTGCGAAGCAAGATTGCACTTCGAATTCAACGATGGAGGCCGAGTATGTGGTGGCTAGTGATGCTTCGAAAGAAGCAGTGTGGCTCCGCAAGTTCCTTGGGGATCTTGAGGTAGTTCCTGGTATGGATAAAGCGGTATCACTGTACTGTGATAATAGTGCGGCGGTAGCAAATGCTAAGGAACCAAGATTTCACAAGAAGAGTAAGTATATTGATCGGAAGTATCATGTGATAAAGGACTTCGTTGAGGGCGGGCATGTCATAGTTTGCAAGATCGCGTCAGAGGACAATTTAGCTGATCCATTTATGAAGACACTTACTGGGAGAGTTTTTGAGAGGCATGTGGAAGCTATGGGGATGCGAAATTTGCTGTATTTACTCACTTAGTGCAAGTAGGAGATTGTTAGACATGTATGCCCTAACGAGTAAACATGTAATACGTTTTTGGAGACATTTTTATCAATAAAGAATTTATTCATTTAACTATACCAAATCTTGTCCTCTTTACGTTCATATTTGTTGAATGTATGATAAGCAAACAGTAGTCTGAGACTATCAGTCTAAACCTTAAGAATTGGGCATATGATTGATTGATTATGCGGAAGACACGATTCTTAAGGTGACGGTCTAAAACATATGATCCGCAATCGAGGGAATAAAGTTGGGCGCTTATTTATGTAAAGATTGTTATGTTGTTTATATCCCTTATGGGAGATGGTTTGTCTTGATCATCGGAGTTGGACTCCATGAATAGAAACATTGGCACGTTGTCATAGGTGACGATGTGTGGATCGGGACATAAAGTGAATTGATTTGGATTAATAATTCTGTCTTGGCAAATCGATTCACTTTAGACAGTCATTTATATTGTATCTTAATCCTGAGATGAATAGTGGGCCCGTTGTCTCGACTTATGTCTTTTGATGTGCCAAAGGGTGACACCCACATCTCAATAGTGGCATGCATGCCGGTACGTTGGAGGCATGACTCTTGATAGCGTAGACTTGTTATTCATAGATATGGAATCCATAGCTCCTCTTTAGGAGTAATAATATCCTCTTATATGTGTTGTCCTGTAATTGGAAAACTGGAGCGCTCAACCATTTTGATACATAGGTGTAACCAAATGGTATACTATCTTTGGATGGTAAGTTTTCTAATGGTGAGACAATGGAACAAAAGATAAAAATAATTGAAAAGGTAAGACAGAACTTGTCCTTAAGCCGATTATAGATGATCATATGGGGATGCGATACACTATGATATGTCATGGAGACTTAGCTACATGAGCTTCGTAATTCTATAAAGTTCGAGAGTGCAGCTCCAAACGTTTAGTGGAGTAGCGTTGGAGTTGATAATTGTGAAATGTATATCTGGGATATTGGGTTTCATAATTATCATGAGCTTGAACTTTATAGGTCCATTTTGGTCCCCTTCGCTAGCTCACAAAGTCCTGTAACGACACGGCGTGCTTTTCCAATAATTGGTGAATTATGTCAGATTTATTAGATTGGTTTAAAATTTGTAAGAATCAAATAATCCATGTCTGTTTATCGGTTGAATTAATTTTGTAAGAAATTAGTTCAAGATAAACTTGTTGAATTATTGCGGTCAGATAATTCTTGTCTGTTTATCGGTTGTTTTAATTTTGGACAAATTAGAACAAGATAAACTTGTAGAATTATTGTGAATTGATTTATTTTCTTAGAGATTATCTTGATAAAGTTTGTTTTGATCAGATAACTTCTCTATTTGGTTATTTGAATCAAAACTGAGACTTTATCCTTTGGAATCTCGGGTGAAAAATAAAAGATTCAAGAAGATTTTTTCTCGGGAGTTTGGCCTGCCGAATGATGTGTTCAGCCTGCCGATGGGACATGTTTGGCTTGCCGATGGAGCCTGTTCGGCCTGCCGATGAGAGATAAGATTACGCGTTTTCACGCTGATCTTATCAGATATTGATCCGAACTTGATTCTGTTTTGAGTTTTTGAGACCTAATCTGATACGGACTGACCCCAGGACTTATAGCTATAAAAAGGGAGTGAGTCTCACGATTTACTCAGATCAGTCGAGAGATTAAGAGTGATACTCTTCTAGTGAGCATCTAAAAACTCCCTAAGAGCTTTTATTCACAAATCATGAACACTAGCTTTGGGTTCTCTCTATTGGTTGGAAGGAGAGTCACCGGTGGAAGAGCTGTACGTGTGAGCCCACACTCACTCTGGTTGTGGATAGAGAATAGCAAATAAGACTAGTTGGTTGAGGCTCTTCTAGAACGTTACTTCTCTACACAGGTTGCGGAGGTTCTTCGGCACACTAAGGTTAGTAAGATCTGTCTAATTTATACATATAACATGTCAAACTTGTGTTTTAAAAATTACTCTGATGGACAATTTTTAAAATTCCGCCGTGCACTTTGTTTCCAACAACTCCTTGCAAGATTCTTTCCACACCATTTGCTAGTTTTAGCTTCACAGAACCAATTCCCATTACTTGGAAAGCCTCGTTATTTCCTAGAAGTACCTGTCCACCATTGACCTTCTTGTATGATAAGAACCACTCTTTATTTGGGCACATGTGAAACAAGCATCCAGAATCAAGCACCCACTCTGTTTGATTTTTAATTTCAGAAACACAAAGGACTTTAGCACTTTCATAACCATCTAAGGCTACATCAACATCTGCATCTCCATTATCATTCTACTTCTCGATTCTAGGTCTCTTTCTTTCTGGACAGTCCCGTTTGAAATGGCCTTCCTAGTGACACAGAAAACATTTCCTTTTAATATTTGATCTTGATCTTGAAATCTTCTTGCCTTTAAATTCTCTTTTCTTAGATCGACCCCTGATGTTTAACCCTTCTGCTAAACTCTCTTCTCTACCCTCTGTTTTCTTTTTCAGTTCTTTTGAAAATAAAGTTGATTGAACTTCCTCCAATGAAATTGAATCTCTTCCATAGATTAAAGTATCAGATAAATTTTCAAATTCACTGGGCAAAGATCTTAATAACAATAAGGCCTGATCTTCATCCTCAATCTTAATATCTATATTTTCATCATCAAGAATTACCTTGTTGAAGTCATCCATGTGATCCTCGAGAGACTTTCCAGGCAGTATCTTGAAATTATTCAGCTTCTATTTCATGTACAATCTATTGGCAAGAGACTTTATCATATATAAATTTTTGAGTTTTAGCCACACAGTCGCTGCTGATTTCTCCTTCGAAACTTTTCTGAGCACCTTATCGCCCAAGCATAGGATTAGGGCACTGTGTGCCTTATCAAGAATATCTTTCTTTTTCTCTTTTTTGAGAGAGTGCTAGAAAGATTTTTCTCACCAGACAATGCATCTTTAAGTCCTTGTTCAACCAGGATCGCTCTCATCTTCATTCGCCACAATCCGAAGTCATTCTTCTCAGTGAATTTCTCGATATCGAACTTGGCAATCCCCATTTATTGAAAGAACCCATTCTCTAATGCCAAATTGTAAGAAAAAATTGCTTCCTAATTTTTGGTTCAAGCTACTCAAACTTTGAAATAGAGAAATTGAAAAGAACAGGAACTAGAGAATTGATGAAATTCGTCTGCAAGATTTTATTCGTGGCAAAACTTCCTCTCGATTTTTGTTTCTTTCCTCAATAGCCTTTGTACACCACACAATGACCTGACTTATGCTCTATATATACAATTCAGTAACTGACATTGTAGTAACAATAAAACAGATTAACAAGATCTCTAACCTGCCTAACTAATTTTGAACAAAATATGTTATGAGTACAAAAAATTTATCCTCTACAATTCAATTACCATAAGCTTGGCCATATGTCATCTATTTATTTGCCTTCCTTGCTGAGCTGTTTAAAGTCTTAGCCAATCTTTTATCGTCATCAATATATCCTTCAATATCATAACCAAATGACTGGAACTTGACTCTCCATGACAAGTAGTTAATTTTGTTGAGTTTTAGCGAAAGTTGAAAGGCTGCATTAATTGCTACAAGTTGACTTGGTTGATTTAAGGCTATGATTTGATTAGCAAAAGGTTTGGATTGAAAGCATTAGGATCTTGGTTATTTCGGCCATGACTAAACGTTGTTCGATGGCAGAGAGTTGTTTTGGGAATGCTTGTTAAAAACAAATGGAGCTCTATATCATAATACGTTTAGAATGGCTTGAGTAAAATGGTCATAGCCTCCATTGTTTGAAGCTAATGAATATACGAGTACAAGTATCAGTTCCTTGGTGTAAGCCTACAAAAGTGAAACTAAATAATCAACTATAGCAAAAAATGATCACAAGATATTAATTCAAATATGATCTGATGAATCAATTGATAAAGTGGAGATGTTTCTGCTTACCAATTATGTACGGGCAGACATGTTCGACCTGACATTGGTTAGGTGATGTCATGGCACGACCACTGCAGGTGAGTTGGGGATGAGCAAGCAACTTTCTTGGGTTCTTTGTGCACCCCTACAGCAAACTTATTACCATTTCTCTCTTCTCCTTTCTTATTTCTCCTCTCTGTGGCAAGTTTGTCACCTGACTTCCATGTCGAAAACCCTTTCAACTAGGGTCGAGCCACTATGGGCGCTCTCGACCCCTCGTGAGTAAATCTCGTCCATGGTTCTCACTTTGCTCTCAATCGAGGGTTGAGCCACCGGCAACATTTCCAATCTTTACCTATTGAATAAATCTCATCCCAAGGACCCAAGAACTCGCTACTCCGTCATTGTCAAGGGGTTGAGCCACTGTCAACCGATGCCGAAGTCAGTTTTTTTTTTGTTGAATTATTAAGAAGTTTCGTTAATTGGCTGACTAGTTATTGTAACTTAAAGCCATCCAAAAACTCTTACTAGTTGAAATGATTGGTTATTATCATTGATCAATATACTTGTATATTTCTTAAGAGGGAAAAAAACAACAACAACACAACACAGATGCATTGATGTATGCTGTGTGAACTGAAATTTCATTTTGAAGTCCAACCGGCATGTGCCCAAGTAGAGTTGCAACCACCTTTTCATAATTAAGTTCGCATGTTTTCTTCGCAATGGTAGAATAAAAGCAAAGTAATTCGACCCACGCGCTACCGACATCACAAACCCAAAGTACCCAAACAGTCAAAACCAAGTAACTGCAGTTAAAATATAATAATCTACCCAAATTTCGAACAAGAAACGTTAAAAAAACGTTTTCATCTCAATGGATTAAAACTAAAAACTGTAATATAATATACTTTTTATATCGAATCTTACTGTCAATTAAACAGTGAGATTATGAGCAATGAGATTAAATAGATTGCTAAAAACATTTGGCCTGCCCAGGATTTTTCCCGTTGAGTCTTTTGTTTTCTTTTTTGGTGTCCCCTTGTCATAAAGAGCCACTTCATTTACATGTTTGGCCTTCAGCTCTGATGATATTGTCATTATCAAGTAGCCGTTTGCAAGACAGTGTTGTCCCTTTGAGTGCAAGTTTCATGCTGATTATGTAACGAAACTATAATTACTTGTCCATAGACCTCAACATCGAAACTTATTGTGACTACGATTGCACTAACGCTGTGGCCAAACTACATTCACCTTTCATGAGCGGAAAAAAAAAATACATTTACCTTTTTGTGTATTACTATTCTTTTAACGTGGTAAAACCAAGCGTTGCTCCTTAATCAGTTACTTAAATAGCGGTCGAGGTATAACAAATAACGTTACAATTAAGCAATCAAAGCACAATATAGTAGTTTTGGTGTATTGCTTTGTATATGACACCAAGCATTTATTTAGTACATCGAGGTATGAACTCTCTAGCAAAAAGCAACATGATGGACTGCATAAGCCAAGAAAACATGCAAGTCAGCTGAACTTCTTGTAGGTCAACACTTTCATCCTTTTTTTTTTTTTTTGGTAATTGAGTCCTAAATTTCCAAATCAATAGGCAGGATCAATTTGTCCAATCTGATGAAGGTTAGACCACGGACAAAAGAGACAAACCATGAAACGTTCTTGGGGCACAAATGCTAAAATTTAAAAAACATAATTGGAATCACTGACAGTCGTTCTCTTGTCCCACTAAGTTATGTTATCCATAAACTAATCAGAGCCAATTTAAGAACCTAAGACTTTTGCTACCCTTTTTTTAGAACCTAAAAACAATGTCAAAAGCTGATCCAATTAAGGCCTACCAGGGCAATGAAAATGTCTCGGTGATTGATTATCACAGCTAGAAAATTCAACTTGATGCAACCTATGGACCAGGTGAACTTGTTAACACGATCTAACAAAACTATTTTCGTTTGGCAACTCCGTTCTAACAACATAGTTGAAACTGCTACAGTGTAAAGCAAATATAAGCTGCAGTGTAAAGCTCTCACATGTTAGAGTAAAATCGTTCCAACTTTTAGTTATGACAGTTTGTCAAACACACTCTTAATAATCCACTATCGAACTATATATACATGTGAAAGAAAAGGGTTTAATATTTCTCCTAAAAGTGGTACCTGTTTATGAAGAAAAACATAAACATATATCCACTTCTTTTCTTTACTTTGAGGTAGGCACTTGAACGCCTGGATTTTATATAATTAACCTATCCCACACATTGACTACAAAGATAATCAAAAAATGTGACTTGGTGGAAGTGCGTGTGCAAAATAAATAAATAAACTATTTTCGTGACTATCATTGGTTTGGTGAAGTGCGCGGCCCCCCTGGCTTAGCTGAATGGAGATTCCACTACCTCCTCTAAAAAGAAAATTGTGAAAAGACATATAAAGTGCTTCCAAGTGGGAAAGAATGGAAAGCCTCAGAAACAAAAGCACCGGCCAGAAATCATGGTTTCTCTCCAATTCTATAACTACATCGTAATTCTTAGCCTTCTATATTTCAGCAACGCCTCGCTGATTAAAGGCTACGCATACACAGCCTGCAATGGTTCAATAGCAGACCGCCATCTAGAAGGTGAGATGTTTATGGAGTCAGAGATAAGTAGAAGGGTTCTTGAGCAGAAAAAGTACATCACACCTGGAGCCTTAAAGCCAGATCAGCCAGTTTGCGGAGGTCCAAGAGGGGAAGCTTATAGCAAAGCCGGAGACTGTCTTCCAGAATCGTCTAACCCGCCAGACCGAGGGTGCCAAAAGTATTATCATTGCAGGTCTAGTTCCTGATCCAAGCTCCATGGATTTTGCAGACCTATGCTTAGGGCTTGAAGCTGCAACGCAAATGTTTCTACCCCATATATTGTCCTATCAAGTGTGCAAGAGTTAGCAGCTTCCTCTTCTCTCTCTCTCTCTCACTTTTTTATTATTTTTTTTATTTTCCTATGCCTCGATGATTCATCATACTGTAATCAATTCCTAAATATATCGAATAATTTGATGGGGTTTTGACAAAGTAGGTAAATCTATTTAAACATTTGTCTACTCTCTCTGACCCAATACTTGCTAATGAAGACGAGACAATATGCTAAATTTAGTAGTTCTTTTTCGAGATATTAAGCTTTGTCACAGGCACAGATGTCTGAAAAGCCCAATAGAATCCAGCCTAAGCTGACAACCTGGTATCATCTTCTATCGATAATTTTACAGTATTGTTGCAACTGCAGAAATTGTTTGGATGCCAATATTAGAGCACTTTGAATATAATAAGCTGAAATTTGACACACAGACAGATCTCTTTTATATATGACAACAAACCATAAATTGGAATAGGTATGAACTGTGAAAGAACCCCCGCAGTGTGGCATCCATCAACTACCACCTTAATACGTAAATATGTAGTTATAATTATTATCAGATATTAAGAGTTAGCAGCATGATGTGTTGCACAAAACCCAAAATAGAAAAAGAAAAGAATCCGGTATATAAAAACATGAGGTTGCCTTATCAAGGAACATCCTCCGACATTTTTTTCTCCACATTGAGTATCTTCTACATGAAATCAGTTTTTAAAATGGTAAGCTATCTAGGCCATTTCGGCCCAGGAAAGAAGAACAAGTGAATAGAGCTTGCATCTAAGTGAGGTAATTACAGAGTGCAATTTTGAGTTTGGACACCTACTTAAATGAAAGCTTCCATACCTCTCGGACATTAGAATAACCATCTGCAACTTCAGCAACCATGCTAGAAGCCATAAGACCTGCAGAATTTTAGGGAGAAGAGCAAAAAAAATACCGAACTATTTCACTATTCCATGTAGTAACCATCAAAACATCAGAAGAATCTAATGTCAAAGTTAGAGAAGAATATAATTCACTTATTTGCTGAAAATACAATAGCTCACCGTCTTTCTCCACCATAGATGGGAATTGCTGTGTTCCTCCCCTTACTCCAAAAAAATGCTTCTTTGCCGCCATATATACTACACCATTTGGATGGCTCATGCACTGAAAAGTGCAAATTAAACACTTCAAATCTATACGTTCATGTAACAAAGGAAAAACATTGGTAGGATTCCTTCTATAAAGTAACACCTTTTTTATAAGTTCATGAAGTCTTTGGAGAACAGTGGTGGAATGGACAGTCTTTGCCATTAAAATTATATCATACCCATGAGCTAGACCATCCCCTGAACTACAATCAGACTCCTTTTCAATGTCACGTACATGAGGAAGAAGTTTATCAATTTCACTCCAGTCACTGGCAAAGAAACTAACTTCGGTCCCTGTCTAACAATCTGTCACATTTTCTTTCAAAGACTGAAATACTTTCTTGATATTTGCATTTACATTAGGTACGGAAAGGCATTTAAGGACCTCAGCATTGAAGTCTTGAAAATGAACGGCACAAAGAAGCTTACAGCAGCTAATTTAGGACATTGCAGTAGAAGTCGAGAACCAAGAAATTCACCTCAAGGCATGAAAAAATTCCAGGAAGTCCACGACCACAACCAAGCTGAAAAATTATCAAAAGAGAAATGAGAAAGTCGTAATGAGGAAAAGGAGCAAAGAAGATAAAAGAGGACTCATCTATCGTCAACATCCTTCCATGGGAATTAATCATTGAAAATCACCGAGTGGCTACGGTTATGCTTTCTACCCCAGTCATACAGCCATAAATTAAGGCCTGGTTAAAATAATAAAAGAATCACAAAATTAAATGACTAAAATAAACTACTCTTTTTTTTAATCAAAATAAAAGACACGGTTACAAAGTTCACTGCTCCAATCAAAGCCTTCTCTTTAGCTTCCATTTCACCACCGCAAGTAACATTAGCAAATGATACCAACACAATGTTGTATTGGACCATTAGAGTTGATTTAAGTCATAAAAAACATAAACTTCCTCAGACTAAACAAGTACCAACTACTAAGTAGAGAAATCAAACTAGGACATTCAGTTTAAAGCCATTAAGATCATAAGATGGGATGTAGAAAATATGTACACGCCTGGAGAATATTCTCCGATATGATTTTTTTTTTTAATTTGTTTTAACAATTAAGATATTTTTTCCAAAATGAGCATATGCTACGATGATATGAACCTAGGATAGTGTATCAACAACTCCTAGAAAGACTCACGAAAATCTCAGTCAGAAGTGTGAAGAATTAAACATGAAAGTAAAAGTGCACTTCTAAAAAATATTTATAATCTAAAATCAAGAAGCAAAAAGTTAATTAAAAAAAAAAAGAAAAAGAAAAAAAGAACCTTCTGCTGGGGGTATGCTCGGCGCCATCCCAGAGGAACACCTCATTGGCAGATCAGCTACTGTACTCAGCAGAAGCCATTGGGAAGGCAATCCACAACCCTTTGACCTCGGCCCTTCCTCCCAAGGTGCTCTACAAGGCCCCCACTAGCTGTGACGCAAGTCCTCACCTCCTCGGGATGACACATGCTCAAGTCAGGTTGCTAGAGCCTACAACCATGCAGCCACTTGCCACAAAAGGTCGACATATGGCCTCACTTCTGCCGTCAGATGGAGGCCAATCCATCGGTGAAGGCCGTGACACATGTCACCTACTCTCTGATAGACCTTGATGTGACCCAGGCCGTCGGTTAAACCCACCTAACACTCGATTCAAGTGGTGGCCTATAAATAAAGCGCATTTACTACGACTCAAAGTCAATGTGCTTCTTCCAAACCACCTAGATCCCACACTCTGCCAAACAGTGCCTTGAGCGCCGGAGAGCCCCTGTCCAGTACCATACCGATGTTTCCCTTTACCTCCGAAGCATCCCTCCTCTTGTCGCAAGTACGTCCAAGCAGGCCGAGACAAGCAGGGAAGAGCCGTCTAAGCACCGTGCACAACCGCACGTGATGTTGATCCGCCACCACGCACTAGTAAGCATCAACATTTTGACGTTGAAAGGAGAGCCCCTAGGCCTTCACTGCATCTAAAACTACCAGCCACATCCACTTGCAACTCAAGCATAATGACGAGAGGAAATACTCAGGACAAGGGTGCCCAACAGGAGGGGTAGGGCGAAGCCCAAAACCGAAGCCAAAAATTGAACAGACCCCGAGGTCGACCGCGGATAGCAAGATCCCAATCCGACGGCCAAGGTAGCGCAACCAGGGCAGAGCAAGATAGAGAAGACCTGGTTGCCCAGGATCCGATCCGAGAATTCACAACCGCAATCTGGCTTCTCAGGCAGCAAATGGCTCAACAACAAGCTCAATGGCAGCCACCTCCTACCCTCCTTCCCCCAGCCCAGGAAGACTAGGTCAGAGTTTGAGCAGGGGAGAGGGGTAACGTTCGAGATGATGCCGATTCCAAGCATTCAAAACAGACCACCCATTGAGTCTCGACAAACAACAAGCTTATTCGGGAAAGTCGGATCGGCCCTCAAGAGGACTGAGACCGATCCTCGCAAGGCTCCCGAGCGTCGGTGTTCAACAAACTCGGGCGCCAAGGAGATGGCCAACCCCAGGACAGGTAGGCCGGAGGAGGAAACAAGGTTGAGAGAGGTGCCTAATATAGCGTCGAATTGCCCGAAGATACCAACAGCCGCCAATTCCGAGAACTACAACGGCATATTGATCAAATCCGCAACAACCGTTTTGGGGTCGACGAGGGTGGTATGCCGGACCTGCCATTCACAGACGCCATCATGCGGGCTGCAATGCCCTCCAAATTTAAGGTCCCGCAGATCAAGGCTTTTGACAGGACAATTGACGCCGACGAGTGCATGAAGCTGTATCGGGGGCATATGCTACTCCAAAATGCCAACGACGCCGCCATGTGCAAAGCGTTTTCACTCACATTAACCAGCCCAGCTCGGCAATGGTTTATAAGGCTGACAATTCATGTTCACGTGTCATGTTCGTGTCAACACGTTTACAACACGACACGATTAATAAACGTGCTTGAAATGTAAACACAAACACGACACGATTAATAAACGTGTAACATGGCACGTCACGACTAAAAAAACTTACTACATAATTTTTTTACTATATATATTTGTTTAATTTCGTATACTATATAATTTTTTTATTTCCACTAACAAAATTTAAAAAATAAAGCCAAAATAAATTAAAAGGCCTTAAATATTAGAGCTTGTAATTTTAGACACAGCACGATAAAACGACACGAGATAAACGGATTTAGACCACATGTATATTAATTGGGCCATAAATGGGTTGACACGAATAACACATAAATAAACGGGCTAGATTCATGCTAGCACGTTTAACACTCTTTAACATGTTTAATTAAACATGCAGTAAATGTGTCAACATGATACGGCACGATCCGGCCGTTTAGAGCACATTTAAACTCTAGATTCGTGCTAACACGTTTAACACAACATGGCACAATCCACCCATTTATAGCACGTTTAAACTCTAAATTCGTGCTAACACGTTTAACACGCTTTAATACGATTAATGATTAATTAAACATGCAGTAAATGTATCAACACGACACGAAACGATCCGCCCATTTACAACACATTTGAACTTAAAAATAATTTATGATTTTGCAGGTTTAAGGATTCGAACCTTAAACCTGAGCGAGGTTTAATGCACTTGCCATCACCACACCAAATGATGTTTTGGTATCAAATGATAGCTTTTAATTTATTTGTTATGACTTTATGTTTTTGTTCATTAGCTTCCAAAAATCCCACATGGAAAGAAAACGAGAATGTCACTTAAGATGCTCTCTATATAAACTATCAGTTTCACTTTCAACCTGCGTCAAAAATGAAGCTTTATAGCTTTAAAATAAATTCTCCAATTTAAAAATTGGGGGAAAAATACAGTTTAAAACCTTTAATAATTAAATATTATTATATTCTTTACATCAATATTTAAGGCTTTTTTATTTATTTTGGCTATTAAAAAAAATTATATAGTAAAAAAATTATATAATAAGTTTTTTTAATCGTGTCGGTTAGTATTAATTAGATATTTTATTGGTTTTTTTAAAATTTTTTATAATTTTCAATTAATTGGGTTATAAATGTGTTATATACGCGTTGTTATCGTGTCAACCTGTCACTGCCCGTTTAGTAATCGTGTTAATCGTGTCGTGTCGTGTTGTGCGTGCCATAGGCGTGTCGTATTCGTATTTGCATTTCTGGCATGTTTATTAATCGTGTCGTGTTCGTGTTCAGCTTAATTGTGTCGTGTTCGTGTTCAGCTTAAACATGTCAAGCTGTAACGACATGCGACACGATTTTGCCAACCCGATTAAATATTGGTGTAAAGAACATAATAATATTTAATTATTAAATGTTTTGAACTATTTTTTTCCACCAATTTTTACATTAGAGAAGATTTATTTTAAAGCCATAAATGGCTTCACTGGCGCTACGTGAAGAAGGTGAAAAACTGATGGTTTATATAGAGAGCAATTGAGAGAGAGAGTTCATTTCCTTTCCATGTGGGACTTTTGAAAGGTAATGAACAAAATCCTAAAACCATAATAAACAAATTAAAAGCTATCATTTGACACCAAAGCATCATTTGGTGTGGTGATGGGCTGGTGGTAAGTGTAATAAGAAACCTTGCTTAAGTGCAAAGTTTGAATCTTAAACCTACAAAATCATAAAAAAATTTTATTTTTAAGTTTAACATGCTAGCACGAATCCAACCCGTTTATTTTCGTGTTATTCGTGTAAACTAATTTATGGCTCCATTTATCTCGTGTCGTTTTCGTATCGTGTCATCGTGCCGTGTCCAAAATTACCTTCTCTAGTGGTTTTGGCGCATTAAGCCAGGCACCATCACTTCTTTCTACCAGTTATCTGATGCCTTCTCGGCAGCCTTCTCTACGACCAGAACGAGGAGAAAGCAAGTCACCCACATCTACGCCGTTAAGCAAGGAGATGGAAGTGTCAAGGACTACATCAACTGCTTTACCCGAGCAGCGCTGGAGATGAGACACATTGAGGATGAGACCTTGAAATATGCGTTCACGAAGAGACTCGGAGACAAGAACCTAACGTGGTCACTCGCTTTCGAGCAGCCAAGCACCTTTCCTAGATGCTAGGGTATGCTCAAAGATACACCAATGCGGCTGAGTATATGAAGAGTCGCCGAGAAGGCGAAGGCAGCAGCGATGGTGGCATGAAGGGGAAGAAGTAGAAGACCCCGCCCAAACATCCGAGGCCGATCATAGCAAGAAAAAGGATAAGCAGAAGACTGACAAACTTAAAGTCCCGACTGGGAAATTCTAGACCTACACTCCTCTGGTCGGCCAACATCGACGATGTGTTGAACCAGGTGAGTAGTAGGAATTTGTTGGTGGATCCACCCAAGCTAAAGGAAAGCAAAGCCAAAAGAGATCAGAACAAATATTGCAACTTTTACAAGGACGTGGGACACAACACCCACGACTGCATCCAGCTTAAAGACCACATCGAAAGGCTGGTTCAAGACGGACATCTGCAAGAGTTCGTAGAGCGAGTCCTGACTCTTGGCTCCAAGCTCGGGAGGAACGACCAACCAACCCAGGATGCGCAGGCCCAGCCACACAACGATGAGAACGCCTCGGAACCTTCGAACATCGTTCACACGATTTTCAGCGGGCCTGTTACTAGGGACACCTCGAGTGGCCGACAAACGTATGATCGGGAAGCTCAGCTGATTGAGAGGGGCGACCTCATGAATGTGTCCAAACATGTGAACAAGATCTGCAGACAAGAGGACATCCTCATCACATTCACTAAAAAAGAGGCGGATAAACTTATTCATCCGCACAACGATGCTTTAGTGTACAAGCTTCAAATCGCCAACAACATTGATCGACGTGTGCTGATCAACAACGACAGTTCGGCAAATATTTTCTTTAAGCAGGCCTATGACAAACTGAAGATCAGTAACGCCACACTCATCCCAGTCCAAACACCCTTACACGGCTTCACCAGAGAATGCGTCCAAGCAGTTGGAAAGATTGGCTTGCCGGTCACCTTTGGGGAGGGTGTTCACTCGGGTAACACCCAAACCCTCCCAGTACAATATCATTATCGGGCGGCCAACCCTGAACGCCCTTAAAGCTGTGGTCTCCACTTATCACCTTGCAATGAAGTTTCCAACGAAGAACGGGATCAGGGTCATCGGATCGCAGCAGAAAGATTCCCACAATTGCTATGCCAATGCCATAAGGGAAGCTGCAGCTCGGCAAATGGACGTCTTGGTTGTATTTAAAGTGGACGAGATACCCTTTCCTGTCGAGCAAAAGCCCAAAATGTCGTCCGACCTTGACCATCGACTCCCAGAAGAAGTACAAGCCACGCCGATAGAAAAATTAGTACTGTACCACTTGGATCCCAAACATCCCCACCAAACGGTCCAAGTCGGGTCCCAATTGAAGCTTGAGATTCGGGCTGACCTGAAGAAGTTCCTCTCAGAATATCAGGATGTATTCGCGTGATCCCATGAGGACATGCCTAGCATCGTCATTTGCCATTACTCGACATCCGTCCCGACCACAAACCAGTCATCCAAAAGGACGTTTAACTCTGAGAGGTATGCCGCCATCAACAAAGAAGTCCAGAAGCTCTTGAAGGCCGTGTTTATCCGAGAAGTCACCTACTTGGAGTGGCTGGCGAACATAGTCCTAGTCAAAAAAGCCAACAGGAAGTGACGAGTCTATATTGACTATACCGACCTCAACAAAGCTACCCAAAGGATTGCTTCCTACTACCTCGGATAGACCAACTTCTAGATGCAACGGCCAAACATGAGCTCCTAAGCTTCATGGATACCTACTCCAAATACAACTAGATCCGGATGGCCGAGAAAGACCAGATCAAGACCGCCTTCACCACGGACCAAGCGCTTTTCTGTTATGTGATTATGCCAATTGGACTTAAGAATGCCAGAGCCACCTATTAGCGCCTAGTGAACAAAATGTTTGCTTACCTAATCGGCAAAACCATGAAAGTTTACGTTGATGACATGCTCGTCAAATCCATCCGAGCAGCGGACCATATCGTCAATCTCCGAGCAAGCTTTGATATCCTCCAGAAATATAGGATGAAACTCAACCCGGCCAAGTGTGTATTCGAAGTAGAGTCTAGCAAGTTCCTCGAATTCATGGTTAACTAGAGAGTCGTCGAAGTCAATCCAACCAAAACCCAAGCCGTGATAGACATGCAATCACCCCGCACTATTAAGGAAATACAAAAGCTGACCGACATAGTAGCAACCCTGTCTAGGTTAGTCTCCCGGCCTACCGACAAGTGCCACCCTTTTTTCTAGATGCTTAAGGGGAGGTTTGAGTGGAGCAGGGAGTGTAAGGAAGCATTTCAAAGCCTCAAAAGATACTTAGCCACGCCCCCCGCTTCTATCCAAACCTTTGCCAAGAGAAACACTATGCCTACCTGGCCGTATCCGAGAAGGCCGTGAGCTCAATGCTCGCTCAAGAAGAAGACAGTGCCTAGAAGCCGATCTACTACACAAGCCACACATTTTAAGGCGCCGAGGAGCGGTACCCTTCATTGGAAAAGTTAGCGTTTGCCCTCTTGACCTCTGCCCGAAAGCTCCGACTGTATTTCCAATGGCACACTATCTAGGTCCCAACCAAGTACCCCTTGCACCAAGTCCTCCAAAGTCCGAAAATATCTAGACAGATGGCTAAGTGATCGGTTGAGCTCGGACAATACGACATACACTTTGTGCCCAAGATGGCCATTAAGGCGCAGGCATTAGCTGATTTCATTACAGAGCTCACGGACGCCGGGCAAAGTACCCCTTTTGTCGAGAAAGCTCTCGTCGAAGTCCAAGACACCCCCAGCAGCAGCAGCAATACCGCCAAGCCTAAGCCTGAATGGAAGCTTTGTGTAGACGGATCATCATGCATTAGTGGCTCCGGCGCCAGCCTGGTCCTCACCAGTCCGAACAAATACAAGGCAATTTATGCACTTCACTTTGACTTCAAAGCATCCAATAAATAAGCCGAGTATTAAGCCTTGTTAGCTGAACTCGAAATCGTACGAAACCTCCAGGTGGATCGCATCTGTGTCTATAGCGACTCAATGCTTGTTGTCCAGTAGGTCGTCGGTGGATTTCAAGCCCGAACAAAATCCATGATTGCCTATTTAAAAGAGGTCAAAGCATTGTTAAGGCAATTTAAGGCCTCTTCCTTTGTCCAAATCCCGAGGTCCAAGAATTCAGAAGCCGACGCACTTGCCCGGTTGGCCTCAAGCTTGGGAAACAACGAACTAATGTCTGTCCCAATTGAGAGGCTAGCCGAGTCGAGCATCATCAAAGAAGTGACTAGTGTAGCCAAAGAGCAAACAAGCACCTAGATGTGCATCATCCGATACCGACCACAGCTGAGTTGCTCAGCGACCGAGAGGAAGCCCGACACATTTGCAATAGCTCGGACCGGTATTTGATGATCAGGAGAAAACTCTACAAATGCGGCTACACCACCCCATGCTTAAGATGTGTTGGGGAGAGGAGGCTCAATACCTCATGCAATAACTCAATTCCCAACTACAATTAGACTTATAAAAGGTCTAACGAACTTAAACAAGTCTAAGGGGGGCTACTGGGCACTACACGCCGTTGTAGACAGCCCAGATTGGACATGCCGAACAAGGATATCTAAAACTTGGGTTGGAACAAGGATGTATTTCCTGCTTGGCCAAATGAAAAAAAATAACCTGAGGAATAGTAAACTTTGGAAGAAATAAAATTCATCGAGGAACATTAAACAAAAGAAATCTATACATAATCCAAGAATTATCGAACTTGGAAAAAATAAAAATTTCATTAAAATTTTAATTGTTTTTGGGAGGTATAAATAACCGGGCACCTCCCAAACCCTGACAAGGAAAACGAAAAAGTACAAAGAAAGTACAAAATGCCTTCAGCCCTGGGCCCTGGCTCAATACCTCATGCAGGAACTCAATTCCCAACTATAATTAGACTTGTTTAAGTTCTAAAGAACTTAAACAAGTCTAAGGGGGGCTACTGGGCACTACACGCCGTTGTAGACAGCCCAGATTGGACATGCCGAACAAGGATATCTAAAACTTGGGTTGGAACAAGGATGTATTTCCTGCTTGGCCAAATGAAAAAACAATAACCTAAGGAATAGTGAACTTTGGAAGAAATAAAATTCACCGAGGAACATTAAACAGAAGAAATCTATACATAATCCGAGAATTATTAAACTTGGAAAAAATTAAAATTTCATTAAAATTTTAACTGTTTTTGGGAGGTACAAATAACCGGGCACCTCCCAAACCCTGACAAGGAAAACGAAAAAGTACAAAGAAAGTACAAAATGTCTTCAGCCCTAGCCCCGGCTCCTCGGTGTCAAGGTCGACATGGCATCTTGCCCTCGAAAGTACAAAATGTCTTCGGCCTTGGGCCCCAGCTCCGACATCACCATCCTTAGCGTCATCGATCTAGGCGTCGAGGTCGACCACGGTATCTTGCCCTCTGGAAGCTTGGACCCAGATTTGCTCATCCTCCTCGCCTGCCTTAGGCTCAACAACTAGAGACCAATCCATTACAGCGGCCTCGGGATGCTTTTCTAGAAGGTGCTCCTATAAGTCCATCCCGAAATAATAGTTGTCCGCATAATCAACAAACGCCTTGAAATCCTCCACTACCTAGGCCAGCCTGCCAAGCAGCTCCTCCCTCAAAAACCGCTCGTGGTCGTCCAGAGCGACTTGGAGAGCAGCCCGAGCTTGTTCTGCCTTGGTCCGCGCTTTGCCGGCCTCCTCCCGAGCCTTCCTTGCCTCATCTTCAGTCCGAGTTACGTTAGTCTTCGCCCAGCAGAGCCCGACCTCCTTTTCCTCAAGCATTTTCTCTGTCTGGTCTTTCACCTCACTGGCCCTTTCGGCCCTTCTTTGCTTTAGATGAAAGGTGCGCTCGACGATGAGGTGAACCATCTTCATGTACGAGCAGGCCTACAAGAGCAAATTATCAAAAGCGAAAAAAATGCAAGCAACAAGGAGCTCGAGACTTAAACCAGACGTACCTTGACTATAAGCCTAAAGGCCGAGTGGAAGCACTTCAAGAAGGCCTTTTCCCAGACCGTCTCAAAAACTCTTCCTCAAGCACGGCCTCCTCGATGGTCTCAACCGTCGGGCGCTAAGACGTGTGACGCTTCCTCGATGGCTCCGCTGGCAGTGCCGGGACAACGGCGATAGTAGGCGGGGGATGGGCTCCGCGGCTCAACGAGCCCCCTAATCTTACTGACGGTGGTGAGGCGGTTAGCTGTTCGGTGGCGAAAGGGTGCTTGGGTTCCTAGACCCTCCTTCTCTTCGACCAAGCCACCTCTTTCCCTTTGGATCGACAGAGGTTCTCCATCATCCTCTGCCTCGACATTTGCCGTGAAGACATTTCTGCAAGAAGGTTTAAGTCTAAGACATTTGCCGTGAAGACATTTCGAGAAAGCCACCCAAAGAGTCCTCGAAACTAGACGATGATGGCTCTCCTATTGACCACCCAGATCAGTAGGTGCTTGGCCCCGGGATGCCCTCGGCGCTGCGCCTTGCAATCGTCACTTGCTCGACTGGCTAATCAAGTGGGATGTTATGACAGGGGTTTGTTGAGCTGGACCCCCCGAACTAGCCATAATGGGTGAGGTTGGTCTTCCGAAGCAAGGACTGTCGCCGAAACGCTTCAGGCTGTAATATTATTCCTCCACTGCTACGATGACCTCGCTCGGTGCCCATGGTCTCTTCGACCAGATGTGCCCCTGCTCAAATCTCCTCGAAACTTCTTAGTCCTCGGGCACCACCTCACCGGCTCAAGAAGCATAATTTCCCCCCACGAAGAACCACTCAAACTTCCACAATTTATCCGAGTAGGAGTTCCTAAGAATGAAGTCTTTCTTGAAGCCGGTGAAGTAGTACCAGCCCGACTGCCGAGGAAGCCGCTTCATCTTGTAAACCTGCTTGAAGGCCTCCCACGGCATCTTGGTCACGTGGTAGCACCTTGAAAGGACGTACATCCCGATCAAGGAACGACAGCAATTCAAGTTTAGCTGAGCAGAGCACACATTTAAATCATTTAAAGCCCGCCAGAGAAAAGGGTGGAAAGGTAGGCGGAGTCTTGCTCGAAAAAATTCCACGTACAATGTGATGTGACGAGTCCCCCTCACTGGGCAAAATAAGTACAATGTGGTCAGGGATCTAGTACTCCCGATGTAAAGCCTCAAGTCGACCCTGCATTAAAGCTGACGTATAGCCCGCCGCGGAAACTTGGCCGAGCTGGGCTCTCCTGTAGGCAATCATCCCCCAGACTCTGGTCGCAACGGGCCTCTCCTCCTCAACCTCCTCACCTTCGACTTCCGCATCCCCAGCTAGCCGATCCTCCTCAACTGACGTGTTGATGGTCACTTCGCCCGTGACAGGAGCTGAAGCCCTAGCTCCCCGGCCTGAGGTGCTCGGCACGTCGGCAACTGCCACCAAGCCGGCACATTCCCGCGCTGTAACCCAAGACATGCCTACAGCGGCTGCCATGATATATAGGTCCTCACCCCCTACACGGTCTGACTGGGCGCCTCCCATCGATCATGTCCAAGAACTCCTGTTCTAGTACTGTCTCAGCATTGCGGCTAAGGATCTTAGCAAGCCGGGCCACACCATCCTGATTAGGCAAAGCCCCATCAACATCAACCTCCTCGATTGTCGATTGATCGGTCTCAGTACTACTATCCGACCAGGAAATGGCTATATCATTCTGGGAAGCACTCAGATCACTCATTTTTATATCTTCATCTCCGGATAATTACCTGCTCGGTTTGTAGTTGCACGGGACAAAGTATTAGATTCTCGAGTTACAACCTACTGCTCGGCAACTAAAACTCAAAAGTTCTAAAGTCCAGATGTGCTAACACACTGGACAACGAGGGATTGACACATATTTATAGCCGAAGCTCAGGCGCAAAGCTCGAGCATGGAAATTGAAGAGACAATGATTACGCCCGTCAAGGAAATATCCAATCTCGTGCTGACATATGTCCTGTCGAGCTTGACGGCATGGCTCTTCAACTCCCATCGCCCCGAGACGTAGCCTGAAAGCCAACCTAAGCCGACCACACCCTCTCGGTATTGTCCACCTAATCGAGCACCGACCAAGTGCACTGGAGGCTATTGTTGGGGGTGTGCTCAGCGTCGTCCCCGAGGAACACCTCCTCAGCAGATCGGCTACTGTACTCGATAGAAATCATCGAGAAGGCAATCCACAACCTTTTGACCTCGGCCCTTCTTCCCAAGGTGCTCTATAAGGCCTCCGCTGGCTACGATGCAAGTCCTTACCTCCTTAGGAATGACACGTGCTCTGGTCAAATTGTCAAAGCCTACAACCATACAGCCACTTGCCACAAAAAGTCGACATATGGCCTCACTTCCGTCGTCAGATGGACGCCAATCCACTAGTAAAGTCTGTGACACATGTCACCTACCCTCTGACACTTGATGTGACACATGGGTTGTGGGTCAAACCCATTTAACACCTAGTTCAAGTAGTGGCCTATAAATAGAGTGCATATACTGCGGCTTGAGGCCAACATGCTCCTTCCCAACTACCTAGCTCTCACACTATGCCAAGCGGTACCTGCCTTAAGTGTAAGAGAGACCTTGTCTGGTACCATACCGGTGTTCCCCTTGACCTCCGAAGCATCCTTCCTCTTGTTACAGGGACGTCTAAGCAGGGAAGAACCATCCAAGCACCATGCACAGCCGCAGGTGGTATTGATCCGCCGCCACTTATTGGTAAACATCAACACCTTGTGTAGTGTGTCATTTAAAAATTTCAATTTGAGTAAAACTGGAAGAAAGTTGCTTCTACTTTCAAAATAATTTAACAGTAACTAAGAAAATATTTTCTACTTCATATGCTTAAAGAAGAGAAAACGTCAAAATTTTAATGTAAGGCCAGAGGAATCTAACAAGTCAGTCAAACATTATCACACCAAGTAGCGTTTCAAACATCATGGAAAACTATAGAATCAACAAAAATTAAAATGCCCACCTGTAATACTCGTTTGCAAATGCTAAATGCCCATTTCCAACCCCAGATCAAAGAGCTTTCACCAGATCTAATGAACCTTCCCATAACTTTAGTACCCCTAAACCACAAACCACGAATCAAAAAAGGGACAGAGAAAGAGGGGGAAAAAAAAAGAAAAATGAAATGAAAATGAAAATATATATATATATATATATATATATTAGCCCTATGTCTCTTATCCTTAGGAGGTCTTCCTCCACTAGTGGGTTTTTTTGGAAAACTTCATTTATTCTGGTGTGGATAGCAGGCAGGCCTAGGTTTTTGTTTGCTCTGCTCCTTTTGACCCATAATAATTGTCAAAAACTGAGGAAAAAAAACTATGGAGAAGCTGAGAGAAGAAAACTATGAGGAAGAATTTTCTTTATTCAGTTTTATGCTTATTCACAATGAATTAGACACTATATATAACGATCCTAGCAAAAGAAAAAAAGGGAAAAAAACTACCTCTATTCAGATCCCATGATTTATGGGATATTCTTACAAACTAGGAACAATCAAATCAGCCTAATTCTAGGGATACAAACCGTCAAATTGTTACAGCTAATAGTACAGGTATACATCCCACTAATCACTCCCACAAATCACACAAATCACGTTTTTTCCACACTCCCTCTCAAGCTGGTGAATAGGTATTTTCCATTCCCAACTTGGAGACAGGACTTTGAAACATTGAACTACTTAACCCTTTAGTAAGTACATCTGCAAGTTGGCCATGTGTAGACACGTACGGCGTACAAATTAACCCACTTTCTAATTTCTCCTTGATGAAGTCTATCAATTTCGATGTGCTTCGTTCGATCATGTTGTACCGGGTTGTGAGCTATGCTAATTGCAGACTTGCTATCACAATAAAGTCTCATTGGGCCATCCCACATAATCTTCAAGTCTTCTAGGATGATTTTCAACCAGAGTAATTCACACACCCCTTGAGCCATTGCTCGAAATTCTGCCTCTGCACTAGACCGTGCCACCACATTTTGTTTTTCACTCCTCCACGTCACGAGATTACCACCAAGAAAGGTGCAATATCCTGAGGTTGAACTTCTGTCAACTATTGACCCAGCATAATCAGCATCCGTGTATGCTTCGAGTACCAAACCACTGTTTCTCTTGAACAGAATTCCCTTTCCTGGTGTCCCTTTGAGATACTGTAACACTCGGTGGGCTGCATGCAGATGAACTTCCTTTGGGCTATGCATGAATTGACTAATTACACTCACTGCGTATGCTATGTCTGGTCGTGTATGAGACAGATAAATGAGTCTTCCTACTAGGCGTACATTTCCCTATCAACTGCAGCATCTTCCTCTGCTTTTCCAAGTCTAAGATTCGAGTCTATTGGAGTACTTGCTGGTTTGCATGTTGTCTTGCCTGTTTCTTTGAGAAGATCCGTAACATACTTCTGTTGGGAGATAAAAATGCCCTGCCTAAAGTGAGCCACTTCGATCCCAAGAAAATATTTCAGTCTTCCTAATGCTTTGATCTCGAACTCCTTGGCTAAGCACTGACTTAGAGACTGTCTCTCCTTATTATCATTCCTGGTCAATATTATATCATCGACATATACCAAGAGTGCTGTGACTCCCCCTGAAGTTGAGTGTTTAATGAACAGCGTGTGATCCCCTTGGCTTTGTTTATACCCCATGGTACTCATAGCTCTTGCAAATCTACCAAACCAAGCTCGTGGTGATTGTTTAAGTCCATACAAGGCCTTCTTCAACTTACACACTGTATGAGCAGCCAAATTATTCGCATAACCCGGTGGGACCTCCATATAAATTTCCTCTTCTAGTTCTCCGTGCAAAAATGCATTCTTGACATCAAACTGTTGCAACTCCCAACCATAGTTAGTTGCTAATGACAACAGGATTCTAACAGTGTTCATCTTCGCAACTGGAGCAAAAGTTTCTAAGTAATCAATCCCATAGGTTTGAGTATAGCCCTTGGCTACTAGCCTTGCCTTGTATCTCTCTATCGATCCATCTACTCCATATTTTACTGTATAAACCCATTTACACCCCACGGGTTTCTTTCCTGCTGGTAACTTCACCAACTCACAAGTTTTGTTTTTCTCTAATGCCTCCATCTCCACATTCATAGCTTGTTTCCATTTCTCACTGGACAGAGCCTCGAATAAGGTGGTAGGGATGGCAATATTGTTTAAGCTAACAAGAAAGGCTTTGTGAGATGGTGAAAAGTGTTTAAAGGACAAATAGTGTGCAAGCAGATATAAATGTCGTTTTCTACACTATCTAGTTCCTTTCCTAAGAGCAATGGGAAGATCCTTGTCATTTTCACTCATATGAAATTCAGTTTCAGCTTGCAATGAAGGATTAGAAATTGTTACCTCATTCTCAGAATTTGGGTTGGATTCTTGGACTTGCACAGATTCAGGGACAGCTGTCCTCTTTCTTGAAAACACCTTGCCTTTGCCAAATCTCACATCCTCAAGAGCAGAGTTGGGATTTTCTAAAATTTCAAGTACGAGTTCAGATATAGGATCTGGCATAGACTCGGATTCAGGATCAGACAGAGACTCAGGACTTGACACTATGGAACCAGGCATAGGAACTGGTTTAGACATGGGAAGTGATGGTAGATCAAGTAAGGAACCTTCGTCCTTAACCTCAATTATTGAATTCTCCCCCTGAAGATAAGGTGTGGTGAAGTAAGACTCTCGTTCATTGAACGTAACATCCACAAAGACATAAAACTTCTTTGATGGAGGGTGATAACACTTATATCCTTTTTGAGTTAAAGAATACCCTACAAAGACACATTTTAACGCTCTTGGATCCAACTTCCCCCTCTTTTGATTATGGATGTGGACAAATGGCACACACCCAAATATCCTAGAGACAAGATTATTTGTAGTGTGTAGGTTTGGATAGAATGTTGAGAGTGTTTCCATTGGACTCTTGAATCCCAAGACTCTAGTAGGCAGACGATTTATAAGATGAATGGCTGTAAGAACTGCTTTTCCCCAAAAAGATTTAGGCACATTTTTCTGGAACAAGAAGGCTCAGTTTGACTCAAGAAGGTGACCATTTTTTCTTTCTGCCACTCCATTTTGTTGTGGTGTATTGACATAGGATGACTCATGTAGTATCCCTTCCTTTTGAAAGTATGGAGTTAGGACTTGATTAAAATAATCCCTCGCATTATCTGTCCTAAACCTTTTGATATTAACCCCAAATTGGTTCTTAATCATGAAACAAAATTTTGGGAGAACGGTACTGACATCAGATTTTTGTTTAAGTAAAAAAAGCCACGTAACACGAGTACAATCGTCAATGAATGACACAAACCATCTTGCCCCAGATACATTACGAATAGTAGAATGACCCCAAATATCACTGTGAATGAGATAAAAAGGAATAGAGCTTCTTTTATTACTAACTGGAAAAGGTACACGTTTGTGTTTAGGAAGTTCGCACACATCACAATGAAAGCTCTCAACATCTAGACCTTGAAATAAGGAAGGAAACATAATTTTAATGACCCTAAATGATGGATGTCCAAGTCGGCGATGATGAAGCCAAACTTGTTCTTTATTGGATGAACAGAATTCTAAAATAAAAGAAAGAGGTAATTTGCCTTTGGTGATGCTTGCTTGGCTCGGTGCTTCAAGATAGTAGAGTCCATCCCGTTCTCTAGCATGTCCAATCATCTTCCCCGAATCTTTGTCCTGAAATATACAATAATTATGATGAAAGACTACATTGCACTGTAAATCTTGAGTAAGTTTTTGAATGGAGACAAGGTTTGTGGATAATCTAGGGACATGAAGAACATTTTTTAAGGTCAGTGATGGGCTTATTTTAACATCTCCTACACCTGCTACAGTGGTCAAAGAACCATCAGCTGTGGCTATTTTCCTACTGCTTGGACATGGGAAATATGTGAAAAAAACATATGGTGAGTGGGTTATATGGTCAGTAGCTCCTGAATCCATGATCCAAGAGTTGGCAAAGGTTGTACCCAAGACATTTAATCCAATAGAGGGCGGAACTCACCTGAATACACCAATGAGCAAGTACCTGAAGGTTTGTCAAGGTTGCCAATGAGAGATCTCACTCTTTCGACCTCTTCTTGGTTGAGACCACCTGACTCCTTTGATGTTGCTTCAGTTTGCTATGCCACAACATGAGCCTGACTATTGTTCCTTTGCTGCTCTCCTTTTTGTCCCCACTCACGACTTGGAGGCTTTCCATGAAGCTTCCAACATCGCTCACGAGTATGGCGTGGCTTCTTACAATAAGTGCACCACAAGCTGTCCTTATAGTCACGATTCTGGACTTTTGGTTGTCCAGGTTTTCCCCCTTCAGAAATTGTTGCTTTTTCCATGCTTGTGACAGAATTATTTCCACCACTGGCGACCATAGCTGAGCTGTCCATATTTTGTGGTTCAAGCATCAACCCTCTTCTACTTTCCTCACCTCGAATCAGTGCCACTACCTCATTAAAGCACGGAACCTCTTGTTTGCCAAGAATCTGAATCCTTACTTGATCAAATTCTAGATTAAGCCGAACAAGAAATCATAGACTCTATCTTGCTCGATGAAATCCTTTAGGATAGTAGCATCTTCAAGACATTTGGTTTTTATCACCCTGTAATGATCAAGTTCTTACCACAAAGCTTTCAATTGATTTGCATATTCAGTAACTGTTTTACTTCTCTGTTTTGCAGCCATCGTCTTCACCTTGACTTCATATACTTGGGCAACATCTCCTCTTGTTGCAAAGAAATCAGAGTCTATGATATAATACATGTTAAAGTTTATAAAATCTTATTATAGCTCCGTTTCAAGTTTTAATGTCATCAAACAGAATTTTTTGAGAAGTCATTTTCTGTGGCTTTAGCAAAAGCTGTTCTAAAGGACCAAAGATCTTGATTAACGTATGAAATACTCTCAAAAACAGTTTTTTGACTCATGAAATCAAAAGCAAATTTCAAAAAGAAATGTGGATAATGAGGAAAGGAAAAACTACCTTTGCTTCTCTTAACGAAACAACAGGCCATAGAATTTTAGTTGTTCAATGCTCAAAATCAAAAGATCAAGGAAATAAACATAATCCAAAATTTTCATTCTTTCAAATTCCTTCATTCACTTCTCTCCAATATTCTCCAAAAAACCAACATAAGCAAAGAAAAAATTTACTAGACTATAAAACACAAACTAGTTGTTCAATGCTGTCTATCTCTGTCTATTCTCCAAGGAAAAGTACATGTCAAGAACACAAACTAGACTGATAAAATCTTACTCTAAAACTTTGTTTTTAAGCATTTTAGTTGTTCAGTACTCCAAGCGCTCAAGGGAATAAATCTAATCCAAACTTTTCCTTCTTTCAAAATTCCTTCATTCATTTCTCACCAATTTTCTTCAAGAAACCAACTTAAGCAAAGAAAAATCTTACCTTGAGCAAAGTAAGTCCATCTAAGTGCACAGGCTCCACAGTGTATTTGACAGAAGACGAAGCCTATTTCAGCTCAAACACAACAAGAACACCTTAAAATCCCAAAAAGATTCCCAATTTGGCTTCAAAACCCTAACATCAACACACATAGCGCGTGTGCTATACGCGCTTGAATAACATAAAAGAACTGAGAATATCTCGGTGGAAAGTATTTCGACACAGGGAGGCGGAGGCGGCAAAAGCGCCGCCGGAGAGTCGAAAAATCCAAAGCCGAAATTGACATTTTCGCAGGAAGAGGAGAGAAGACGAAAGGTTTCCGAACTCCGATTCTGATAATCATATGAAGATGAATGGAATCATTTTCAGTGTAATAAGAAGGCGGAGAATAGAAAAAGAAGAAAAGTTTTAAAAATCCCTCAGATAGAAATCCATGGCTTCTGAGTGTGGATAGAAGAAGAAGATGATGATATCTGGGGAACGAGCCTCAGAGTTTGCCGCCATTGTTGGACGCTCTCCTGCTGTTTCTGAGTTCTTAAAAATTCGCTCGCAGCGGCAGCAACGTTTGGAGTTCTTCTGGAGGACCAATCAACCGGGTTTTGGGAAAAGTTTAGTAAATAAACCATGACAGTTTTTAAATTTTCTTTTTAAGCGTTCGTCACCGGACTAATATTTTCAAAAGAACAAAGGAAATAGCGTGTTTTTAAAATTTTTTTAATTAAATAATAGCTTTTAAAATATATATATATATATATTTTTTTTTATAATATAAATAATTTATACATTATGTAATTAATATTTATTTACACCATAAATAAAAAGACAGATAAACTATTTATATCTTAAATTTATTTATATTATTTACATTATAAATAAGAGTAAATAAATTATATACATTATAAATTTATTATTTATTATAAATATTTTTAAAATTTATTATTTATTACAATTAATTTTGTATAATTATATTTGCTACAATATCTATTTTTAGGATAGGGGTGGTTAAATATTTTTTAAATTTATTTCCTTATTTTATAGCCTTTTGTCGGGCAAGAATTTGCATCTAAAAAATTCCATTCCATAGAGTTAAAGACAGGGGTGAGATCATTTTAAAGAGCGAGGTAAGAGAAATGAGAAAAACAGCGCAATTATTTTTTTTTTTTTCAAGTGTCAATCTGAGCACATGATTCAAAGATTTTGATTACAACAAGGCATAGACGGTGAGTTGATCACCAAAAATAAATAGGACCCTCACCGTTGTTCGTCGTAGTTGATGTATTAATTGAAATAAAATAATTAAAAAAAGAGAGAAGTTTTAGTTGGGGCACTTAAATTTTCCACCAGTAGAGAATTTTTATTTGCGGCGTTGAATTTTGATCCGATAGACGATATAATACGATGTCAAAAGTTAAAACTATAGACTTGATTGTACCCTATCTTACTTGATTTCTTCCCCTTTTTCATATCCGATTTCCCCTCCTCTTTAAAAAAAGCCCCTCACTCAGGCATATCTCCCCACCCATGTTCTTGGTCCACCTTCACCGCCATCAAACAGTCGTCGTCGGCTCTAGTCTGGACTTGGCCGTGATTTATGTCCTCTTCCGAGTACGGCGACACCCATTACACCCCACCTCCACGCGTCTAGCCACCTGCACTGTCTCATATGTCGGCCTTCACATCGCTATGCGTCACACCCCCCAGATTGCTTGTCAATGCCATGTGCTAAACGAATCATGGGTCGCAAGACAAAACAGCTCCTTGCCCACCACACCGTCTTCACCTCACGCCTCACAGCCCTTGGTCCTCTATGAACTCACCACCATCTACAAGCAGCGGTCTCGCGACCCATGGTCTCACGCCGTCAGTCTTGGGTTTCGCCTTGATTTTTTTCTTTGTATTGTGAAATTAATTGTATTTTTTAAATTAATTTGTGGATTAATATGTTGTATTAGTTGTGAAAATTAGGTGTGGTTGGTTTAATTTTTTATTTATGATATTAGTTTATAGGTGTTTGGCAGAGTAGTTAGAATTGATGATTACAACTGTTTTTACTGTAGCATATAAACATTTTACACTATAGTGATTTTTTTATTATTACTATAGTATATGAGAACTTTACAATATTAATAACAGAAAAAGTGACAGAAACTATAATTTCCAAATAGGGGGTTAATCTGTATATCAATTTTAATGAGCTTTTAAGAACATTGAACATTGAGCATTGATTTGGTTAAAAATGTTGAGGAAAATGCACAAAGGACACTGGAAGTCTTGTTGGGAAAGTCATTGTTGACAGAAATTTTAAACTCGATTAGCAACAAAAATCATCGAAGGTCTGGGCTTAGGTTACTGATGCCGGTAAGGTTAAAGATAGAGAAAAGATACGGGTAAACAGTTTTGGTTGATTAGCAATGCTCATATGGATCTTGATATTTTGGTTTAGGAAGAGTTGTTTTGTTTTGGTCATATTATACTTTAAGATAAATTTCACCAATTCTTTTCGAATTATCTCATTTGTATCCATACGTCCCCATACTATAAAACATATGTATTGTACCTATGAATTATAATATTTCTTTAAATTCATCCTCTCAACTTTAAAACATATTTTTTTATTGAATTGTTGAATTTTCATTTGGTTTACAAATATATATGATACTTAGGGGTTAATATAAATATTCTTTTTACTTTAAAATAACTAATCGGTCAACAAACTCTTGTATATTCTATATTTAGATTACCCACTCAAAAGTGAGAAAAATATAGAGGAAAAATAAAGAACTACTATAATTCAAATTAGTTTTTTAAAGATTTTAAATAAACTGGTAAATTTATCCTAACAAATATTATTTTATTAAAAAAACAACACGTTACAAAGTTCAAAAAGTGAATATATAACAATAATATAATTTAAGAGTACAACAAATATATTTTAAAATTTAAGGGTATTTTGATACAAGCGATATCGTTCAAGAAGAATTTGTAGGAAGAATTTGTAAAAGTTTCCTGTTCTTTATTTTGCTTTACGTGTTTGTTCTTCGAGTTTCTACGCATTTAATTATGGGGGTTCTTTTTGGTTTTATATGTTGTATTTGCCTTAAGATCTGCTTTTGCTGAGAAAGATGAACGGTCCTAATGAATGTTTCTTCTCCAATCTTGCTTTTTTCTTTACTTATTTGTTCATTTGGATTCCATAGACTGCTTTTTTTAAGGGAATTTTAGAATCAAAAAGGGAATTTTTTTGGAAGGCGTAGGAAACGGAATTAGGTGTGATTGGATACAACTTTAAGTTCAATAATTGAAAAGACGATCTTTTTTCGTCTATGGTCGTGAAGAAACTGAAAAAGATGTTCATAGAATACAATTATTACAAAAATCAGATCAAATAATAAAATTATCCTAAAATTATACTAGCTATTGCATCATCTGGAATAGCATCATCAATTATTACTTAAAGAAATAACTGCATATTTTAAATTTCGAATACCATTATCAGTTGATAAATATTCTATTCACTGTATTAACAAAGGTACTCAATTAGCAAAATTAATTAAAAAATCACTTATGCAATGGGACGAAGCACCCATGAATGATAAATATTGTTTTGAAGCATTGGATAAGACACTTCAAGATTTAAAAAAAAAATTTGAACAGCCATTTGGTGGAATGACTGTTGTTTTAAGTAGTGATTTTCGACAAATTTTTCCCGTTATACTTGCAGGAATAAAAGAACATATAATAGATACAAGTATAAATAATTATTATTTGTGGTCACATTTTTAAATTTTAAAACTAACAGGAAACATGATTAAAACATCATAATATTATAGAAGAAAAAATAGAAATTACAAAATTTTCAAATTGGATATTAATCATTGAAAACGGTACTGCTCAAGGAATAAAATATTTAGAAAATGAATATACCACATGGATTAAAATACCAAAAAAATACATGATACATTATCAATCAAATGCAATTGAAAAGATTTCAATACTAATATATAATGACTTGAACTATTATTTTAACAATATTGAATATCTAAAACAATGAGAAATAATAACTCCAAATAATAAAGCAACTGATGACACTAATAATCATATATTATTTTTAATACGTGATGAATTAAAATATTATTGCAGCTATGATATAATAGTATTTTCATCTAAAAACATAGATGAACTTAATCTTTTATACCCGTAAGAATTGTTACACTCGAAATTTCAACCTAAACTTGGAACTCTTATTATGTTATTAAGAAAATTAAATGGACTATGCAATGGAACAAGACTTCTTATTACACAATTAACAAATAAAACTATAGAATGATGAATCATAAATTCAAATAACATCAATAAAAAGGTTTATATTCTAAGAATAGAAATGATTGTACATGAATCTAAATGGCCATTTACATTGAAAAGAGGACAATTTCCTATAAAATTTTCTATGCCATGACAATAAATAAAGGCCAAGGACAATGTTTAAATGTAATTGGTCTGTATTTAGAGTAAAATTTTTACGCACGGACAATTATATGTCGCTTTATCAAAAGCTACAACGCCAAAAGGATTATATATACTAATTTATGATTCAATGAATAAATATCCAAGTCACATAAAAAAACATTGCGTACGAAAAATTTTTACACAAAATCACTTAAAAAAATATATAACAATACTTTTTTTTTTGGTAAAAATACTATGTTAACAATAACTTAGACATATATATTTAATGAAATTATTGAGTCATATACTAAAAAAATATTTATTATTTTTGATAATTAGAGAAAATGACGACAACCATTCATGCACTTAAGCCAAATGAAGTGTATGGGATTATCTAAGTAATAATTTCTAGATTATGGACCAACAATGATTTCACAATAGGACGCATAATAAGTCTTGATTGTCTTTTAATTGATGAAGAGGTAACAATCTTTATACACACTGTCTTACATTATTTTTTACTTCATATTGAATCTTACCAAACAATTAACTACTTTATTTCTCTTATTTGCAGCATAAAGCAATTCAAGTATCAATCTGAGCACATGATTCAAAGACCCTCTAAAAAAATTCAGCTAGGTACAATATATGATATCACTAACTTCTTCGTCAATCAAAACATGCCAAAATATAAAGTTGTACCACACAATGCAATGCTTCAATTTGAACATGCAACAACTTTTACTCCAGTTAAAGAAGAACTGCCACATATTCCATTTCATAGATTTTACTTTATTGAATTAATCAACTACAATAAAGAATCGATGGCATTAAAATCTTAAGTGGTAATATCTATTACTTACTTTAATAAAGTAAAAGCATTTTTAATTTATCAATATATATTTATAATGCTTTTATTTTTAGTTGATTTTAGATATTATTAGGATAGTAACAAGTGTCCAAGCAATTGATCAAACAAACATTAACAACAGGACAACCCCAAGCACACTGTAATGATACAGAACATAAGATAAACAAAATTCCATACACATTTTATCATAATCATATTGAAAATTATTTAATTAAAACCTACATATTTTTACACCATTTAACATTTTTATTTTAACTTTCTTTATTTTATTTTTTCAACAGAAATGAACAACAACAAGTTACTCTATGGGAGCACAAAGTAGAAAAATTTGATGAAGATGTGTTGAAATCAATTCAGGGTCCAGTTATAGCAGTTTTTGCAGCAATATCAGTCAAACAATATTTAGCTCTTTCTTCAAAACTTTATTACAACAATTACATATATAAATATAATTCCTAAAAGATACTAATTAATTTAATGTTGAAATTATGGGGACCTCATATGTGTCAAGTACCGCAACAACAATTTTTTATATTAATCTAGATATACCAAAGACAACAACATTAAAGAAAAGATTATAAAAAAAAAAACACCAAATCAATAAAAAAATTATTCTACTCCAAATTGAAATATATGTTTTACCTTTTCATTTAATTTTTTTTACTTTTATATACATAGATTTTCCCACTAGATTCAAAAAATTGACTTCCTACTGGCATCATCAACACCAACACAATCCATCGAAGACCAAAAATTAGAAAATTGAAAAACAAGTAGTGGGTTGATAACATGGGATCGAAAAAGCAATCAGGTTAGTACTATTAAAACTTATCTTACTTATTTCATCACCTAAACTAATATAATTTCCTTATTTATATAGAGTGCTAGATTTACAATAAAAGCAACAATAACTAGATTCTCCACAAATCAGGGTTGTTATTATAATTTATGTCCCAGATGTTATCAACAACTAAAATAAGTACGTAGTGGTAGGTGGTGTGTAATCATGGCAACTTGAACATAGTGGCCACACCAAGGTAATAAAATTTACCAACAATGTGTTCCTAAAATTTCTTTACCCTTACTAATTATAATAAATAACATACTATATTAATTAATTATTAATATATATATTACAGGTATAGGTTGAACACACAAAGCGAAGATAATACCAAAAACATAAATATCACCATATTTGGATGTGTTGCATAGGCACTTATCAAAACACTATGCTCCACATTAACATTTGTTCAAGGCTAGACTGCTCCATTTATAATCCCACCAAACATTGATTAATTAAGGGGACAAATAAAAAATGTTCAACTTTATTTACAACAAGGCGGAACACAAATAAATAGAGTTGTTTCAAACATCTTTGAAGATGTCCAGCCTTCAATACCACTGACACAACTCTTAGCCACCACAACAATAGATCTGAAAACACCGGACCTAAAAAACTTGACCATAAGGTAAAACATATTTACTAATTTATATTAAATATCTTTAAAAATCATTTATTATTCTAAATATATATCTTAATAACCTTTTATCATTTCAATTTTGAACAAGAAAAACAACTAAATCAATAAGAAAATGTCCAATGACTAGGTAATATAATTACTTTTAAATCCTTTATTTTATGATACATATAATTCTAAATTTTGAATTTCTTAATAATTATTTTTATTAATTTTTTGACTTTTTTTTCCAGCGAGGAAGAACCAAAGAAAAGAGGAAAGCAAAAGCGATAAAACATTGCAAGAAACTTTTCAATATGATATTATATCTATATATATATATGTGTGTGTGTGTGTGTATTTCTACATATAAATAAATTTTGTACTATAAAAATTTTCAACTTTTTGTATAACAAAATTATTTCTCGCAACAAAGACTCCAAACATTTTATATTGTAAAAAATTTCAACTTTTTTATAATCCTATTTTCACAATAACTTATTTTCGACCTAATCTTGTTTTTGTATTAACAAAATCTGTAATGTTTAGATTATGGCCAAATAATTACATAAAAATGACAAATAAATTTGGGCAGACTGTGCTAACAATTGCGTCATATTATATAGAACATGTTAAATCTCAATCTAATACTTAGATAAGCTTAAATCAATTTCTTTTATTTTCTATTGACATCCAAAGCTTCAACTCCTATACAATATTTGCTTCTATCTATTTTTAAAATAAAATTCAGACATATTCTTTATAGAACTCACTTTTCATAATATCAAAAATTTTATTAACCAAACCCGTCCAAATATGAGTCTGTTACTTTACTTTTTCCTCTCTTCTTTTTATTCTATTATTTGTGTTTTATAAATTAATAAACTATTCACTTTTTAATGCTTTAAAACCATTTTATTATATTACTTATCTTTTTATTCTTTTCATACTATAGCTATAAAGCTATAAATTACATGGTAAATTGAAGCTGTTAAATTTCTAAATAATATAATCTTCATCAATCTTATTAATCTAGAAATTATGACAAATTTTTTTGATCCCAATGGATAAGATTGCTCAAAAGTTATACATGACTCTTTAAAATAAACAATGTTTGATTTCTTTAATTTAAAACTTTTTAAAATTAAACAACAGAATAAACATTGACTTATACATGATTCCTTGTTAATTAAAGATACTAAATACAACATCCAGGGTGTTATTCATATTTTTAAAAAAGAGGTCTTTTATTAACAATATAAATTAATCACAATACTTCACTTATATTATTAAGAACTTTTCAATAACAATTATTAAGAAACAAAAAAGAACATAATTAATAAAATACTCCAAATATATTTAACAAAACATATTATAAATAAAAATTTAAAAAAAGGGGGAAAAAGATCAAACCTTATGATATGAATACAATTCGGGAAAACAAAAATAAAATGAAAAATAGATAGAACCTTATGATGTGGATATATTTTGAGAGTACAAAGTATTCCATATAATTAGCTATCCAAATCATACATATATAGAAATACAAAAATATTATTAAACAAAAGATCGGATCTTAAATGGAATGCGTTTTGAGAGTACTAGGTGTTCCTAATATCAGCCATCTCGATACTAAAATAAATAAATCTAAAAGTTTTAACAACACCATGTCGCAAAACAAATACACAAAAGACAAAATAAAAAACCACATCATATAAGATAGAGCAGTTATTCAAAACACACAAACATCATTGTGAACATACTGTGAGTAAAACCAAAAGATCACAAATGAAAATACAAATCTAATGGCTGCTTCCTGTTGCCTTTATCCCAATCTAACTTCAAAGTTGCAGTATCAGACTCCAGATCCAACAATTCTTCAACAGTGAAATAGTAACAAAGATTTGTCTTCCGGACTGTACAATGAAGTTCTCTTCCACAACATAATTTAAAAACTTCAACAAGCCATCATAAAAACTATTAGCATTTAAAAAGTCCTAATGGTTTAGAATGAAGGCCCAACAAATTCCCACTAGCAACTATAAACATTTCCTCAAGAGTACCTAAACCACCAGATAGAACTATAAAAGCATCAGCAATATTAATCATAACTTCTATACATTCACAGATGCGGCCAACTCTTTTTTTTTAATACCTATAGTCTTCCTATAAAAATTATTGTCAACTAAGACTTAAGGCATTATCCCTAGGACATCAGCACCATTAGATTGTGCTGCTATTGAAACGCACCTCATTAGCCCTAAGTTATCTCCTCCATAAGCTAGGTTAATCTTTCTACGTGCTGAAATTTGTCATCAATGTTATGCGGCTGCTAAATAGACTCTATCTATCCCAGGAGTGGAACCACAGAAGACATAAACAATTTTGATTTTCCTAGATAAAGAAGAAGAAGAAGAAGACATGTTTGATTCTATAACTATTTTTTTCAAAGTATTTGCTTTTTTTATTTATTTGTTTTTGATTTTATATCCACTCTACCTAAACTCTACAGTGCTAAATAGATCTTAAAGAAGATAGAAATACATGAGGACAAAAGAGTTGACAATTAGGTGATAAAAATAATCTAAAAATCTAGGCAAGATATGTGTAGGTAAAAAAAAAAAAAAAACTAGTCTGCACAATTCTTTTAAAAAATGACACATCCTCAGATCAACTTTTGAAAATCAAACCTCAAACTATACAACTTTTAACATTATAAAACGAATCTATGAAAATCTAATAAAGACGAATAACACATTGTAAGCGTTTTGACAAAATTAGATTGGAATGAATCTATAAAAATCTAATAAAAGACAAATAATAGACCGTAAACTTTTTGACAAAATTAAATTCGAACATAAAAAACTGATATTAAAAAAAAATAAACTATAGATCCTTTTCAAACACCCTATAAAGACTCAAACTGTACAACTTTTGGCAATAAAAAACAATATTGACAAATTACTGTACACACTATAAGTTTTTTAACAAAACTAAATTTTTATCTAAGAAACTCACATAAAAAAAATAGAACCTTTTCAAACGCGCTAGAAAGACTCAAACTTTGACAATCGAAAACAAAATCAACAAATTACTATAGAATATTTGACCAATAAGACACAAATCTTAAAAAATCTAAATAAGATTCAAAAATTCCAAATATATTAGAATACAACATCTAATTTATATGATAACATAATCTTTTTAAAAGAAGGCAATAAAATAAAATCAAACACAAACTATCTAACACTTACTGTAATAATTTAATAATAAACTAATATTCAAAGCACATAAAATATTTTTTCACGATACACTCAAACAACATTTATGAATAAAAATTTGTCCCCATCCAAATTTCTTACAAACTGACAAACAATCTAAATGCTAGATTCTTTATGTGTCGTCTTTTTGCATAGAATTTGGGCCAAAGTTTAAAAATTACACATTACACATATCCGCTAGGATGATTCTGAAGAGTAGCTTAGAAGTCATTCAAATTCTCTTTAAAAAGGTTATCTTTATAGAAATAGATTCTCTCTATTTATTGACACAAATCTAGGCTAACTACACTTACCTACGCGAATCTGTTGCCCACATATGTTACAGCTAGACTTAGTAGCACGGGCTTTTTTTTTTCATCGTAGTAAGACTGGTATCTATATATGGAAGACCAACACTATGATTAAAGTCATTCGGATGAATGTTTCCCTCAATCAACATCCTTACATCACTAGGAATGTCAAAAACGCATAAGAATCTATAGTCGAGTAATTCTACACTTATATTTCTGTCTAAGAATCTTTTTGAGAAAGTGGAAGAAAATATTTTCTCAGATGATGAGATTTTAGATCCATACAAAACCAAAAAAAAAAAAAGATTCTGGATAAAATTTAAGTATTTAAAAAAAAAGATTTAGAAAACTAAGGGAAAAAAATAAAGAACAGCCTTCGAATTAAAAAAAAAAAAAGAGTAACAAAATTCTAGAGAGAAAGAAGAATATCTAAGAACTAGAAAAAAAGAAAGAGTATAGAGAGAAAACACAAAAAATCAAAGCCCTGGTACACAGTAATAAAATTTGTAGGCATGTACTAGAACACTGTAATAGATAATGTCAAATCCATGAATGAAAAACTTTACTAGACTGACATAAACTAGACCAACTTTTTTCCTCAAATTTGCCTTAAATATTTTAGGTTAGGCTCATATATTTTAAATAGATTATTCTACAACACATTTTAAACATATTATTTATACATATTATTATAATCTTGATAAATTAAAATTTAGCCCTACAACAATAAAACCTGACTCTACCACTCTATATGTGTACATAAACTAATTGTATATCGCAAGAATTTCCAATTTTATGTTAAATAAACACTATTTTCCGCCGCAACGCACACGTCCCACTGCTAGTACAGTCTGAACAATTTAAATTGTAGTATTATTTTCTACCAGTAGAAAATTTTAGTCTTTTTCATCGTAGACTTGTCCGAAGAAAAACACTGTCGTTTCACTTTTAGACTTTTCATGAACAAAGGCTCCATAATTTACGGAATGCCTAATATTGATTGCCATGTGACGCCAAAGGTCATGCGATTTTTGGTCTAAAGTCACTACTTTTGCAATAGTAAGGCACTGAACATACCTTTCGGTTCTCTACTCTAAAATTCCAAGCCGTGGACTGGGAGTCTCGGATCAAGTCTGATCAGAAGCGCACGTTCCTGAATCCAAATCTGCCGATTCAAATATTTGTTAAAAAATTTCTTTTCAACCACATGAGGATAAACCTTTACTACTCATAAAATAATAACTCCAGTCTAGTATAAGACCTAGTATAAAGTATTTTTAGATTGAGTTTTATTATCTTGAAAGTAATACATAAGGTAATGATTAGAACTGATTTTGCTGTAACATATAAGAGCTTTACATTATAATAATTTTTTATTGTTATTATAATATATGAAAGTTTTACATTATTTATAGCTGAGAAAATGATTTAGACCACTTTTATCAAATACCCTTGTAGCTTTAATCCTACAACGTTCAAAAGGAGAGCTTTATTGATGAACTTTTGGTAGAAATGAGAGGAGGTACTACATCTTTAAGCAAGTAATTGTATTTAAAAAAACTTTAAGGGTAGGATTATCATTAAAAAAACTTTAATGATAGGAACCAACAAAATTATTATTTTAATTATTAAATTAATTTTTAAACGATTAAAATTGTGAGCGTCTACGTAAAAAATTTACAGGCATACAAAACTACTCTCATTTGTGAATCAAGACAAAAATGACAATTCTTATCCGCGTAGTAAAAAGGAACATTCTACATTTTAAAAGTTCCCTACAATTTAACGCGGACATTCTCATCCGCGGATCCCGAGGAAGGGCTAATTTGATTAGCCTGTTGCCCTCGCCACACTAAAAAATAATAATAATATTATTAATTTTTTTACAAAGAAAATACATAAAGAATTTCAAAAGGATGTAGTGCTGGGAAAAATTGAAGAACTTCCACAATTTCAATCCCAAATTTCTACTCTACCATAAAGAACACTAAAATATAAAAGAGATAATTACTAAGTTTACCTCTTACTTTCAACTTTTTCATAATTAAATTATTCTATTTTGAAAACTGTAAACGTATTTTTTATATTGAGAAAACATATTTCAATTTAATTCACACAAAGCTTCTTGAGTGAAAAATTAGAATAAAAAGAAAAAAATACCCTTAAATCATATCTGCAAAATATTTAGTATGTCAAAAAAATAAGGCCATAAAAAGAAATTGTTATGTTTTAAGGACCTTTCATATTACTAACAAAGGAAAACATTAAAAAAATTCTTAAAATATATTTTTTTTCTTTCCACTTTGTTTTTTGGTCTGAAAAGTGTGGTAAGATCACCTAAAAAACGTGGTAAAATGAAAAAAAAAAAAACAGACTTTTAAAATCCAAATAATACTTTTATAGCTTCTAAATATAACTTTTTTAAAAAATTAAATTTAAAAAGTAAACAACTACCTTTGTTTGTAAAGAATACCTCATCAATAAGGTTCTGTTTTAAATCATCAAATAAGAGTTTTGTCAATTTATTATTTTTTATGTAATTTTGATTAAATCCAAAGTTGAGAAAGATCAATTAGATACACTATTGTGGCAAGCTTAGAACAAAAAATTATGTTATAACCTCGAAAACAGGTAGCTACAAAAGCAGGGGGACATGCGTTCCTCCATATTGATGACTTTGCTTTAATTTGCTCCCAAAGTAACGGACGTTTGCTTCCTCTCAAAATCCTCATCGCAAATCCGAACACAAATCTTTTTCATCCAACGGACAATAATCAGATTTCCCTGGGTCCGGGTGATTCCTTTAAAGTTATTTTTGTACTTTTCACAGCTTTGGACCTTTCAACACCCTCACACACGTTATTAATGCATTTGGGCAATTCTTCATTTTCATCATTTTCCACAAAAAAGAGCAAGTTCTCCAAAGCTTTTCTGTTTTCTTTCCTCTCAGAATTCAGAACAACAATGGAAAAGCCAGTGATCAGAAAGTGCTCTCAAGAAGTCTGGTTTGCCATCTTCACTTCCCTTGCCTTAGTTACCGTTTTGCTTTGCTTTGATTACTCAGCTTTAATGAGTACAGACAAAAGGGTCAATGTTTTAGTCATCAAACAGAAAAACCCACTTGTTTTTTCCAAGAACAAAACCAATTTTATCCCCAAGAACTCCTCTTTAGATTCTTGCCTGGGTAAATACGTCTATATCCATAATCTTCCACGCAGATTCAACAAAAAATTGCTCAAGAATTGCAAGCTTCTCACTAGAGGAACTGAAAACTCAATGTGTCCGTACTTAAAGAACAAGGGTCTTGGTCCTGAAATTGATGGTCTTGAAGGCGTTTTGTTCAACAAGAGTTGGTTCTCAACAAACCAATTCTTGTTAGAAGTCATTTTCCACAATAGAATGAAGCAGTACAAGTGTTTGACAAATGATTCTTCCCTTGCATCAGCTGTGTTCATACCATTTTATGCAGGCTTAGATGTTAGTCTCCGTTTGTGGGATCCGAACATCTCGGTGAGAGACTCTTCGGCTTATGATCTAGTTAATTGGCTTTCAAAAAAACCCGAGTGGAAGACAATGTGGGGAAGAGACCATTTCTTGATTGCTGGCAGGATTTCTTGGGACTTCAGAAGGCAAAGAGATGAGTCTACTGATTGGGGTAGCAAGCTTAGATTCTTGCCCGAATCTATGAACATGACAATGCTTTCGATCGAATCGAGCTCGTGGAAAAACGACTTCGCAATTCCCTATCCGACCTACTTCCATCCATCGGAGGATGGAGCGGTGTCTGAATGGCAGGACAGGATGAGGAACATGTCAAGGCCTTACTTGTTCACATTTGCAGGCGCGCCTAGAGCAGACCTTGCTAATTCCATACGGGGAAAAGTTATTGATCAATGTCGGGCATCGAGTTCATGCAACTTTGTAGATTGCGGTTCTGTTGAGAACAGTTGCAACAATCCAGTCAGTGTCATGAAAGTGTTACAAAGCTCCGTCTATTGCCTGCAGCCCCCGGGGGATTCTTACACTAGAAGGTCAACTTTCGACTCTGTTTTGGCGGGCTGCATACCGGTTTTTTTCCACCCGGGAACCGCTTATTCTCAGTACTTGTGGCATTTTCCCAAGAATTACACCAAATATTCTGTGTACATTCCTGTGAGGGATGTGAAGGAATTGAGAGATGGGGATATTGAGAAGATTTTGGTTGGAATTTCCAAGGAAGAAGAAGAGGGTATGAGAGAAGAAGTCATAAGCCTTATACCAAAGATAGTTTATGCAGATCCAAGGTCAAGATTAAAGAGTTTTGAAGATGCATTTGATTTGGCAGTTAAGGGAGTTCTTGAGAGGATAGAGGAAGTTAGGAGAGTAATTAGGGAAGGGAAGGATCCTAGTGTTGGTTTTGCAGATCCAGATGATTACAAGTATACTTTTTCTGATTGGGACAAAGGGGAAAGGAGTTAAGTGTAAAAAAGTAGATGAACATATTTTACCAGATTTGTTGCGTTGGATTATACATATTGCTAAATATGAAATTTCTAGAGTCATTTGCTCAAGCGGAGGCATTAGTTTGTCCGCTTTTTTCTTTTATTTTTTTTTTCAAACCTTTACGTGAGTACTTGGTGGCTCCTAAATTATCTTTTCTGAAATATATACTAGGAAGCATATGAATCCGATTTGTATCTCTTCAACTTCTTTACAAGCTAGATATATATATATATATATATATATATATATATATATATTAAGCACCACAAAAAAATAAAAAATAAAAGTTAGAATGGTGGTGATTTTCTGTTTTTATATGTATTTCTGAGAGAGGAAATATTTTATTATCCCATTATATGTCCTTTCATTGCTATACCGTCTAATTAGAGGGGGGAAAAAAAGTTTATGGGGTAAACAGGAGAATTTCTTTTTGCAGGACAAATAGGAGAAGGTTAAGCTGACAAATTTGAGCAAAATTTAAAAGTTTTATTTGTTTCAATTAACATACAAATTGGTGAGGAATAGAGCTTGATTCGTCAAGGTGAAATGGCAAAGGAAGAAATTTTAATCAAAAACAAAATGGGAAGCAATAAAGTGGGTCGTTTGTTATTGGAAATAATGGAAAGTTCAGGAGGCTTTTTTTGCCCCAAATAACAAAGCTCAGAAGACCTTGCTCTACTTTCTTTTTTTTTTGGCTAAAAATAACAATAGTTATGAGGGGATTTCTTCCTTGGAAAAAAAAAAAAGGAGATTTCTACAATAGATGGTGAAAAAGTAATCTATGAGTAGGTATCTGTTTTATAATTATCAAATTTGTTGAAAGAAAAATAAACAAATCTAATTCTTAAAAATAGATAGGGTGTTTGGGAACGTCATTGAAACTGGAAAAAATTGGTTTAAAAGCTTTAACATATGTGAGCTTTATACTGTAGTAATATATAGTTGTTGAGATCTTTATATGTTTGTTAGCTAGAACCAAAAGTTTCATTAAATTTTAACCGAGAGGTCAAACAACCAAGATTCTTATAGATAAAATCCCTACGGTAAATGGACTTAATAATAAACCAAAAAAAAGTTTATAGGATCTCACAATTTGGGGCCTCATATTGGGGACCCCAGTCCCACGGCAGGTATCTGCACTCGGCAGGGTTACGCCGTGGCATATAGGCCATTTTCATGAAGGTTCGATCCAGCCAAAGGAGCCTCTTAAATGGTACTCGCGATTGGGGTCGGAGATCACATGCAACCATTTATTGTCCCCTAACTTCAAGTCTTGAAAGTGTCGGCCAAAATCTGGTACATTGATGTCACGTTCTTGCGCCATGTAGTGTCTCATAAGAAGTGGTCATCTTTCGTAACACGCCAAAAGACAAAAGAAATGTGTGTTTTCAAGCAATAGTTTCCGTTCAGGTGTTTTATCGCGTGTAGGGTGACTTGAAAGTTGTGTCGGTTGGCTCACGCAATGAAAAATGGAAGGAGATTACCAATGCAAAAATTACAGTAAGTGTCACTTTTTCAAAACTTAACTAGCTAAATAATAAGTTTTAAAAATATTTATAATAAAAAACAATAAATAGAAAATTTTACTCGGTAAACATATTTTTTTTACTTATCTAATTACTCAGTAAAAAATAATTCTACCAAATTCTTTTACTGATTTTTATTACAAGTTTTTAAAAACCTAACATTTGTTTCAAAAAGTTAAAAAATATGATATTTCTCTTACTTTCCCTTGCCATCGTGATGAAAGATGGGTGAATAATATTTTCATAGTAAGAACGATTATTTTCACAGTATTAGGGAAGCACCATTTTTTAGAGTATGTATTTAATTACTCTTCTATCATCACGCGCTTCATGCATATTATAGTTGGTTCGTTTTTGGTTTTATTGTGGTTTCATTGCACTAATTGAATCTCACGTGCTATGTACGTGAGAAGTTAATTTGAAGGCTCTGATATGTGAAATTTTGATTATCGTTGTAATTATTTTTGTAATTTATTGAATAAGAAATATCATAGCTAGTTGTTAGTTAGCAACCAACCTAAGTGTCTTTACAAGTATTGTTTTTAAAATAATGAGGATTACAAAAGGAAAAAAAATTAAATAGAGTTACTGTAACGCCCCGAAATTAATTTAATGTTATTGTAATGTAAAGTGATGAATTAGTGTGCCATAATTAATGTTTCAACGTTAATTTGATCATTTGATTAAATTTTGAATTTTAGACTGTTTTGTTAATTTAATAAATTCTAATAATTTCTTATTGTTTTAAAATGTTGTTTTGAGTTTTAAAAACACAATTATTTGTAAAATGTTAAAAATATTCCGTTTTACAAAAACCGTGTGTGGCACATGATTTTTGCACAGTAAAACCGCCCACTGTTTCTCTCTATTTATTCTCTCTCCTCTCCCTCCCTCTTCACTCTCTCTCTCCTCCTCTCTCCCGTGAGTGTCCCTCACTCTCTTCCTCTCGGTTTCTCTCTTTCCCTCTCAAATTTCTTTGAGATTTTTGAAACAAAATTCTAGTCCAAGCTTCGGGTTAGCAAGAAGGAAGCTCAGGGATGTGATTTGGCAACCAAGAACATGGATTGAAGCTCGATTCGAGGTTAGTTTTGAAATTTCTAAACTTTTTCAAAATTCAATTTCGTGCATTTTTGAAATCTAAGTTTGTTTGAGCTTAGAAAACCCTTAATTTGAGTTAAAGGAACTTGGAACAACTAGAATCTAAGCTTGGATTGAAGAAAAACGGATTTGATTTAAGATTTTTTATTTTTCCTCATTTTCTCCCATTTTCAGATTTTTGAGATTTTTGTGTTTAAATCTTGTTTATATGAGTTCAAAAGTGTTCTATTATGTTTTTCTATCATCTATGAATGTTTTCTATGCCTGAAATTTGAGAAAAACAGGTTAAAATCAAGATTTAGAATTTGGGAGAACCAAAACCTGTGGCTGGAAAATCTGGGTTTTTCCAGTTCGGCAGGCTAGATTCAAAGGATCGGCAGGCCAGACTCATCCGTTCGACAAGCCAAACCTGGAGAATGTCCAGCCGACCGGACCTGATTTTTGGCAGGCCGAACTGCACAGTTCAGCCGGCCGAAGCAGGGCGTCCGATAGGCCGATAGGGCATGAGAAATTTTGTGATTTTTCACCCGTTTTCACTGTTTTAAACCCCGATTGAAATTCCAACCTTATAAAATGATTTTAAAGGTACAAATGGCACACTAGAACATCATGAAATGGTTTAGTAACATAGAATGTCTCGAACTAGATATTGATCGACTTAGTGTGTATCTAGGATCGTTCGTGGTTCCGCGGAGCTAACGTATAGCGGACCGGGATTACAGTGTGACGCACCGGCACTAGTATCGAGATAAGACTTCTATCCCTTTCTTTGGTAACCCATTTTCAAAATGATTTGGCTTTGAAAAGGGTTTCTATAAAAATGTTTTCAACGATTGATTGAAAATGGAATTTATCGGTTGTATTTTTGTAAACCATGAACTGAGATAAACTTCATAATGAACTTCATAATGAATGATAACGAAAACATCTGGTAAATGAATTTTGAATAATGTTAGAAATGAATATAAGGGCATGATGCCATATCAGAGATCAGGTCATGTAGCGATCGACCTTGGGGGTAGGTCCCAAAACCCAGTTGGGCCACTACGGTGGTGATATTCATATGGTTTGCCTAGGAAAAAGAAATTGATGATATTTCTGATCGACCAATAAATTGTTGTGGGTAAGAATTGTTCTATTTAAATTTATTTATTCAAGTATCCTCTTAAACGATTTCTTGATTAAGGATATTTCTTTTAAATTACTATTTCTTAAAATATAGTCCTACTGAGCCTTTCGCTCACGTTTTATTTGTTTTAAATTTCCCCCTTTAGGTGGATTTCCTCTTAGGTTCAGAGAGGATTCAACGGACAGAACTCAGGAGCAATAGGAGGACTAGCAGACTATTTGTATTATTTATTCAAGGCATGTAAAGTTTTAACTCTATTTATACTTGGACTGTGGTTGTATTATTATATTGTCAGTACTATGTGTGTGCACAAGTTGTGGGTCAGTGGGACCCATACTCGCTACGTTTATTATTTATTTTTCATGCAATGGTTTTCCCGAAACTTTTATATTTTATTATTTAATTTAATCCCTAAAATTCTTGATTTTAATTAAATTCTCCTTTTAATTAATTTAAATAATCTGCCACGTCACCTCCCGTACTCCGGGGCGTGACAAAATGGTATCGGAGCCCAAGGTTATGAACCTTCGAAATTGTGCACACATAGGTATGACAATTAAATACCTCTGATAGTCCAAATTTTGTTTTCAAAAGTGAGAGAATGACACCTAGACGTCGTTCGACAGCTGACGCCGAGTTCGAAAACTATGAGGGTATGATGAGGTCTATGTTCGCGACTTTTCGGTAGATGGCAGCTAGGGCTAGACCGAAGGATTCTGATGTTGGTCGTCGGCATACGTATTTTAAGGAATTTTGGTGTGTGTCTATTTTGACTTTTGATGGTAATGGGGATCTGCAGTTAGCAGAATATTAGTTAGACTCGATCATGAAGCATTTGGATACCCTTGGTGTGCCTGATGAGTATCGTGTGGAATTTGCTGTATATAAGCTCGAGGGTGGTGCTAATACTTGGTGGAAACAAGCTAAGCGTTTGGAATGCTGTGGTGATATCAGTTGGGACAGATTCGAGGAGCTGTTCTATGATCGGTATTTTCTGCAGGGGTATAGAGATCAGAAGGCAGCTGAGTTCTATAGGTTGCAGCAGGGTGATTTGTCAGTTCGGGAATATGAGACAAGATTTAATGAGTTGGCCAGGTTTGCTCCATCAGCATTGGCATCGGAGCGCGAGAGGTGCATTAAGTTTCAGGAAGGGCTCAAGGCTCCTATTCGGCGACATGTGGTTGCTCTACGACTTAGGAGTTTTGGAGAGCTTGTGTCGTCAGCAATATCAGTGAAAAATGATTATGCGCAATATTGTGAGGATCGAGCAAAGGCTTCAGGAGGATCGTAGAGGAGCGGTAGGAAGCACCGGTAGCCGTCCAACTCCGAGGAAGAGCAAGCAGGGTGGTGCGAACAGTGGTAGCAGCAGTTCGTCTAGTAGCAGGTGCAACAATCCCTACAGCTTTTATTGTCATTTTTGTCAGCAGCCAGGACACATCAAGAGGAATTGCCCGATCAGGAGTGCCCATCTTGGATCTCAGATCGGAGAAGATGCCAGTCGTTAGTCTCAGCCTCATATCCTACCTCTGCCTCAGCAGTATCCGTAGTTATAGTTGCCTCAGTTCTCTCCTCAGCAGTTTTCATATCCAGCACGAAGGTAGCAGCCGCAGCATTTTCAACGTAGCGTCCCTCAGTATCGAGCGTTGAGTGCAGCTAGTGTACAGTCGTCTCTATCTCAGTAGTATCGGCAGAATAATCCAGGACCCAGCAATGTTGGAAGAGGAAAAGGAAAGGCTCCAATGTAGGTTCATGCAATGGAATCAGGTGGTTCAGACTCTCAAACCAGTAACGCGGTTGTCGATAGTACAATCTTAGTTTCTCAATCTTTAGCTCGTGTTTTATTTGATACAGGTGCCTCTCATTCTCTCATTTTGAGTTTTTTTGTACACGCCTTGGGATTAGAGATAGAAGAGTTTAATGAACCCCTAGTTATAACCTCTCCCTTGGGGCGGGTGTGTGTGAATTGTATATGTAAAGCCTGTAAAATAAAGATTGGGGATGAGATTTTAAAAAGTGATTTGATTATACTCCCTATGAGCTCATATGATATAATTCTAGGGATGGACTGGTTGTCCAGGTATAATGTAGTTGTAGACTGCCAACTTAGAAAAGTGACCCTAGTGTCTGATAGGGGGATGGTGATCACTTACCAGAGTGGTGGTGATTGGTTAATGAGTGAGCGTCTCATAAAGTCGTGTTTAGGAGGGCGAAGAAATCTGGGTTGTTGTGTTTTTCTTATGAATCTAGAGTGCAAGCCCTATGCTTTGAGAGGAAGTGTAGCGATTTCGGTGGTTGATGAGTTCGAGGATGTCTTCCCCAACGAGTTGCCAGGATTACCACCGCATCGAAAAATTGAGTTTGGTATTGAGTTGTTTCTGGGGACAGCACCGATTTTTATAGCACCTTATCGGATGGCGCCGATAGAAATGAAAGAATTGAGGAAGCAACTTCAGGAGCTTGCTGATAAAGGGTATATTCAGAATAGCACATCTCCATGGGGAGCACCGGTTTTGTTTGCTAAGAAACATGATGGAACTCTCAGGTTGTGTGTAGATTATCGACAGCTGAATCGTGTCACAATGAAGAATAAGTATCCCTTGCCTAGGATCGATGAGTTGTTTGATCAGTTGGGAGGTTCGTGATACTTCTCAAAGATTGATTTGCGTTCAGGGTACCATCAACTTAGGATTAAGGAAGAAGATATTCCCAAGACAGCTTTTAGAACCCGGTATGGACATTTTGAGTTTTTGGTTATATCGTTTGGGTTGACGAATGCTCCAACAGCTTTCATGGATTTGATGAACATGATATTTAGGCCGTATCTGGATCAGTTTATGATCGTGTTCATCGACGACATTCTAGTGTATTCTAAGACTTAGGAGGAGCATGAGCAGCATCTCTGGATCGTGCTTCTGACTCTGCGGGAGCACCAGTTGTATGCCAAGAGGAAAAAGTGTGAGTTTTGGTTAACTAAGGTCAAATTTTTGGGTCATGTCATCTGTGAGCATGGTATTTCTGTGGATCCGTCCAAGATTGAAGCCATAGTGGAATGGAAACGACCAAGGAATGTAGCAGAGATTCGCAGCTTCTTGGGTCTTGCTGGTTATTACAGGAAATTTGTAAATGATTTTTCAAAGATTGTAGCTCCGTTGATGAGGTTGATCAAGAAAAATGTCAGGTTTGAGTGGGATGAAGAATGTGAGTTTGCTTTTTAGGAATTGAAGAACCGGTTGACTTCAGCCCCAGTGTTGGTTATTCCTAGCAGTGACGAGTCGTATGAGGTTTACGCAGATGCTTCAGGACACGGACTTGGATGCGTGTTGATGCAGCATGGACACGTGGTTGCGTACGGATCGATACAGCTACAACCTCACGAGTGGAATTATCCTACTCATGAATTGGAGCTTGCGGCAGTGATTCACGCGCTGAAGATTTGGAGGTGTTATTTGTATAGAGCGACATTTCAGGTCTTCTCCGATCACAAGAGTTTGAGGTATCTGTTCACTCAGAGGGATCTTAATTTGAGACAGCAGAGATGGATAGAGTATATGGAGGATTATCATTTTGCGTTGCAGTATCATCCCAGGAAAGCTAACGTGGTCGCGGATGCGCTCAGTAGGAAGTCTTCAGGAATTCTCGCTTGCTTGGCTTTGGAGGACTGGAGTAGGGATGCGACAGTGAGCGAGTATGGGCTACGGTATCATGAAGACTATGATCGAGTTTCAATATATCATGTGCAGGTGACCCCAGCTCTTATTCAGATGGTGAAACAAAATCAGTGGCTGGATCAGCATTTGTAGGGGATTTGGACGCGGATTCAGAACGGAGAGCGGTTTGAAGAATGGAGAGTTCATGCAGATGGATCGTTGTATTTTCGGGAGCGTCTTGTAGTTCCAGCTATTGCCGAGGTGACGAAAGTCGTTTTGGACGAAGCCCATAGGTCTCAGTTCGCTATTCATCCAGGCAGCACGCAGATGTATCGCGATTTGAAGAGGCAATATTGGTAGAGAGGCATGAAGAAAGATGTTCGAGAGTACGTGGTCAAGTGTACGACGTGTCTTCAGGTGAAAACCGAGCATCAGAAGCCTGTAGGTCAGCTTCAGCCGCTTCCTATTCCAGGGTGGAAATGGGAGCATGCGACGATGGATTTTCTCACAGGTTTGCCGAGGACGGAGCAGCGGCATGATGCAGTTTGGGTCGTGGTCGACAAGTTGACGAAATCGACGCATTTCATTCCGTTCAGGTCGACATGTTTGAGGAGGATTCTTAGAGATTTGTATCTGCAGAATATAGTGAGGTTGCATGGAGTTCCTTTATCCATCACTTCTGATCGAGACACCAGGTTTAATGCTAAGTACTGGAGGAGTTTTCAGGAGGTTTTGGGCACGGATTTGAACTTCAGTACGACATTTCATCCTCGGACTGATGGCAGTCTGAGCGGGTTATTCAGATTCTCGAGGATATGTCGCGTGCCTGTGCGTTAGACTTCGGCGGGAATTGGAGGAAATATTTGCATATGGCGGAGTTCGCGTACAACAATAGCTATCAGGCGAGTATTGGTATGGCACCGTTTGAGGCGTTGTATGGGCGACCGTGTCTGTGTGGAAATGAATAATGTTAGAAATGAATATAAGGGCATGATGCCATATCAAAGATCGGGTTGTGTAGCGATCGATCTTGGGGGCAGGTCCCGAAACCCAGCTAGGCCACTACGGTGGTGATATTCATATGGTTTGCCTAGGAAAAAGAAATTGATGATATTTTTGGTCAACCAATAAATTATTTTGGGTAAGAATTGTTCTATTTAAATTTATTTATTCAAGTATCCTCTTAAATGATTTCTTGATTAAGGATATTTCTTTTAAATTACTATTTCTTAAAATATAGTCCTACTGAGTCTTTCGCTCACGTTTTATTTGTTTTAAATTTCCCCCTCTAGGTGGATTTCCTCTGAGGTTCAGAGAGGATTCAACGGATAGAACTCAAGAGCAATAGGAGGACTAGCAGACTATTTGTATTATTTATTCAAGGCATGTAAAGTTTTAACTCTATTTATACTTGGACTGTGGTTGTATTATTATATTATCAGTACTATGTGTGTGCACAAGTTGTGGGTCAGTGGGACCCATACTCGCTACGTTTATTATTTATTTTTCATGCAATGGTTTTTCTGAAATTTCCATATTTTATTATTTAATTTAAACCCTAAAATTCTTGATTTTAATTAAATTCTCCATTTAATTAATTTAAATAATCCACCATGTCACCTCCCGTACTCCGAGGCGTAACAGTTACATTTGAAAAAATATGTTTTAATAGGAACATGCAAAGGAAAGATATTAAAAGGAGAAAACACATTAAAAAAAAGAAGACACTATAAAGGATTTTTGCAAAATAAAATTTAAAAAAAAAATTAAGCATGGACACATGAAAAAAAAATCATATTAATGGAAGTAAAAATAAGGGAAAAATGCATTCCAATTGCTCCATTAAGAACAAATTAGAGAGAATACATTTTATTGGGAAAAAATTGTTAAAAAGATGGCATGAATTAAATTTTAAGAGCATGAATTAAATTTTAAGGTACTATTTTAGGAAAAATAATTGTTGTAATGTGGCAATTTGAAAAAAACCAACAACATACATTAATAGCGAGCGAGAGGAACAAAGTATTTTAGAAAGGCGGATTAAGCCTCTCCCGATCCTCAAAACGACTTGCTTGTTTGGAGGGCCTCCAAATCAGGTATTCTCTTATCTCCTATCGTCGGATAGTGTCTAGTAATCCACTGCGGAAGAAAGTGTGGAAGACCAATTTGCATGCAGGTCCTTGCATATGAAATCTGAGCTTGTTGATGTTTGATCCGGAGCTGAGTGCATCGAATGGCTCCTCAATCCACCCCATGGCGTCGACAAAGATGAATTCATTCTCTGGGGCGTGAATCTCTTTCTAGTCCTAGGAAGCTAGGAATAGCTGAACATTTGACGGAATAGTTCCCTTTGTGACTGGAATGATCAATGTTATTCAATGCTTATTTCGGAACCACCTTAAAGTGTTGAAAAGAAGCGATGGAAATCAAATTGCTCTGATACAAAATCAACTCTCTTGAACCTAAATCATGTTTCAATGCAGGAGTTCTCTTTATTCATTGATGCTTCCTTCAAAGGCCAAAACGCAGGCTGTCAGCAATACTTATGGATGAGATGGGAAGGGCGTTAGATACGTGGTACAAGGTTTGCTCTGCTAACTCCTGTCTTGAAGCCAAGTTGCTGGCCTGCGAATTTGCTCTGCAAAATATAACTGGTTTTCAACAACTAGTAATGCTTAAGAATGATTGAAAGTTCTGTATAGAAGCCCTGTGGTCTAGAAGTGCCCTCCTTGATTGGCATGTTTTGGCTATGTTTTTGCACGTGTTGGAGGCCATTGCAATGGTTTGAAAAATTTTTGTTGGATCCATCGTACTTAGAATGCTTTGGCGAGTGAAGTTAATGGTTGTTATTTCGTCTCTCTTTATGAGAGCTTCCTTTGTCCCTGTCGGTGGAGTGTTGGCTTTCGAACTTGTCTGAGCTTGTTGTCTCTTTGCTCTTTACTTGTTTAACTTCCGTGTTTCGTTATGGAGGAGATAGTTGACAAATGGAAGGTTCTTGGCCTGATTGAGGAAGAGGAAGGTGTACTACACATTGATCAGTCGGTAGTAGATAAAGGAAGGCATGACAAAGTCTTGTGGGTTGCTTACTCACTTCAAGTGTTTCAACAAAACGCTTTCGTATCAGCTATTACCATCCTCCGGAGAGCAAAAAAGGGGATTGAAGAGTAGGTCAGTTCATGAAAACACTTTCATCTTTTTGTTTGGCTGTGAGAAGGAGAAACTTGGTGTTTTTGAAAGAGAGCCTTGTAAGAAATTTACATATGTATAGAGTTATGATTTTCATATATGCATAAACCAAATTGTATGAAAATCATCTAAATGCGAAAACGTAAAGAACGAAAACTGACCTTCAGCTATTGATAATCTGAAGAATGAATGGAGAGTTTCTCTGCAAGAATTCTTGAAGAAAAATTTTGAGAAAAAAAAATTTATTCAATTACACTTTAAATTAATCATAAACTTGCTTTAATAAAATAGATATACCAAATTATAAAATCATAACTTATAAAAACATCACATCATATAAAAGTTGCTTGCTCTCACAGTTCGGCAGGCCGAACTTGGGACTTCGGCAGGCCGGACATGAACGGTAGGCCAGAGATCATCAATCCGGCAGGCCGACAGAGGCTCTACAATCTGGCTTTAAAAAAACTTATCAACATTCAGCAGGCCAAATATGTGATCAGCAGGCCGAACATTCAAACATCGGCAGGCCGACCCATGTTGTTTGGCAGGCCGACAGAGCCAAATATTTTTAGGAAAACTTAATTTTAAGACAAATTCAACTTTTCATAAAAATGCGGAAGATCAAAATTCTTAAAATGATGAAATAAAATATAAAAACATAGTTCTTGTCTTCTTTAAAACTTATCAAATAAATACGTCCAAATTATAGAACTTGATTAAAAACATATAAACTTTCTTCTTGGCGTTCTTCTAGTTACAATTCATCATACTTTGCTCACACGCTTTTCCATATCCTCCATCTAGTCCATGACTTTCTTACCCTTATCTGCAACATGACATAATCTTGAATAAGCTAATGCTTAGTAAGTATATATAATTCTCACAATTTAAAAACAGTTTATATACATCATCATCATCATCATATCATATAAGTGCATTAAGCTGAATTTCATAGAAACATATCTTTCATTACTTTGACCATATTAAAACTTATTCCATTTTATCTTAAGGGCCCAAGTGTTGCACCATAAACATCATTATAGGCGCGCTGTCATGAGAGGAGAATGGTAGCTAATCCCAAACCAAACATGACATCATAACTTATCATAACATGACATTGATGTGCAACACTTATTAAATGATACATATATACATAACTTTCATACTTTAAAACATGTCATCATCATACATGAATAACTTTAAATCATGAAAATCTTTCATAAGAAATCATTTTAGGAAAAATAACCATAAAATCATCATGAATATCATTGTGAACATAACATCAAACCTTATAAAACGTATCATGTTGCAGGTGAGAATGTACTTACTGTAAAAACTAATGCTTAGTTAACCTTAATATGATTTGGTGACGATGCCGCGGTCTCAATGTGCTCGTTCCTTTGCGTGTTCATGCCATTTAGCCATTTAAAGAAAACAATAAAATAAATACTTATTATCATAGCATAAATCATCCATTCATATAACATTCATTCATATCACATCACATATACATTCGTCTCATATAAACATAATTCATAACATGCATCCTTAAGTATAATCATAAAAAACATCTCATACATTAAAACATGAAAATCTGCCAATAATAATAATGTAGATGAGTAATCTTTTGAAAACATTTTCTAACAATTAAAATACATATATTTTAATTTTAAAATTCATACCAATATCTTATTATCATACTTTCAATACCATAAAATTATTTCATCATCAATAAAATCATTTAAACATATAAAACATTTCATAATACGAAAGTCCAAAATTAACATTGTTAAAACAGTTTTCTTGACCTAAACTCATAGAAATTTCATAACATAAATTACACTCATCAAAACATTACAAAACTTTGCAATCCATAACATAACATATACATGAACATTCTTACCAAATTTTGTGAAAAACAACATTCATTTACCCCTTGAATAAAAATTGCATTTTTCATACGTCATAGCCAAACAACAATATTTTACTGTGAAGGGTAGAGGATTGAAAATTCATAACTTATCATGGACATATCGAAATGACTTGAAATTTGGAGGAACGTCACATAACACATGCATGAACATCATATTAAAAATTCAGAACAAAATACAATACTTAGACAAAGATACTGCAGATGAATTGAGGACAAGAAATGCTTTTCAGAAACACAAAGAAATGAGTCCTTACCTTAAAAGATTTTCTTCTCAAAATCCTTGAATTCAACCAACGAAAATATAACTTTTTCTTTCAATTTCTTGCAGGAAATTTTTGAGAGAGAGGAGGAATAGAATTCGTGGAGAAGAGAAGAGGAAGAGATGAATGAGAAAACGTCTCAGAAATGAATGAGAGGAGACGTGAGAGGATGAGAGAAAAATGAGAAAAAAAAAAGAATGTTAAAAATTTTTAACGTAATGTTAATGGGCATACCGTACAAAGAAGGAGAGTCAAAACTCTTCATTAAGCCAGAAATTTTCTGACTAAAATGGTGGCTAATTGGCATGGAGGAAGGAGAGCAAAGAGGGAAAGTCAAAACTATAAGTCTTACTTACCATATTTTTGCCCTCTAAAAATAGGAAACCATTTAAAATAATACCAATCAATGCAAAGTCAAACAATTTATTTCCTTAAATGAGGAAATTAATCTATAAATATGCCAATTAATCAACCAATTAAAGTAATTATCTCAGCCATAAATTTAGAGAGATTTTTGTTGACTGCTGGTCAGTTGTCATCGGCCTGCTGACTCACCACTTCGGCCTGCCAGTTCCACCAAGTTCGGCCTACCGATGGTTTCTATCGGCCTGTCGATCTTAGGCAGACTTTTTGGCCTGTCGAACTTGAAAGTCCGGCTTGCCGAACTGTCCTTAAAATACCATTCATTAATGCATTCAAATCATCATTGCATCATAACTAAACATACATTAAAATTAACATGAACACTTGAGCACAATGATTCCATGCGATCGTCACCTGTCATAAAACTTGAAATAAATAGTTAGTAACATTAAGATCATAAATCATAACATATAACATAAATTATTATTAAAATTTTCTTAACATCGTTACTAACTTAACATGATCCGTTACATAAAAAACAGGTGGGTGTTACAGGTCTCTTGAGACAAACCCAAAATGCCTCGAAATCTATCCCTATGGATCTTAATGCCAATGACATAAGATGCCTCTCCCATATCTTTCATTTCAAAGTTCATTGAGAGAAATTGCTTCACGTCATATAACAAACCCTTATCATTAGTTGCAAGTAATATGTCATCCACATATAGCACAAGGAAATAAATCTTACTCCTACTGACCTTTTGGTATATACATTGATCCATGATATTCTCTTCAAAACCAAATGAAGAGATAACATCATAGAACTTCAAATACTACTGACGAGAGGCTTGTTTCAATCCATATATGGATTTCTTAAGCTTGCAGACCAAATGCTCACCATCACCAGAGGAAAATCCTTCTGGTTGTTTCATATAAACCTCTTCCTCTAGATCACCATTAAGAACGGCCGTTTTCATATCCATTTGATGCAAATCCATATCAAAATGAGCAACCAATGCTATAATGACTCGAAAAGAATCCTTTTTAGATACAGGAGAAAAAGTCTCCATATAGTCAATTCCTTCTCTTTGAGTGAATCCTTTGGCAACGAGTCTTGCCTTATGTCTCTCAATGTTGCCCAATAAGTCTTTTTTTGTTTTAAAGACCCATTTACATCCAATGGCTTTTACACCATCAAGCAACTTAACGAGATCCCATACTCTGTTAGATGCCATAGAATCCATTTCATCTTTCATGGCATTGTACCATAAGTCAGATTCCTTAGAACTCATGGCCTACGAGGATCATTTTCGGCTCCAACATTGTAGTCAGACTCTTGTACATACACAATATAGTCACTAGATATCGTCGATCACTTTTCTTTAGTAGATCTCTTTAATGTTGGTTCAACATTCTTCTGAGGAGCATGTTGTTCAACAGTCTATTCAACAGGTTCCTGTATCTGTTGTTTAGCTGGATCTATTTCATGATTAGTAGTCTATAGAACTTGAATGACTTGTTGTTGTTCATCACGCATTTGAACTTTAGACGTGTTGTGCACAACAATCAATCTATCATAAGAAGTAGAAGTTGAGCATCTGTATGATCTTTCTCAGGAACAGTGTTCCAGGATCGATCGCTCCCACTAATTAAGTCATTCTCAAGAAATTTTGCATTCCTTGATTCCACAAATCTAGTACTATAAGATGGACAATAAAATCTGTATCCCTTAGACCATTCAACATAACCAACAAAATATCCACTTATGGTCCTTGCGTCTAGCTTCTTCTCTTGTGAATTATAAACTCTTACCTCTGACGGGCATCCCCAAACGAGTACATGTCGCAAACTTAGTTTTCAACCTTTAAATAACTCAAAAGGCGTCTTAGGGACAGCCTTGGTTAAAACTCGGTTCAATATGTACACTGCCGTCTTAAGAGCTTCAGTTCACAAGAACTCAAGAAGTTTGGAGCTAGCAAGCATGCTTCGTACCATGTCCATTAATGTTCGATTTCTTCTTTCAGCTACACTATTCTGGTCTAGAGAACCAGGCATAGTGTATTGGGCAATAATCCCACGTTCTTGAAGAAACTTAGCAAATGGACCAGGTGCTTGTCCATATTCAGTGTTTCTACTGTAGTACTCTCCACCTCTATCCGATCTTATGATCTTAATTTGCTTTCCGCATTGTTTCTCTACTTCTACTTTAAAGACCTTAAAAGCATCTAGTGCTTCGTTTTTATTATTAAGCAAGTAGAGATACATGTATCGTGAGTAGTCATCTATGAAAGAGACAAAGTATCTTTGAGAGTATGTGTCCATGTCTGGACTACAAACATCTGTATGTATGATTTCCAATAAATCAGAACTCCTCTTGGCACCCTTCTTTGACTTGTTGGTCTACTTACCCTTAATGTAGTCCATACACGTATCAAAATAAGTAAAATCTAAAGTACTTAGTACTCCATCATTTACTAATATTTTAATTCTTTCAATGGAGATATGTCCCAATCTCCAATGCCACAACATAGAGGATTCATCATTTATAACACATCGCTTAATACCAACATTTTCATGAACATGCATAGTAGTATAATTGGCATCGTTTTGCAAATTAAGACAAAAAAGACCATCAAACAAAGTACCATCTCCAATAAAATCATATTTATAAAACAAATTGAAAAAAGATTCTGAAATTTTAAAGGAATATCCAACTGATACAAGTCTGGAAATTGAAATTAAATTTCTAGAAAAACTAGGAATATAGAATGTCTTTTCCAAATATAAAATAAAGCCACTACTTAAGATCAGTTTTCACGTTCCTATAACCTCCACATGTGAGCGCATCTTATTTCCATAATAGATGCTCTGCTCACTTCTCACTGGCTTCCGCAGGTTTTGCAATCCCTGTAGGGAATTGGTAACATGGATTGTAGAACCAGAGTCAATCCACCAAGTGTTATAATTAACATCAATCATATTTATTCATAACAGACAAGTGAGAGTTGAGTACCTTTCTTATCAAGCCATTCTCAAAATTTGGAGCAGTCCTTCTTCACGTGCCCCTTCTTTTTATAAAAGAAGCACTTGAACTCCTTCTTAATATCCGGCTGGGCACGAGCCTTGCCTTTCCCCTTTTGCTTGGTCTGAGACTTTTTCTTATTGCCTTAGGTTGCCAAATTTACTTTCTCTCCCTCTTCCGTGATAAGTCTATTAGACATGTATGCCCTAAGGAGTAAAAATGTAATACGTTTTTGGAGACATTTTTATCAATAAAGAATTTATTCATTTATATATATATACCAAATATTGTCCTCTTTACGTTCATATTTGTTGAATGTATGATAAGCAAACAGTAGTCTGAGACTGTCAGTCTAAACCTTAAGAGTTGGGCATATGATGGGATGATTATGCGGTAGACACGACTCTTAAGGTGATGGTCTAAAATATATGATCCGCAATCGAGGGAATAAAGTTGGGCGCTTTATTCATGTAAAGATTGTTATGTTGTCTATATCCCTTTTGGGAGATGGTTTGTCTTAGCCATCGGAGTTGGACTCCGTGAATAGAAACATTGGCGCGTTGTCATAGGTGACGATGTGTTGGATCGGGACATAAAGTGAATTGATTTGGATTAATAATTCTGTCTTGTCAAATCGATTCACTTTAGACAATCATTTGTATTGTATCTTAATCCTGAGATGAATAATGGGCCCGTTGTCTCGACTTGTGTCTTTTGATGTACCAATGGGTGACTCCCACATCTCTATAGTGGCATGCATGCCGGTACGTTGGAGGCATGACTCTTGGTAGCGTAGACTTGTTATTCATAGATATGGAATCCATAGCTCCTCTTTAGGAGTAATGATATCCTCTTATATGCGTTGTCCTGTAATTGGAAAACTGGAGCGCTCAACCATTTGGATACATAGGTGTAACCGAATGGTATACTATCTTTGGATGGTAAGTTTTCTAATGGTGAGACAATGGAACGTAAGATAAAAATAATCGGGAAGGTAAGACAGAACTTGTCCTTAAGCCGATTATGGATGATCATATGGGGATGTGATACACTATGATATGTCATGGAGACTTAGCTACACGAGCTTCGTAATTCTATAAAGTTCGAGAGTGCAGCTCCAAGCTTTTAGTGGAGTAGCGTTGGAGTTGATAATTGTGAAATGTATATCTGGGATATTGGGTTTCATAGTTATCATGAGCTTGAACTTTATAGGTCCATTTTGGTCCCCTTTGCTAGCTCACAAAATCCTGTAACGACACGGCGTGCTTTTCCAATAATTGGTGACTTATGTCGGATTTATCAGATTGGTTTAAAATTTATAAGAATCAAATAATTCATGTCTGTTTATCGGTTGAATTAATTATGTAAGAAATTAGTTCAAGATGAACTTGTTGAATTATGGCGTTCGGATAATTCTTGTCTGTTTATCGGTTGTTTTAATTTTGGACAATTAGAACAAGATAAACTTGTAGAATTATTGTGAATTGATTTATTTTCTTAGAGATTATCTTGATAAAGTTTGTTTTGATCAGATATCTTTTTTATTGGGCTATTTGAATCAAAACTGAGACTTTATCCTTTAGAATCTCGGGTGGAAAATAAAAGATTCGCGGAGATTTTTTCTCGGCAGTTCGGCATGCCGGATGACGTGTTCGGCCTGCCGAACTGGCCAGTTCGGCCTGCCTATCTCACAGTTCGGCATGCCGACCGCGACAGCTAAGATTACGCGTTTTTCACGCGTATCTTATCAGATATTGATCCGAACTTGATTATATTTCGATTTTTGAGACCTAATCTGATATGGACTGACCCCAAGGACCAATAGGTATAAAAAGGGAGTGAGTCTAATGATTTACTCAGATCAATTTGAGAGATTAAGAGTGATACTCTTCTAGTGAGCATCTAAAAACTCCCTGAGAGCTTTTGTTCACAAATCACGAACACTAGCTTTGGGTTCTCTCTATTGGTTGGAAGGAGAGTCACCGGTGGAAGAGCTGTACGTGTGAGCCCACACTCACTCCGGTTGTGGATAGAGAATAGCAAAGAAGACCAGTTGGTTGAGGCTCTTCTGGAACGTTACTTCTCTACACAGGTCGCGGAGGTTCTTCGGCATACTGAGGTTAGTAAGATCTGTTTAATTTATACATATAACATGTCAAACTTGTGTTTTGGAAAATACTCTGATGAAAAATTTTTAAAATTCCGCTGCGCACTTTGTTTCCAACAATTGGTATCAGAGCCCAGGTTTTTACATAAATTTGCAAGTTTGTGATCATGTTATATGCATAAATTTTGTGATCTTAATCTCTCCAATGCTTGAATTGAATTTTATAGAGAGATGGCACTCTAGGTTTCTATATAATATATATGTTGTCATGGATTATATGGTGGATGTTTATTAATTAATTATGGTTGATTAAATTGTTGTTTAATTATTTATTAATTAATTAATACCGGTTATGGTTCCTTAGAGGTTAGAATGTGTATCTAAGTTTTTCATGTAATTAGATGGCGGACTATCATCTCCGTCTAGGAATTATTATTTAATTTGTAAGAATTTTGTAATTAAATAATTATTCGGAGAAGACGGAACGAGAAGTCGGATCTTGAAGATAGATGATGGCGCCTCCAGGTATTTCCTGAGTCTCTAATTTTGTGTTTTTGAATTGTTGAAAATAAAATTGATGAATTGCATTAAAATTGTATTTTCTGGATTGAGTGTTTTCTGCTCGGTCGGCATGCCGGACCTCACAGTTCGGCAGGCCGAAGGTCACAGATCGGCAGGCCGGACGTACGGTCCGGCAGGCCGACAGTGGGGCAGAAATTTTGGTGCTCTGCCGGCAGGCCGAACCTTCATGTTCGGCAGGCCGAACCACCATGATCGGCAGACCGATCACCTAGATCGGCCTACCGACAGAGAGCATCAGGTGTCCAGAAAAGGTGCAATTTTTGGTGCAGTTTTAATTTTATTTTTGGGACGATTCTGAGAAACATTAAATTTGGATATGACCGGAAATATGAAGTGTTCGATTCATACGGGATTGAGGACTTGAAGATGGATATTACATGAAGAAGGATACAGCTTGAGGATTCAAGGATGAAGAATCGATAAATGTCTCGATTATTCTCTTGTAATCTTAGTTTTTCTATTCTCTAGGGTGGAACCATAATATTACGGTTATTATTATTATGCTTGTAGCTTTGCTTGATTGCTTTGCTTGTCTGCATTATAATATGATTTACCATGTATATTGATAACATGTCATATAGAATAGGGAGTGCCGCTCATATTAAAATTGTTCATGCATAATTTTAAAATAAAACCTTGACTTCAAAAGATTGAGTGGGAGAAGGTTTTCGAAGAGAGAACCTAAGGCCTCCATCGTTGGTCCATAGGAAGAACATGATGGTCCCAACCCCTAGGAAGGGATTTCTATTATGTACCAGATTGGATCTCTAAAAGGATAAGGTATTTTAGTATGATTTATGGTTGCACACCCCTAGGTGGTGATTATAAATCATGGATAAAATATTGAAACGGTGGTTATACACTCACGTTAATTTTATTATTAACCTCCCCTAGGAGCTCTGTTAATAAAATTAATGGCCAAAGAAACGATTATTAGTATATGCTGGATCATACGGGTCCTGGATGGCATATATTAATCAGGAGGGGATCCGTGTTCCTGATTGAATTTGGCATGACTCCCCTAGGAGCTTGTTGAATTCTGAGTTGGGAATTATCGTTGTAAGGTTGTGATATTTTCAAGGTTTTGACACATAAACACATTTGTATGATTTTACATGATTGTGTTATCTTACTAAATTATTAAATAAGTTTGCTTATGTTTGGTATATGATTCTTTATTGTAGATTGAAAATGTCTAAAAACGCTTTATCATCGATACTTGACAAAAACCAATTAACCGGTGAGAACTATAATGATTGGAAACGGAACCTGGACATCGTCCTATCCTTTGAGAAACTGAAATATGTACTGACAACTCCTTGTCCTCCCGAGCCTACGGGAGACTCAAGTAATGAGCAATTCCAAGCGTACGAACGCTGGAAAGATGCTAATGATCAGGCCCGCTGCTATGTTATGGCTAGCATGAATAACGTGCTGCAGGCTCAACATCAGGATTATGAGACTGCGAAGCAGATCTTGGATAATCTTGAGGACATGTTTGGAGGCCAGGCCATAACAAAGCGGCAAGGGGCGCTTCGGAAACTCTTAAACTGTAGACAGAGACCGGGGACATCTGTAAAGGAGCACATGATGTTGGTCATGGGTTACCTCGCTGAGGCTCAAACCAATGGAGCCGACATCGATGCTGAAACTCAGATGACTATGGTCTTTGAGACTCTGTCTAAGGAATTTATTCCGTTTAGAGCTACTTTTAATCTAAGCAATAGACGGGATATGACCTTGACAGAACTGATGAAACAGTTACAAGAGTTTGAACTGCTGATCAGGGAGTCTCCTGCTGGTGGAGAGGCCAATATGGTAGCTGCTTCTGGTTCCAATCCTAACTCTGGGAATGGAAAGAAACAACGGGCCAAGAGTGGGAAGTCTTCTATTCCTATTGCTACCAAGAGCAAGAAGAAGAAGAAGAAGAACCCAAAGAAGCTTAAGTGCTTCTTTTGTGGTAAGGTCGGGCATATAAAGAAGCATTGCAAGGACTTCCTTTCCAAGGGAGGTAGGTGTGATCTTCTATATTTAGAAACTTGTTTGGTTGAGGAATCCAGTGACATTTGGGTCATAGATTCTGGTGCAACTAATCATGTTTGTGTTTCTCTGCAGGGATTCAAAGAAACGAGAAGTCTACTTCGTGAAGACTTAACGCTTCGGATGGGCGATGGATCCTTGGTCTCAGCGGAAGCAGTGGGAGATGTCCATCTTTATTTTGATAATTATAGGAGTTTAATTTTGCGAGATTGTTTTTATGTTCCTAAATTTAAAAGGAATTTAATTTCTGTATCTTCTTTATTTAAAGACTCCTACGTGGTATCTTTTAATGAAAAAGTGGTGATTCGTAAAAACAAATCTTTTATCTGTTCTGGATGGATGCAAAATAATCTATATTTTATCAAACCTAAGATGGACTTGTTGCTTAATGCTGAGATAAATGATAATAACTCAAAAAGACTTAAAACTTCTCACTCTAATAAGACTTATCTTTGGCATTTGCGCCTTGGCCATATTAACCTAAATAGGATTCAAAGGTTGGTAAGGGATGGACCTTTAAGTCACTTAAAGGTGGAATCTATACCTCAATGTGAATCTTGTTTGGAGGGTAAAATGACCAAAAGACCATACGGGTCTAAGGGCAATAGGGCCGAAGGGGTTCTAGAACTTGTGCATAGTGATGTTTGCGGACCGATGAACATCCGGGCACGAGGAGGGTATGAGTACTTCGTCACTTTTATTGACGATTACTCAAGATATGGGTATGTGTACCTAATGCACCACAAAAGCGAAACTTATGATAAGTTCAGGGAGTTTCGGGCTGAAGTGGAAAAGCAATTGGGTAGACCCATAAAGGCACTTCGATCAGATCGAGGTGGAGAATACCTTTCTGATGAGTTCTTGGGACACTTGTTAGAGAATGGGATTTTATCCCATTTGACTGCGCCGGGCACTCCGCAGCAGAATGGCGTAGCGGAGAGAAGGAATAGGACTTTGTTGGACATGATTCGGTCCATGATGAGTTATTCATCATTGCCTTTATCCTTTTGGGGATATGCACTACAAACCGCATGTTATCTTTTGAACAATGTGCCTTCAAAATCGGTCCCTAAAACTCCTCACGAGTTGTGGACAAGACGGAAGACATCCTTAAACCATATTCGCATATGGGGATGTCCAGCTCATGTCCTGTTTAAGGATCCGAATAAGTTGGAAGCACGTTCAGAAGTTTGCGTGTTTGTAGGATATCCAAAAGGGACTAAAGGGGGTTATTTTTATAACCCAAAGGAAAATAAAGTCGTGGTTTCAACTAATGCAACTTTCCTTGAGGAGAGTTACATGAACGACTTTAAACCTCAAAGCAAAGTGGTGCTTGAGGAGTTGAGGGGTAATCCGTTTACTCCGGAGGTTCCGAACGAAACCATTCCGATCGGTGTAGAAAAACCAAACAAACCTGAACAACAACCTCAGGGGCTTCGGCGTAGTGGGAGGATCGGGCGTCAACCTGAGAGGTATATGTTCAATGGGGAGGTCTTTTTGGCTGAACCGGATGAACAAGACAGGGATCCTTATACTTACGCAGAAGCTATGGAGGATGTTGATTCAAGACTCTGGACAGAGGCCATGAACATTGAGATGAAGTCTATGGAGACTAATCGGGTCTGGGAGCTTGTGGATCTTCCCGAAGGGGTAAAACCCATAGGGTGTAAGTGGATCTACAAGAGGAAAAGAGGAGTGGATGGAAAGGTCGAAACCTTTAAGGCTAGACTGGTAGCTAAGGGTTATACGCAAAAGGAAGGAATCGATTATGAGGAAACCTTTTCGCCTGTAGCCATGCTTAAGTCCATCCGGATTCTCTTGTCCATAGCTGCCGCTCTCGACTACGAGATTTGGCAGATGGATGTCAAGACGGCTTTTCTGAATGGCTATCTTGATGAGTCCATTTATATGGAACAACCAGACGGGTTCAAGGTCACGGGTCAAGAGGGTAAGGTTTGTAAGTTGCTAAAGTCTATTTATGGACTTAAGCAGGCTTCTCGTTCTTGGAACATAAGATTTGATCAAGTGATCAAGACTTATGGGTTCTCACAAAATGTGGATGAACCATGTGTTTACAAACACATTAAGAATGGGAAGGTGGTTTTTCTACTACTCTATGTAGATGACATTCTGCTAATTGGCAATGACGATGGGGCATTGTCATCGGTCAAATTATGGTTGACCAAGCAGTTTGACATGAAGGACTTGGGTGAGGCTAATTTTGTTCTCGGTATCCAGATCTTTCGGGATAGGAAGAACAAAATGATAGCTTTGTCACAGGCCGGGTACATAGATAAAATTCTCAGGAGGTTTGCAATGCAGGATTCCAAGAAAGGTGGGCAACCATCTAGGTCTGGAATTACTCTTTCTAAGAAAGACTCTCCAAAGTCTTATGAAGAAAGAGAATACATGAAGAAGGTGCCTTATGCTTCGGCAGTAGGTAGTCTCATGTATGCCATGCTTTGCACTCGACCAGATATTAGCTATGCGGTCGGGATTGTGAGTCGATTTCAGGCGGATCCAGGACCAAACCATTGGGTTGCGGTAAAGCATATTTTCAAGTACCTGAGAAGGACTCGTGAGTATATGCTTGTGTATTCGGGTGAGGATTTAACTCCTCTAGGATACACTGATTCGGATTTTCAATCCTGCCTGGATTCTAGGAAATCGACTTCAGGGTTTGTGTTTACTCTAGGTGGCGGTGCCATCAGTTGGAGAAGTGCGAAGCAAGATTGCACTTCGGATTCAACGATGGAGGCCGAGTATGTGGCGGCTAGTGATGCTTCGAAAGAAGCAGTGTGGCTCCGCAAGTTCCTTGGGGATCTTGAGGTAGTTCCTGGTGTGGATAAAGCGGTATCACTGTACTGTGATAACAGTGCGGCGGTAGCTAATGCTAAGGAACCAAGATTTCACAAGAAGAGTAAGCATATTGATCGGAAGTATCATGTGATAAAGGACTTCGTTGAGAGCGGGCATGTCACGGTGTGCAAGATCGCGTCAGAGGACAATTTAGCTGATCCATTTACGAAGACACTTTCTGGGAGAGTCTTCGAAAGGCATGTGGAAGCTATGGGGATGCGAAATTTGCAGTATTTACTCACTTAGTGCAAGTGGGAGATTGTTAGACATGTATGCTCTAAGGAGTAAAAATGTAATACGTTTTTGGAGACATTTTTATCAATAAAGAATTTATTCATTTATATATATATACCAAATATTGTCCTCTTTACGTTCATATTTGTTGAATGTATGATAAGCAAACAGTAGTCTGAGACTGTCAGTCTAAACCTTAAGAGTTGGGCATATGATGGGATGATTATGCGGTAGACACGACTCTTAAGGTGATGGTCTAAAATATATGATCCGCAATCGAGGGAATAAAGTTGGGCGCTTTATTCATGTAAAGATTGTTATGTTGTCTATATCCCTTTTGGGAGATGGTTTGTCTTAGCCATCGGAGTTGGACTCCGTGAATAGAAACATTGGCGCGTTGTCATAGGTGACGATGTGTTGGATCGGGACATAAAGTGAATTGATTTGGATTAATAATTCTGTCTTGTCAAATCGATTCACTTTAGACAATCATTTGTATTGTATCTTAATCCTGAGATGAATAATGGGCCCGTTGTCTCGACTTGTGTCTTTTGATGTACCAATGGGTGACTCCCACATCTCTATAGTGGCATGCATGCCGGTACGTTGGAGGCATGACTCTTGGTAGCGTAGACTTGTTATTCATAGATATGGAATCCATAGCTCCTCTTTAGGAGTAATGATATCCTCTTATATGCGTTGTCCTGTAATTGGAAAACTGGAGCGCTCAACCATTTGGATACATAGGTGTAACCGAATGGTATACTATCTTTGGATGGTAAGTTTTCTAATGGTGAGACAATGGAACGTAAGATAAAAATAATCGGGAAGGTAAGACAGAACTTGTCCTTAAGCCGATTATGGATGATCATATGGGGATGTGATACACTATGATATGTCATGGAGACTTAGCTACACGAGCTTCGTAATTCTATAAAGTTCGAGAGTGCAGCTCCAAGCTTTTAGTGGAGTAGCGTTGGAGTTGATAATTGTGAAATGTATATCTGGGATATTGGGTTTCATAGTTATCATGAGCTTGAACTTTATAGGTCCATTTTGGTCCCCTTTGCTAGCTCACAAAATCCTGTAACGACACGGCGTGCTTTTCCAATAATTGGTGACTTATGTCGGATTTATCAGATTGGTTTAAAATTTATAAGAATCAAATAATTCATGTCTGTTTATCGGTTGAATTAATTATGTAAGAAATTAGTTCAAGATGAACTTGTTGAATTATGGCGTTCGGATAATTCTTGTCTGTTTATCGGTTGTTTTAATTTTGGACAATTAGAACAAGATAAACTTGTAGAATTATTGTGAATTGATTTATTTTCTTAGAGATTATCTTGATAAAGTTTGTTTTGATCAGATATCTTTTTTATTGGGCTATTTGAATCAAAACTGAGACTTTATCCTTTAGAATCTCGGGTGGAAAATAAAAGATTCGCGGAGATTTTTTCTCGGCAGTTCGGCATGCCGGATGACGTGTTCGGCCTGCCGAACTGGCCAGTTCGGCCTGCCTATCTCACAGTTCGGCATGCCGACCGCGACAGCTAAGATTACGCGTTTTTCACGCGTATCTTATCAGATATTGATCCGAACTTGATTATATTTCGATTTTTGAGACCTAATCTGATATGGACTGACCCCAAGGACCAATAGGTATAAAAAGGGAGTGAGTCTAATGATTTACTCAGATCAATTTGAGAGATTAAGAGTGATACTCTTCTAGTGAGCATCTAAAAACTCCCTGAGAGCTTTTGTTCACAAATCACGAACACTAGCTTTGGGTTCTCTCTATTGGTTGGAAGGAGAGTCACCGGTGGAAGAGCTGTACGTGTGAGCCCACACTCACTCCGGTTGTGGATAGAGAATAGCAAAGAAGACCAGTTGGTTGAGGCTCTTCTGGAACGTTACTTCTCTACACAGGTCGCGGAGGTTCTTCGGCATACTGAGGTTAGTAAGATCTGTTTAATTTATACATATAACATGTCAAACTTGTGTTTTGGAAAATACTCTGATGAAAAATTTTTAAAATTCCGCTGCGCACTTTGTTTCCAACAAAGTCTTCCCTCCTCCTAAACACACATGGTCAATAGCTCATTAATTGACCATTTGTCCTTATGTGTTATAGGAGATCTTAAAGGGACCATGCTCAGAGGGTAGAGTGTTTAGAATGTAATGTACCAGGAATGAATTAGACATCTCAACCTTAAGCGTCTTCAATTGAGCTACAATGTCCCTCATGCACATGATATGCTCACGCACGCCTTTTATACCGATAAGCTTCAAGAGTGAAAACTTCATTATCAGTGTGTTTGCCAATGCCTTATTTGAAGACTCAAATTGCTCATCAATAGCCTTCATTAATGCTCAAACATTGTCATATTGATCAAGCGAACCCCTAATCCCAGCAGAGATCTTAGTCTTTACGAACATAACTGAGAGACGATTGGATCGTTCCCATTTTTCATATCGACTAATATCATATGGAGTGCTGGTCTCAGTGATAGAGGGCGGTTCATCTTTCCTTATGGCATAGTCAATGTCCATCCACCCCAAATGAAAGAGAATCCTCTCCTTCCAGATTTTATAGTTATCACCCTTAAGCTCAGGAATATCACATTTCATATCATATAAATTAACATGTTGAATTGCTGCAATACATCAAACATACATGCTCATGTCACAAAAATTGAAGCTAATAATTATATGTCATGTTTTACCAATGTAAATCATGCAACAAAAAATTATGAATCATATGACATAAAAACTGCATGTGGGCTAAGTTTCAAATTCACATTGGTTCACATACAACCATATGATTAAACTATTAAACTATATTCCCTTTCTTAATCCTTGTGGGCAAATTAAGAAAATAGTTCAATATTTCATCATAACTAATCATATTTAATATAATAAAATTTCTTGTGGGATAAATTTCATTATACTAAACATAATTAGTTACAATTAATGCTCGTTTAACTAAATGTGATTTAAAAAACTTAACATATAATTTCAATATAATCTAAGATGCTGTGGCTACTCTTAAATTGATTAAAATTATACAAATCACTTAAGACATTTAATTTTAATGCATAAAATATTCATGAATTTGCATGTATTAAAAGAAATAACAACTAAAGAATACATGCAAAATAAATTATGCATAACTTCAATAACATATCTAAAATTAATTTCCAAAATTTTATTTAACCATAAATAATAAAATTTTGGATTTTATTATAATTAATTTTAGATTTATTAAAAAACAATTCTCCAAAATACCTAAATTAAAAATCTAAAAACATAAAAAAAAAAATTTTGGATTTTTTTTTGGATTTTTCACGCCTAGAAAACGACATGTCGTTTTGGGCATTAAGCCCGAAACGATGTGTCGTTTCAGCTCGAGAGAAACGCAAACATCCTGCTAAAAACGAGATGTCATTTTCTGCACTTGATGAAAACAACGTGTCGTTTTGACAGATGACGGGCCACCTTCATGAGCAAAAACAACGTGTCATTTTTCTTAACCTTAAAATGACATATCGTTTTGAGGTTACAAAATGCGGCCTCCAAGGGGCCAAAACGACATGTTGTTTTTGGCTCTTGATTTCGTTTTTTTTTTGTTATTTCAGGTCTTTTTGGCCCGAATTTGACCTAAATGGGTTCAATTGTAGACCCGGTTGTTTTTATACCTTATGGGCACCAATATTGATGTTTTAAAAAACCCAAAAATGTTAGAAAATTAATTTTCTAATGATTTTTAACGTTAGTTTTCATAAAAAAAAATCAAAAAATGATTTCAAATACAACAAAGTTTTGGGTATTTTGAAAAACTCCATTCAGATATATCAAGGCAGAGAAAAAAACCACGCTCTGATATCAAATGTAAGAAATTTACATATATATAGAGTTATGATTTTCATATATATATAAACCAAATTGCATGAAAATCATCTAATGTGTAAACATAAAGAACAAAAATTGACCTCCAGTCATTGATAATCTGAAGAATAAATGGAGAGTTTTTCTGCAAGAATTCTTGAAGAAAAATTTTGAGAAAGAAGAGGCTTTCTAAACCTTCTGCAATTTTGAGAGATGGTGTATTTCTGAATAAAACTGCATAGGCTCAGGTACCCTCTCTTACGTGATATTTATAAACACCTACAATTAAAGTGTGTTACCATCAAGAGGTATCTCTGAAACAAAGACTTCTTTCTGAAACTTTATATCAGTTTAGAAATAGCCTTTGGTTGATACCTTTTAGAAAAATACGTATCTATTGGACCACTTAAATTTATTTTTATTTATTTATTATCATTTAAAAACTAAATAAATAATAATAAATAAATTAAAAATAACAAGCCTTGGTCTTTTAACAAGGCATTACTTGTTCTGAAAGAACTGGAGGATGGGGATGAACCAGATTGGGGCACTTGTGTTTAGGTTCAGGTTCATGAGCTTGCTTACTCTAACGGGTCTATGGCTGTTGGGGAGTTTGTCGAGGATGAGATAGGGACTTGCATTAAGGTCGAGGCTGATAGATGGGGACAGATTACGGGTAACTTTATCCGTATTCGCACTCGCATTGGCATCACCAAGCTTCCCCTACGTGTGGTTCAACTTTAACTAGGGAGTTCGGGAAAGATGGTGTTTGCCGACCTCAAAGCTGACTTTTGCTTTTTATGTGGTCGCATCGGGTATACTTTCAAATGTTGTTCGGTTAAAGGTGCTGATGGTGAAAGTCGTCCTGCCACCTTACTCTATTGAGGAGACTGGCTTATCGGTGATCCCCCGACTTGGGGCTTTGTGGGATTTCAGGTGGACCAAAGACGGTCCGTTCGGCATCAAGCTCCAGTGACTTCTTCGCTGGTGAGGAGTGCGACTCTAACGGACCATGAAAAACGGCTGGATCAGGTAATTACTATAGTTGGGAATGGTTCACATTCCAACGACCAGCTGCATGCAGAAAACGCTTTGACTCTACGTAGGTTGGAGTCTCAAGGGCAAGATTTAGTGGGGCAGACAGTGGGGAATGTTCCACCAATCAGTGACAAATCTCTAGTAGCAACATGTTTGCTACCTAATCACAATATCCCTAAGATGGGGAAGAATTCTACTCAGGGTTCAAGGAAATATTTTGCTCATCACATGGGCAAGGCCTAACTTCAGGAATTTTTTGGCCTACAAATCAAGAAGCAGGTATTTCTAGCAAGCCCACTGGTATTAATTTCTCCAATATATGACCTGTCGTTTTGGATGTGAATGCTGGTTCTTCAGTCCACTCAACTGAGTCTTCCTTTCTCCCCGTTACTCATATTGAGAGTGTAGATACTTTCATTTTTGGAGCAATTGGGGTTTCCCATGGAAAATCGGTTTCTACCTCTTTGGATAATTGGAAAAGGAAGCTAGATCTGCTGAAAAAGGGAAATTTCTTTCAACGGATATCTCTGGAAGCTCTATTGAAGTAGCGACCAAAAGGAAGAAAGGGCCTAATAAAGGTGTTCTGGAACTGGGGAAAGTCAGATGGAGGAGGTTTTGCAAAAAATGGATTCAACAGCAGAGGCTGCGGGTGGGCAGCCCTACTGATCACAATGATCTTCCTTTGTTGGACCGCCGGTGGCTTGGGGGTCCTGGGGCGGTAAAAAGTGAAAAAAAAGCTTATGTCTTTTGAAGAAGCCCCAGTTCGTGTTTCTAATGGAGACGAAGCTTTCCAGTCGTCGCGTAGGTTTTCTTAGCAGAAGTTAGGTTTCGCTTATGATTTCCACATTGACTGTATGTGAAAACTGGGGGAGTTACTGTACTTTGGTAGGATCTGGTGGAATTTCAGATCAAAAGTTAATAATTTTTTCCACATTGATGCTCTTATTTCAATCTCAAATTATTCATAGCGGTTCTTCATGGGTTTGAACGGGAACCCTGCTAGAACGGATCGCTCCTTCCGCTCCTTCTCTTGGGAGCTTCTTAGAAGAATTTACTATAACTCCTCTCTACCCTAGTTTGTTGGAGGGGATTTGAACGAAGTTTTCTTTCAATCTAAACATGTCAGTTTTCAGCTCCAAAATGATCGTTATATGGAGCTCTTTAGAGCTGCTACTGAGGATTGTGGCCTTCGTGATCTTGGTTTTCAAGGTCAATTGCTGACTTGGGACAATAGAAGAAAAGGTGCGGCAAATGGTCAAGCTAGGCTAGATAGGGGTCTCGCTTGTTCAAATTGGAAAACCATATTTTCCGACACGGCTGTCGTTCATTTGGATTTGTGGGGTCTGATCTGATGGGGAATTAGGCGTCTTCTAATTCAAGGATTGCAAGAACGAATAATTGCAGAAAAGAAATAGGAGAAAAGAAGAAAAAAAAGACACTAAATTTTTATACAGGTTCGTCCAAATTTGAGACTACGTCCTGTTTCTGCCGCTGCAGATTCCACTATGGTGAAGGAGATTACAGATTACATATTACAAGAGAAGTTTTTCACACACTCTCAAATTATGTTTACCAAAACTCTCTTTTACCTAGCACCCTTTGGGAATTTTTTTCTCTCAACAATGGAGCTCTCACAAAAAATATGCCTCACATAAAGTCACACACACAAAAGTCACAACCCTAGCCACCTTATGTCTATTTATACCCAAAGGAAGAGAAAAATAGCAACTAATGAGAAAACATAGTAGTTTTCTATTTTTAGGGCATTTGAGTTCGACTCTGACTCAAAATTTTACAACAACACCGTGCCTCGGCACCGCAGCCCTCGAAACAAGCGCTACGGCACTTCCCCTGCGGCGCCGCGGCGCTATTCACTTAGTGCCGCGGCGCTCTATGCTCAACGCCTAGGCGCCCTTCAACCAATGCCTAGGCACTTTTCCATCAATGCTGCGGTGCTCTCGTGGCGCTGCCTTTCTGTCCAACTGATGCTCCTTTTTCTTCATTTTTGCTGAGTTTTGACTTGATTTGGCTCTACACCTATAATAATCTCCCACTTAAAGACTAATCAATCACCATGTCTCCAACTACAGCGGCAACAACTTCTTACGCCTTATGGAGAAATCCAACTGAAGTTGTGTACAACTTTAGTTTCTTGATCGGAACCGTCGTAGTAAGCATATCTACTGGATTCTGACTCCCATGAATCTTCTCAACTTTTAGCACTCCATCTTCCAAAGCTGACCTAATGAACTGATACCGCAACTGTATATGCTTCGTCCTAGCATGAAATGCGAGATTTTTTGTCAAGTGAATGGCGCTCTGACTATCGCTGTGTAATGCACTCCTTTCTTGCTTGTGACCCAGCTCTTCTAGAAACGACTGCAACCAAATCATTTCCTTGCTTGTGTAATGCTATGTAATGCACTCCTTTCTTGCTTGTGACCCAACTCTTCCAGAAACGACTGCAACCAAATCATCTCCTTGCTCGCTTCTATCATTGCGACATACTCTGCTTCTGTTGTAGAGAGTGCAACTATCTTCTGCAGCTTGGAGACCCAACTAACTATAGTGCCACCCAAAGTGTAGACATAACCGGTGGTACTCTTTCTGTCATCAATGTCTCCAGCCATATCAACATCAACATAGCCCTGTAGTCCTAAGTCTGACTTCTTGAAATACAGTGCTAAACTCGCAGTACTTCTCAGATATATGAGAATCCATTTCACTGCCTCCCAATGCTGCTTACCTGGATTGCTCATGTACCTACTCACAACTCCCACTGCATGTGCAATGTCCGGTCTGGTACAAACCATGGCTTACATTAGACTGCCTATTGCTGAAGCATAAGGCACCTTGGACATGTGGTCTCGCTCCTGCTCTATGGTCAATAATTGCTCCTTTGATAACTTAAAGTAATTGGCCAAAGGAGTACTCATAGGCTTTGCATTACTCATGTTGAATCTGTTAAGCACCTTTTCAACATATTCTTCTTGTGACAGTTTGAGACTATTACGATTCCTTGTTATTCTCATCCCAATGATTTGTTTTGCAGCACCCAAATCCTTCATTGCAAACTCCTTTGACAGCTCATTCTTCAGCTTGTTAATGACCTGTTTGCAACCTCATGCTATCAGCATGTCATCGACATATAGCAACAATATGATGTAGGAGTCACCAAAATTCTTCACATAACAATAGTGATCTCCCTAACACCTCAAGAAACCATTGCTGTACATAAAACCGTCAAACTTCTTGTACCACTGCCTGGGAGCTTATTTGAGGTCATACAAGCTCTTCTAAAGTTTGCACATTAAATTTTCCTTACCCGGTACTTCAAAACCTTGTGGCTGTTTCATGTAAATCTCCTCCTCCAAATCACCATGGAGAAAAGCTATCTTGACATCCAACTGTTCTAAGAATAGGTCCTCATTTGCCACTAGCGCTAGTACCGTCCTGATTGTGGTTAGCTTCACCACCGGAGAAAAAATCTCATTGAAGTCGATGCCTTCTTTCTGCTGAAAGCCTTTTACCACTAGCCTTGCCTTATATCGTTTGTTGCCATTAGATTCATCTTTAATATAGTATACCCATTTGTTGTGCAAGGCCTTTCTACCCTTAGGTAGCTCTGCCCGTTGCCATGTCTGATTGGACATTAAGGAATCCATCTCGTCCCTTATGGTTAACTCCCACTTGACCAAATCTTTAGCCTCCACGGCTTCATCATAGCTCTCTGGCTCACCTCTGTCGGTCAACAAAATATAATGCAGAGAAAAGGAGTATCTCTATGGCGGTCTGATAGTTCTGCTAAACCTCCTGACTGGTGTGGCAGGAGTACTCTAGTTTCCTTTTGGAGCTAAATTCTCTTGGTCTTCAACTTTGGGATTTTGCACCTCCACTTCAGGAAGATCCTTCAACTAAATCACCTCAGGCTACTTGTCTTCAGAACCTGAACTCCTAGAGTCAATATTGTCTCTGTCCTTGTACAAGGCACCTTCATTGAAGACCACATCCTTGCTCTTATTAATCTTTCGATTTTGGTCATCCTAAAGGCGATAACCAAACTCAAGTCCATTATAGCCAACCAGAAAACACTTTTTAGACTTTGCATCAAGTTTACTTCTAGGAGTAGAATCAATGTGAACATAGGAAACACAACCAAATACCTTCAAGAAAGAGAGGTCAACCTTCTTGCCGCTTCATACTTCTTCCAGTAGCTTGAACTTCAGCGGTGTGGATGGACTTCTGTTGATCAGATGAGTTGTTGTATTAATTGCCTCAGCCCAAAACGACTTTGGCAGCCCTACATACAACCTCATGCTTCTAGCACGCTCGTTCAGAGTCCTGTACATCGTCTCAACTACCTCGTTCTGTTGTGGTTTCCCTGGAATGGTTTTCTTCATTTTTATTCCATTCTCGGCACAGTATCGCCTGAAGTCATTATCTAAATATTCTCCCTTATTGTCAGATTGCAAGCACTTCACCTTCAAATCTGTCTCGTTCTCCACTATCGCTCTCCATCTCTTGAAAAGCATCAAAGACATCAGATTTGTTTTTCAAAAAGTAAACCCATACCTTCCTACTTGAGTCATCAATGAACATCACATAGTAATTTGCACCACCAAGGGAAGTTACCGTCGTAGGTCCCTACACATCAGTGTGTGCTAGCTCCAACTTCCTAGACTTGCGCTCTCTGCCTATTGTTGAGAAAATGACTCTCTTCTGCTTGACAAAGATGCAGCCTTCACACAACCTGTGATCAACGATTTTCAATCCTGGCAGTTTTCCATTAGAGTGAAGCACCTTCATTCCCTATTACTTATGTGCCCGAGCCTATAATGCCATAGCTCAGTGTTAGCCGCAGAGTCAGCAACTGCTATGGTATCTTTGTAACTAGAATTAATGTAGAGAGTTTCAGCTTTGTGTCCTCGAGCAACAACCATAGCTCCCTTAGTGACTTTCCAACCTCCACAACTAAAGGTCGTATTGCATCCTCTATTATCTAGTTGCCCCATGAAAGCAAGTTGCGCATTAGTTTAGGAACATGTCTCACCTTATGAATCTTCCACACAGACCCGTTAGGCATTTTCAAACTGACATCTCCAATGCTAACAATATCCAAAGGTTCTCTATCAGCAAGATAAACCTTACCATGATTTTCGGTAATGTAGTTCTCCAAGACATGGTGGTGTGCAGTGGTATGGAATGATGCTCCTAAATCTATCACCCATGAATCAAAAGAACTGTCAACAAACAAGATTAAGGCATCATGTGGCTCTTCAGTGGCGGTGTTAGTTGTATCATTATTCTTGTCTTCGTTCTCCCTTGGAGCCCTGCAGTTCTTCAAGTGGTCGGTCTTTCCACAATTTCAGCACTCCATAGTCCTACCGTTTCTTAACTTACTTCTCCCATTCCTCGACTTGCCTCTTTTGCCATTATCTCTGTTAGAATGCCTCTCAAGTTTCTTGCCCCTATTATCAACATTAAGGGCCGAGTTTGACAATGAGGCTTCACCTGAATCCTTCCTGCAAACTTCTTCCATCAGAATAGAGTTTCTGACATCAACAAACTTCAATTTTGCATTCCCAATCAAATTTATAATGGCCACCCTCATGGGTTCCCAGCTATTCGGTAACGAGACCAAGAGGATTAGGGCAGTGATCTCATCATCAAATTTAATTTCTACCGAGACCAATTGGTTCAGGACAGTGTTGAAACTATTTAGATGCTCTACCACCGAGACACCTTCAGTCATTTTTAAATTAAACAGATTTTTCATGAGATGTACCTTGTTATAGCTGAGGGCTTCTCATACATCTTTGACAGAGCCTTCATTATCCCAACTATAGTATTCTCCTTCGTAACGTTGTGGGCAACATTCTTTGATAGGGTCAAACGGATCACACCTAGCACCTGTCTATTAAGGAGATTCCACTCCTCATCCTTCATGCCTTCAGGCCTATTACCCAAAGGCAAGTGTAGTTTTCTACTGTAGAGGTAGTCTTCCACTTGCATCATCCAAAAGGAAAAAACTGAACTATCAAATTTGGTGATGCTGGCGGCCAAACCTTCTTCTCCCATCATCGTTCTTGATAAAAACCTCTGCTCTGATACCAGTTGATGGGGAATTAAGCATCTCTTAATTCCGAGAATCGCAAGAACGAATAATTGCAGAAAAGAAATAAGAGAAAAAAAGAAAAAAGAGACACCAAATTTTTATACAAGTTCGTCCAAATTTGAAACTACGTCTTGTTTCTGCCGTTGCAGATTCTACTATGATGAAGGAGATTACAGATTACAAGAGAAGTTTCTCACACACTCTCAAATTGTGTTTACCAAAACTCTCTTCTACCTAGCACCCTGTGGGAATTTTTCTCTCTCAACAATGGAGCTCTCACAAAAAATATACCTCACATAAACTCACACACAAAAGTCACAACCCTAGCCACTTTATGTCTATTTATACCTAAAGGTAGAGAAAAATAACAACTAATGAGAAAATCTAGTAGTTTTTTATTTTTAGGGCGTTTGAGTTCGACTCTGGCTCAAAATTTCGCAACAACACCGCACATCGGTGCCGCGGCGCTCACGAGCGTTGCAGCACTTCCCTTGTGGCACCGCGGTGCTATTCACTCAGCGCCGCGACGCTCTATGCTTAGCGCCTAGGCGCTTTATGCCCAACGCCTAGGCGCCCTTCAACCAGCGCCTAGGCGCCTTTCCATCAATGCCGCGGTGCTCTCATGGCGCTGCCTTTCTATCCAATGGGTGCTTCTTTCTTCTTCTTTTTTGCTGAGTATTGACCTGATTTGGATCCACACCTGCAACATGATCACGAAGTCTTCTTGGTCTATTTGGATTGTAAGGTTAGGACTAGCATGCCAGTGAGGAACAATAAATGTTTGGCATTCCAACCGCTGTGGATGTCCAACCCTGGTTGTCGTGAGGTAATATAGGATTTTTGGAGCAGGTTTCCTACTTCTATGGATGCCTCGAGCTTCTTGGATAATTTATAGAACTGTGAAGAGGCCCTCAAAAGCTGGGGGTCAGCTACGTTTGACTTTATCCCAAAGAGAATCAAAAAACCCAAGAGAGGCTCACTGAGCTTTATAGTTTGGACCGGTCTGAGGAAAACTTATGCCTAATTCGTTCCATCGAGAAATAGCCTGACAATCTCCTTGAACTCGAGGACTACTATTGAAGGCAACGGGCTTGCAAAGATTGGCTCAAAGGAGGGGATGGGAATAAGTTTTTCCACGAGAAAGCCTTTGCTAGACGTCAGTGGAATGCTTTAAAGGGCATTACAAATGATTTGTGGCAATGGTTCACCAGTGAAAAGGAGATTTTGGACACTCTTCCTCAGTACTATTCAGAACACTTCACAAGCCTATCTCCCAGCCACGACGTTATTAGGGAGGTCACTGACTGCGTTGAAGTCTCGCTTGATCAGAGTGCAATTGCTTCTCTTAGTAAGCCTTTTATGACGAACGAGGTTCGGGTTGTGGTGTTTGTAATGGGGCCATCTAAGGCGACAGGGCCAGATGGTTTCCACGCGGTTTTCTATTAAAAGCATTGGAATATAGTTGGAGGGGATGTCACGTGGGTTTGTTTGGGAGTTTTTAACGGGGGTATGTCTTCTCGCCCTCTAAATGCTACAAAAATTGTGTTGATCCCCAAAGTTAAAAGTCCTACGGTGGCTGAGTATCACCCTGTAAGTTTATGTAGTGTTATTTTCAAAGCCATCACAAAGACCATCGCTAATGGAATAAAGAAGGTCCTACCCAACATCATATCGGATTTCCTCAGCACATTTGTTCCGGGCAGGTTGATTTCTGATAATATTATTTCTTTTGAAGTCCACTTGATTCGTCGGAAAACAAATGGTGAGAAGGGCGCTATGGCTTTTAAATTGGATATGAGCAAGGCATACTATCGGGTAGAGTGGTATTCCTTGGAAACAGTTATGTTTAAAATGGGATTTCTTAGTAGTCTTGTCAGAGTGATATGTGATTGCATCTCTACAGCCTTGGCGAGTCAGCTAGGAAAGCTATGTGTTGTCATTCGGCCAGCGAAAGTACTGTTAAGGATGTGGTTTCCTTTGCGGCCACAGATTTTTAGGTGTTTGGTTTTTCAATAAAATTCACGTTTCCAAGAAAAAAAAAAGTATTTTAAAAAGACATATAGGAATGAAATTGTAAAATAATCAATGATACACGATGAAGAAGCAAAAAATAAAAAAAAATAAAAAAAAAGCAAGACAATGAAAAACTAAAAAAAAAGGGAACATTCCCCCAAAAAATTAGAACGTAATTTAGAGTGACGATTATGCAGTTATAAAGATCATTTTCAATAAAATATTTAAGCAAAGATATAATCCAAAGAAATAATTGCTTGATAGGAATGAATTAGAGTTTTTTGATGATATATTTTAAGAAATAACATAGAGATAAAAAAAAAAAACATAGGATCTTAAAAAAAAATAATAACAAAAGGTTGAAAAGTGAAAAAACGAACGCAACTCCTATGAAGAACCATTAGGAGGGTGAGATACGCCTCTTAAAGGAGGGCGTATTGAAAATTAAATAGAAAATTAATTAGGAATTATTACAATGAAATAGTAGTTGAGATAGCCGTATTTTGTTAGTGAGCATACATTGAAGATTTTTTCTTTTTACATGGATATATTAGAAAAGTAGTATTTGTGAGTAAAACAGTCGTTGCCAATGTAATCAGAAAGAAAATTATTTAAGCACGAACATATTTGAGAATAATCAATTGAGAAGTACTATGAGAAAATTGAAATATATGATGTTAAAAAATAACGAAAAAAGTTGAAAAGTGAAAACAAGGATTACAAAACTCCTGTAATGAAACATCGAGGGAAGGAGCACGCCTCTTAGATAAACAAGCATGACATCGGGAAAAAATATTGAAATTCATATAGAAATTTAATTAGGAAATACTATGAGAAAATAGTAGTTTAGGTAATCACATTTTTTTTTATGGTAGATAATCACATTTTTTAATGGGAATATATCAAAGTAAACTTACTTTTTACATGGATATATTAAAGAAGATTATTTAGGACTAAAATAGTAATTGATACTGATTTTTTGTGATCTCGGTCGAGACCAGATCAAGCTAGGGGCGATGTGGGTAGACAGAGGGGGCCAAGGTGTCGCAACCCACACTCAACGAACCTAACCGCGATTATTCGATGATGGAATCGACAAGCCCCAACAGCGCACAAGCTCACAATTTGACCTCAGATCTAGTTGTTGAGCTAAGATCATAATGACCTATGGTAAGACCCAACCCCCTCGTGATTCACCATTGAGAACCTCCCAGCAGCGACCCAAGATTTCCACCCATGGCCTCCCTCCCTCCCCCCTTCCCTCCATCCATCATGCGAGACCCAATTGTTTTTCCTTTTTCTTTTCTTCATCAGATCAAATAAAGTTTTTTTTGGCAAGTTTTTGGGTTTTTTAAAAAAATTTGTGTATTTGAACCCATTAAATTATTGGTGAGTTCATTTGCTTTTAACTATAAAATACTGATCTAATTGATAGAAAAAGGTTCTTATTGATAGGACCTTTTAGATGTTTTTATTATAACATTTTCCAAAAAAAAAAAAAACCATTTCAAATAATTAGAAAAAAAAGGAATGCTATGTAAGGCACTATTAAATGTCTTATCTATAAGACCTATTTTTTCAAACCTTGGATTTAACCTAATGATTTAAAAACTTCAATTCCATCTTATTACAATGGGCACTCCCATGCACAATCAGAATTAAAATTAAAATTAGAAACTCAAAGAATTAACAAAAACAAAATAATGGAAATCGTGGCATCTGGCCGATGAAGGCAAGAGCAGAAGCCGTGGTGTTGATGGCCGAGGGTGAGGGCGTAGTGTCAACAACAACTTTTAGGCAAGCTCAAACAAAAGCAGGAGACAAAGGAGGACCATTGTGGTGTTGAGATAGGATTTCGAGGTCGCGAGCGTCGTCATGGCCTAGATTGTGATTTCGTTGCGAGCAAGAACTGAGATCGCAACCTGATCCATCAACGACGGGTCGCAACAGTTCCCAATACCGTTGGCTCAATAGGGTCGTAAGGAGGGTGGGTACATCGCGGATCGCGACCTCTATAGGTGACCGACAGTGAGAAAAGTATGCATCGACGAGATCTCTTCCTGCCACTAAATGTGACCACCATGAGTCACAAACCCAATCAGGACCTCTATCAGGCATCGTCATCGCAACCATAGGATGGGTCACCACTATCGCTACTTACGATTGCTGGCAACCACCATCTAGCTATTGCTACTTAGGTTATTGATGTACTAGATGCATATGGACTTATTTTAATTGTGGTAAGCTTGTTTATTTTAAACCCTTGGATTTAGATTTGTTTCTTATTGATGAGAATAAATAGGGGTTCTTATTATAGTTTCTTCCAAAAAAAAAAAGAAAAGAAAACAAGGTCTGTAGGAGGCTCAATGTTGGCAACGGAGGAGGTGGAGGGGGAGTGCATGGAGGAGCCTCAACAATGGTGGGTTGACGGCCATTCAATGGTGGTCGAATTGTGACAAAACTACGATAGGTGCAAAGGCGTCACGCCTTCCATCGTGGCGGAATCGCAATCTAAAAAAAACTATTCATTAGCGATGTTGACAGTGAGGTTGAGGGCGCAGTGTCGATGATGAATTGGAGGCAAGCACGGAAGACGGCAAGAGGCGAAGGAGGACTCCTTTGCGATTCTGGCATCATGACAGCAAGGCAAAGTCGCGATGGGAACACGGCCATGGTGGCCCTTTGCAAAGTCGCGAGTCGCAGTTTCGAGATCTATTACGACGACATGGTCGATGGTGCTTTGCCATAGATTGTTGTGCTCTAGAGTCACCAGCGACTCCTTCTTGACGACAATAGCGCCGAAGGAAGTGTGTTTTTTTATTTTTTAATTTTTTTTTTAATGTTGGTTATATATATGTATTATATATATACATGTATATAAATCTAGTGAGAAAACCTGCTTTACGCAAGAGAGAGTAATGTAATTTTCTAAACCCAACTGCAAATAGATGTCCAAGAACAGGAAAACTCATGTAATTAGAAAGAAATCCAACACAAAATTTGAAATCTAACTCTAGCAACATCTATAATGAAAAAAAGTCGTCCATAGTGGTCCAGTTGACTCCTCACTGTAAAAGAAAATGTCCAAAACTCGCAAAGTCTTTCAGTCTTTGCCTTCATAGGATATAATTTGGCGGTCTAAACTAAATCAGTTCACCATACATGGTAGAGAGGCAATCTAAACAAGATGTTAGTGTATTTCGATTTGAGTTTTTTTATCGTGGGTTTTTTGTTTTTTACATTTTGCCTCAACGTATAAGAACGTGAATTCAAATCATAGATGAACGAAGTTTTTCAGATGGGATTTTGCACAAGGGTGTTTAACAAGTATAGTTAGAATCAACTTTTTAGTTCAAAAAACTATAACATATAAAAGCTTTATACTGTAACAACCTTTTACTTTTAACTATAATATGTGATAATTTTATATTATTTTTAACCAAACTGTTGGTTTTAAATCATCTGTTGTTTTCCCCTTTGTCATTGAGTAACTCAATGCCATTGTCTGTGTTCAACGCATAAGAGTAAAAAAAAAAAAAAAAAAAACAAAAAAAAAAAACTCCAGATCAAAAGAGGAGAGTTAGTGAATGGCATCTTTGTAATTAAAGTACAACTAAATGCCTTCTTTTTATTTGACATATCTTAAAAATTAAGTTATTAAGACCAATGGCCTCTAAACTTTAGGATTTCTCTCACTTTGTTCCTGAACTTTGAAAATCACCACTTTACCTCCGAACTTTCATGATTCCTCACTTTCTCTTTGAATTTTAAAAATTATCATTTGGCCTCTGAACTTTTAAAGTTCATTACTTTACCTGCTAAATTTTTGATTTTTCGTTCAAATAGATAGAATTAAACTACCGTGATTCACACGTGGATCCCTTGCAAAGGCAAAAATGAGATTATATCACTCATAAGTTTGTTTCATGTTTGAACTCTCACATGACACCTTTTTTTTTTTATCTGAACTCTCATTTAGGAAGGGTTTGCATGCACATTTTTTCTAATTTTTAATGCGTAACTCGTTTAATAAGTTGATATTCTTTCCTTAAATTTCAATTTGAATACTAAAAAAAGATGAACTATGCATTAAAGATGAGGACATATTAGCGAACAATATCGAGGAGAAATGTGTATGCCAACCCTTCTTAAATGAGAACAGATTAAAAAACGTTAAATGAGAATATAAACATGAAACAAAACTCGATAGTTATAAAATCTCATTTTTGCTCTTATATGTGACCCATGTATGAATCATATGCTCAATTCTATCTATTAGAACAGAAAATCAGAAAATATGAGACAAAATAAGGAGCTTTAAAGCAAAGGCAAAATGGTGATTTTCAAAATTCACATGACAAAGCGAGGAGTTTTAAAAGTTCAAGAGTAAAGTGATGATTTTGAAAGTCCATGGGGCAAAATGAGAGATATACTAAAATTTAAGAGTCATTAGTGTTAATAACTCTAAAAAATTTAGGATCCGTTTGGTAAATGGATTCGAATTATTCATTTCATTTTAGTTGTATGATTTGAATTAGGATTTGAATTAGTGATTTAAATTGTTATACGAATTGATATTTGGATGTACATTTAAGCTTTAATCTGAATATGGAACAAAATTGGAGTTTGTATTTGGAGAGGTTGTGAAAATAATTTTTGATTTATTAATAAATCTAATAAAAATCTTAATATTAATAATCCTAAAAAAGATGCAATATGGATCTTAATTTATTCCTCTCTTCACTAGGAATACAATGAAAAAAGAATAATTTCAATCGGATATCAAATGAAGAAGTTATGATTGTTTTCCCTCAAATATAGGAGAGAAAATTTCAGCTTTTATTGTAGCAAAGATATCTGATATCAAGAGTTTAAGTGGTGGCCAAAACTCTGAAATATTGAATTCAAAGAACTCATTTGATTCAGATTTGGGGGGATAAATTTATAGGTTTCACTTTCAATGTGACGACTCGCCTTTTCGGGCAGTCACTTTACTTACTTAAATGTCATTACTTAAACAGTAATCTTACGTACTTAGTAAGAAAAATACTGAAATAATTTTTTTTAAACATTCTTTAAACATACTTAAAAACTGTTGCGACCTTTGTCGCCATTCAAGTTGAGACCTCGCTCAACACTTGACTTTAAAACTATTACAAATCGTTTCTTAAAACTTAATAAGAAACATTTACTCTATCATTGATCAAAACTTAACTTTATAAGAAAATAAAGCATTTCATAAATATATTGTAAAACTTTAAATACATTTCTTAAAATTGTGATTTTCTTAATATTTTGAAAACATTACATTAAATAATGGAAAACCTTTCTTTTGTCTAGCAGAAGCAAACTGTAGTGGTATCCATACCTAAATCTTCGCATTCGTCCTCCATAGCACCAAGCTCTTCTAACGAGTCCTATTGGTCACCCACATACTACCTACAGCATGAAAAAACTTTTTATGAGCTTTCGCTCAGTAAGTTCAAACAAAATCTCACAAAGCATTTAAACATGCTTTAAAAACTTTTCTCATAAAAATCTTTCTCTTCTAACATTTTTCATGAACGTTTTTCATAAATATTTCTAAAAACGGTTTTCATAAACATTCTTCATAAAATATTTCTAAAACGTCTTGCATAAACGTTTTTTGTAAAACATTTTGTGACACCCGTTATTCTTCTAACGGGTATTGAGGTAATTAAATTAATTTTTAATGTATAAAAAAAAAATTGCTTCATTTAAATTTATTTTATAATATTTATTTTTTATCTATTTTTAAGTTTTCTAAAATTCTCCTATATTTATTTAGTATGATTACTAAAAAGCCTTAGAACTTCTAATAAATCTCAAAAATGTCATATTGGCATTATGTGTGTTAAAGTCTTTAGATGAGACATAAGGATATCTTTTCCAACTACTCTTGACCCTCATTTTCTTTATTTCCTCCGTGACATGCTTCAACATGTCTCCTCTATAATTGTTTCTATCACTTCTCTTCAAAGACTTTATCTTTTCTTCCTTTCTCTTCCACGGTTCCCACACTCTTCTTCTTATTTCTTTGCTGAAGCAAAATACTTAGAGAACTTCTTCAAGGCAGCCATAAAAATCAGCCACCATCACCTCCATTTGAGCAAGAATTTCAGTCATACCGAAGTAAAGGAACCTGTTTTGAAGCCATTTCAAGCTTCCAACTAACCATAATCCGAGGTTAGAATCTTATGAACAAATTTAGTCTTTCATTTATAAATTTTCTTTTATACTAAAGGATTATTCAAATTTGCGTTCTTAAACCTAAGTATATGTTTGTTGCTATTTTGGAGCATATGTATGAAGTCTAAGTGTATATGCCCTAGACAGAAAATTTATATTGTTAAACTTTATAATACCTCTATGGGCAGTGGTTATTTCTTGAAATTCTAAGATTAAATTAAAATAAATTTTATGAATGTAGTTGTATGTTGTGCTTTAGTTTTAATTGTCCTTATGCACGCCTTAGGATCAAGGGAGTATGGAGCTAACGTTAACTGATTCCAGGATTAAGAGACTGTTGATAAGCTTAAAAGGTAGGGATTCTATTACTCATCTTTTGTGAGGTTTTTATAGAATTAAAATTGATTGTTTTGCTGCAATATATATATATCTATGTTGAACTGATATTATATGTGTATCACATATGAAACTATGACATGGACTCGTCTTGTATTGTACGGCGAGGAACATAATGAATTGACACATGTTATAAATTGAGAAGCATGGTTAGGAAAACTAACTCTATTGATAATGATTCAATATAGAGAAATTGTGAGACATGAAGAGGGCGACGGTTACGTCCTTGGGCATGAATACCCTAAAAGGTAAAATAGGGGGAAGGCGATGACGCTTCCTTGGGTTGAAAGTCCCAGAACACACTGTACAGGAATCGATTTGGTGAGGACTCGGGGCTTGATGTCCCCTCACCGGAACACCCTTGGAATGTTTATAGGGTGATCAAGTGCGCCCATTTGGGTTTCGATGAGTTGAGTGATACTCAATTTAACATGGATACCTAGGAACAATGATGATTGGTAATATTTGTATAAATGTGTAATTATGACACTTGGTAATGATTAACTACGGTATCCATAAGATGTGATCATAATAAACCTCATAATCTGGAATATGATGTGACTTACTGACCATGCAGGTTTTAATGTGGTAATGATAAAAACCTGAAGGTGAGTAATGGCTTTCTCTACTGAGCATAGTGTTGCTCATTCCCTTATGTTTATATCTTTTCAGGACTCACTAAGTGTGAGGTGGCTACGAGAAATATAGTTGAGGAAGTGATGTAGCTATATTACATTGGGACTGCTTCAATTGTTGAGAATGTTCTTCATGATAATGTAAGCATCAATTGTTACTTTCTGTGACTGTATTATAATGTGTTGAGGGTTAAAATGATGATGACAACAGTTTATATTATTAAATTTAAGGTGCTACATTAAAACTGTGGTTTATTTGTCGTTTATATTTTTATTTTTGAGTTGAGAGTTTTCATTTAAGTCCCGGGCAAATTTTATTTTTAAGGTTTTACTTTTATTATTTATTTTTATTTTATCTCATTAAAAACTGTTAACCCCCATATAGGGGCGTTACAGAATTTTTGGTATCAGAGCCTAGGTTCGGTTAACCTAGGGAGTGTAGCACCACTTTAAAAAAATATATTTTTGAGATGGTTTTGAAGCTGAATTTTCATTGTCATCATCAAAATGAACCTTCACATTGATTTATACAGTCTAGAAGGATGTAACATGGAAAGGCCATAGAATGAAAATATCAATAGTTATATGAGTACAATAATTTTATAGAAGGAAAATATTAATAGTTATAAGGGAATGATAATTATATGGAATGAGTTTATAAGTAGAATGCTTATGAGAGATTCGTATAATATTAGGATCTATAAGCATATCTAATTCGTATAGATACGAGGATTTAAGAGCCTTTTGTCTCGTGAAAAACAATAAGAAATATAAGGCTTGATTTATTGATTTTAAAGTTTGGCATAGATATGCCAAATTTTTCGTAATTGATTCAAACCTAAGTAATGATTATGTGTGGATTCGATGGAGCACATAAGTGTCAATATCTTTTCTTGAAAGTTCTATTTATTTGAGGAATATGATATAAGTTGGGAATCATGGTATTGAATTTTGAGAGAGATAAATGTTAGACTTTTGGTCTGTTGAGACTGTGTAAAGTCTAGAATGCATGAATCTCAAAATTGGAATATTTCGTTACGTACATTGTATTTAAGTGTATCAGTGAATCTTTTGGTTACCTAAGGTTTTGTTATATGAGGAAATTATATATTGTATGAGTAGAATTGTGGGGATTGTAGATGTTCTTAAGTAGTAACATCAAGTGTCTTTGTTCATTGATATGGTCTACGTTGAAAGACGTAAATCGTATTGATTTCAAGGTTAGTCGCATTCTAAACCCTTGGTAGTAATGATGATGAATCCATTGATAGATGTTAAGTATTATCAATAACATATGGGTGTATGCATTGTTCAATAAGGTTTTGATTAAAACAAAATTATTTGAGTTGCTGGAAGATTGTGTTGTTATGAAATGATTTTAAATATCATTCAGGAAGATCCTTGTTGTCGTTAAATTAGATTTGTTGTTCATAGTTAACTTATCTATAGTGGACTTTGAATTGGGTTTAAGATTTATACGAATTGGTTTTCAATTTTATGTTTGTTATTTAACTCGTTCTAAATGTGTTAAGGCCCGAAACAACCTGACCATTTTCAACTAAAAACATTTGGGCCTAGTTCAAATCTTAAATCAGTTTGATTCACACTGTCTCTCCCACGTGGTCTCTATACGTGTCATATACAGTGGTTTAATCATTGTTTACATATACGTTTACTGTGCCTACGAGCTTATTTCTCTGAGTTCACTTTTTCTCTCTTAATTTGTTATTTTCTCTCTAAATCGCAAATCCTCTTCTTTTTCACTAGAAATTCTTCTTTCACTCTAAAAAGAAGAAGGTATTCTAGGATTCTGCAATTTACTATCTTAATTTTTCCTTTCTATTTACTCTTCTTTCATCTCATCATGGACCCAAAGTACCAACATCTGAGAAAGTATTTCCCATCACTCTCCCAAAAGATTCTCAGAAAGAAATACAAGGCTAGAATTACTCGGTTGTGGATTCTTATGCGTTTTGGTATCCCTTGTGATGTGAGAATGTTAATAGAGGGGAAAATCCGTCCGAGTGACTTTAGTCAAGATGTCGGTTTACCAGGAACGGGTACCAGTCGTAGTGCAATGAAAAGAAGAGCTCGTGCCATCGTGGTCACTTGTAACAAATGTGGAAGACAAAATTGTAACGGTAAATGTACTTCACCTGGTTATATGTCTACGAATAGAGAGGATAAAATAAGGTTTTGTAGGAATGGACTTTCAAAGGAGAACTTGGATAGCATCCATCCTCCTCTCTACGGTCACCCTAGTGGATATGTTCAAGGAGCTATTTTTAAACTTTGGCCTAAATTTTATACAGAAAGACAACGCCTCAGGAATATGGTATTTCTAGATCCTGTTTGCCAAGCCATAAGAAAACTGGATGGGGAATAAGTTATCGCTCTATAAAGGTTATTTAGTCTTTACTTATTTGAAGCAGTTTTAGCTGATGTTCAACAGTTTGTGTTTTTCTTTTACTCAGAATATTTGCTTTTGTGTTTGAAATAATTGTGATTATTAGATTGATACAGTAAGTGTTAATATCTTATTTAATTTATGATTTTCTTAAATATATATATATATATAATAAAATATATTATCTTATCAGACACGTTACATACGGTACAGTAATATGTTTGAATTTTGAAAAGCTTATCCAGATATTTCAAGATTTGTGTCTCAAATTTCAAAAGTTCTACAGTATTTGTCGTTTATATTAAATTTCTAGACTTGGTGTATATTTGTCAAAAAGTCTACAGTTGTGTCATGAGGGTCTTTTGTCGAATTGTTCTCAATTGTCAAAAGTTATACAATTAGAGTCTAATCTTTTTCAAAAAGTGAATCAGATTTTCTATAAACTATCAATCACCTTATCTTACTTTCTTATCCGCACAAGATTTTGTTTAAATCTTTGGATTACTTTTTCATTACCTACTCGTCTATCTCTTTAGCCCTTTTTGTATATTTCTCATCTTTAAAAACTCATGTAGAACCCGAAGTCTAAGTGGAGCAGACATTAAGCAACCACTTCTATAAACCAAATATGTCTACCTCCCAGTCCACGAAGAAAATAAAGAATGTCTGTGTCTTTTGTGGTTCCAGCCTTGGAAAAGATAAAGCTTATTTAGAAGCTGCAAATCACTTAGGGCAAGTCCTAGCACGCAAGAAGATTAACATAATCTATGGGGGTGGTAGTATAAAAATGATGGTAAATATGGCACTAGCAGCTAGGTCTAGTGACGCTACTGATGTAAGAATTTGGCCTCATATTCCAGTTGAAGGAAACCTTTGTAAGGAAGCCATAGGTAAGGGAGAAGGAGTCAGGAGTATCCCTAAAAATTTTAAAGACATAATCTATAATTCTGATGCTTTTATAGCATTACCTGGTGGTCTAGGTACTCTTGAGGAAATATTTATAGTTGCTTGTGGGCAATTGTTGGGCTTTTATTCCAAACCTTTGGGACTGCTGAACGTAAAGGGTTTTTATGACGGTCTTTTGAAATTTCTAGATTACGCTGTGGAAGAAAACATCACTACAGAATCGGAGAGACAAATCTTTGTCACTGCTTCAACAGCTGAGGAATTGATAGATAAAATGCAAATCATACATCCAGAATCCGACACTGCAACATCCAAGCTTGAATGGGAAAGGGAAAGCCGGGAGCGGCCAATTGATTTGAATCTCCATCTGTAATCTTTTTGTTTTATCTTTGGCATGTAGGCATGTGTGTCCGTATTTCGTGTGTTACGAATAACCGTTTGCCTTGTATTCTGTGTTTCTTGTGGTACGTTGTTGTTCAATCTTTTAGATTCATTGAGCCTAATGCCGGGATGGCTGGATACGGAGTACTTGATGCTCTCGAAACGCATCCTTCTTAAGGTCCGATCTTTTGTTTATCGATGTTTTTGTATCCTATAAGCATGCATGATATGGATAGCTGGTATACGGAGTGCCTTGTACTCTCGAAACGTATCCGTATTATGTTTGTAATGTGTAATATTCTGTTAATATTATGTGGAAGTACCAGAGTCAGTTATGGGGATATTCCATATGAAATATGAGTATATTATTTGGATTGAATGTTTGTGTCATGAGGATAGCTGTTTAATGAAAAATATGCCGGGTATGTTTGCAACTCTGAGATTCCGTTTAATATCTCTATGAGTAAGTTTAATGTATAGTTTTGAATAAAAGCGTTTGTGATATATTTTTTATGATTATGTTTTAGTTTATTAGTTGAGGTATGAAATCAAATATATTTGACTTTTCCTTACTCAAAAAGGAAAAGGAACCTAAAGATGAAGTATATAAAATTTCTCTGGCAATCTCTTTAAATGTGATTGTAAATCACAGTCCATGGACAATGAAGGACTGGAATCATGGTATGGTCAATATGTATGCCTGATCAGATTCTTAGACTATTATACGGTGTTACAAGTTGAAACTTGTCAGAAATACTCTCATTGAGGGATTTAGAATTTAGAGTAAGATTTATTATGCAAGTAAATAAGTGGAGTTACGATAACTTAAATTTGGAGGACAGAACATTAACGGTTTAGACTCGGAATTGGAATCATAGTGGAATCATAATTTTTACTAGTATTACTAGAATTGAAATTTCGAGGACGAAATTTCTTTTAGGGGGGTAGAGCTGTGACACCCGTTATTCTTCTAACGGGTATTGAGGTAATTAAATTAATTTTTAATGTATAAAAAAAAAATTGCTTCATTTAAATTTATTTTATAATATTTATTTTTATCTATTTTTAAGTTTTCTAAAATTCTCCTATATTTATTTAGTATGATTACTAAAAAGCCTTAGAACTTCTAATAAATCTCAAAAATGTCATATTGGCATTATGTGTGTTAAAGTCTTTAGATGAGACATAAGGATATCTTTTCCAACTACTCTTGACCCTCATTTTCTTTATTTCCTCCGTGACATGCTTCAACATGTCTCCTCTATAATTGTTTCTATCACTTCTCTTCAAAGACTTTATCTTTTCTTCCTTTCTCTTCCACGGTTCCCACACTCTTCTTCTTATTTCTTTGCTGAAGCAAAATACTTAGAGAACTTCTTCAAGGCAGCCATAAAAATCAGCCACCATCACCTCCATTTGAGCAAGAATTTCAGTCATACCGAAGTAAAGGAACCTGTTTTGAAGCCATTTCAAGCTTCCAACTAACCATAATCCGAGGTTAGAATCTTATGAACAAATTTAGTCTTTCATTTATAAATTTTCTTTTATACTAAAGGATTATTCAAATTTGCGTTCTTAAACCTAAGTATATGTTTGTTGCTATTTTGGAGCATATGTATGAAGTCTAAGTGTATATGCCCTAGACAGAAAATTTATATTGTTAAACTTTATAATACCTCTATGGGCAGTGGTTATTTCTTGAAATTCTAAGATTAAATTAAAATAAATTTTATGAATGTAGTTGTATGTTGTGCTTTAGTTTTAATTGTCCTTATGCACGCCTTAGGATCAAGGGAGTATGGAGCTAACGTTAACTGATTCCAGGATTAAGAGACTGTTGATAAGCTTAAAAGGTAGGGATTCTATTACTCATCTTTTGTGAGGTTTTTATAGAATTAAAATTGATTGTTTTGCTGCAATATATATATATCTATGTTGAACTGATATTATATGTGTATCACATATGAAACTATGACATGGACTCGTCTTGTATTGTACGGCGAGGAACATAATGAATTGACACATGTTATAAATTGAGAAGCATGGTTAGGAAAACTAACTCTATTGATAATGATTCAATATAGAGAAATTGTGAGACATGAAGAGGGCGACGGTTACGTCCTTGGGCATGAATACCCTAAAAGGTAAAATAGGGGGAAGGCGATGACGCTTCCTTGGGTTGAAAGTCCCAGAACACACTGTACAGGAATCGATTTGGTGAGGACTCGGGGCTTGATGTCCCCTCACCGGAACACCCTTGGAATGTTTATAGGGTGATCAAGTGCGCCCATTTGGGTTTCGATGAGTTGAGTGATACTCAATTTAACATGGATACCTAGGAACAATGATGATTGGTAATATTTGTATAAATGTGTAATTATGACACTTGGTAATGATTAACTACGGTATCCATAAGATGTGATCATAATAAACCTCATAATCTGGAATATGATGTGACTTACTGACCATGCAGGTTTTAATGTGGTAATGATAAAAACCTGAAGGTGAGTAATGGCTTTCTCTACTGAGCATAGTGTTGCTCATTCCCTTATGTTTATATCTTTTCAGGACTCACTAAGTGTGAGGTGGCTACGAGAAATATAGTTGAGGAAGTGATGTAGCTATATTACATTGGGACTGCTTCAATTGTTGAGAATGTTCTTCATGATAATGTAAGCATCAATTGTTACTTTCTGTGACTGTATTATAATGTGTTGAGGGTTAAAATGATGATGACAACAGTTTATATTATTAAATTTAAGGTGCTACATTAAAACTGTGGTTTATTTGTCGTTTATATTTTTATTTTTGAGTTGAGAGTTTTCATTTAAGTCCCGGGCAAATTTTATTTTTAAGGTTTTACTTTTATTATTTATTTTTATTTTATCTCATTAAAAACTATTAACCCCCATATAGGGGCGTTACACATTTCTTGATCGTTTTTCTTAAAATGTCATTTATAAACCTTTTCTTGTAACCATGAAAATGTTTTCATAAATATTTAACATAAAACATTCCTTAGAATGTTTTTCATAACATAAAAATGGGTCCTAACAAGAAAAGTAAGCAAAATCAAAATACATGTCTCCATTTATGCTCAATTATGAATTTTCGATTATAAGCGTGTTATTATCATTCTTTTCTTACTTTAACTTTCTACCTTCGTTTCTTAACTTTCCTTATATTACTTTAACTTTCTATCATTGTTCCTTATCTTTCTTTATCTTACTTTAACTTTCCATCATTTGTTCCTTAACTTTCTTTATCTTATAACCTTTAGTGTCTGTACCAACATATTTAATCATGAGATCATAAATGTGATGCTTCCCTTGTGGAAGACTTAAGACTATCAAACTTTGAGGTTATTTACCTCACATCTAGGAGGTGAAACTTTAACTTTACTTTCATTACCTCACAACAGAGAGGCTAGAACGACACTTTCTTTTTATCTTTATGTTACCTTCTTATTAAATTTAATGAGCATAACAAATGCAATCATATCATATGTAAACACGCTTGCAATTTATAACTTGTACTGTAAAACCTATTGCATAACAAATGCAACTTATTGCATAACAAATGCAACATAAAATGCAAACATATTTTGCTAATTATAATTTGTACTTTGAAACTTATAACAAATGCAACTTATTGCATAACAAATGCAACATAAAACGTAAACCCATTTTGCTAATTATAATTTATACTTTGAAACTTATTGCATAACAAATGCATCATATAACGCAATCACATTTTGCAAATCATAACTTTTATTCTGAAATTTATTACATAACAAATGCATCATAAAACTTATAACTTAAACTATAAAATATTATGCATTATTAAAATGCAAAACATACTTTAAATACTTTGAAAATCATAACTTGAACTTTAAAAACATTATGCATATCAATATGCAAATAAACTTTAAACATAATAATTGCAAATTCATTGCAAATCTTGCTTTGAATCTTTAAAATATTTTGCATATAAAAATGCAAACATAATTTAAAAACAACTTGCATAACAATTGCAAACACATTTGCAAACACATAAATAAGCATTTAAAAATTATTTACTTCATGTTGTAATTGAGATTTGAACTTACCCGGACTATGCTCTAATGTTCTCTATTCCGTTCTTGTCCCATTCTTTTTTCTTCTATTAGTCGGCTTCTGTGTCCTGATCATACGACACCCGACTAATTAGTTAACTTTCTTTATTATCAATCCACTCAATTGATAACATAACTTAAACCTTAAACATTGATTCCTTCTTAACTTAACTTGGTACCCTATCGGTTTACCCTTTTCCTTCACTTAATTTTGTAACCCACCGGGTTACCTTTTGTTTACTTGAACATCTCTTATTAAATCTCTCGTCACACATGATAGTTACATTACTTAACATATTACGGAACATTTTCCATTTAAGAAGGTTATGCTAAATTGGAGTGTTTGACTCTGTTCTAGCCGTTTTTGTAAAAACGATATTTTTACCCTTTTCGGGTTTTTCGTCAACTTTGTAACTCTATAAAACCCATTGCTTAAATTTAACGTTTCATTACTTACATATTACGAAAAAATCCTCACTAAGGAGCATGTCCTGACATCGGACGTTTCGAGTTCGTTTTGGCCATTTTTCATAAAATGACCATTTTGCCCTTTACTCTTTTTCCTCCATTATTTCCTTAACTAAACTTTAATTTCTTAAAAACTTAGCATCTATGGTACTTACTGCCTACAGCAGTGTAGAAAACCAATGTTCCTTAGTGAAAATCTAGTTTTCACACAATTTTACAGTTTTGACCCGCAATACAAAAATATTTATATTTTTGCCACCAGAACCAAAAACAATCTTTTTAAACCATTACTCCCCATTTTTCATGGGGAACATTTTTGCTCAAAGTACCATATTCAAAATCCTTTGAGAAAATGACATTTTTGCCCTTTAATTTTTTTTCCAATTTTAACAAATTCTTGTAAAATTAAAATCTCACAAACGGTTGAGATTTTTGATGAATTGCCAATGACCCTTAACAGTTTCATCAAGATCTACAACTTTCATGTTGTAACTTTTTCAAAATTCCCACTGTACAGGGATGTTTTTGGGCATTTTTTAATTCTATCGAGAAGAAACTTTTTCTTTCAATTTAGTCCTTGGGGCATTTTTGTAAAAATCCGTTATTAATCAACATCTCTATCCTTACAAGGGCAGTTCCAACTCTTGTTTCAATCATTTTCATGCCCACTCATCAATTTTGCAAAGTTAGTACTAAAATTACAAAAATAGTACTTTTTGCAAAAACTAAAATTTTCAATATTCACCCCTTAATTTCAACCATACCCACATGCCATAAATCATATCCCCATGGAATTTAATCAAAGCCTTGCTTGAAAACCCACATGATTTTTTGACATAACAAAAATTAAAACAAATTCACTAAACTTTAAATTTAAAGAATCAAATCTTACCCAAATAACACTTTGTGCTTCTAGCCCTCCAAAAGCTCCTTTAAAACCTTTTTCCTAAGCATTTCTCACACAAAAATGGTTTGAATTAACTTTCCTTCTTTAACCCAAGAAAAACAATAAGAAACCTTGAAAAAAGTTAAGATTTTTACCTTAAAACTTGATAAAATCCTTGGGCTTTACTTCTTGAACTTAAATGGGGTCAATTTTGCAAAGATATGAAGTTGCAAAATTTTTGGGAGTGCTCATCCATGGCTGCTGGTTTTGGGAGGAAGAAGAAAATGGGATTTTGTGGTTTAATTTCACATTAAATGCAAGCTTATTTCTTTAGGTGACTCATAGTAATCCTTTACTTCACCTAGGTGTCTCCATGGGATTGGGCCACCTAGGTGTCTCAATTTGGTGTCCACTTGGTGGGCCCCAAAATTTATGTTGTGTAATTTTTCACCACACAGTTTTTTTCTTATATTGTCGTGGTAAAATCAATGCAAAAACATATCCTTAGACTGTATAAAATATTTTACTTGCCTCTGGTTTATTTTTGGAAGCCAGACATAACCTTTTTCATATCTGCCTTTCACTTAGCAGTATTCTTTTTACACTCCTTTAACTTAAACAGTCCAATTCTTATACTGTATTACTCTAATACTGTATAATTTTTCATATTATTATACAGTATTTTTCCTTAAATTGTATAATAATATGAAAAATTATAATGGATTCAAATTAGTGATTTGATTTGAGTTAGTGTGATTTAAATTAGGATTTGAGTTAGTGATTTGAATTATCCAAATTGACGTTTTAATGTGTATTTAAGTTTTAATCTGAGCATAGAATAAAATTAGAATATGTGTTTAGAGAGGTAGAGAAAATAGATTTTGATTTATCAACAAATTTAATAAAATCTTAATGTTAATTATCCTAAAAAATATGCAATATGATCTTAATTTATTCCTCTCTTTACTATGAACACAATAAAAAAAGAATCATCTCAATTGGATACCAATGAAGAAATTATGATTTTTTCCTCGAATATAGGAGAAAGAATTTTAGTTTTTACTATAGTAGAAATATCCAAGTATCAAAGTTTAGGGGGAGTCAAAACTCTAAAAAATTAGATTCTTGTTACTTAAAAGATTCAGATTTTGAGGGAAACAAACACGTATTTAAAGGATTCTTAATACTCGAATCCATATTTAAGTCCAAAAAATCCAAAGTGTTGTCCAAACAAACGAGTCTTATAATATTTATTTTTTTCTACACACATTAATTATACCTATATACTAAGGGTATGTAATGACTAGGAAAAAAAATCATTAATAAAACATAATATTTAATTAGGTTTAATTAATGAATTTACCCTTAAAAATTGTAATTTTTATAAAAATTACGATAATATATAAACAAGCCGTATTAAATGGATATTTCATTGTAATGTGATGCAATATTGTATATTTTTAATATAGATTTTATGAGTTTAGTTACTCAAAAATTTGTACGTAATATCCATAAAATGAATTTTATATCACAATTAATTGTAAAATTGTGATATACACGGATGGATAGTTATGGTTTGAACGAGACATAGAGGCCACCGATATCCAACCCAGTATAAAAAGAGGCTGATGCAGTACAAGTTTACTGATAAGTGAAAATACAGATATAAAAAATATTACGTTTGGCCTCCAAAAGTGAACCGAAGGTAAGTAAAATAGTTTACACAGTCTAAGGTTACGAGTTTGCACTGACTTGACCACAACAGTGTAGGAAAAATACTGTGGTAAAAAATTACACAGTATAAATTTTTAGCTCCATAGAGTGGATACTCCTTGGTTTTCTATTAGGCCACATGTCTAGAAATGTGGCCCAATCACCTTATGCCACCTAGGGGTATACTCATGGATTACCATAAGTCATCAAAGAGGGATAAGAAGCATTAAATGCATGTTTATCACAAATTTTTCTTCTTCTTCCACAAACTCCCACGGCACCATTGAAGGAGCTTTCTAAAAAAAAATTCTCAACCCCAAACCTTTGTAAAAACAACCCCACTTAAGTTTAAGAGGCAAGATTCAAGGAATTTTTACAAGTTTTAAGGTAAAAACCTAAACTTTTTAAGGGTTTTTAAGGTTTTTCTTGGGAAAAAAAAAAGAAAGAAAGGAAGCTAATCTATGGTGTTTTTGCATGAAATAGTGTTTAAGAAGGAGATCTAAAGGAGCCTTGGAAGGTTAGATATCAAAAAGTGCTATTTGGATAAGTTTTGAATTTCAAAGTTTTGAAATTTTGTAATTTTTGTTTTGATCTTTATTCCTTTAAGAATATATGGGTTCTTGAGCATATATTTGGGGGAATATCATGGATACCTGATGTATGGTATGTTGATATGGTGAAATTAAGGTTTAAAAAGTGATATTTTGCAATTTTAGAGTTAGTTATTCAAAAGTGATGTTAAACATGGAAAATGATTCAAACAAAGGTTGGAACTGCTTTTGCAGGGGTAGATTTACAGTTTCAAAATGGATTTTTACAAAAATACCCTAGGGACTAAATTGAAAGAAAAAGTTTTCCCTCAGCAGATTTGAAGAACGCCCAAAAACACCCATGTATAGTGAGATTGTGTGAAAAGTTAAAACACGAAAGTTGTAGATCTCGATGAAACTGTTAAGTATCACAAACGGTTCGTCAAAAATCTCAACCATTTGTGAGATTTTAATTTTTCAAGAATTTGTTTAAAGTGAAAAAAAATGTTAAAATGACAAAAATGTCATTTTTCAAAATGATTTAAGGTATACTTTGAGTAAAAATGTTCCTTACAAAAAATAGGACATTTTGATTTAAAGAGATAAATTTTAGCCCCAGGGACAAAATCGTCAAAATCTTTAGTTTAGGGACTAAACTGTAAAGTTTTATGAAAATTGGCCATAGATGAGAAATAAGGAGATCTGACCCACTAGGGTGTTATTTTAAAATTATTATATGATTATTTCCGTAAGAATAACAAAATCGAGCTCATGTAGGTTAGTAGACCCATAGAGGGCAAAATCATCATTTTTGTCCGAGAAACCCGAACCGCTCCGAAATGTTCCAAATAGGGAAAAAGAATAGTTAGAAAGATTTCCACCCTTCATTAGAAGTGATCAGGTAGAGTTAGATAGAAATAAAAAAAACCAGTGGTTTTCAGAGTTGTATACAGTTATGCAACTTAATTTATTAATTAATTAATGTTTTGTATTGAAACATAGTGGACTTGGCTAATGGCTTTGTAATTGGCCAACAGGATCCTAGAAGTCTAGGAGAAAGGAAATTGAGGTTGAATTGCCCGATATTCGAATCAAGGAAGTACCCATCCCACCTACAGTATGAAATTATAAGTATAGAGTGTGATATGTGTATATGTATACCTGTGTGTAGATCAAAGTATATACCTATGCGTATGCTATAACATGAATACCTATAAATACATTAGTGTATACTCGTGAGTATACGAAATAAATACCTGAGTGTATATTATGACATGTTCCTAAGTGTATATTATGATATGTATCTATACGTATATTATGTTAAGTACATGTGTATACATTATGACATGAACCTATATGGATATTAATGTATACCTGTGTATATAAAGTATGTACTTGTATGTACTATGTTGTACAAGAGAGTTTATGTTTGTGTATAACATGTGATTATCATTTCATGCATGGTATGACAATCATAATAAGTGAACTGGTAAACATATCACCATAAATTAAGAAGAGTGTCTTACTGACTCCTGACTCAAGAGGAGTTTAAGGATTATAGTATGGTCTCGTTGTTACGAAGACTTAAGTACGCAATGGTACGAATATTTGGGCCCTAGTTAAAGATAAGAAATGAAAATGATAAAGATGGTTTATAAAAAAGCATAAGTGAATCATGCATTTTATTGAGTGTGCATGTGGGTTATATGGGTTTTACTGGGCGTAACCTCATTAAGTATTTTATGCTGTAGGTATTCCGACGAGAAGGTCATAATAATTTTATGGATGAGCTGGCAGAAGGATTACAAGGTATGTTGGTTTTCGTGCATTCTTTGAACTCAATGGACTCAAATTTGGATTCGAGTATCAAGAATCCTTCAGATATGGGTTTGTTTCCCCTAAAATCTGAATCATTTGAGTATCAAGAATCTAAGTTTTCAGAGTTCTCATCCCCCCTTAAACTTTTGATACTTAGATATCTTTACTACAGTAAAAACTAAAATTCTCTCTCTTATATTTGAGGAAAAAAAATCATAACTTCTTCATTTAATATCCAGTTGAAATGATTTTTTTTTTACAGTAAAAACTAAAATTCTCTCTCTTATATTTGAGGAAAAAAAATCATAATTTCTTCATTTGATATCTAGTTGAGATGATTCTTTTTTTACTGTGTTCTTAATGAAGAGATGAATAATCAAGGTCCATATTGCATATTTTTTAAGATCATTAACATTAAGATTTTATCAGATTATTAATAAATCAAAAACTATCTTCACTACCTCTTCAAACACAAATTTCAATTATATTCCATACTCAAATTAAAACTTAAATATACATCTAAACGTCAATTCAAATAACAATTTAAATCACTAACTTAAATCCTAATTCAAATCATACTAACTCAAATTAAATCACTAATTCGAATCCATTTACCAAACGGACTCTAAGAGCGCTAAACCAGCTCTTCATTAACGTTTTTCTTCTCTTTTTTGCCCCTCGTTTATTTTTTTATAGCCTATTTGGTAAAATTAATTTTAATCAACTTTTCAATTAAAAACAATATAAAACTTTTATATACTATAATAAAAAAATTTATTATAATATAAAACTTTTATATTTAATAATATTTATAGTTTTAACTATTGTATTAAACAACATATCAATCTTTACTCACCTTGGTACTTCGTTTTGCCCTCAGAGTTATTTCTTCACCATCTCTCTGCCTACATGTCCAACCTTCTCAATCTTTCTTTAACTTTTTCTGCCCTTGAAACAAGTAAAGAAGCTGAACGAACGGTGCAAACGGGGTATCACAACCATAGTGGGACCTACCATATTAGCCTTTAAATCTCACATATATCGTACATGGCGGCTTATCTGAAATTTTTTGGGACCCAGTTTTTTTTAGAAGAATAAAGTTGGCCTCACCACACACGTGGCAGGACATGGTTGCCCCCATTTACTCAAAAAATAAATTGTTTTTTTTAACTTTCTCGTTTCACGTCCTCTATTTTCTTATGGTAAAACTAAAATAACCTTGCAACTAACAAGACCCAATTTAAAAGTATAATAGAAAAAAAAAAAGAATCTTGAGAGTTTTATATTGAAGCAATGATGAAGAGGCGCACTTAAAACTTAATTGAGATTCTAATTAAGATATAAATATTGATGTTGCCAAATACTTATTCAACTTTAAACTCAATACAGTCTAAAATTCTAAATTGAATCCTCTAAACAAAGGCCCTATGTAACACATTTCCTTGCAATTCTCTTAATTTCACTTATTCTCTTTAGCGTTTTATTAATTCCAAACTTATGAGTTTAACATATACGCTTGGCAATTATTTCCTTCATTTTTTCTACCCTTGTAGAGGCTAAAAGTCTATATAGCCATTCTAAAATTGAGTATTTGGGAGTGCATCCTTACAAATGTTAGGTTATCTATACAACATGTTTTGCAGCTAAATATTATCAAACAGGGAAGAACCAAAAAAATTAGTAAGGGGAAAGTGGAAATGTTATTGAACTAACGAGGTAAAGGGTGAATTGTAAGGGGACGGAATATAATTTTTATCAAAATTCATATTCAAAATTGCATGGAAAAAAGTTTAAAGAGAACGGCCATCTATCCTCGTCCTATGTAGCTATCTAAGGTGGATGAAGCTACCCTTAGAAACAATGTTGAAGCTACCCTGATCTTATTTCATCTTTGGTAGCATCTCATTATTCCGTGGTTCCACAAGCTTTGCTAGGTTTGCAAAATAATTGAAACTGAGCTATAAGAAGAGATATCAAAACAATGATCAAGCAGGCTAACACAAAATGCTATCCAGATAAGACTTCCAATCGTCCACCAATTATATGCAAGTATTAGCCTGAAAGGCATTGCCTTATCAAGTCCTTTTTCCAGTCTATTTCACATGCGCCAAATTTGAAGTGGTTCCCAATCGTTTTTTGTGGTAGGTTATATCTTTTTCTATGGACTTTCTTAAAGGTTTCTTAATTCCCCCAAATTTGCACTGGACAAGAATTGCAGATCTTAGTTTGGCCATCTAGTCTGGCGAAGTAATTTTTAAAATAATTAAGTTATGGCCAACCACTCTAGCTAGTAATATACATGTTATTATGTTAAAGATCCGATGACAATGCAGGTATGGCCAACCACTCTAGCTAGTAATATCGAGTATTTTTATTCTAAGAAGATGGATATTATTTGGACACATCCCTAAATCTTCTCTCAAACCTTGATACGATGAAGACACATTACCGGACACAATGACAAACATATCGTTGTTCCCATGATATTTAGGATAGAGAGGGCATGCCACTGAGACGACATACGACATTTACATTCAAAGAACAAACTTGAGTGTGCGGATAACATGTGGAGGGACGTTTGGATAAATGGGCTAAAGAAGAAGTGTATTTTGATAAGTAGACCCAAAAATCTTAAAATTGGCTAAATGGCCTAGAAGCCACGTCATAAAAAAAAACATAAAACAAAATACCAAGTTGGAAAGCCACCTTAGCAACCAAAATTGAAGGAAAAAAAAAAATGAATCCCTCGAACGGGATTTATCCAGGTCCAAATCCCCCATAACCTAAAGCCCCAATTTGGAATTCCCCTTATTCTCCTTCCACCTGTCTCCAAGGGTCCAAGCTCAGGTTTTCTTCTTCAATTCACGATTGAGGCCCCTGAGAAGAGCAATCATTCTTCTTTTTTCCGTATTCTTATTCTTCGTCTTCTTGTTTTCTTCGTCTTCTTCTTCTTCTCTTCAGTCCTAAATCCAAAGACAGGGACATGGGTTAAATCCATAGCAGCTCATCTCCATTGATATACACAAGGTATTTTTTTTTTTAAATTTTATTGATATACTCAAAACATCAATTAATTAGAGAATGTTTTATGAATTTCTTTGGTTCTGATTTTTTTGTTTTTGATTTTTTTTTTGTTTCGTTTCTTTATAGCCTATCTTCTTCTTCTTCTTCAGTCCCAAATCCAAACACATGAGTTAAATCTATAGCAGCTCATCTCCATTGAACGCCAAGTAGTTTTTTTTTTTTTTTTAATTTCATTGATTTACTCACATTTGTTATTGAGTTCTTTTGTTGAGACAACAAAGAAACTACCTACAGATAAAAAAGAGCATCTTTTGAAATGTTTGGAAGCAGCTTGATTGGCCATTTGTGGCCTCTACAGTGTATGCACCATTGTTTTTTGATATATTTGGTCTTAGCTTCCGCACAACAATATACAACTTGTAGTTGTCTTACATATTGAATGTCAAATTAGCATCTTGCTGAATAAATTATGGTAATTTTTTACCTGACAACCTTGCTAATTATTCAATAGGATCCCCCTGAATTTTTTGTTTCTGATTTTTTCATTTATGAATTTTATAGCCTTTTGTTTAGAGAATGTTTTGTATTGCAAGCAGAATGTTATCCAATAGCAAATGCTTTAAGTTATTGTATTAATTGCTTATCATTGAGAAGAAAAACATTGAAGAGGGTTTGTGGTTGATAATGCATGACATTAAATTGAAAAGAAAAGACTACTTGACCAAATTTTACAACCTGTATTACATGTTGATACCATTTGCTATGTTTGGGTTTTAAAACATAAATTTTCTCTATTTTTGAGTGTTTTCAATTTATCTAGTAGTGCAACAAGATCTTAATTTAGTAGATTGTAATTAGTTAGTTTGGCATGATCTCACTTTTTTACAGAGGATATTTTTGTAAATTTTTTATTTGTACTTTCTTGGGTTGTTACCATAAATGAGTTAAGTGTCTTCAATGACTAGATTTTATGAGAATGCCAACATCTTTGTTATATAACTAAAAGATGCTTCGTAATTCTTGATTTGTGTTTAAATCTTGGTCGGTTACTGTCTTGTTCCTTTCATCATAGTCGTGGATCATTATTTAATAATTTTTTTGGTTTTGCAGTTCGGTAACTAAATGGCTTCGTTGCCAATTTATTTTGACGTTGAAGGACATTGGAATGAGCTGGAAACTTGTTGGCTATGGTGTGAGATGCAAATTGAAATGAAAGGAATTATGTTAGAAGAGGAGAGTCCTAATTTGAGCATGTTAATTAACGAGATTTGTACAAAAGCTAGAATTGAGCTTGGAAATAAGTCGTTGAAGATAACCTACATGCCACCAAAACAATCTGATAAGATGAAGCCGATTAGAATTTCTGACAATGATGACCTGTTAGTTTTTATGGGGTTACTTAATTACAGTGTTAGCACAGTACCTTTGCATGTTCAGGTGGAAGAAGAAGAAATGAATTCTGTTGAACTAGATATTGTAGTTCGAGAGGAGATTGCCTCGGCTCCTAGTAATGAAAAAGAAATTCAGAGGAATCCGCCAGATGAGGAATTTTTTGTTGATGTTGCTTTAGACGATAATGCCTTAGCTCTTACTGAAATGGGTCCACTGCCTCCTCCACAACCACTCATGATTTTAAATGCAAGAGAAGTCGAATCATCCTCAGCTTTGAATAGTTTTACATTCAATGATGGGTCTAATTTACAGGTTGGTGACCACTTTAAAAACAAGAGAGAGTTAAGGACAAAACTTCATGTTATAGCTTTACAAGGAAGGTTCAAGTTTTTAACAAAAAAATCGAACAAAAATTTACTCATAGTAGAGTGTGTGGATCCAAATTGTAAGTGGCGTGTTCGGGCATGTAAGTTGTCATTGTCAAACATGTTTATTATTCGTAAGTATTGTGGAATTCACTCTTGTTCGCTAGAAAAACGTTCATCAAAGCACAGGCAAGCATCATACTCTGTTATTGGGGAGTGCATCAAAAGTCAATTTGTAGGTGTACCACAAGGTCCACAGCCTAAGTCAATAGGGAATTATGTTCGTAGCGAATTTGGAACAGATTTTAGTTACTACAAAGGTTGGATGGTCGTCAGCATGCAATTAACCTCATAAGGGGTATGGCCGAAGAAAGTTTTGCCATCCTTCCGTCGTACTGTCATATGCTTAAGTTTGTAAACCACGGCACTGTTACCCACATTAAGGTTGACGATTCAAAGAGGTTTAAATATCTTTTTGTGGCACATGGACCCTGCATACGAGGATTTGTTTGCATGAGGAAAGTAATAGTTGTCGATGGAACATTTTTGAAGGGAAAATTCAGAGGCGTGCTAGTTGTGGCCACAGCTCAGGACAGTGAATGTTGTTGTTATCCCATTGCTTGGGGGATTGTGGACAAAGAAGATGATGCATCGTGGACATGGTTCTTTTCAAAGTTGAAGGAAGTTGTGAAAGATTGCGAAGATTTAGTTTTCATATCTGATTGGCATCGAAGTATTAAGAAGGCTGTTGAGACAGTTTATGAGTCAGCACGCCATGGTTGTTGCACATTTCATGTGGCGCAGAACATCAAGGCTACGTTCCATTCTAGCGGTGTTCTACCATTGTTCTTTAAAGCTGCTAATGCTTATCGAATTGATGAGTTCCATATGTTTTTCAAGGATCTTTGTTCTAATTATCCACGTGTTGGGAGATACCTGCAAGAGCAGGTTGGCTTTGAGAACTGGTCTCGTGCTCATTTTAAAGGAAATAGATACGATATTATGACCTCAAAACTTGTTGAATCATTGAATGGAATGCTTGAAGATGTCAGAGATTACCCCGTTGTTGCCTTGTTAGATTTTGTGTTGGGAAAGATGTCTATGTGGTTTAACAAAAGGTGAACCAAAGCTGTTGTTAATACCTCAGTTTTGACACTGACGAATGAGAAAATACTCCATGACAGGTATGACAGAGTTGGATTTTTATCAGTGAATAAGCTCAATATTGATGAGTACTACGTTGTAAGTGGAGAGGTTTCTGCAATAGTGAACATTAGATTGAGAACTTGTACTTGTCGCGTGTTTGACGTAGATCAAATGCCATGTGAACATGCAATTGTAGCTTGTGGGAAGGCACAAACATCCGTTTATGAATTATGCTCACATTATTACAAGACGAATACATTGGTTAATGCATATGTAGAGACACTTTATCTTGTACTAGATTCGTCCCAATGGGAGATTCCCGATGATGTTAGGGAAATGCTCATTTTACCACCAAATATTAAGCAAAGACGTGGTAGGACAAAACACAAAAGAATTTCAAGTACAGGCAAGAGCAGCAAGTAGAGAAGAAACATGTGCGCTAGATGCGGACAATACGGGCATTATCAAAAGACTTGTAGGAATGCGCCAATTTCTTGATTTCGTTTGTTGCTAAGAGATAATGAATTTTTATGTTTTCGACGAAGTTATTGTTAATTGTTCCATTTAATATCATTATTGTCTTGTTCTGTATTGTTCTATACAGGGTTTCCTTAAAATATGACTAAATTAAGTCGTTATGCTGTTGAAATTTACAAAACTTAAAAATTTAAGGGGATCGATATGGGTCTACATGGTATTGACTGTTAGATATGTATGTCCTAAGGAGTAAAAATGTAATACATTTTTTGGAGACATTTTTTATCAATAAAGAATTTATTTATTTACATATACCAAATCTTGTCCTCTTTACGTTCATATTTGTTGAATGTATGATAAGCAAACAGTAGTCTGAGACTGTCGGTCTAAACCTTTAAGAATTGGGCATATGATGGACTGATTATGTGGAAGACACGATTCTTAAGGTGACGGTCTAAAACATATGATCCGCAATCGAGGGAATAAAGTTGGACGCTTTATTCATGCAAAGATTGTTATGTTGTCTATATCCCTATTAGGAGATGGTTTGTCTTGACCATCGGAGTTGGACTCCGTGAATAGAAACATTGGCACGTTGTCATAGGTAACGATGTGTTGGATCGGGACACAAAGTGAATTGATTTGGATTAATAATTTTGTCTTGGCAAATCGATTCACTTTAGACAATCATTTGTATTGTATCTTAATCCTGAGATGGATAGTGGGCCGTTGTCTCGACTTGTGTCTTTTGATGTACCAAAGGGTGACTCCCACATCTCAATAGTGGTATGCATGCCGGTACGTTAGAGGCATGACTCTTGATAGCGTAGACTTGTTATTCATAGATATGAAATCCATAGCTCCTCTTTAGGAGTAATGATATCCTCTTATATGCGTTATCCTGTAATTGAAAAATTGGAGAGCTCAACCATTTGGATACATATGTGTAACCGAATGGTATACTATCTGTTGATGCTTACCGTTGTCCGGCGTCGGATCAACACCCACGTGCGACTGTGCACGTTCTGACCTCTTCTTAGGCTTGCCCTTGACCGAGAGTATGTACCTGTGAGAGGGATAGTTCAGAGAATAGTGGGGTTAGTCAATAGACAAGGGCTCTTTGATGCTCAAGGCAGGTATTGCTCGACAGAGGTTGGCAGCTAGTTAGGTGTGAAGAAGTCTCTCTCTCTAAAACGTCATAAATGCATCCTATTTATAGGCTACCAGCTGGATCGGGTGCAAGATGGGTTTTGCCCATTACCCAGGTGTCACATCAAAGTGTGTCAGGCAGTAGGTGACAAGTGTCGCGTCCATCACCCAATGAATTGGACTCTATCAGACGGCAGCACGTTTGCCTGGTGTTGGCCTACAAGGATGGGTAGTGACGTATCTTTATGAATAACGTGGTCCGACCCGAGCTACCGTACATCCCCGAGGTGGCAGTCTTCTTGGGGCGTGCCCTTGAATGAATGGGAGGCACCTCGGGAAGAAGTCTAAAGCGTTGGGTCGGACAGTAGGCTCCTTGATGTCTGCCGAGCTTTATTGCCGACCAACAAAGTTAGCATCCTCGGCAGTGGCGCCGAGCTTACCCTCAACATTAGCCCCCCAGTTCACCTGGTTGGTGTTCGACCGGGTGGACTATGCCGAGTGGGTGAGGTCGGCTCAAAGGAGGAAGACCAAACGACACTTAAAAGCGGGGTGAGGTGAAAAGACGCGCGGATCAGACGGGGGAGACGTGTCGCATTGTGGCCGTCTGTGCGGCTGTCAGGCGTATTAATTGCGCCTCTTGGGTTTTCGCGCTCGAGTTTCCCACTTAAAATGGCTATAAATAGGGTCCCTCCCCTTCGTAATTTGCACTTCATTTTTAGAAATCTTTCGACCGAAAAATTTTAGCTGCCGAGCTCAAGTAGTATAGCCGAGGATTGCATCACCCGAGCTACCAAGAACCCGAGCAGGTAATTTCCCGAGTGAAAATGAGCGATTTGTCCGACTCACAGAACGTAGAGGTTTCATGGTCGGAAAGTAGCGAGGAGAGCAGTAGCTCTTCTTCGACTCAATCCGACGCCGAGGCGGCGTCCCCAAGACGGGATGGGGCCAGTCGGCTGGAGTAGATCCTAAGGGTCGATTCCCAGACCGTGCCCGAGTAGGAGTTTTTAAATATGCTGGGCGGGCGTAAGCTTATTAGGCCGTCCAGAGAACAAGACCCTTATGTAGGGGCGGTGACAGCGGGCTCTTCCTGAGTTTTTCCAAGGGAGAGGACCGAGTTTTAGGCCCACGAGGATGCTCCGAGCACCTCTGGTCGGAGTGCCAGGGCCCCCGTCCAAGTCGCGGGGGTGATTACGGTTGATGTCTCCGATGAGGAGCATGCAGCCGAGGAGACAGGGGCAGAGCAGCAGGAGATGGAGCAGGAGGTCCAGGCCACCCGCGTGCGGGGTGTTACGGCATATCGGATAAGCCGTCCTGGGCAAACCTCGGTGGCGGGTTATACAAGCGCCATCACAGAGTCGCGGTTAGAGACCCTACGCGCCGAGTATGGCATTCCGGCCGATGTGATTCTCGCCGTTCCCGGTGAGGGAGACTCACCTTTAGACGCACCGGAGGGATTTATCACGCTTTACGCCGAGTTCTTCAAGGCCGGGCTGCGTCTACCACTGCACCATTTTCTCCGCCGGGCACTCAACGACTTTAATGTGTGCCCGGCACAATTAAACCCGAACAGCTATAGATCGCTGATCGGGATGTATATTTTGTGGAAGTACCACCAGAGTACTGAGATGCCGCTGGAGGCCTTCAAGCAAGTATTCAAGATGAAGAAGCTTCCTCGGCAGTCCGGCTGGTACTACTTCACCGGCTTCAGAAAGGACTTTATCCTGGGCAACCCCGACTCGGACAAGCTATGGAAGTACGAGTGGTTCTATGCCGGGGGAAACTTTTTGGCTCGAGCTGGTGAAGCTGTCCCCGAGGATGAGCAAGTGCCGAGGTCATTTGAGCAGGGGCATGTTTGGACCAAGCGTCCTTGGGCACCGAGCTGTATAATAAAGGCCGTGGATGAGCTGTTCGAGAAGCCAAAGTCGTCCAGACAACAGTCCTTCCTGCTTAGGAAGGATACTTTATCTAGTTACGGCTAGTTTGGGGAATTCAACAGCCTTCCCCGAACTGTCCGTCTTGCCCGGGGTGCCGGGCAGGTTACAGTTGCTCGTCCGAGTGCCGCGGACGTTCCAGGGCCAAGCACTTCCCGATCAGGGTGGCCGACGGGGGAGCCTTCCACGTCCGATTCTAAGGACTCGTCAAGTGGCTCCTTCGATGCGGGGCCACCTGTAGCCGACGAGGATCTCGAGGACGTAATAAGGTTCCTATACCCGTCTCGCCCACTCCGGATCGGAGGTCAGCCCGGGACCTTATTTATAATCGCCTCTTTTTTATTCCGACCTTCTCTTGACTTTGATTTTCTTTGTGCAGAAATGACGGCACCGACCTCCCGTGCTGACAGGCGTGCCCAGATGGCAAGCTAGAGGAAGGGCAAGGGCAAGGCTATCGACGTGGGGAGAAAACGCAAGAGGACGCCGATGCCCGAGCCCCCAACCCACACCGGGCAGACCTCATCAGTCCAAGTTCCACCACTTCCGCCGCAGCCGACCAGGGCCTCACCAGAGGTCGGTTCAGAAGATGAAGCCGCCAGAGCTTCTCCCGAGGACCGGCAGAGAAGGCGCCCGAACTACCGTGGTACGGTTCTTGAGCGCCTCGGAGATGCGGTCCCCCAGGATGACTTCTTCATGAACATCCAGGGCGAGGACTTCCAGAGCGCATGCAACATAGCCTTCCGAGCCACTGCCTCGGTAAGAATCGGAGCTAATTAATAGTTCTCTTCTTGTGATATGTTGCCGAGGACTGACGTCCTAATTTTTGCAGTCGAGCACCATCGTGCATATGGTGCACTCCATTGGGATGAAGGAGATCCACAAGGAGAAAGAGATGCACAAAAAGACCCTCCTGAAGAAGTTGGACTCCGACAAAAAGCTTAGTGAGAAGAACATTGAGCTAGATCAAGCCAAGGAGTCTCTCATACAATCCTAGGAGGAGGCTCGGAAGGCAAGGGCTGAGGCCGAGGACATGTCGAGGCTGCTTAAGGAGGCGGAAGGTAAAGCTGCACGGCTGGAAGACAAAGTTGCACGGCTTGAGGGGCAGCTGTCAACCCTACAAGCCGAGCACCAACAATTTGTGGCCGGGCTCCCGGACCGCCTAGCCAGTGCGGTCGAGCAGTTTAAGACATCCCCGGAGTATACCGATCTCTACTTCAACGGCATGACAGACCTCTATGACCACCTGATAGAAAAGCACCCCGAGGCAGCTGGATTCGACTGGTCGGTCATAGTCGAGCCGGACCAAGATGACGTCGAGCAACAGCGGGGTGTCCAGGATGAGGTCGTCGTGGTGGATGGTGACGATGACGGGGATGAGCAGGTCACCGAGGGAGGCAGGGACGAGGACACGGCTGGGGATGAGACCCAGGCCGATTGAACCTCTTTTCTTTCCCCCCCTTTTTTTTTGTATTCGGGCTCGGGAGGTGCCCGGTTTCCTTGTGCCTCCTAGATAAATAGAGATAAAACATTTTATCTTTCCCCGTTTTGCGTCCACTTTTCTTACGTGTAGTTCTGTTGTTGTTGTGTTTTTTTTTTTTTACATCCCACGTAATTTTCATCAAAGTTAGGCACTTCTCGGGGAGGATCCCATGCTAGGAACCAGCTATCTCGACAGCAAGTGTGGTCGACTTCTGCCTCGTCCGCTCAGTTTATCCGAGCGCGAAAGTTTGGTACCTCTGTTGTCGAGTTGTCCGAGCAGAGGTAAATGGCACCTCTGTTCTCAGTTAATCCGAGTAGTTATCCTTCTCTGCTTGGTTGATTACTCCAAGCAGGTTTAGGTTAGTCTTGGTCAATCCAAGTACTTCTGTTCTCGGTCACTCCGAGTAGTTATCCTTATCTGCTCAGTTATCCAAGTAAGTTTAGGTTTCTGATCTCGGTCGGGCAGAATATAGACGACGTATAGCTACCCTTACCCTGTTACTTGTTCAAGTTTTAAAGAAACTTTGCAAGTGTAGGAGTTGTCATACATGTCTTGTGTCGAGCAACTTACCGGGTCGTCTGTACGGCGGTAGACCTAGGATCGATAAACCGACCAGCCCCCAGTTTAGTATAAGTAGGATGACTCTCCCTAGATGGGAGTTAGCATCCCGTCCTCCGAGCTGGAGTTGTGGCATCTTGGACATACTTTTCCCTTAAATACATTACTCAAGTGCAATGATATTTGAGAAGTTGTGCTCCATTAATGTAATATTTACATGGATTTGTCTAGCCCTGCTCAGCAGGCCCAGTTACAAAAAAATTGTGGCCAGAGATCAAAAAAAGGAAGTCTGGCTCTGATCTTTAAGAATAGAATCTTTTTAAGAGCTCGGCATTCCATGGATGCCCGAGCTGATTCCCCTCCGTATCGGTCAACCTATAAGTGCCTGGTCGCACGACACCTTCGACTTTAAAAGGACCTTCCTATTTCGGACCAAAGGACCCGAGACCGGGTTGTTGGACCGTGACCTTCTTCAATACCAAGTCACCAACTTTAAAGTTTCTTGGCTGAACTTTTTTGTTATAATACCGAGCTACCACCTGGTTCCGAGCTGCGTTACGAATCAAAGCTCGGTTTCTTTTTTTTCAAGTAGGTCGAGCTCGGTCATCATGAGGTTTACGTTCAGAGCTTCTCCGTATTGCTTAACCCTTAAGCTCGGTAATCCTACCTCGGATGGGATGACAGCCTTTGCCCCGTAAACCAAGGAGAACGGTGTTTCGCCAGTCGTAGCCCGTGTAGTTGTTCGGTATGCCCAGAGCACTTGGGGTAGTTCGTCAATCCACGCACCCTTAAGCCCCTCGAGTTTCTTCTTTAGGTTATCTTTGATTGTCTTGTTCACGGCTTCAACCTGGCCGTTACTCTGTGGATAGCTCAGGGAAGAGAAAACTTTCTTAATGCCGAGCTTCTCGCATAGATGACGTAGACCCGAGGAGTCAAACTGTTTGGCATTGTTAGTCACAATAGTGTGCGGGATTCCGAACTGGCAAACGATGTTTTTCCATACAAAGTTGGTGCACTTGGCTTCGGTCATGCTGGTACAAGGCTCAACTTCGATCCACTTCGTCAGATAGTCTATGGCGACGATATAGTATCTGAATTGCGAACGGGCCGGAGGGAGAGGTCCGATCAAGTCGATGGCCCACTTGGCAAATGGCCACGCCGAAGTTACCGGATGGAGAGGCTCGGCGTGTGAACCTAGCACCCTAGCAAATTGCTGGCATTTGAGGCATTTTCGTGCAAAGCTCTCGCAGTCTTGCTGCATGGTGGGCCAGTAGTAACCCTGCCGGAGGCATTTCTGGGCCAAGGAGCGTCCACCGGAGTGATTGCCACATAGGCCTTCATGGATCTCCTTCATTAGATATTCGGCCTCCTTGGGGTCCAAACATCTTAGGCATGGCGTCGTGTAGCCTCGCCGGTACAACTTCCCCCCCCAATCATCGAATACCAGGCCGAGCTGTTACGTACCCGACGTGCTTCTTCACGGTCGTCAGGTAATTTGGCTATGGTCAGGTATCGGATGATCGGGTCCATCCATGTACATGTCGGCTCCGCAGCCAGGCTCATGACCTCCTTATTAATACTTGGTCCGGAGAGTCTTTCGATGGGGACGGACATCGAGTCTATTCCACCCATCCCAGAGGCTAGTCGGGCAAGGACGTCGGCTTCCGCGTTCTCGAATCGGGGGATTTGCTTAAAAGTATAGGACTTAAATTGTCCAAGCAACTGTTTCGCTTCCTTTAAATATGCCGCCATCGATTCTGCCCGGGCCTAAAATCCTCCAGTGACTTGCTGCACCACTAGCATCGAGTCACTATAGATGGTCAGGCGATCGACTCCGAGGTCTCGGGCAATTCGCAGTCCGGCTAGCAAAGCTTCATACTCCGCTTCGTTGTTAGAGGTCTTGAAGTCGAAACAAAGGGCATAAATGACCTTATACCCGTCAGGGCTTGTTAGAATCAAGCCAGCCCCCGATCCGTCGACGCAGGTTGAGCCGTCGACGTGTAGTTTCCAGTTTGGCTCCGGGGAAAGGCCTTGTTCACTGCAGCTAGCTGTATCCGGCTTCTCAACGGGTGATTTCTCAATTAAGGGAGCCACTTTTCTGGCCTCTGTAAATTCGGCAATGAAATCCGCCAGGACTTGAGCTTTTATCGCCGTTCTCGGCACAAAATGTACATCATATTGGCCCAGCTCAACCGACCACTTGGCCATTCGGCCTGATATTTCCAGATTCTGTAAAACTTGCCAGAGAGGGAACTTGGTCAGGACCTTGACGGTATGGCCTTGGTAATACGGCCGCAACTTCCGAACCGATGTTATTAAGGCTAAGGCCAGCTTCTCCAACGGAGGGTACCGCTCCTCGGCACCCTGGAACGCGTGGCTGGTATAGTAAACTGGTCTTTGGATCCTGTTTTCGTCTCGGACTAATACCGAGCTGACAGCCTTCTTCGAGACGGCTAAATAGGCGGTTTAAACCTCATCGGGCGAAGGTTTGGACAGGAGCGGGGGTATAGCTAGGTAAGTTTTTAAGTCTTGGAAAGCTTCCTTACACTCCCTGCTCCACTCAAACCTCCCCTTAAGTGCATTGAAAAAAGGGTGACACTTGTCGGTAGCCCGGGAGACAAACCTTGACAAGGCGGCCACCATGCCAGTAAGCCTTTGCACGTCTTTCACTGTCCGAGGAGGATGCATGTCGATAATTGCTTGGGCCTTTGCCGGGTTGACCTCGATTCCTCGTCGGTTAACCAAAAATCTGAGGAATTTGCCTGAGCCGACGCCGAAAGCGTATTTTGCCGGGTTGAGTTTCATCCCATATTCCCGGAGAATGTCGAAGCTAGCTCGGAGGTCGGCCATGTGGTCCTTCGCTTGGACAGATTTTACCAACATGTCGTCCACGTAGACCTCCATAGTTTTCCCGATCAGTCGAGCGAACATTTTGTTAACAAGGCATTGATAAGTAGCCCCGGCATTCTTGAGACCAAACGGTATTACAACGTAACAGTACAAGCCCTGGTCAGTAACAAACGAGGTTTTGACTTGGTCTTCTTCGGCCATTCTTATCTGATTATATCCGGAGTATGCGTCCATGAAGCTCAGTAGCTCGTGGCCGGCTGTGGCATCGACGAGCTGGTCTATCCAAGGAAGTAGGAAGCAGTCTTTCGGGCAGGTCTTGTTAAGATCGGTATAGTCAATGCAGACCCGCCACTTGCCGTTCGCCTTTTTGACGAGGACGACGTTTGCTAACCATTCTGGGTATTTGACTTCTCTAATAAACCCAGCCTTCAGGAGTTTCTGGACTTCATCATTGATCGCAGCATATCTCTCCAGATTAAAGGCCCTTCATTTTTGTATCACCGGCTTGTGGCCAGGTTGGACGTTGAGCCGATGGCTGATGATGCTCGGATCTATGCCGGGCATGTCCTCATGGGACCATGCAAAAACGTCTCGGTATTCGAAAAGAAGGGATTCCAGGTCGGCCCGGATCTCAGGTCGCAGCTGTGATCCGAGTTGGACTGTGCGTTCAGGCCTTTCAGGGTCCAGGGAGAACGGCACTAAGTCTTCGACCAGGGTACCCCTTACCTCTTCATCGGGCAACCTGGGATCCAGGTCCGCTAGCATCTTTGGCGTCGGATCGGTTGGGAGATCGGTCTCGTTGACCGAATAAATGGCCAGGATTCCATGTTGCTGAGCTGAGGCTGCCCGGACAGTATTTGCATAGCAAGCCCGGGAGTCCGTCTGGGATGGGCGGATCACTCCGACGCCACCGTCGGTCGGAAACTTCATCGCCAAGTGATATGTTGAAACCATGGCCTTTAATCCGTTCAGTGTCGGCCGGCCGATGATGATGTTGTACTGGGAGGGTTTGTCGATGACTAAAAAGTCGACTACCTGAGTGACCCTGGCAGCTCCTTCTCTGAAAGTTACTGGCAGACTGACCTTCTCGATTGCCCGGACACATTCTCCTACGAAGCCGAAGAGTGGAGTCCAAACCGGGACTAAAGGCGCGTTGCTTATCTTCAACTTGTCGAATGCTTGTTTAAAGAGGATGTCTGCCGAACTGCCATTGTCAACTAAGACACGCCGTACAACATTGTTGGCGATAGGCAGTTCACAAACCAAGGCATCATTATGAGGATGCATCAATCGGTCTGCTTCTTCTTCAGTGAAAGTGATTGGGGTGTCTTCTTAACGGCATATCTTGTTGATGTGATAGGACACATTTATGAACTCACCCCGTTCGACCCGCTGAGCTTCTCTGACGTAGGATCGCTGCCCACTAGATGTGTCCCCAGTGACAGGCCCGCCAAATATCATGTGTACGATATTCGGGGGTTCCGGGGCGTTCCCACTATCGGTCCTGGGTCGGCTTTGTATGTCTCGGCCCGACGAGTCGTTCCTTCCAGAGGTGGCCCTCGGGGTTATAACCCATTCCACGAATTCCTGTAACATACCTTCTCGGAGCAACCTTTCTATCTGGTCCTTCAGCTGGATGCATTCCCGAGTAGTATGCCCCACGTCCTTGTGAAATTCGTAAAACTTCGACTGGTTGCGCTTCACCCTACTGCCTCGGAGCTTGGGCGGCGGTGTTAACAAATTCTTGTCGCCAACCTAGGCGAGCACCTCATCGATAGTTGCTACCAAGGGCGTGTAGTTTTGAAACTTACTGGTTGGCCCCTTTGGCTTATCGACTTTCTCTTTCTTCTATTTCTTTGCATGCTCGGCGCTGCCCTGTTTCGGTGCCTTTTTCTGCTTCTTATCCTTTTTTGTTCCGCTCGGGCTAGCCTCTTCCCGGCGGCTCTTCATGTATTCGGCAGCGTCCGCGTGTCTCTGGGCATACCCGAGCATTTGTGAAAACGTGCTTGGCTGCTCGAAGGCCAAGGACCATGTCAGCTTCTCGTCTCGGAGGCCCCCTACAAAAATATGTTTGAGGGTCTCGTCTTCGACGTGCTTGACCTCGAGAGCTGCCCGGGTAAACCGGTTAATGTAATCCCTGACGCTGTCGTCTCCCTGCTTAACGGCATACAGGCAAGTTATTTCTTTCCTTCGCGTCCTGGTTGTAGAGAATGCGGAGGAGAAGGCATCGGCTAGATGCCGAAAAGAAGGAATTGACCCGGGTTCGAGTCGTCGGAACCACTGCCGGGCAGGGCCTGTAAGAGTGAGTGAGAAAGCTTTGCACATCGTAGCGTCGCTGGCGTTCTGCAGTAGCATGTGTCCCCGAAAGAGTTCGGCGTGCTCATCAGCGTCAATGGCTCCATCGTAAGGCTTGACCTACGGGACTTTGAATTTTGGCGGCATAGGCGCCCGCATTATGTGATCCGGGAAAGGCAGATCCTGAGCTCCGATTTCATCTAGACCGAATCTACAATTTCGGATCTTATCAATCTGTCGCTGTAGTGCCCGGAACTGATGGCTGTTGGTGTCTTCGGGCAGTTCGACCCGATAGGGTACTCCGCCCACCGCACGACCTCCAGCCCCGGCCTGACGATTTCTGTTAATTCCTTGAGACCCGAGCCGGTCAAATACCGAGGCTCGGGAACCTTGTGGTGAAGGGGCACGAGCCGCTTGGCGTCCCACACGGTGTTCTTGAACTTGTCTGTTGTCAGCTGAGATTCCCCTAGTGGACCCCGCAGACGGCTCGGATTGGCTTTGCTGTGGGTTTGCTGCACTTCGCTCGACCCGACCTCCAGCCTGGTCATCCTGGGCCGGGGGAGGCAGAGCTGGTGCGGCTTGTCGTTGAGCCTGCTGCGCGAGCTGCTGAGTTAGGATCCAAACCGCGTTTGTAAGCTCTCGGATCGGATCTTGAGCGGCTCGGGCCTCTATCGGCTCGGCCCTCGTCGTGTTTCCTTGCCCCCCTGACCGAGATCTCGCGGTCCAAGGATGGCCCCTAGGCTGACCTGTAGCCGGTTGCCTATGTCGTGCATCGCCCGACCCCTCCTGTCGGGCAGTATCGTCTCTTGCGTTACCTCGCGTCGTCATCTCGGGAGTCCGAGGTAAAGTAACTGAAGTTGGGGCGCAGTTTGCCCTCCTTCTAGCGCCAAAATGTTGATGCTTACCATTGTCCGGCGTCGGATCAACACCCACGTGCGACTGTGCACGTTCTGACCTCTTCTTAGGCTTGCCCCTGACCGGGAGCATGTACCTGTGAGAGGGATAGTTCGGAGAATAGTGGGGTTAGTCAATAGACAAGGGCTCTTCGATGCTCAAGGCAGGTATTGCTCGGCAGAGGTCGGTAGCTAGTTAGGTGTGAAGAAGTCTCTCTCTCTAAAACGTCATAAATGCATCCTATTTATAGGCTATCAGCTGGATCGGGTGCAAGATGGGTTTTGCCCATTACCCAGGTGTCACATCAAAGTGTGTCAGGCAGTAGGTGACAAGTGTCGCATCCATCGCCCAATGGATTGGACTCTATCGGACGGCAGCACGTTTGCCTGGTGTTGGCCTACAAGGATGGGTAGTGACGTATCTTTATGAATAACGTGGTCTGACCCGAGCTACCGTACATCCCGAGGTGGCAGTCTTCTTGGGGCGTGCCCTTGAATGAATGGGAGGCACCTCGGGAAGAAGTTTAAAGCGTCGGGTTGGACAGTAGGCTCCCTGATGTCTGCCGAGCTTTATTGCCGACCACCAAAGTTAGCATCCTCGGCGGTGGCGCCGAGCTTACCCTCAACACTATCTTTGGATGGTAAGTTTTCTAATGGTGAGATAATAGAACGTAAGATAAAAATAATCGTGATGGTAAGATAGAACTTTTCCTTAAGCTGATTATGGATTATCATATGGGGATACGATACACTTTGATATGTCATGGAGACTTAGCTATACGGGCATCGTAATTCTATAAAGTTCGAGAGTGCAACTCCAAGCTTTTAGTGGAGTAGCGTTGGAGTTGATAATTGTGAAATATATATCTGGGATATTGGGTTTCATAATTATCGAGAGCTTGAACTTTATAGGTCCATTTTGGTCCCCTTTGCTAGCTCACCAAATCCTATAACGATATGACGTACTTTTTCAATAATTGATGACTATGTCGGATTTATCGGATTAGTTTAAAATTTGAAAGAATCAAATAACTCATGTCTGTTTATTGGTTAAATTAATTTTGTAATAAAATTAATTTAAGATAAACTTGTTGAATTATAGGGATCAGATGATTCTTGTTTGTTTATCGGTTGATTTAATTGGATAAATTAAATCAAGATAAACTTGTAGAATTATTGTGAATTGATTTATTTTCTTAGAGATTATCTTGATAAAGTTTGTTTTGATCAGATAACTTCTCTATTGGGTTATTTGAATCAAAACTGAGACTTTATCCTATAGAATCTCGGGTGAAAAATAAAAGATTCGTAGAGATATTTACGTGGCAGTTTGGCCTACCGATCTACGTGTTCGGCCTGCCGATGGGGTCTGTTCGGCCTGTCGATCAGGCTGTTCGGCCTGCCGATCAGCGATAGATAAGATTACGCGTTTTTACGCAGATCTTATCAGATATTGATCCAAACTTGATTCTGTTTCGAGTTTTTGAGACCTAATCTGATAAGGACTGACCCTAGGACCAATAGCTATATAAAGGGAGTAAGTCTCATGAGTTACTCAGATCAATTGAGAGATTAAGAGTGATACTCTTCTTGTGAGCATCTGAAAACTCCCTGAGAGCTTTTGTTCACAAATCACGAACACTAGCTTTGGGTTCTCTCGATTGGTTGGAAGGAGAGTCACTGGTGGAAGAGCTGTACGTGTGAGCCCACACTCACTTCGATCGTGGATAGAGAATAGCAAAGAAGACCAGTTGGTTGAGGCTCTTCTAGAACGTTACTTCTCTTCACGGGTCGCGGAAGTTTTTTGGTGCATCAAGGTTAGTAAGATCTGTGTAATTTATACATATAGCATGTTAAACTTGTATTTTGAAAAAATACTCTGATGTTAAAATTTTTAAAATTTTTGCTGCGCACCTCACACCTATTTTTTCCAACAATTGGTATCAGAGCCGTAGTTTTAACATAAATTTACAAGTTTGTGATCATACTGTATGTATAAATTTTGTGATCTTAATCTCTCCAATGCTTGAATTTAATTTTATAAAGAGTTGGCACTCTAGGTTTCTATATAATTATATATTGTCATGGATTATGTGGTGAATGTTCATTAATTAATTATGGTTGATTAAATTGTTATTTAATTATTTATTAATTAATTAAGGGGATCGATATGGGTCTATATGGTATCGACCTCCTTATAAGGCTATTGAGTGACATGTACAAGTACAAAAGAACAAGGTCGACATGGGTCCACATGGTATCGACCTTCTTTAATGTTCAACCCATTACGAGTATGAGAGTTCACACATGAAATTAAAAAATGCACAAATATAACATTTTATATGGACATGTCAAGTCGGAGTACATGCTAATTGCTACTGGTTTACAATTTTTTAATCTAAATTTAGCGAGCCTGAGCCTATCAAGCGCATGTATTAAAAGTTTCTATTGTAAATTTGTCAACGGCATGACTATGCATTTATAATTTGTTGCGCACGATACAAAATTGATCCAACTTACAAATCAGACAATTAAAAGTTAAAAATTAAGCCAATGATTGAAAAAGGCAAAGTTCCTACAGGTAGTGAAAAACAACAAATACGACTATAAAAGATCCCATTTTTTAACGAATGAATATAGTTCTATGATTGAACTTGGCATATAAAATAACAAAATTCTAGTATTAGTATAATATAAACGATCACAATCTAAGTATTTGTCACTTTTCCTCTATCAGTCCACCTAAAGTATGGGGCTTATGCTTGTATAGACCCTAATGAAATTCCCATGCTGTTCACTTTTTCTTCTTTCAAATTCTCATTTTTGAGGAATAGTTCAAATTCAAAATTATGAACCAATTAGACATGCACAACAAAAACGTAGATAACTCTTACCAAAAGAAAAATTTTCCCTTTAGAAATTAAATTGTTTTGCTCTATTTAACGACTTCAATTAAGATGAGGAAGCTATCTTCCTATTACATAGCTTCAAAAACCTTGAAGACGAGTACAAGGTTCAAATCCAAAATCCCATTAGAATTCCAATCCCCTAAAATCTGATCTAGCATTCTTTCTAGCGCTCTTTAACTATCAAAACACTCTATAAATCACAACCAATAGTAGACAACAAAGGAAACCAACCAAGGATATATTGACCTTGTAGCCCCAGTGACTGACAAATGGCGAACAAACGGACGACGTCGGGCGCACCTCGGACAACAACGATGACCGTGGACCACAGCTGTAGATTGGCCGAAGAAGGAGAGGAGAGGAGAGGGTTGGGAGCTTTTTGGCAAAGGAGAGGAAAGTGGGTCGAAATGGATCGGACTCTTTCTGCGTTTTGTTGCTCTTGGACGAGAAGGAAAAGAGGAAGAGAAGCGAGAAGGAAAAAGGAAAAATGTGAAGTTTTTTGCTCTTCTGGGAAGGGGAGGCCACAGAACGGGGGAACAAAACAAAGGGAAACGACATATGGAGGGAAGGGGGAGGTTGAGATGGATAAAGGAAGACAAGGAAGGGAAGGCTGAGATGGCAAAATTTAGCCAGATAGGACCATCTCATCAGTTTTTTGGGTGCAAAAAAAAAGGGTTATTTCTCCAATTACGTTTCTTGGGGGACTCTTTTATCAAATTCTTGTTAGGGATGTGCTTTCTCACTAACGACAACGTATTAAATTAACAGACAGCAAACTTCAACAGTAGTAAAAGAATGAGTAACAATATCCTTCATTTTGCCCCTTAAACTTTAAAAATTACTATTTTTACCTTTTTGAACTTTCAAAATTCCTTACTTAGCCCCTCCTACCCGATTTTCCATCCAAATAAACAAAATTAAACCCGCATGATTCGTATATGAGTTACTTGCAAAGACAAAAAATAAGATTTTATCACTTTTAAGTTTTTTTTCGCGTGATTCACGTGTGAATCATGCGGGCTTGATTCTGTCATTTGAACGGAAAATGAAATAGAAGGGATTAAGTGAAGAATTTTGAAAATTCAAAAGACAATGTGATGATTTTTAAAGTTCAGACGACAAAATAGGAGAGACTCCAAAATTTAAGGACCATAATTGGGCGTCTGTGTTATAAATTTTTTGTGAACAGTATAATATTTTCAACAACTACAGTAAAAGCAAAAAATTACTATACTGTAAAGTTCTTGCATGCTATAATTTTTAAACTTAAAACTTTAGTTATATACAACTAAAATTCGAATCAGTCTATCAATCACACTAATTGTGCTAGGCTTCCATGTTGAGCAAATTGGGTCAAGCAAGACCCAATGGCATGCCAACACGTTTGGCACCACTCATTTGGCAGTTTATATATTTTTATCCATTTTTTCCTCTTAAAATTATATATTTTGTTAATATCTATTTTTGTTTATACTTAATTCCTATATTATTTTTGTTATGTGTTTTTATCTCAAAAAAATTAAAATAGCGGCTTTCGAAGAAAAAATAGTAAAAATTAATTTTAGAATTTGACAATTAAATGTGCTAGCTGATTACATTTAAATCATTTCTTTTTTAAAGCGTTATTAACACTTATGGTACTTAAGCTACAGTGTAAAAGAGAAACGAGTTATAATGTAAAGTTTTTAAACTTTACAATATTTTAAACTAATTGATTCAAAACAATGCTTCCAAACATCACAATAGTATTATCTATCAGTAAGATGAAAACCTTAATAATAATATCTACACCAAAAATTTATAACACAGACACCCAAAACTGTTTCCAATCATAAATTAAAAAAAATTAAAAAAAATTATGGTGAAGAATGCAAAAATTCCCCACTAATAGATAACATTTACAAGGACCCTTGGATTGAAAGTCTACGGTTCAAAATGATTTTCACAATAGAATGAAAAATAAACACTACATGAGGCGTTTGGTTTTGTTCTTAGGATCTTTGAAAATATTTTCTCACGTTTTTTAAAGTAAAAATTTTAAAAACACCCGTCATACAATTTTTAAAAAAACTTTATTTTTCAAACTAAAAACATTTTAACTATTTTTAAGCCGTCACCAAACTGCCCGTGTAAGTCTGTAGCACTTGATCATTTCCTGATTCCTAAAATCTTCCGGTTTTAGAATCTCTTCCTTTTCCTATAGCATTTCTCCGATGGCGACGCCAACATGAAGATGGAAACCTCGCCTTTTCCGACGGCGATCTTGCTCCCTCTGACAGCAATCTCCGGCGTCTTCAGCGACGACACAACTCTGAAGTTCCACATGCACCCGATCGGATTATTCGAATCTCGACGGATATTGCACGACTCCGACGGATTTAACCGACGCGACATTTGGATTTTCTGTCCGACCAACACTGACGTTGATGTGAAAATGCAGCAGATCGGTGGATCACTGGTCTACTTTGTCGCGACTTTTGTGGCAATGAATGACGGTGTTTTCGGCCGAGATCTATCGAGATAGATGGTGGGTTTTGATGTCTTCGTTTTCTGATCATGGTTGTGCGGGCGGTGTCTTCGTTGGAGATCGAACACGATGGCACGTGAGATACGAGCGGCGGAGGAACCCATGTGTGGAGGAGTCTAACGAGTTAGCAACATCTGAGTTCGATAAATTTAGTTTTTTTTTTTTTTTTTGAAATTTAGTTGTTTATCTAAAAATTGATTTTATTATATTTTTTTTAGAATAAAATTTCACAGTAAAACCCTTGCTTTCATCATATAAACACTGGTTTGTGCATTTACATCTTAGAAGAAGTAAGTCAAATACGAAACACAATCGCCTTAAGCCATTATATTCAGTCTTCATCACAGGATAGAGCAAAATCAGGCGCCTCCTCAATATCCTCTGCCGACTGCCATAGTTGCAGCAGTCGCCATAACAAAAAATTGATAATCATGAACAAGCCAAAAAGCTTGCCCGCCCATGCTGCACATGAGAGATACCGATATAGTCTCCCTAGAAGACTTTGATTAAAATTGATTTTATTTTAATTTGTGAAAATAATTTGAACAATTAGTGTTTTGTTTGTGGAAAATTGATATTAGTAGTGTTAAAATAGGTTTAATCTTGTGATTATTTTGATATTTTTTCCCATCCCATAAAAGAACAGGTTTTTAATCCCTTAAAAAAAACAAGTTTTTAGCATGAAGACGCCGGCGACATGAGGGGCTGCCGGCGGTGGGGGTGGAGTACGATGGAGATCTGGGCCAAAGGAAAGTTTGGGTTTTATTTCATGTTGAATCTGATGTAGTAGGGTCTATTTTAGTTTGATATTCCTCTATGTTTATCTACGGTAAGATTTTGATTCTGTGGCCTGCATATGTTTTCTGCCCTCCACTAGAGTCCTTCCCAAAAAAATTAATTTAACAATTCAAAATAATATTTTTATTGATAGAACAAAATTACTTTTTTTATCCTAACTTCTACTCTTTTTTTGACACGTAATATTATACTTTTCTTCAAAAAAAAAAAGAAAAGAAAATAAAACTTTGTAATTGAAAAAAAAAAAAACCATTTACTCAATTAATTTTTTTTTTGACCGTTTCGTCAAAATCTTCTCTTAGTACGATCCTTAGAACTGTATTTTATTTTGGCTATTTAAACAAGCGTCAATAGAATGACTTACTGACGCCATTTTTCTGTCTGCGCATCGTCAAACGAACCGTGTCTCAAGTCAGCCATGGCTGCTAGAGAGTCAAAACCCTCGAATCTTGCATTCCATTTCCATTGTTTCCATAGCTTTTACTCGTTTTAGCCATAAACAGCTTCTTTCATCGTCGATCTCACTCCCTTCAAGTTCGGCACAACAAATTCGGTTCCGAAATCCAAACAGCAATCGCGAAAGAACCCTCAGAAACACCGCCGAAAAGCTCCAATTTTTTTTTCTATCCCGCCGATGGAGGCGGGTCAGACTGCGGGCGCCGGAGTCGGTGGAAGCGGAGGTCCGGCTCCCTTTTTGCTGAAGACGTACGAAATGGTGGACGACTCGGCGACCGACGAGATCGTGTCGTGGAGCTCCAACAAGAACAGCTTCGTCGTCTGGAATCCGCCGGAGTTCAGCCGCCTCCTCCTCCCGACTTATTTCAAGCACAACAACTTCTCCAGCTTCATCCGTCAGCTCAATACCTACGTGAGTTTTATTTGGAATAAATTCGTTGTTGCTTTTTCAATAGTGATTAGGTTTGGATGCTTTTTTTTTTTTTTTGTTGATGATCGATTGAATTCAGTTCAATATTTAATTTGTGGTCGATATGTTTGGTTTCTGAATATTTGTAGGATTTCTGTAGGGATTGGATAATGATTATTGGTTTGATATTCTTGAAAATGTGTGATGAAGAAACAGAGAAATGGTATGAAATCACAGCTTGTGAAGTTATAAAGTCGATTTTTTTGATTAATAGATCTTCTGAAAGAAAATTTAGGTGAGAAAAGGCGGGTAGAAAAGCTTGAGGGTTGGCTAAGTTAGTGCAACTCCTTTAAAATGGAGGTCTGGAGTTCGATCACCGGTTTTAGTGGAGCATTTTTGTAGCGTCTCTGTGAACATAATAAAAAAGTTAGAACGTATTAGCTAAAGGAAAAAAAAAAGGTGGGTTGGTAGAAAGTAGTAGGGATGGTATAGTTTATGAATGTTTTCCAATGAAGTTGCATGCACAGCAACGGAGAAAGGTATTTTCTTTGATAAAGTTTGAAAATTGAAAGATGCATTTTTGCTAATCTGTAATGAAACGTAAGCGGAAAGGGAAAATCTTTGGAAAATAAAGGAAGTTGAGCATTTGATTCATTTGCTTACTTATTATTAGGGATGGATTTGGAATCATTTTTTTTCAGTTGTTAAAAAGGCGAGTTTGAAGAAATTTTGTTGAGCATGTTTTGGTAATTGCATAGTTTATTCCAGTTGTATACGTTAGTATCGGATTTTCCCCTTTACTGTTGTTTATATTAAACACATGCCATAAGTGGAACGGTTATTACTGGTTAATAAAGTCGGAAGAGTGGAATTAGTTTCTTAGACTTGCGAGCAATGTTCCGTTAAGATTTTGAACCCTTCTTTACATATGCTTGTTAGTGTCAAGACACACAAATATACTGTTAGTTTGGTACCTTTCACTCATCAGTTTCTGTTGCTATCATAACCTCTTTATGAAATGAGCTCCCATTGATATTCTTTTGAGGCTGCTTATATGGAGTGTGACTCTGATGCGAAGACTGTTTTTTTCTAGGCTGCTTAATAAAATCAAGTACACAGGAGGGAGGGTAAGGAATCGTTAAAAGGCAGGAAAAAGGAAGAAAACAATAGAGAGAAAAAAAAAAGGACTAAAAAAGGGCCACGAAACAAGACACGTAACCCCCTATAACATCCTTCCATATTTAGATCAATCAAAGAAAAAGGACAATACTCAAATCTTAATTCGCTGAAGCCCACAAAGAAGCTGAAAACCTTGCCTTCTTAAATAAAACCATTGCTTCCGTTATTGAAAATTCACCATAATTCCACTAGACTTTATCAGATCCAAAGCTCATTATTTTCCCTAGTATCAAAGACATGCATCGAGCAGGAAAACCCAAGAAAAACCAGCTCCATTCAACAAGTTATGCCATAATTTTCTGATCACAGAACAATGATGGAGGAGTTTAACTATTGTTTCCCCTTCACCTTTGTGCATGACACACTACAAAGGGGAAATATTCAACTGAGAGTCAAACGTATCTAATTATCCATGAAAAACCAATGAAGCAAAAGCCTTTATCCTATTGAAAATATGACTATACCCTTTGTTCTGTTCTTTTCACTTTTCAGAATCTGTTACTAGCATAGCCTTCTATGAAATGAGCTCCGTTGATATTCTTTTGAGGTTAGATGGATGTTAAAGCTGATTCTAAGACTGTTTTCTAGGCTGCTTATTGTCAAAACTAAGTTGATGTAGACTTTGATGGAGATCTTTCTGCGTTTTCCTTTGAGCATTACACTGGACAAAAAATTTTCATAGAACTTTTAGAAGTTATCTTTTCATGGGGAACTTTCCGCTCGAAGGCATTATTTCAGCCATAGAACTTTTTAGGTGGAGTTTGTTGGTAATTAAATTGAAGAATTGAATTGTTGGTAATTAAATTGAAGAATTGAACTTCAATGATAAGGGTGATATGGTGTTTATTGAAAATGCATGGGTGTCCATAAGGTGCTAGTTTGATAGATGATGAAAATGCCTAGGTTTGGCTTAAGACACTAGAAGGAATTAACAGAATGCAATTATGCAAGTAGTCTTGGTGCCTAAAAATATCTTAAATTGGTTAAATGCAATAGCAGTAAAGCCACCATGACCAAGGGCATAACTTCGGAATAATTGATGAAATGATTTGTAAAGTTTAGATAGAAAGACGTAGAAAGACAACAACAAGAGAATACGGTTGACCCTTGTTGGGTTGAGGTTAGTTGAGTTGAATTGAATTAGATTTTCAGACCAACACATTTCATTAAGCATATTGGACAATTATATCCAGTATGGAAAGGTCTCTTTATTTTTTTAGTATTTGGATATCTCATTTTATCAAATATATAAAGCTCCTCCTCCTCCTCTTATTCTTATCGTTCTCGTTCTCGGTATCAGTATTGTTATTGTTATCGTTATTGTTATTGTAATGTATCTGTCTCCTCTCTCTCCTTGAGAGTTCCAGTGGTGTTCATTTCTTGTTTCTTTTTATTATTATTATTATTATTATTATTATTTGCTCTCTTTCCTGTCTTTTCCAAAGACAAAAAATGCTTTCAGGATAATTATATTTTGTTGTGTCTTATATCGGTGGGAAGTTTATGATCTAATGTGACTAGTATCATTCATTGAGTACTTGGATTGTCATTTGGTGACAGGGATTTCGAAAGATTGATCCTGAGAGATGGGAATTTTCTAATGAAGATTTTGTCAAAGATCAGAAGCATCTGCTTAAGAATATCTACCGTAGGAAACCCATTCACAGCCACAGTAACCCTCAAGGTTCTTTAGTGGATCCAGAAAGAGCAGCTCTTGATGAAGAGATAGATAAGCTTTCACGTGAAAAACTTGCGCTTGAGGCAAATATTGCTCGTTGCAAACAGCAGCTGATGGCAAAGAATCAATTGGAAAATGTAATGCAGCGGGTGAATGGTATAGAGAGAAGGCAGGATTGTTTGCAAAGTTTTCTAGAGAAAGGTGTTCAAGAGCCTGCTTTTATAGAATATCTCATCCAGAAAATTGAATCAATGGATTTGGCATATAACAAGAAAAGACGCCTGCCTGAAGTTGATTACTCTCAACCCGCTGTTGATGACAGTTTCCTGGAAAACCAGAGTAGTTCCAGAACTGAGTTTGGGAATATTTTTCACCGAGATTTTTCAAACAAGCTGAGATTAGAATTGTCACCGGCCGTTTCAGACATGAACCCTGTTTCAAATAGCAACCAGAGTTCCAATGAAGATGGGGAAACTGAACAAAGAAAAATGTCTGAAGGAGAACTTAGGGGTGTGCGAATAAGAACAGAAGGCCTTTTTCTTGCACCTGAAGCATTGGAACTTTCAGATACAGGGACTTCTTTTGGATTTAAAATGGATTCATCCTTGTCGATAAAACCCCCAACTAATGGAAGCCCTAGATTGCATTATTTGCAGCCAAATTTGACTTCTTGTGAAGACGGTGACAGTCAATTGTCTTGCCAATTGAATCTGACTCTAGCATCTTTGCCATCGCAAGTAAACAATAGTCCTTATTCAGCTAGCATGTCCCTGGAATCAAGGTTTATTGCCAACACAAAGGAATCCGACATTGGAGTTGCCTCAAAGAACAAAAACTTGGCTGATGAAGAGAATGCTTCAGCTTCCCCCCATAAGGCTGCAAATAACCAAGGGCCTGTACCTGCTCCGGTGAAAGTGAACGATGTCTTCTGGGAACAGTTTCTAACTGAAAGACCAGGGGACAATGAAGAGGCGAGCTCTAATTATCGCAAAAGCACATATGATGAGCAAAATGATGGAAGATTAGGTCATGGAATATCCAGAAATGCTGGGAATGTGGAACAGCTTACTCTCTGAGCACTGCCATAATGATGAATCCCTGGCCGGTTGATAAAGATGTCACCCAGTTCTTGACACGTTAAGATGCCAAATATCTAAACTTAAAACAGTAAACTGTCCTAATTTGTCTGAATAATACTTAGATACCATTAGTTCTTGGTCCTGCTACTTCTGGTTTATTGCAGGTTATTCTAGTGATTTTGTTCTGAGAAATAATACATTATTAGCAGTGTGGCACTAACGTATACATTGTACAGAATGTGATTATATGGTATAGACTTTCATCTTGGGGTTAGTTAGGCATGTTGAATTTATTTGAGGGCTTGATAATATTTCCCCCAACGCCACTTTAACCATTTTTTTCCCTCTCTCCAAAACCTACGTAAATTTATAGGTTTACAAGTAGAAGTTGTTATTATTATTATTATTTCCAGTATTGCAGTTATTATGATTATTATTTGTCTTGGAGACTTGGGAGTCAGAGTCCCCTTGCATAGATATCTATTGCTGGGAGGGGTTGCTTCAGAGGCACTTTCTTATTGATAGGTGGAGCAAATGGCTCAGAGTGTTTACAAGGGAATGCATTTTAGCATTTCTGATTAAAGAAAAAAAAATGTATATAAACTACAGAATTAACCTTTTTTTTCTTTAATTTCCTTTGGCAGCTAACTGACTGACTATAAAGCAGTTTGGCGGTTGGCTTTGGCGGTTTTTGGGCCGTTTACGGTTAATCGTTGTTACATTTATAGGGTTTTTGGCTAGTAGTGGGAATCATTGGTGAGAACCGTTTTTACTGTAGCATGTAAGAGCTTTATACTGTAGCAAATTTTTTCTTTTTATTATAGCATGTAAAAATTTTACACTGTTTATAACTGAGTTTGTGGTGTAAACCACCCTTTCCCAAACAATTTTAAATCAATTTGGCATCTTAACTATTTGAAGACTAAGAAAAATTGAATAGTCTACACGTGATTAAGAACTTGGTAGTAATAGAGGCAACTTTTAATATTTAATTAACGTGAAAATATTTTACACTTACTAACCCAAAAAAAAAAAAGCAATACATGTTATTGAGGTTGGTATTAAAATGTTTGGATCAAAGTTTAGTCCCTAGCATTATATTAAAAAAAAAAAAAAGAAACATACACACAATTTATGGGGAGAAGAGTTCAAACCAATTGTTTAAATAGCTTTTTGTACAAAATATTGTAGTTGTTGAGAACTTTACACTGTGAATGATTCAGATTGGTTTGCCAAACAGAAGGTCAGTTGTAAGGACTCTTTTGGAATATCTAGAGGCATAAAAAGAACAGAAGGTTAGTTGTAAGGACTCCTTTGGAATAGCCAGAGATATAAGAAGAATAAGTCAAATTTCATAATGGTTGATCTCGGAAAAGGGTGGGGAATGGGGAGAGTAAAAATGAGGTGACAATAGATCGGCTAACCCCGTTATAAAAATGCGGAAGTAAACTCTTAGGTCACTTGAGAAAAAGCATAGGAAAGTTCAATTAGAGAAGCAGGGTGGTTTGTGTTGATTATAGCATGTTTGACAGACCAGTTTAAACCGAATAAATGAATTCAAGTATTATAGTATATGAAAGCTTTATTTTATAGTTGCTCTTTGCTTTATATTATAACTCTAGAACTTTACATTATAAATGGTTTGAACGAATGAGTTCGAATCGATGTGCTAAATATGCTATTAATTTATAAAGTAAAACACTATATATATATATATATATATATATATTAAAGAAAGGTAAAAGACAATTTTCATTGCATAAAGCTGGCGTGACGTAGCTTCTAATATTAGGGTTTTTACTCTTTAGGCTCTTAGTTAAGCAACTCTTCCTTTTTAGCTGGACAACAAAATAGTCAGCTTCATTGAAATCTCTTAAAGAAATATTTAATAATCAAGCCAACCATGTTAATTACACAAACTATAATCGAAAAGTTCACCATATTGTGTGGCTATTATAACGACTCAAGAGTCAAGGCTCTTGACGGGAGGGGAAAAAAGAAAGAAAAAGAGTTGATCATGCCAGTTTTCGTTTTCTCAGGCAAACTCTCCGTGTTTTTTCTTCCTCACCACGATGGTTTTTTAAAAAAGCTCTAATAGTGCGAGGACTTTTGGTGGTTTCCAAGGGTGAACAATAATAACTTCAATCGAAAGATCTTTATGTTGTTTATGCTTTCTACAGACTTAAGATGTAAAATGCAGTGATTTGTGGCAATTTGTCAGACCAAAAATTAAAAGAAGAAGAAGAATTATGGACAAAGATTACAAGAGAAATGTCGTGGTCATGATTATGTTGATTATGCTCGTCACAACGACCCTGCACGCCAAAGTCCCTCCTCCCAAGTTTCGAAAACAATGCTGATGGAAGGCCACGGGAATTTGCAAGGATAAGATGGACGCTTGTGAGCATGAAGAATATGAAAAGTGTATTGCCATGGGCGGGAAAGACATAAAATGGTTCTTGTTCGACTGTGTCCCTTTTGTTAAATTAACAAAATTAGTTACTCCACCTTTTAATAACTTAAGTTATTTCAAATTGGTGAGCTAATACAATAAGAGATACCCTGTGACAACCCATGTTTGGCACTACCTAGGATTCTATGGAAATAAATGTGACTTATGTGTTTTATAAACGTGTTAAATATAACTAAATATATGTACTCATGATAATATACCAATAAAGAATTTAATTTCGTTTGCTACAGATGTACCTTTACAATGTAGAAAAGGCAATAATCTCTACTGTTTATCCTTCCACTAAACGTTTGTTTTGGTTGAAATGTGCGTTTTGGTCCTTCTCCTTTTTTTTTTTCCCCCTAAATGTTTGATCTCTTTCATTTTTTCCCCTTCCCTTTTAGCATTTCTTCTTCTTCTTCTTCTTCTTCTTTTTCTTCTTTTCTTTTCAACCTTTTTTTCTTTTTTACTTTTCTTCCCTAAATATTTTACTCTCTTTTTTACATTTTTTCCTTTTTTTTTTTTTTTAGCATCTCTTAAAATTTAATCTTAAATGTATGTTGTTGAAGTACTTTCTTTCATTTAATTTGACCCTATTAAAATCAATCCTCTCAAATATGTCCGCATTTAACTTTCTCCCTCACAATTTTTTGAAAATATTTATTTATGTCATATATAGTTTTTATAAATAAGTTTTTAATTTACCTAATTGCTCAACTGAAATAACTTTATTTTAAATAATAAAATGAAAAAGAAACTAATAGATTTGCTATAGTATGTTGCCTCATAAAATTTAAGCTGCTACGATTTTTCATTTCAATTATTTATAGAGTATTTGACATTTCAGTTTCAACTCATTAGTTCTAATTGTGAACAACAATATAAGGCTCTTAACAACTACAATAAAAAGCAAAAAGTTGCTACAGTAGAAAGCTCTAACATATTTTAATTCTTAAACTTAAAACTTAAGTTGTAACTAAAGTGCCAAACCATTTATTAGCTAAAATTATGCACCCAAACAAATATTAAACTTGTTTGAATAAAAAATTAACAAACTGGGGACGCACCTGCTTTTGAGCTAGCATGTATAAAAGGTTGAAAAAGAGAAGGTTGTAGTCGGTTGACTGCAAGGCTAAGTTATGCATTGGGTGCAAGTTTTCATTTGGAAAGGGGCGGTGGGGTGGGTGGGTGGGTGGGTTGTTTGGGGAAGGACAGCCTCTTAATATCCTTTTTTGCAACGTGTTTATATACCACTTATTCCTTACCGTAATCACTGAGCCACCCTCTTTCTCTCCATGTTCCATCTCCCTACTTTCCTTTTAGTTTTCCATCTTCAAGGAGGTCTAATATTTCATCTATCGTAAGTTTTTTATTTATTTTTTATTTTTTTCTACTTTTATTTTTACATCCTGAATTTTAAATTTTAAGGATACTTTGTTGTGGATTGTCCCATATCTAAACCTGTAGATTTCAATTTTATGATAAATGCTTAATTTTTCTTGGTGAAATCTTAATGTTCACCAAGAATAAGGCCAAAATGTCCTCACAAAACCAAAAAACTGAAAAAAAAAAAAAGACATTCAAAATTTAAAATCAGAAAACAAAAACCAAAATCAAAATAAGAAAAGAAAGGAACAAACCCAAATCTAAAAACCTGCCAAAAATCAAATCCGAGGTTGTGGGAGATTCTTTTTGTGTTTTTTTTTTTTTTTGAAGTTGAGTTTCCGTAATTCCATTAACCAAGATCAGGAAAAAAAGGCCAAATGAAATGGCAACTCTCAGATCAATGCCAAAGCCAGGTAACCTGGCCAACAACACACAGACGAATGACCCAGAACAGATAATAATATAAAAAAGTCCAAAACCTCAATTGTCTTCTTCTCACTTGCCGGGGCGGGGTTGGCTACACAGATATAGGTTCTGTGGGTCTTGATGTGTAACGACCTGGCCTTCCTAACCGTCACCTATTGTTCTTTTCTTAAACTTAATTTTAATCACTCTCATAAAAATGCAGATTTTTTAACATAGCCATAATACTTAATTATATTACTTAATATTCACTATAAATATTTTTAAAATCTTTGCTTACTTATAATTACAAACTATTTACTTAAACATTGTTGCAAAAGCAATTCTAGCTTGCTACTAGATCGTAAATAAATAATTTATCAAAAAGCAGAACTAAAACTTGTAGCGGTATCTATAGCCCGATCATCGCATTTGTCCTACCGTTGCATCCGGCTCATCAACTTTTTATACTGACCTTTTGGCAGGATTTCCTACAGCATAAAGGTTCTAGATGAGCTGTCGTTCAACAAGTTCAAACACATCTCACAAAACATTTTATAAGTTTACTAACATTAATGCAATGCATGGTTCTATTTATGCTTAGTTATGAACATCTTATTATCAATATCTTGTCCTTCATTATGGGCCTAAGCATTCGTGCCAGTGCGAATGATCATCGCACACCAAGATTGTATCTTAACTTGATGTTCCTCTTGGGATGAGAGACATAATCCTCACCTTAGTAGAGGTTGGTACGAAACTTAATTATCTTGTCTTATCTTTATTAACTTTGGGGTTTAGATTACCAACTTTATAATCTTAGTGAACATATTTATGCCATAACTTGGTATTGAAGACAATATGCATACCATTTGTAATCATAAAACATGCATCAATAAGGCATATAAAAATCGTTTTTTTCATACCGTAGATGAAGTTTAAAACTTACATGAATCTTGCGCTAACACTCTACTTAATTTTTTTTTCTTTGGTTAGTCAGCTTTGTGTCTTGTTAATGTGATGCCCGACTATTAGTTCGTGTCTACACTACCAGTCTAGTTTTATACCGTTTAATTTACATAAATTGAAGCCAATTAATGTCTTGTTTAGCGGTGTGGAACTTTATATATTGAAAATCATTGTTTATTTTAAAATTTTGAGCTTAATTTGTAACCTTGGGTCTGATTTGTCCTTTTTGTAAAAATGATGAATTCGCCCTCAACGGGTCTTGAAAAATCACAAAACATCTTAGAAAAAAAATTGTGATTGCTTGCTGCCTAAACCAGTGCAGTAAATCTGCCTATGTAGTGAAAAACTACGTTTTCGTTTCTTATTTTTACAGTTTTGGCCCAAATATAAAAAGTTTGACTTTTTTGCCCCTAATAGGTTTTGAAAAATTTTCACACTAATTGAAAATAAACTTGTGTTGGCTTGCTGCTTAAAACAGTAGATAAAACCCGACTGTATAATGAAAAATACATTTTTATTGATTTTTATGGTTTTGACCCAAAACATGAAAATTTTTACTTTTTTTGGTCCCAACACCAAAATGAAAACTGTTTGATACAGTTATGTGTAGTTTTTGACAAGGATCAAAACATTCCAAAGGCTCGTGGAAAGATTCATTCATTTTAAAAATGTTTTCCCATTTTAACAATTTTAAAATTTTTACAATAAAACTTTATAAAATTTGTAACACAAAATCGGTGCGGAATTAATAGGAATATTTTTCACAAGTGTTGAAAGTTTTTGTGAGATTTATAACTTTCGTGTTTTAAGTTTTCTTAAAATCAATCGTTTTGGGGAACTTTTGACTAGTTTTCTAAAATCATAGTTTTGAAAAACGATATTTTTGGCTAGATCTGGTTGGATTTTAGGGAACCTTTCTTCATAAAAAAACATTATCTTGACGTTTCCATTGAACACATGTTGAGCTCGGAAACCAAATCGATCTCTAAGTCTCTCTAAACTTAGACTTTTTAAAACTTGTTTTAAAAGTGTGTTGCAACACTTTTTGCAACAAAGTTCCTTTTTGATTGAAACTATATAATCTAAGCTTAATCATCACATTCATAATCGTATAACAAATAAATAAATCATGCCATAAAAGTCCTTTATATACCATAGTCCATAATCATACTTTACAACCCATAAAAGCATAAAAACACAAACTTTGAATAAGGATTTAAAGTTAGAACTTATACCTAGCGTGTTCCAAATTGTAGAATCACTTTTCTTGGTACAAAAGACCTAACTCTTTAACCTCAAGAATAAAACATGGAAAACAAATATCTAGCGTAAACTCCAAACTTTGAAAATAATCCACTTAGAAGAGTTTAGATTTTACCTTGAAACTTCTTTGGACTAAAACTAAACTCCTTAAACTTGCTTCTAGTAAGGATTTAGAGGCTTAGAACAACAAAATTTTGAGAGGAATTTTGCTACACAGAACTGGTTTTGAGAGAGGAGAAAAGGGAGGATTCTTTTTTTTTTTTTTTTTTTTTTCATGAACAAAGCTTGGAGGAAAAAAAAATGAAGTTTCAAGTTAGTCCTTATGTATTTATAAAGCTTGATTCTAGGGACCAAAATGCAAGAAAAATTTACTTAAAAATCATTAATGAAAAACCAGATTTCTTAGGCAATTTGGAGTGGTTTTTGCACAATTTTTGAGATACATACGGATAAGATCAAAGGACACGTCGCATATTGTGTTTTACTTTTGTAGTCTAATTTGCATCAAATTGTATTTTTCTTGGTCTGATAGTATAGTTTAGAGATATTTTCTTTATCAATACAAAAATGTCCTAGTACATTGTATACCCATACTGTTTAATTTTCATCAATAGCAATTCATATATCTATGTGAAAACTAATTCTGTATAATTCTACTATGTTGCTATTGACTGCTTTGAGTCACTCTGTATATTGAGTACTATCATTGGGTGGGCTGCTAACATAAATACTTATACCAGTTTAACTGATTGGTATACTATCAATATTTATATTGTTTAGGACTTTGCCATGATATTTTAATCACATTTTCCCACATATACTCTATGGGTGTTTTTATCACAAAATTGGATTTTATCATAATCTATATGATATTAAATTTGCGTCTTAAGGCACCAAACAAATTTTGGAGTATTTTAACTCACAAAATTTGTACATATTAAATTTTACCTTAATTCACCAAGAATTACACACAAAATGTACATGAAATTTCATTATATTTTTGTTACATAACTTCATAACTTCAAAATATGAAATTTTCATAACGAAATTGATTGTTTAAATCTAAATAAATTCTTGATTTAAGAAAATTAATTTTCTCGGATGTTACATGATGAATGCGAGGCAGGACGGGGCTTGAGCATTCATGACATAGATATGAAGTGTTTACCAAAAGAAAGTTTCTCTATCTAAAAAAAGTTAGCCATAAGTTCTGAAAAGGACAATAAAGTTGATGAGATTGATGAAAGAAATGTTCTTATTAAGTATGTGTTTGAGTCTTGCAGGTACAATTTTAGAGTCTCTTCCTATTCTCACTCTCTGCTAGGGTTTTACTTCCTTCTTTAGTATGCCCCGCTCCCTTTCCTTGGGGTCAGATTTTGGTGCAAGCTTTGGCCTGGCTGCTGGGTATCCAACTTGAAAGTGGGAACAACATCCTAATGTGTAGGCTTTTGGCAATATTTGGCTAATGAGGGTCGCATCGACATTTAGGGTGTGGAGAGGTGGTCTTGTGGGTTCTGTTGTGGGGCCTAGGCGATGAATTGCTGGTTGAGTTGTGGTGGGCACAGTTGGCAAGGGGCAGTTCTAGGTTTTCATAGCTGTCGGGGTAGGGTGGTATTTCCTTAGGTGAGGGTGCAACTTGGGCTGGTCTGGTTAGCCTTCTTCTTTGGTGGTGATTTTGCTCCTAAGGCTTGGGGGCCGAATCTGCTATCTCATAGTGGTGGTTGGTTCTCTTTACTAGGTTCATGGCAACAATTTTTGAGATGCCCTTTTGGTTGTGTTGGTGGCGGTCTATGGCTGTTTCAGCTTGGGATGATGGTTGGTGCGTTGGACATCGCCTCTCCTTTGCTTTTGGCTGTTAGTGTCAATTTCTCAATTGGTTATGGTGTGGCTTTTTTAGTCTGTTTTCAATAATGGTGTGTTTGTTTTCCACCTATTAGGTGTTTGTTTTATTGTTTTGCTTGTTTATTTTTATTTTTGATTGTTGTTAGTTTTATCCTCCTATATTGTTTCTTTGCGGTGTGTTCTAGTTTTTGTTTTTTTTTTTTTAATTGTGGCTTTTGTGCTACATTGTCGTGACCCATAATTATTTTAGTTATTTCTACCGCTTGTTGTGGGCCCAATTAATGAACGTAATATGTGTTCTTTTCTTTATGTGTCAAGGTGCTTCCCGTTCTTCTCGGGCCTCTACCATGCATCCTTTCCTTTTGACATAAGCGTATTAGAGCATAATTATACTAATGGGACCAGATCGTATTGAGGGT